>OZ024806.1:7871353-9071353 GCA_964017045.1 Omphiscola glabra | reverse complement strand
CCTCACCTTCCCACACACTTTGCTGGGCGTGTTTGATTGTCGACACCTGAGACATTCGCAAGGTTCCTTCTTCTGTGCCCCCTTGTCAACTCGCCACACCACCCCCGTCCCTGCCCTCATGGCGCCGCTTTCACCCACGTTATAAAAACTGTACGGGACATGGGTCTTCGGCCAGAACTGTGGTCTCTTCGGACTCGTCTTTTTCACATCCACGCGGACAGTCAGGTCAGCGGTGGCTATGATCAGCTCGGCTATGCCGTTGTCATGGTAAACTTTCGGCAGGCGCGCCTCGTTAAAGTCTTTGACAGGTACAAACTGTTCGTGACCTGGATTCTTCTTACAGCCAACAAAATATTCTTGTAGATCTGCTTCTCCTCCTTCTGACACCTGGGTTTCATGTGTACCTGATCAGGTCAGAAAAAAAGAATTTAAACTTTAACAAGATGAAAAAATCAAATCATTTAAAAGTTCAACTACTAATTATTTGCTACACATCCCCGTTATCTTTAGAAAACAAAATTGAATAAATAAAATATTTTAAGATAATGTTCAAATACGATATATTATTATTAGACAATACGTCATTATGGAATTAGATTTTAAAAACAAATCATTTTCTTAAAGACTAAAATCTTAAGATATAAAATTTTATTTAACTTTTTTTTTTTTTTTTTTGAATTTAGGCTTAGAATCTTGTACTAATTGAATTACAATGTAATTTACACACTAACTTTTAAAATGTTTCAAAGGTTGTACGCATGCGCATCAATGAAAGTGAAAACAATGAAAAGCTATTTACCACATAATAGAAGACTCGCTGCAGCCTTCTTACCGCCAATGGCCTTCACATTTTGACTGTCACGTGCACCAGCATTTGGTGGCGCTGTAAATCGATGATCAATAGTAGTTAAGTGCATGGTTTTAAACTAGGGATAAAAGTCTTATTTCTACAAGTATTTACATTGAACCCATCTCTCATATTCTGAAAAAAATATCTCTTTCTGTTTATTTTTAAATCATCATTAATTTTTTTAAATTATTAATATTTTTTATTTACCATTTCCGTTGTTGATCTTGTGTATTTCTGCCTGACTTTTGTTAGACTGTCGACGGAAATTAATATACAAGATTAACACAGCATCTGTCGTTATATCGCCAACTAATTAGTTTGTTATTAAAAATCTCAAATGAAAGGCGAACAAAAAAAAAAGGAGTAACGAATAAATAAGTATTAAAATCTCAAAAAAAAAGGGAATTAAAAGTATAACAGGGAGAAACGAATCAATTGTTTCTTTGAAAAAAATTAATTAAATTTGGTTTGTAAACAAATTCATTTAAAGATTTTTTTTAATAATCATTTCTGTTTCCTTTGTATTATAAATAAACATATACATATATTAAAAAAATTTAAAATCGTAAATATTTCCCCACACATTTCTCATGCGTGCAGTTTCCCGCGGGCAAAATAGGCTATAACTCAGATGACAATGGTCTTGTGCTCACATGCTTACCAACGATGGCCTCTCGCTTCCTCCCTCAGCTAAACGTTTTTCTTTTTCATTCTTACGTGTGTCTTTTTCTTCAGCCTCTTTCATTTTCTGACAACACATGTTTATAAATAAGATAATAAAAAATAGCGTAGCCCCATGCTACTAAAGAAATTTGTGAGGAGTAAAAAGAGAGAAAGATAGATAGATATAGCCTATGGACAGAGAGACAGACAGGCAGAGAGAGAGAGAGAGAGAGAGAGAGAAGAAATGAATTGTCTGGCTTTGTACTGTTTCTAGAGAGGGTGCTAGGAACAAGACGACTCAACGAGAAAATGGCACGTTACCAAATCCGTCCGCGGCCTATCTTCTTTGACCAAACATTTTTGCTTCATCTCTGCTCTCTTCTTTTTCTGACAATAGGTATTCGAAAATTCTTTGTTGTAATTTGGTTGTACTGCCTTGTTGCAAGTCATTTTATATTTTTGTCCTAGAAAGATAATTTATATCTCTATCTGCAGCCGTTTGGGAAATTTAAGAATTGTTAGCAGACTTTTTCTGTAGTGTTTTGTTTTCGGGGATGCTGCTAAGCTCTTCTTCTCTTCTTGCTTTATAGCAATGCAGTTTGCTTTTCTTGAAAATCCCAATGTGTTGTTGTAAAATTCTTTTGATTCTGGTGTTGTTAGTGTCGTGAGAATGTTTCTGTGATCGCTACCTATGCCATCCGGTGTATAACTGTAATGAGTCTGTTAAGTTTCGGGAAGTTTTAAAGTTTGCAGAGGACTATTTGAAGTTTTTAATCGACAGTATTTATATTCTGAGTAACACTGGTGTGAACGAATGGTTTGTGTTGAGCACTGGTGTGAACGAATGGTTTGTGTTGAGCCCTGGTGTGAACGAATTGTTTGAGTTGAGCACTGGTGTGAACGAATGGTTTGTGTTGAGCACTGGTGTGAACGAATGGTTTGTGTTGAGCACTGGTGTGAACGAATGGTTTGTGTTGAGCACTGGTGTGAACGAATGGTTTGTGTTGAGCACTGGTGTGAACGAATGGTTTGTGTTGAGCACTGGTGTGAACGAATGGTTTGTGTTGAGCACTGGTGTGAACGAATGGTTTGTGTTGAGCACTGGTGTGAACGAATGGTTTGTGTTGAGCACTGGTGTGAACGAATTGTTTGTGTTGAGCACTGGTGTGAACGAATGGTTTGTGTTGAGCACTGGTGTGAACGAATTGTTTGTGTTGAGCACTGGTGTGAACGAATGGTTTGTGTTGGGCATTGGTGTTGATTTTGGGGTTGGGTCATTTGTTTCAATGTTAATGAGGCTGAAGAACATTTGCAATCAAATCAATTGTTTTCCAACAATCAAACTGCCATGGACCTATGACCAGGGCCGTCTTTACAGCAGCGGAGGCTCTGGGCAAAAGAATCCACTGAGGCCACTAAGGAGAGGGCGAGAGGGTCAATCACCCCATCTTGTGATTCACGTTTAAAGTATTCATTTTGGAATTTGCCGATAATATCGTGGGTTAAAATAAACTTAAAATGGGGGAAAACGTGCTGTCAACTGACTTTTAAATTAAATTAAAATTGCCGAAATCTCTCATTATTCATAAACAATATGTAAAGCATAAGACCTCTAAAAGAGTGAGTCTCCCAGAAGCGTGAGGCCCCCCTGTAGCGCGAGGCCATGAGCCAATGCCCAGTCGGCCCATGCCTTAAGACGGCACGGCCTACAATGTGGATGAAATGAGGAACTACATTGCTAGGAACAAGACGACTCAACGAAAAGATGGCAACTTACCAAATCCGTCCGCGGCCTATCTTCTTTGACCAAACATTTTTGCTTCATCTCTGCTCTCTTCTTTTTCTGACAATAGGTATTCGAAAATTCTTTGTTGTAATTTTATCTTTTAAAAGACGCATTATGTTATTGTTGCATTATGTTATTGTTGCAATATTTAATGTTACATTGCATTATGTTATTATTGCAATATTTTATTACCGGTATTTCCGAATAGAAAATATTACGCGCCAAACGCAGTTGCGTTATATAAAAAAAAATACATCATTTAGCGTAGTTAACGGGTATTATATTTTGCGCGCTATTGAACTTATTATTGAACTATACTTTTTTTCAACATTTTGAATTATTTTTAATATACTCTCAATACCAAATCGCTGATTAGGAAGTTGTCCACGAGTCCCATCAGAAGAGTAATACATATAACGATATTATAAGAGATAAATGACTTTCCAACTAAACCTTACCGCAATCGGAGCCTCTTTCTCTTCATCGGCTGAACGTTTTCGACTTATCTTGCCCCTTTCCTGGAGATTATAATACTATTATTTAGCGAATTTTATTTCGACAAATTATGTGAAGATTAATGTCCATATGTGCTCGTCTTTGATTGGGTGGTTTTGTCACGTGACGAGAGATCGATTGTTCAATGTGAGATATGAATGATGAGAGTGTCATTATATACGGGCTATCATTCTAAGTTACATTAAAATGTATATTAGAATAAAATCTACATCATTTAAAAAAAAAACAAATTTTAGTTCAAAAGTAGCGATAAATCAGTTTAAAAATAGTCACGTGATTTTTAAAAAAATTAACGTTAAAGCAAACAATTACTAATTACGTCGATAGCATGATTTTTCACAAGGAAAAACAACAAATATTTTAACTTTAGGGAAAAACGTTTTTGTGATAGTGTTTAGAGGGAGTAGAGTGGTGTTGGTTAAAGACAGGGTGTCAGGCCTACATCTAACTTATGTGATGAAGTAGGGTGTATAGATGACAATAGAAGACACACACACACAAAAACATTTTCAACAACGATCCTTGCATTAAGTAAAAAAAAAAGTACGAAAGGTAAAAATGTTACGGATGAAATACAATAACAAAAAAACTTACCATACACTTTTGCGCCTTTAACTTGAAATAATCAGTTAATAATTGTTGCTTCGTCTCTTTCATATTCTTATCCTACGAATAAATAATTGAATAAAAACGTATGTTATATATATATATAATATAAAGGTGTACATTTTCCCGTAGAAGACTGTGTTTAAGCGAACTAGTGTGATGAAAATTTTGCTATGTAACTACTTTAAAACATTACTTAATAGGATTTGTCATTTCTAATACTGAAAATGTTACATCACTTTACGTAATGTTACTATTTTTAGACAATGTCTTCGCAAAACATGGCTTCTAACGATGTAATTCCGCATTTATATTGCGGTAACAATTTGTTTGTAAACATCTATCGTATAATAAAGTTGTAAACATGTTTTCGTCTAGGTTAAGCCCCACTGTTCCTGGCTCATGCAGAACTAACCGAACAGCTGTTGAGAGACTGACCAAACGGATACCAGGATGTTTTATTAATAACTTAATGAGATTGGCCAGACTTTATCCCCGGATGTTCTATCAAAAGATTTTCGCCATTAAATGACACACCCTATTGGTTTTTTTTGTTTGTTTGTTTTTTTTAAATTTCGATCAGATGATTACCTTTGAAAGCGTACATTTTATTTACTACAGAAACATGACAGTTTACAAAATTAGAAGACACTTCTTTAACACCAAAATCATTAACTCAAATTTGCGTAGATTTCTTACAGCTGGTTTTTGTGTAAAAAAATTAAGAATATAATATTAAATTAAAACATGCAATACAATAATAATTGTCCAGTAAAGAACCTATAAGGTCTTACCAAAGCCCTTTTCTCCTTCAATTCCTTAGCCAAAAATTTCGCTTTCATGTCTGCTGTTTTCTTGACCTGAGATGAATACATATTTACAAAGAGAAAATTGCGTATTAAATAATATTTTTTTAAAAATTCTGATTGGGATACAATGATGTTCTTGGGGGATTTGTAAAACAAAAGTCTTACAGTTCTTCAATTTAAAACTAATGATATTTCCAATTACAACAGCCACAACTGTAATGGTGTTTCATTGCGCTAACCATTTTACAGTGAAAGAAATGCACACTACTCTTTATAAACACATATTTATTTTATACAATAAAGCAGAGGTGGCCAACACACGGCCTGCGGGCCGCATACGGCCGCCACGTCACACCCAAACGTATTCGTTCGTTTTTGCAATTGACAAAGAAATCTAATTTTAAAAAGAAAACTATTGAGGGGGGGGGGGGAAATAAAATTTTGTCTTTTATTCTATTTCGTTATCAACATTTCATTGAGTGAATTAGAAATAGATAGAACACTTCTATTCAGCGTTTAGTCTGTGTTTATTTTGATATTTTAATTTAAGGTGTAATGACATGCGGCAGCGAACGGTTTATTCTCTATTAAAGTATTAAAGTGGCCACTAAACTTTTCGGGTTGGCCACTCGTGCGCTAAAGAAACTACTTCTCATGTTTTAAGAAGGTTACATTTTCAATGAGTTAAGTTAGTTAAACATTATATTTTCTAAGTGATATAAATCATATGGCCGTTGAAATTCGAATTTGCCCACTTATTTTTGTGTAATTTTGTTTTCTTTTATGATCTTAGCTGCATTACCTGTGAGAAATTGCAATGAATGGGAACGAAGGAAAAAAAATATATTTTCGGAGAGAAAAGAGCATAATGGGTTAATGAATATTATTTCCGCTTTCATATCATTTTGTTGTTGTTTTTGTTTGGCTAAGTCAATGGGGATCGGATGATGTCACCTTGAATTGCGAGAAAAAGACATTATTCAGAGTAAAAGTATACATTTTATTTTAAAAACTATATTATTTGTTTGTTTTAATTAAATCTGCTTAACATACTGGCATTGAGTTTAGAAACAACAAAAAAAGATTTTTGGAACCAACCCAAAGTGGTGACAGTAGGTGGCAACCACGTGCAAGCTACTCTGTTTTACAAAAATTTGAACGTAGCCCATGCAAAGTTCTTCTATTCCAGCGGTTCTCAACCCGTGGGTCGCGACCCCTTTGGGGGGTCGAACGACCCGTGCTCAGGGGTCGCCTAAAACCACCTGAAAACACATATGCTCTATAGTTATGAAGTATAACCGAAAATAATTTTGTGGCTGGGGGTCGCCACAACACGATGAACTGTATGAAAGGGTCGCGGCCATCGGAAGGTTGAGAACCACTGCTCTATACCAAAGTTTTTAAAAAAATCTGTTTTAATTGATTTGCTTGTTTGTTTGTTTTTTGTTGCAAAGCCTTCACCTGTTTACATGTAAAGATGTGTTAAATTAAACTAGGGTTAAAATCAAAGTGACTTTTAAAACAACAAAAAAAAAAAAAAACCAACAAACAAACAAACGAACAAAAACAGCCAGATAGCCGCCTATATCGCCTACAAAGCCAGCCCCGTGCTGCTCAATGTTATCGTGATTTTGAAAGTGTTTGTGACGGACGTTGACGTATGCTTCATTTTTACATGATTAGATGCCTTGAACACATTGGATCTAAAGAATTTATAAAAAGAAGGGGAAAAAATGCCTCTTAAAATATAAACCTACCCAAAGCTGTCGCACCTTCGCCTCCTCTGCTAAAAAACGTTCCTTCATCTCTTTCTTTTTCTTTTTCTGATAAAAAAAAATAAATAATAATTTTAAAAAAAACAGCGTATATTAACTACTTTTTGTGTAAAGCAACCCTTTAAAAAAAACAACAAAGTTATAAAATTTATTATCGAGCGATGTGGGCGGGGGCTGAAAATTTGAAGGAAAAAAAAAAGCGTTCAAGTAACGCACATTATAAGAATCGCAATAAGTGCGGCCCCACCCCTGATTTTTTTGGGGGGTTGAGGTAAGGGAGTGGTGCTGAACATTTGACAGAATGTGTTGTCCTTGGCATCGAGTCTATGTACCAAGTTTCAGTCATTCTTTCCACGCACCATAATTGCTTGGAACAACCTGGACAATACCGCCGTGAACTCGACAACGATCGAAAGCTTCAAGGCCGCCCTGGCATCTGCTAGGGGCCGTTAGATTGGCAACATCGCTTCCCCAACCGTTGCACATATGCCAGTATATGGATGCAGCAACGTACCGAACCAGAACCAGAACCAGATAGGTTGACGGCAAGTGAGTCAGTTAGCCGCCCGAAATTTTTTTCCAGAAACACACGAAAACGAAAGCGAAGTTAATACAAAGGATATATTAAAAAAAAAAAAAAAAAAAGTCTTCTCTAGGTGTATTGTAATATTCAAATTGTCACGATAAACCTAGTTGCTTGGTCACTAGCCCTTTTACACAACTTACCGCTTAGTTAAATTAAAAAAAAAATATATATATTCTAAGAAGCTGTCTGTTTTAAATGTGCAGTACCCAATTGAATAAAATAAGGCTGCACCTATGAGTACCCGGGTACCAGAATTGAGAGGTTGGGATTGAAAAACGATTGAAAATATTATTGTTGGGTTTGTAAGACCAAATGAGGTATCAAATGAAAGATAATTGAATGTACTATACGTTTGTAAACTTAATTCTTCAGTTTTACTAAAATAAACTAGTACAAATGACACCCGAATAGCATTGAGTCTAATGGTACCCGGGTGCGAATGGCGGCGCTGCGTGTCCGGGTCCGGCTGTCTCAGAAGAGAATGGGGGCAGAGAATGAAAGTAGAGTGAGTGGGCAGAGCATGGGGGGGGGGGCGGAGAATGTTGATAGAGAATGTGGGAGGGGGTTGCCGGGGCAGAGAATGGAGAAGAGAATGTGAGAATGTAATGTAGGAAGAGAATGTGAGAATGTAATGTAGGAAGAGAAGGTGAGAATGTAATGTAGGAAGAGAAGGTGGGACGAGATATGAAGAAGAGAATGTGAGAGTGTAATTTAGGAAGAGAAGGTGGGACGAGATATGAAGAAGAGAAGGTGAGAATGTAATGTAGGAAGAGAAGGTGGGACGAGATATGAAGAAGAGAAGGTGAGAATGTAATGTAGGAAGAGAAGGTGGGACGAGATATGAAGAAGAGAATGGACAAAGCGATGTGGCAAGGGAGGCAGTGGCGGATGTCATTGGTTGTGAAATAGGATGTCATTGGGTGTGATATAGGATGTCATTTGGTGTGATATAGGATGTCATTTGGTGTGATATAGGATGTCATTTGGTGTGATATAGGATGTCATTTGGTGTGATATAGGATGTCATTGGGTGTGATATAGGATGTCATTGGGTGTGATATAGGATGTCATTGGGTGTGATATCGGATGTCATTTGGTGTGATATAGGATGTCATTGGGTGTGATATCGGATGTCATTTGGTGTGATATAGGATGTCATTGGGTGTGATATAGGATGTCATTGGGTGTGATATAGGATGTCATTGGGTGTGATATAGGATGTCATTGGGTGTGATATAGGATTTCATTGGGTGTGGTATAGGATGTCATTGGGTGTGATATAGGATGTCATTGGGCGTGATATAGGATGTCATTGGGTGTGATATAGGATTCATTGAATGTGATATAGGATGTCACTGGGTGTGATATAGTATGTTATTGGATGTAACATAGGATGTCGTGTGGTGTGTTATAATAGGTCATGTGTTGTGATATAGTATGTCATTGGATGTTATAACTATAATTTTATACAGAGATATTCCATAGGTGCATTGAATATAATCAAATACAGTGCGTGATATTTCAGTTTGTATGTTACATATTAAGTAGGTTCTAGATTAGTTCCGCCATTGTTCAATATTTAGTTTTTTGGTGGGTATCAGTGCATTGATGCTATTAAAATATAATTTCCGTTTGCGTCTCTTTACCATTCATCCCATTACGATAAGTATTTGGAGAGTTGTGCGCATGCCCGCAAAGGTTTCTAATTTATTACAACCATTTCATTGGGTGTGTTTAGATGAAAACACATAAAAATGATAAACACTTTTATAATGTAATATTATAACTGGAATCCTGTTCAATTAATGTCATTTAACAAAAGGGAATAAGTTAATTTAAAATATTTTTTTTAATTAACTTGAGAATTAAAATGCAGATAGCCAATTTTTTTTTTGCCACCATCTAAGATCATGATAATAAGAGATTGTTAAATTATTTATTATTTTGGATGATAATAGTTTGCAGAATTATTGTAGGCCTAATATTTGATTATTATTATTATTATTATATATTTTTTTAAAGTCAATTAAGTCGTTCCTAAGAGATATTATTGAAATCTTAACACTCTTTAAATTTAGTACCATATTCAGCGAAGCGAATAATCTCTTCTGGTGTGACTCGTGGACTGCTTCCTAATGGACTGCTTCCTAATCAGCAAATATGGTATTGAGAGGATATTACAAAAATTCTAAATGTTTGAAAGAAAATATGGTTCAATAATGAGTTCAATAGCGAGCAAAATATAGTTCCCGATAACTACTCTAAATGATATATTATTTTTTTATTTAACGCAACTGCGTTTGGCGCGTAATATTTTCTTTTCGGAAAATGAAATGGTCTCAATCAATTTAAATATGGTGTAAAAATTATTCGGTTTAAAAGTGGTTTGAATATCAGAATATTTAATATAGTTCATGGGCGTGAAATAAAAAGTGTCCAGTGACGTATCATGAGGGGAAGGGGTGTAGCAAAAATTGGGATTCTTAAATATACGCTACTTGAGGTCAAGTAGCTTTAGTAGATGGGAAGTTCACGCATTGCTGTCGCCAATGTTTGTAGGGCTATAAATAGTTAAACAAATTTCTTTAATAGAAGTAAATACATAATTTCTCACCCAAAGCTCTTTCTCCTTCAGTTTCTCATTTAGAAATTTTTTCTTCATGTCTTCCTTCATTTTTGCCTAAGAAAACATGTTTTAAAATTGGAAACATATTACATATAGGCCTATGTATAAAAGAGATTTTTTAAAAATTGAAACGATCATCATTACTATTTTTTTAAAAAAATATTTCAATACGCCATATGTTCATATTTAAAGTTTGAATGCAAATGAAATTTAGGATTTTAAAAAATTGTTTTCATAAACATATGCTTGTATAGGAAAGACATAAAATATGCACTCTAGTTTATTTTTTATTATTTTTTTTTGAATTGTACAATGATCTTACAATTAAATTAAATATAATCTTACCAGTTTCAGTTTCCGTAACTCCGTCAATTCTTGAACTGAAAGTTGGTGCTCCATTTGTTTCCCCCTTTATTTACTAAACATAAAAATTGGAGTGTATTTTTAGTATTATAAAGTTGTTACAGTCAACTAAAGGAAATAATTTATTTTAAGACTATTCATTAATTAATACATTATACATTCTTCTTAAAGAAATATACCGCAGAGTTGTTGGGAATACTTATTTAAATGGCTTCTTCGTGTCTGTGCTATTTAAAAACTAAAACACTTTTAAATAATAATAATAATTTATTAATTACACTTATTTATTGACTTCGCTATGGCAAGATTACCAATAAATAAAAAATAGTTTTACCTTCAGAAATATATAAGTGTTAAATGAATAAATGCTTATTGATGGCCACGGAGGTCGTTTAATTTTTATAGAAAAGGTTTTTCGGGGTTTACCAAAACTACCTGTATCAAAAATGAAAATGAAAGCAACATTTTTTACAGACCGAATCTCTTTAATTTCCGACAGACGAAAGTCAGTAGTTTTATTTAAATGACTTGTTGAAAGCTATTGCTTTGGACACAGCACTACGACAAAATAAATATATTTTCTTTTTTTTTCTTCAAATAAGGAAGTGACAAGAAAATATAAAGTTTAAAAAAATAAATAAAAAAATTGGTGAATCGCATTGTCTTTGAGAGTATGTTTTCGCAGAATACCCGTAGCTGCTGTGTGGTCTATTTTTTTTTAAAATTGGACTTCAGAAAACAGCCAGGTCGTTCCATTTGCTAAACCGGTTTCAGTTCACATTCATACATTATTTACCGGTACCTACTAGCCATTGACGTAGCTAGGGCTAGTGCCACCCGAGTTCCATTTGCTTAACCGGTTTCAGTTCACACTCATACATTATTTACCGGTACCTACTAGCCATTTGCGTAGCTAGGGCTAGTGCCACCCGAGGCGGGCCACGATTTGGTCCCCGTCCCGACGACACCAACCAAAACTAATGATACCACACCTATTCTTTACTTCGACCATGGGAGTTTATCAATGGGGGCCGATGTTTCTTCTCTTCCATTTCATAGGCTCCATCTAGTTTTGATTTCTGATTTAACCAAAGTTGAGTTTTTCACATACCGACCTTCAAAGCCCGAAAGAGCCCGGACCCTGCGCCCACGGGAAGAAGAAGAAGAAAAGAAGAAGAGAATAAGAAGAGAAGAGAAGAAGAAAAGAAGAAGAGAAGAAGAAGAGAAGAAGAAGAGAAGAAGAAGAAGAAAAGAAGAAGAGAAGAAGAAGAAAAAAAGAAGAAGAGAATAAGAAGAGAATAAGAAGAGAAGAAGAAGAGGAGAAGAAGAGGAGAAGAAGAAGAAGAGGAGAAGAAGAAGAGGAGAAGAGAAGAAGAAGAGAAGGAGAAGAGAAGAAGAAGAAGAAGAAGAGCTATTCACTCATTCGGTTGCTGTTTGTCAAGCCTTCTGTACCTCTGCTATCTGGATAACGTCTAGCTGCCTTCTGAGATTTAGTGGCTCAATATTTCTGTGTATTTCACATGCCGTTGTTGAAACTTGAAGTAACTTGAACTTCTTGAAGCAGATTTTAAATCTACTGTCGTGACTACTGAGATGAAAGTGAAAGCCTTGTACCTTTTCATGAGAGTCTTGCACTTTTTTGATGCTATAGTTATTTGGACTGATAAATATATACAGGCCCTATATACAGTGGCGTAGCGAGGGGGGCATCATGCCCCGGGCGCTACTCACAAAGGGGGACCAAATGGTATATTTTACATATAATATTGTATGGTTCTCGAAAGGGGGGGGGGCGCTAAAAAGGTATTGTGCCCCGGGCGCGAGTTAAGCTCGCTACGCCACTGCCTATATAATATATATAATGAGGAGAGCAGTTCCTGAAAACCAATAACACACAAAATTGCAAACTTAATAGTTATGATTTGAATGGCTTCTCTGTTCTATAAAATAACTATTTTCCTTGGGGAATGCCGGCAGCCCATGTCGTGTTTAGAAACCCTGCTTTAGATGGATAACATAATAATTTTTATTTTCAACATTACACCCTTGGTATATGATTTCCTTTTTACTCTTCATTCTAAAATTAAAATGGTATTAAATATCGAAACATCGTTCTTGATAATAACTTTAATTTAAAACATTGATTAAATGTAATAAAAAATATGTAGCACATTTTCGTGGTTTTGTCCCCTGCTTCTTACCTGACAGGTGAAGCATTAAAACAGTCACATCGTCACGTGACAAAGCGTTTCCGTCCACCATTTGTTTTGAAAATGGAGGCCACTGTGTAGATGCGGAAATGGTTGTGAAATAGCCACAGACAGACTCATTATAATCCTCCCAGCTTAAATCTATAGGCTACTCGTTTACAATGGAGGAAGCGATGTCCAAGAGTAGAGGTGTGTTGGTTTTGCTGGTGACGTCCTTAGTGGTGATGTCTTTGTCCCCAGCTTGTGGTCAAACAAGAATCAAAAGTATAATGGGAAATGTTGTAGTCGACACAGCTTACGGACCTGTACGTATTAATTTACAACTTCTATTTTGGATTTTCAGCTATTTGAAAAACCGAATATTAATTGGAATTTAAGATTATAAAACAACATTATGAGTATGACTATACTCACTACATTACATCTATAATTATAATAAAGATACCTGAGCACATATATCTTTTGCTGCCCTCTTGGACACTACTTCTAAGCTAAGTGCTACATTATAATTTTTTTATATTTTTAATTTTATTCGTTTTTATGTTTGTTCGCTGATGAAGGCTTCCTGCCGACATGTTCGTTGTTTTTTTGCGTTCCTTTTTTCAGGTTTAACCTTACCGTGTCTTACTAATTTCCTACCCGATCAACTGCTGTAGGGAAAGTTCTACCTGTATTTTTTGTATCTATATTCTTTTAAATCTTTAGCCTATGAGTCCTAGGACTATTCTATGATATGGCCCATTGTATTTGCTGCGATTTCCCATATCCTATTAATAGAATAATCTATGGGTATATTAAGTATACAATATTATCTGTAGAGTCATCCTGTTTTATCTTATTTTTATTTCATTATATAAATAATAGGCTATTAATAGGATAGGCTCTTTAGACTGCTACAGTGGGCTACTACTACATATGACTATGACATTGAAGGGTTTAATTGATATGATTTAATACTGGTATTTCTTGACAAATTAGACACAACTGGGTTAGCCTTAGGCTTAGGATTCACTCCTCTGCCGAATCATTCAGTCCATATATGATATGTGTTCCCAGGGCCAAAGAACATTACAGTCACAGAGTCAGAGCATTCTGGAGTGTCAGTTTTCTATTTTGCAGATCATTATTCATTCATCTGTGCCAGTTTCATTTGGCTCCTCCACAGTTTTCTTTTGCTGTATTGTCCCACTTGAGTGCTGTCCTGAAATTGAGGTCATCCAGAGACATGAGCAAGCATTCTTTATCAACTACAGTTATTTTAAAAAAAAATGAAATATTTGTTGAGATTTTTAGTCAGAGATCTTTAACAATTTTTAAAAAACTCTGATCGGTTCACATGCAGATTATGAATATTAACACCATTATTTGTTTTAAGTGTTTTTAAATTTTTTTTAAAGTGTTGTGGGTCAATGTGACCTACAGGCTGAAAGGCTTGAGTTTAAATAGAACACCACTGACCCAAACCCTAATTATTGTAAAACTTGCTCAGATATGGTACATCATATGTACCCACATAGTTCTCTGATTGCTTCTCCTGCCATACTACCAATACTACCTATTAATTACTATTGTGTGTATAAACTTTTCAAATAATTATTATTTTTTTTGTGATTAAACTTTCAGATTCGAGGAGTTACTTATTCATCCCAGTATGAAAATCTTCCAAACAGATGGGTTAATGCCTATCTTGGGGTTCCTTATGCTAAGACTCTAGAGCAATATGGAAGTGAATGGAGGGAGAAGTATCGGTTTCATGTAAGTTCTCAAAATGTGTTTTGTGCAAGTACCTTTTATTATTAAAAAGAAAATTTTTTTTTTTGAAACGCTACCCTCTTCTGTAGTTGAGTTAAGATGATGGAAATAATACACCTCATGTTTCTTAGTAATCTTAGTTAAGGTGATAAATCCAAACTAATCGGTCAACTCACAGTGGTTTTATTGTTAAAAATAATCCCTTCATCCATCATGCTTCACTTCTGGTTCGGTACATTGCTGCATCCATATACTGGCATATGTGCAACGGTTGGGGAAGCGATGTTGCCAATCTAATGGCCCCTAGCAGATGCCAGGGCGGCCTTGAAGCTTTCGATCGTTGTCGAGTTCACGGCGGTATTGTCCAGGTTGTTCCAAGCAATTATGGTGCGTGGAAAGAATGACTGCTTATGTTGCACTGTGTTACTCCGAGGCACAGTGAAGCATTTGTTATTGTTTCGGGTGTAATTTCTCATGGGGTTGTCAGATGTTAAGTCAGTGTTAAGTGACTGTTTGGCTCTAATTAATCGGCCTGGCTTCTGTGGGATAAGATAATTGTTTGCTGGGATGGCCGGAATTAGCCCCATGGCCATTTTATATAAGAATGTTAGGCGGATCTTTTCTCGTCTGTCCTTGAGAGTGGGGATGTCAAATCTGTTTAAAAGACCAGTGACGTAGTCAGGCGTGGTGGTTTTATAGTCACGTGCTATGAAGCGCATTGCGTTACGTTGGATTCGCTCCAATTTGTCCACGTCTTGCTTGAGGTATGGGTCCCAGATGATTGCACCATACTCTAGTATCGGACGAACGAGTGCAAGATAGGCATTTCGTTTGCAGGATGTTGGGCAGTGGCGCAGATTTCTTCTAATAAAACCTAGTGTGGAGTTGGCTTTTTTTGAAATTTTGTTTATATGGGGTGACCATTTTAGGTTATTTGAGGTCAGTGAGTCTCATGCATGCCTCAGGTGAAATTTAAAATTATAATCAACCTTCCAGAAAGACTTGTTTAAACCTGCATTAGAATTGGAATAACTATATATTTCAATTCATTCTGATCCAGTGTAAATTGTGAATGCATCCTTTGGCCATATAATATGATGAAAAAATATGATTCATAGTTGAATTGGATCAGCTCATCACTATTAACTTTATTAAAACTAACCAGGATCAGCTGAAAATGATGAATGAAAAGTTGTTTCACATAATGTATGAATACTTTTCCATAATAAATAGCAATATGTCATAATTTAATTTAAGGTTTAAAAATCAGCTTTAAGTAATTTAAATAATAAAAACTAAAAGAAAAAAATATATCTTGTGTACTTATTGAAAGACACTCAGATGGTAATTAAATGGGTAGACCAGGGTTTGACTATTCCTTTATTCGGATCAAAACATCGAGGCTTATTATTTCAGAACCCCGATGAGGATCCATTCTGGTATGGTACTTATGATGCCACCAAACACAAGCCTGCATGCCCTCAAATGCCGTGGTTGGTTAAAGAAACTGTTTGGGACTTTTCAGAGGTGGCAGAGGACTGCCTTTATCTTGATATCTACACACCAAATGTAAGAGTCGCTCTTGCTCAAATTTAGTGCATTTTCATTTGTGTAGCTTTTAGCCTAGAATGCAAGAATTTTTCAAAATTTAAGTTCAACACTGAGACCTCACAATGGTCTATAAGGATACTTATAATATTGTTTTATTAATTTCTTTTTATATTATACAATCAAATATACCTCATAAAGGAGACTACACTAATTTAAAAAAAATTGAACTTTTGTTTAATGCAGTGGTTCTCAACCTTCCTAATGCCGCGACCCCTTAATACAGTTCCTCATGTTGTGGCGACCTCCAACCACTAAATTATTTTAGTTTCTTCTTCATAACTGGAGAGTATTTGTTTTTTATATGATCTTAGGCAACCCCTGGGAAAGGGTCGTTTGACCCCCAAAGGGGTCGTGACCCACAGTTTGAGAACCGCTGGTTTAATGTGATCAATTATAGACAGGAATTCATTTTTCAGTCCACTACAATATTTATTAAACAAAAATTCAATGTAATTACCTTTGTAACATGCAATGTATAAGGGCTAAATAGACACGAACAATCTGTGTCAATATAACAATATATATTAAGTTTTAATAATAATTTTACATTACACATAAGTATATTTTTCAACACATGCCTTCATCAGTTCAGCAAGACATATAAATAAGTATAAATCAAATTTACATACCGGTATATATATATATATATATATATCTTACCTAAAAAAAGGGGAGATAAAAACCAGGCAGAAACAAAGTAATGAAACGTTTACTTATGTGTAATGTAAAATTATTATTAAAGCTTAATATATATTGTTATATTGACATATATTTTTCGTGTTTATTTAATCTATTTTAAAGCTTTATCGCACTCCAACACTTTTATAATGTATAAGGTTGAACATGGCAGTATAATATGCTGGTGATTTAATCAATTAAGCTGTAATTCTGATAGCTCAATGCATCATTAAAATTTAACAATTTCATTTTTTTGTCCCAACTTCTTCAGATGACCAATGAATCCCCATCATCCTCTCCGAACTTGTACCCAGTCCTTGTCTTCATACATGGAGGAGGTTTTATTATGGGTGCTTCCAAACAATTCCCTGGAATTTTTCTAGCTGAGAGATTTATAGTTGTCGTAGTCATTAACTTCAGACTAAATGCTCTGGGTAAGTCTAATTTCTGGAATAGCACATTAAAAAAAAATCCTTTACTTAGTGACACTGTGAATGGGTGACAGGTAAAGTCATTTTAAAATATTTATTTTGCATCACAGGCTTTTTAAGTACCGGTGACCGCTATTCCGCTGGGAATTATGGAATGTTTGACCAGGTGAAAGCGATGAAGTTTATACAGAACAACATCAAATCTTTCAGAGGAAATCCCAATAAAATCACTGTGATGGGACATAGTGCGGGGGCTGCCAGCGTGGGGATGCATCTGTTGTCGCCAAGAAGTGTTGGTAAGAAAAACATTTTAGATATCGTTGCTTTTTTTTTTCACATTGAAAAAGTCCAGCATGTAAAGAATAAATTGATAAAAGCATTAATCATTAAGTTAAAATAAATAGATACAAATAGTAATCATTTAGATAAAGTTTCTTATTGTTGCCGTGCTACAGTGTAAAATTTAAAAACTATAATGCTCTAATATATTTTTCAGTGAAAATTATTTTATTTTTATTTTTAGGTTTTTTTATATTAGTTTTGAACACATATTTTTTTGTACAAGTTCTTAGTTCTTTCCCAATGCATTTTTTAAAATGAATTTCATCCATGCCCATTGGCTTTAGCTACCAAATATATTAGCAAGATATATCTATGATCTAAAATAGGAGAATAGACTATTACTTGGAGGTGTAAAACCATAATTATTGATGGTAAAATAACGATCATTAATTACTCTTAATTTTATTGAAAATATTATCTGTGTAACATGGGCTAAGTGCTGTACATCTGGTTCATTTAGATTTGTTTAATCAGGCCATTATGCTCAGTGGCTCTGAACTAAGCGAGTGGGCAGTGCTGTCCAAGGCAGATGCTTTAGAATATGCCCGACGACTGTGTAAACAAGTTGGGTGTCCAGAGGTGGATTCTCAACAAATGGTTGACTGCCTGCGACATTACAGAAGTTTTGAGCAGATAGTCAATGCCTCGGCTCTGGTAGCCATGTTGGTGAGTAATTAAACTTTTAAATAAGACTACCGATTCTTAAAATGGCGTAATCACATTTTGAAATGCCTCATCTGTTTACACCTGTCTGATTTGTTGGGTACAAGAGTTGTGTTGGAGGGTGGGTGATGACCATAAAATTGTATTCTCCATCAGTGAAAGTTATTGTCTTTAAAGTCTTTACAGCAATCCTTAGATGGTTTAAAAAAAAAAAAAATTTATATCTCACCTCACTGACATATTTTTTATGTTAAAATTAGGGTTAAATAATCATATTTATTGAGATTGGACTTTTTTTTTTTTTTTTTTTTGGATTTAACCCCACAAATCAACACAATTTGTCATAACAATTTTGACCCATTTCAAGCCCATCTATACCCATCAGCCATGACTGAACAAAATTTCTGGTAATTCTTTTGCAATTGCATTAAATTTATACAGCCAGGTAAAATAGGTAATCCTTGGGCGCCTGTTGTTGATGGAGGTATTGTGGGCGTCAATTATGCCTTTCTGCCTGATCCACCCGGTGATCTTCGCCGCCAGATTCGACAGATGAAAGTGCCCGTCTTAGCTGGCATGGTGAGAGACGAGGGCGCTTATTTCATACGTAAGTCCTCTTAATTTTCACCTTACTTAAGCTTTAATTTAATAATTGAGTTAAAAATAATTTTTAACCCAGCTTCATGGTTTTTAAAACAATTTACGCAACCTCTTTTTTTTTTTTTTATATCTCAGCCAATCTGCCAAATCTTATTGATGGGGTGACAGAACCGCAGTTCCAGAACATCCTAGACGAATTCATCAGGTACAGAGACATTGATGACCGCAATGCTGTGTTTGATGCCATGAGCTTTCAGTACACCTACTGGCCTCAACCTAAAAACTACAGCTTCATTCGCAAGGAGCTCATTGAGGTAAGTTTTTTTTGTTATTTTTAATTGCTTCAAAGTGGCAGATTCATGTGGTAGATGTCACATGACATCCTTCTCATGTTAAAAAGAAAAACAATTCAAAATAAAGGACAACATTTTCACAGACATTTAGCAAACAATTTGCACTATGTTGGCTCCCAACCAAAATATCAATGGATGTCTCACACCTTTCTTTATCATATGTCAGGATAGCAGAGGAAATCTGGTATTAAATTGCCACGTTAAGTTTACTGCCGTCTTCTGACAAAGTTGGTAGAGGTTTTTTTTTTGTAACCAAAACTCTTTACCTCCTTCAAAACTTTCTTTTCAATTTTTTTGGGGTTTATTTTTGCCAATTGTTTTGATCTTGCTTACTTGCTGTTTGGTTGGGAATTACCTCAGGCCCATTGGAATTTCCTACTTTTTCGTTGTGACCCAGATTATTACTATTATTGTTGTTTGTCCTTCACATAAGAAAGATGACCAAGGCTTTGACTTGAGTAGTAGCCTTGACTTGAGCTCTTTTTTGTTTAAAGTGAGGGAGAGTTGCTCAATTCACCAGATTCAATCTCTCGTCCTTGTCTGTTTTATCCAATTGCAAGACTAAGTCAAGACGACTGGAATAGGACCAGGATGCAGTGGATGAGCAGCTGTGTGTTCCACTGTGCTTTTATGCGTTCCACGTTGCAGGAGTTCACCATATTTTCAATGTCGCCGCCTAAGGGACTCCATCTCCGGGTTTGATTTCCGAGTTTGCCATCTCTTATGAGTTGCCATCCAAGGTTAACGGTGCTGGTGGTGATATAACTTGTCTTGGCTTTTGCTGGGGATTTGAATTAACTACAGCTCGCCACCTTGGAATTGACTCAGTTTTAGACTGCTGTGCAGCCAAGATATAGAGATGTAATGCTACCATTGCACCACAGGGCTGTTGTTTGAGTCAAAAGTTTAATACCCTTCTTTCATTACTGACAAAAAAACCTCATCAGCCAAACTTATGAAATATCATTCTCCCCCATGGAGAAATAACTCAGAAGATTTGTATTATTTATCTCTTTGGTGCACATTAGATGATGGGCGACTATATGTTTGGAGCTGCTCTCAGTGAGACCATCCGGCAGCAGGTGCAGTACTCAACAGTCTTTCTCTATGTGTTTGAGTACAGCTCATACAGAAACTATGCTCCGCAATGGCGAGGTGAGATTCATACAGCACCTCTATGTTATGCAAAGACCACTGCTAACCTAGTCACCTTTTTTACAATTTATAAAGCTATCTAAAGATGAGTTAAAAATTTAGTTAAAATAAAAAAAAAAAAAATTGAAATTGATGCAAAGATATACTATTTATTAATACACAAATCATACTGTTATAAGAGTGAATTTCAGAATAATTTGAATAAAATTATTTACTGACATTGAAAATCTGTCTTTTTTTTAATAAGGTATAAACCATGGCCAAGATTTGGACTATATTTTTGGATTTCCGTTCATCAATGAAACCTACAGAGAGCTCCTGGGACTATTTCCTAGGCAGGAATATGACTATTCGGACAGAAATATTTCAGAATTCATGATAAACATGATAACAAACTTCACCAGCTCTGGGTGCGTACTTGCTACTTTCTTTTTAATTAAATACTTTATTTCTACTCACATTTCCATCTTGTCATTTCTTTTGTTGACATTCATGCACACATGTTGAATGGCGGAAGTAGGGTAGATGGGGGAATGGTTGTTTTAAAAAAAAAATGGTTTGTTTAACCCTTTACAGTCCACGCCTATTCATCCTTTTCTAATCCTAGTGACCAAGCAAAGGGTCATAACTCCATTCTAAATGAAGGTTCTTTATCTAATTAATTTACAGAAAATAAACTATAAGCAAGAAAATAAAATAAAAAATACCTAAATACAAAGAAATGATTAAAGCAAAAGTTGCACCAAAAAACAGTTTCAGGGACACTAGATTTATGAAATAGTGAAGCTTCATTAGTCCTAAGTTCTTTCAAAATTGTATCCAAGGCTTTGATAGCCATTTTTTACAGTGAAAAAATCGCAACTTTTAAAAAAATCGTAGAAAATCAGCCCCTAAAGACACCGCGATCAAACTAGTATCAAAATAAATGCCGACAACGAGGCTTTCTTCCGGTAGAACTATAAATAGTAATGCGCAATGAATTTCCGCTGTGCTAAGAACGAAAGTAAACAACCTCGCAGCAGGGCAAAGCGGGCGGGTTTGGCCGCAACGGACTGTAAGCTTAAGGAAAAAATCGGCGCATTTCGGGCGCATCGGACTGTAAAGGGTTAAACATTCTTTCAAAAAAGACTTTCTATCCAAGGGGTAATTTACATTACTTTAAATGCATCTCGCAAAGTAATACTGTTCAGAGGTGTAGATGTGCCCTTTATGAAGCCAAAGGATTCAAACTGAATGTAGATGAAACTTAAATATGTTTGATTTTTATTAATTTTTGAAAATATTTTCTCTCCACAGACTTTCTTTGCATAATGCATTTTAAGAAATTCTATTTTTAAGCGTGTTTAAACTCTTTGAGAGAAAGTCTTATTTAAAAAAAAATTTTAATACATTTTTTTAAAGTCATTGGTTTGCAACATGATCTCGGCAGAAATTATAATGGGTTCCAGTGGTCCTTAACAATGAACTTAAAGTCGTACTATAACTATAAAGACTAGTTTGTGTTTATTACTTACTGCAGTCTTCAATCAACTGTTACCACTAAACAAGAATAAATTTTTTTTTCATTCACATACACTAAGCTTATACTTATACAGAAAAACGTCTTGAGATATTTTTCATGGCAGGCGCTTGAGGATTATTTGTTCATAAAAACATTTATTTTTTCTCCTTATCACATCATCTGAGGTTTTCTTATCATTGATAACCCTGGAATCACGGGTGATTTGTTTTCCCATGCAACACATCGTTTATTTCCTCTGCCTGGTTATTGCAGTGAGCCGACGCCCAGGACGGAACAGATCCGCTTCTTTCGCAACATAACCTGGTGGCACTACAACACAGAGAACCACACCTACCTCAACATCAACAACGTCTCAGAGAACAGAGTCAATTACAGACAGAATGAATTCCATTTCTGGAATGATTACTATCCTAAGCTGGCTGGCTACTCACCTTGTAAGCTTAATGCTAACAATTAAGTTTATCAAGCTTTCGGTTCTTTCATATGGGCACTTTTAATCGGGGCCAACATCTGAAACAGCATCGTGGGCCCAGGGCAAAGTATTGCACCGAGGCCCCCCCCCCCCCCCATTCCTCGAGTAACGCTAGGAAAAGCATTTTGGGCCCAAGTTGGCCCATGTATTATCATCAGTGTTTCTTTTGGAAATTTTGGGGTGGGGAGCTTGCTCTGGACAACTGCCCCGTGTATCCAAGCAATAAGGCTGCACAGCTTTTAATGCTATTGATCATGCACTTATGTAAATAGTGAAAAATTGTGCGGTCTGTTTTTTTTTCTGATTATACTGGTGGGCATGTCGAGGTCTCAAAATAGAAATAACAGCAAATAGATTGCGATGAAGAAGTTTTGACTTTTAAAAAAAAAAAAAAATAAGACGCACGTTGGGTAAGGGAAACGTGACAGGATTGAAACTGTCACCATTAATTATATCAGGCTCAGCATGTCAGCATTGTAGTAGGTTTAACACTGTCCATATATTTGCATACATTTACCAACAGATTATTTCAAAGAGCCTGCTGAAGCAGAACCGGCCAAGGCGTCAACTTTTGAGTTAACCACGTGGTCACTGGTTGCCGTCAGCGGTGTCCTTCTTTTCGTTGTCATATGTCTGATAATTCTTCTCATCTGTCGGTCAAGGACCAAGAAGTAAGTTTTTATATGTTTTCATATTTATTTAAAATACAATGTGGTGGAAGAGCAGTAATTGAAATTAAAAAAAAAAAAATCACTTAAATAGGTGCCTAAACATTTGTATACTTTTTAAACATTTAGGCCACTTTTAAATTTGAAATTGTGACCAATAATGTGCCCATTGTTTCCCATGCTGAAGTAAAATAAATATTTTTACCACTTATTGAAAACTGCAATATAAAAGCCTTATTATGTCTTTTCGGTTTTGAATTTAAAAATACTTAAAATTACTGTGTGTGTTTTCAACTGCAATTCATTGAGCCTGGAAATGGAATAGAGCTACATTGAATGATTAGAGCTACATTGAATGATTAGGAGATCTTGAAAGGAAAATAAAGGCGATGGAAATGAGATCTTTCAGAGGCATTATTGGCATCTACTATAGAGACCATATCACCAATGAACAAGTGAAAGAAGGGATTCATCAAGGGCAGTACGATGACCTCCTGGTGTCTGTAAAAAAGCGCAAACTTGAATGGTATGACCATGTGACCAGAAAACAAGGACTTGCCAAAGAAATCATGCAGGGCACAACTAGAGGAGGGAGAAGAAGAGGAATACAGAGAAAAGATGGGAAGATAACATCAAAAAGAGGACCGGATTAAAACTAGGCCATGCTATGTATAGGATAGTTTTGATGTCATCTGTAGCACCCCAATGATCCAAGGACTAAGGGACATGATGATGAATGATTAGAGTCCATTTAAAATTCCAGATATTTATTCTGACATAATTGAGGAATAATTCTTAACTCTAGAATTTAGTTTAACTGTACAAACATTACATCAAGAAGGTTTCAGATTTGGGTAAGCAGTAGTATGGATTTCCACAAATATCTATGAGCAGGATCATACTCTCCTGATTTGCATGACTTGATGTTGCCGAGAGCATTGTGGCTACAGGGCATTGTGGCTACAGGGGGGGCCCTTGTTCCTAACATTTTCTGGCATAAGTATAAAGCCCTTTACCCAAAGTGTGTGCTTGTTAAAAGAAACCCACCCCTCCCCCACCCCCTCCCCCAACATTTGTAAAACTATGTGTCAAAAATAGTTATAAATAAAGGATTACAAAAAATCTGCTTTTCTTCCCGCAGATATCCAAAGTATGACTCAAAGTACGATACAGCAAGTTACGATTCCTCTACTCCTCCAAGCATCAGTGGGAAAAACAACAAAGCTTATGCCATAACTGGTCACACCCTGCGAGAAATATCACTATAAAATTTATTCATTGAAAAGATTTTTTAAAAAATCCGGCATAATAGTTAATACATTTTGTGATAAAAAAATGTATGATTTTAATCAGAAATCGAATCTCATAGCCTGCAATGGGTTTTTTTTGTTGGTATTCCATAAAAATCTGCTCAACCAATCTCTAAAGAGCATTGCAAGTTTCATGAATTGGGTCGAGGTGTGATCCCCTCCCTTCCCTGCTCTGGACTATTACCACATATCCTAATTTATGTATGAGCAAATGAGTGATTGATTACTGTATTTATAATCCAGCACTGATTTTGATGTCTGCTGCATGTGTATGTGGTTTATTGAATGCTCAGGGAGTAGTAGTTCCTGCTCATAAATAATTTTGAAAATTGAACATTGGTAAGGATTAACAAATGTCGGAATAGAGAATTTACAAATGTGGGTATAGAAAATTTATTAATGATTATAGGTCAGATCAAGGCATTTTTCTCAAGAATCCATTATTTTTGTGTGTGGTTATGTTGAGATAGTTGGTAATGGTCAGGGCTAACAGACCGTTTTTGGAAATCGATTGATGCCTTGAAACTAAGTATATATTTTAACACTAGGGAGACTTTGCTTACACACAGCTTACTTTTAACTGACGTGTTAAAAAAAGGGCATGAAATAATAATTTGCAGAGATACATATGTAGGCTCCATATGTGAATACTTCTGGTTAAGTATCTATAGAAAATAATCTTAAAGTCATACAAGTCCAGGAAACCTACATCAAATTTCTACTGAAACAAATATGCATATATGGTAGAACATTTTCAAGGGGGAAACAAAATGTTTTCAACTTACTCATTAGTGTTATAATATTTATTTTTCATGATTTCAAGGTAACATCAATTTTCTTTCAAAGATATTACATGTAAATTAAAAAAATAGCCTTCATTTTTGTGTGTGTCATTTATAAACCAGGAATGTTCCTCATGAACAAGTACATCTCGAGAATTTTGCTCTTATAACAGCTGCAACATTTAAAAAAATATTTTATTACCTCCCTTTAGATACCCCAAGTACCAACCTTCACCAACCAGCAGCAGGATGGAGAGAGAGGAAAACCTTAAGTTTTCCACATGTTAACTAATGCGCTGGTGCCTGCTAAGTTAAAAAGTTTAAATAATGCAAAATGGTTTGTTTAGTTAATTTTAGTCTGATTTACTTGGTTGTGAATGATATACAGTAAACAAAAGTCTGTGAACTGAAGAGTGACTTGTATTCTCTGTAATTTTTCTACAAGGGCAGCTTATTATATCCATCGTTTCTGTAAAAGTGTTTCTATTTTATATGTATAATATTTAAACTATTATTATTTTGTGTGACCGATTTCTTTTAGTTTTCCTTACTTATATTTTTAACATCAGGCTCAGCTGAGAAATGCTTATTATTATTATTATTGGTAGTTCTCTTCAAATTTTAACATTTAAAAAAATGTATCTTGATCAATTTGACAGAATTACCCATCAACTTCAAGCGATGTTATTTATTAGTACAATAATAATTAATATTGACTGCAACACTGATACTGATAACAAAACGTTCAAAGTTATTGCTCACTGTAATTTAATTTCCTTTGTTGATCTCTTGTGTGAGTCTGGGCCACAAATTATGTGTGACTGCTGTTGTCATCTGAAACATATATATATAAATATATATTTGTTGCAATTCAATTCAAACTATATACTCCTTAGCAATACTTGTAAATATTATAATTGATTGATATTGTAAAGGAGTAAATGTTTGTTTAAAAAAAGTATTTTAACAAGTTTTATATTTCTATACAAACGATGTTTTGCTCTCATGTAAATAATGAATACATTCCTTTATTACTAAAATAATGGAAGTGCTAAACAAGTTGCAAGTTATATTTTTTAAATGTTTTTGTTTTCATATTATTATTTTTTTAAAATGACCCATATCTTCATAATCTCATAGATGTGTATTAATCTATAAATATGTCTAAGAATATACTAGGGAAAAATAACTTTAAAAACCATTTTGGTTGATAAATGGTTCATTGAAAAAATCTGGCATACAGCAACCCTTCCCACCTGAAAGCAGCCACCATTCTTTGTTGTGTATTTTTAAAAAAAGCAAGACAAAAGTTGTTGGAAAGTTTTCCAATGCCATTTCAATGTATTTCGAAATATTAAAGGTAGATCCTGCTGTTGAAGTAATAATGAGGTGGAGGGAATTCCCTAAAAAATATATGCAAACCAATTATTTTATAATAATATTAACTTTATTCAGTTATGTAACTCATTTCTGAGTGTGCCGAACTATTTTTTCATTTCAGTTTGTTATTTCAGCTAATAGTGTGTTGTTTTTTTAAATGAGAAGTTAATCTAAGCAGAACTAGTGAAGAGATCAGCTCAACAGCCCGCTGATGCCATTTCCTAATGTGACATTTCAATAGATCAGTCCCTAATTTTTTTTAAAGAAAGAGAAAACCTTTTGAAACTTGTCCAATTTACACAATTGACATGGACAAATTGAACATTTCTTCCGGCTTTGCTGAAAGGAGGCTTAAGATTATCAAGAGATTTAGACTAAGGTTGAAGTTGATGTCTTAATCAAATCTAAACAACACACAATAAGACAAATGATGGATATTTTAAAATGTGCATTAACATTTTCATACACATCTTTTAACAGTGCATTAGTGGGGTTATCTCTTGACACACTTCAAATTTTATTGTTATCTGTTTATATTGATAATGTAATGGCAAATTGTTTCTATCCAGATGTAAGAGTGTACAGTCTATTTTGACCCATTCCCATGTTGAGATGACACTGTATGAGTTTGAAATGATACGATCTAAGTAGTTGAAACCATTCACTACAAGCCCACAGTTACTGGCCTGCGGAAGAGGCCATGGGATGTTTGTGATATATTGTGTTAAACCTGTCATTTACATTACTTATAATAATTAATTGCTGGAAGAGCACAATGCAGTTTTGCTGTTGAGAGAAGTTTTTTCCATCTAAAGATAGGCAAATGTTTGGGAGCATTTACCAATATCCTGCTGCCTATATTCAAATCATGAATGTCATCTGTCTCCACTCAACTTTTCTGAACTATGCCGAGTATCATTTGACTTAACATAAGTGTAGAGCTAGCGACTATCTTACAGTTCCCTGAAAAGTTACTAAAAGTCCTGCATAACAGTTCCTAAAAGTCTTGCATAACAGTTCCTAAAAGTCCTGCATAACAGTTCCTAAAAGTCCTGCTTAACAGTTCCTAAAAGTATTGCATAACAGTTCCTAAAAGTCCTGCATAACAGTTCCTAAAAGCCCTGGATGGCAGTTCCTAAAAGCCCTGCATGGCAGTTCCTAAAAGCCCTGCATAACAGTTCCTAAAAGCCCTGCGTAACAGTTCCTAAAAGCCCTGCATAACAGTTCCTAAAAGCCCTGCAATGGCAGTTCCAAAAAGTTCTGCATGTTTAGTTTGCAGATCACTTTTTGTTATCTTATAGTTCACAATGTTGCCTAATGTAGCAAAAAAAGATCAGGTCATCTGCATCTGAAAATGTTTGTGAACCACTGTGTGAATGTCCTGTCAAATCATGGACACAGTGTGTATTTAAACATTTCCCCTTGTCACGTGAACTGCCTGATGTTTTGCTAACATGCAAGATCATCTATGTACATAATTCAAGCAGTGTTGTTTGTAGAAACAAGTTCATACACATTTTATACAGGCTCAATGGTAATGTAAACAGAAACATTTTGTCTGTTTTCATGTCATTGAATAACTTTGTCAATGAAACATTCCATATCTACATTAAGATTGTTTATATATTTTTTTTTTACTTGACTGATTGCCACAAGTTGTGTGTAACATATACATTTGAAAGCAGTTTACGAATTAAATAGCTGATTTAAAAAAAAAAAAGTTTTATGATTTTTTTCCCCTTCAATATCAATTAAAATGAACTCATTCAGTATTCAGACTGCACCTCAAGAGTTATAATTCTGGTATAGTGACTGTATATGGCAGTACATTGTACGATTTCTACAACTTACAACGTGTTTTTTTGTTTTGTTCACATGTATTAACTTTTCCCTCAGTGCCACATCTCATACTAAGTGTGTGAACGAAATGCCATGGCGAGTAAACTAATTTGAGCTAAGAGCGTGGTAAGAAAAGAGCAAGTAGCGTTGCAAGCTTGCAAAAAAAAAAATAACATAAAAAACAAAAGAGCAAGAAAAGGAGCGTTGACGGCTGGCACAAAAAAAAAGAAAAAAGTCCAGTCAGAGTCAAGACAACCATTTGAGCAGAGAATTCTGATCCATTATTGGATTACACATATTAATAAAGAAACTGAACTACTCTGGAGGCGAAGAACTGCTGTGTTCTGAATGTGGAGTGTGGAAGCTCATCTATTATCCACCCCCCGCCCCCCCCCGCCCCCCCCCCCCCCCCGGGCATCTCCAATGAAATAAATATATATTTAATTCTGAGCCAATACTGTACAAAATTTATTATTAAGTGCCAGTTCATATTAGACATATTTTCCAAAGTGTAATAAATTTTGCACTGTAATAAGAAAAAGGTATGTTGAAGATTGAATAATGGTTTATATTGATGAAAATCATACCTGGACCTGTGGGCTTATTTATTTATGCAAAAATTGCGTAATATTTTAAAGCTTTATTAACTGCATAACCATTTCATTTCCTTGCACTGATGATGAACAGATGCATTTTATTTTCTTGCATGTGCGTGCCCTATTATTAATTATTATATACAATGAAGACCTATTTATTATTAATAATAATAATAGCTTTTTAAAATAAATAATAGCCAACGCAATTCTGTTTGAAAGCCGGGGTGCTTTATTAATTTTTTTTTACTTGAGCCAAAAGGCATTACAAAATAATGAATAAATGTTAAAGCGTAAAAATGTCTAGACATCGCATGTCTGTAAAACATAATTAAGTTTTAATAAGTCAAGTCATTCAAGGCTGAACTAAATCTAAAAAAAAAGTAATTCAAACATTTTAAACCAATTTAATTAACAATTGCTCTTTCAATACTTTCATTCTTGATAATGGGTTCCCTTAAATACTCGGGCCGACCAGATATATTGTTTGTAGAAAGAGATTTGGGGATTACAAAGTTACATATTTTTAATCGCGAATTTTACGTATTTTAACATTTTGGGTTGGCGCTTAACAACAAATGTTTGTCAACAATCAGGAGTATCGATTTTTAACAAAATAGTCCGTCCACAATACAGTGAGTACACTACACCGCCTGCAGACTTCACTGTTTATGAATTGAAAACTAAATTTGAGATAAATAACGTTTCCGATTGTTTATAAACCGCGAATTAACAGAATCGAGAAAATAAAAAAGGTTAGCCAATCTTATTTTAATGCGCTTAAATCGTATTAAATGCAACGAGAGATGCGATTATGGAAAAAAGCGATAGGGCTATTCCGGTTATGTTTAGTAAAGTTTAGTTACCAGTTATCGATAGAAGTCTGCTACTTGAATCTGAGCTAGCATTTATGTATGGCCCAAAACGATAATATCCAGGCCTATATTTATTTGTATTATGTCGCGAATATTAATATATAGTCTAATAAAAATTGGTAAATATTTATAATAATATTTTGTTTCATACATTTCCTCATACCTTACCCGACCTTGGTTCTTTAATAATCATTTTTTATATTATAATGAATGATTAAAATTGTAATGTCAAACAGACTCTTCAGAAGCCTCCATTTACAGACCATCACGCATTTTAGGGGGGGGGGCGGGGGTTGGGGGGGATCACATTTGTAATGAGTTTAATGAGAGCAACATTAACGTTTTGTGTGCCCTGAAGATCCTTGACAAGGGGCACAGGAGAGGGGGGGGGGGAGCATAAATTTAGTCAAAGTCAAAGTGAATGATGATAATGATGACAATAATTATGTCAATTATGGATAGACTGATGGTCCTATTTTGGTCTTACTTGGTCTTTAATACTTTCAATTTAATAGTAATAACTTCTAAAAAAAATTTTGTTATGGTGAAAGTGGTATGAGTGTGGATATTTTAAAGCAATTTGAGTTCAAAATAACAAAGATTACATTTAGAATAAATCCCTCTAAATTGTTTCATTTTATGTTCTACTCCCTGCTGTCCACTGCTGACTATTTTGTACCTATTTTAGGTACTTGACTTGAATAAATCCATTTGTTAAAAATGGATATTATTGTGAGTCCTGATCCACCCCGAAACAACACTGAGCATTTGCGGATGATGATAACAGCTGTTGATGCTGTGATAAGTGGTAAGATGTCCCAGAGGGAAGCTGCTAAGGCTTACAATATTCCCAGAAGTACTCTAAGAAGCCATCTGCCAAAGCATGCATCAGTAAGTATCTAAACATTGAAATACACAATAAGCAGCCATAACTTTACACACATGTAGGCCTATTCAAGAAATAATTTGAGGGTAGTTTAAAATGTTCTTTTAATATATTAAAAAAAATATTCAAGGAAAACATTTTAAAATGGAATCAAGTTTTGCTATTTGAAATACCTGGTATTTAAACTGTATTAAAATAAGAATTGTATTGTCCATCTTTTACATCCCTTATTATCTATATTAACTCTCTTACCTTCTAATGGACTATTACATTCCTCTTGGAATATACATTGCAGTTAAGTGTTTATTTAATTCATTATATTGTTTTTACTTTGTTTGTTTGCTGAAGAAGGCTTCTTGCAGACACATCCTTTTTTTCATGTTTTCCCATATTTTGTTTCATTTATTTCCTTCTGCCTAACCTGCTTGCAGTCTCTCCCCATTATTGCCATTTTTAGCTTCAAACCTTTTCATTTTCTGGTGATTCTAAATTATTTTCAGTATAAACACAGAATTCAAAAGCCACCAACTGGTTTCAAGGGAAAGACAATTCTTTCCAAAAAAGAAGAACGAGAGGTAATGTTGTAAGTAAAATAAACGATTGATTTAAATTAGGTTTACTGATGTCAGGATGCTTATTATAATGTTGATATGTGTACACATAATAGGATAGGAAATCTTTTACTTTTCTATTTAACCTGTTGTAATGGTAGAATGAAATGAAGTGATTTATCTGTTAATAAGCATTTTTCAGTTATCTTATATTTTTTATATTTAAGCTTATAAAAATAATTAAAGACAGCCTTGTCTACAAATTAAAAGGGGTTTCTAAATCCGTTCTATCCTCAGCTAATTGAGTTTGTAGTAAATATGCACAGAGCTGGTTTTGGTAGAACTCGTCAAGATTTGCTTCTCAAAGTTCAAGACATGCTCAATAAATTAGAAAGAAAGACAAAATTTGAGAACAATTTGCCTAACGATGAATGGTATGTACTCTGTTAGTGTAGTATGTTTATCAGGTTATTTTTTGTGGGTGATCATTGTTAAGTGGGCCCGTCCATAAATTATGTCAAATATCATCTAGGGTAGGAAGGGGATTTTAGTTACTATGTGTGATGTTGGTGTATAAAGTTTGTGACAAATTAGTGAAGAGGTGTAAAAAATCTGCAAAAAAAAGCATGAAATCAAATGGATGACCCCCAGAGTGATAAGAGTTTATCACATAATATGTGTATGAAATATATGAAATAGTTAACGTTTTAAAATTTATACTTTTATAAAGCTTTAGAACTGCTGTTCTCAACCTGTGGGTCGTGACTCCTTTGGGGGTCGAACGATCCTTACACAAGGGTCGCCTAAGACCATCGGAAAACACATATTTATGAAGTAGCAACAAAAATAATTTTTATGGTTAAGGGTCACCACAACATGAGGAACTGTATTAAAGGGTCACGCCGTTAGGTAGGTTGAGAGCAACTGCTTTAGAAGATTTAAATTAGCTCTAGCATTATGACCACAAAAAGGACAAGGAATTATTTCTGTTTAACACTTATTTCTAAAGCAAAGCTTTCGAAACTTTCAAAATACCTGTCACATGTGTTATATTTCAGGTATGTGTCGTTCTTGGAGAGACACAAGGACAGCATCAAAGAAATTTACATCGGCTACGGGTTCCAGGAGAAAGGAGTTGTCCCCTTTGACGTCTACGGTGTACACGAGACCATCGAGGTTGCTGTGCAGTCTGTTTCTCACACTAATCCCGTTGTTTACCACCACCCCAGCCCTCCACAACAACAGCTCCACCGTCCACAGGATAACGCAGAAAGTGTTTCAAGATGTAGAATGCTGCCATTCCCCTTTCAGATCTGAAGTGGAACTTTTGTTAGCCGAAATTTTATTTAACTTAAGAGACACTAGCTCCGCTGCTCATTCAAAGCTGACATATCATTACACGCATTTCGTTTTAAATACAAAGCAGTCTATGCCGAATGAAGTTACATCATTAGCAGGGTGTGTAGATGATTGAAACTTGTATCTCGATCTATCACAGTTATGAATTTTTAAAGTCATCTTTCCTAAATTAAAGCTGTTTTTTATCAGCTCTAATGGTAAGAAGCTTCTTGATTAATTTTTTCTGCAAGTCAAAATCTTACTGTTCATATACTTTTCCTATTGCAAGAAAAGTATAGAGACTCTCACAATTAAGATACCAAAGTCTCATTTAATGTGCCATGAAATACTTAACAAGAGGCCCTTATATGCGATCAATCGTAATTTCTCTGTATTTATCATGACGAGGCAAGGTTATTGGGCAAAGTGAACAGTATTCATTAGTTGAATTTCATACCCTCTGTGGATGGCTTGGGTGCCGTACATAAGTGACGACGAAGCGTTGATAAAGCAAAGTCTCTGTGGACTCACAAAGTCTCTGTGGACTCACAAAGTCACTGTAGACTCACAAAGTCTCTGTAGACTCACAAATTCTGTCAGATTTCAAGTCAGGTGACAAGTTAGGTGATGAAATAAAAAAATAAATACGATTTCTATCAACAAAATAAGTGAAGCACCTTTACTGCAATGCAAGGCTAATCTTCACAGGATCTCAAACCACATTTCTACAGCAGCTTCCTCGGAGCACCAGCAACTTCCAATCCATCGTGTCCATTATCGTTTGTATAGCCCTCACTTCATGCAACAGATTTTATCTGTATTTGAGTACAACGCTTTGTGTAGGTAGTGCACATATAATCTAGAGGGAGGGAAGAAATCTATTAACAGTACACACTTTTCTTATTTGTTTTGCAAATGCTGGAATATTTATTTGTAATGTATTGTGTGCATTGAGTGTGGATTATTGAAAATTTTTTTTTTCCCAAGTTCGTATGTTCTTAGCTAACCACCATGATTACAGGTTATTTTACTGTCTGTTGTTCTGGCTGTTGCCAACGCAGTGATAGACCATTGATTGTTTTAAATTATCTGGACCTGCTACTGAAGTGAACTTAATGTTCATCTAGATATCAGTGATTGTCAGGGATCTCAAACAGTTTTGCTCTCCTAATCATTATTGTTTATAAAGGCTCAATGAAATGAACCATAAATCGTTATTTATTTATTTAACTACACGTGCACGTTAAAAAATATTATATATAAAACGGGAGTGTCTTTGTGTGGAAGAATTTCGCTCTCTAGGCAAATGAGGTCACTGCCTAAAATCTAACTGTATCGGAGCTCTCATATTAGCAATTCTAAAGTGACCAGCTTGATTGTTTGAGAGGCCCTGCTGTAAATTCTACACGCTCAGGTGTAGCAATAGGTTTTGTGAATACCTTTCCACTGATCCGCCCCCTTCATTTGTTGACAATGTTTTTAATTGTTTCCATTACTGGTTTTAGTGTGTGATAGCGGCAGAGGCTGACCAAGCAGACCAGAAGAGAGTGATCACGACCGAAGCAAACCAGTGCCAGGAAGCGTTCTGGTGGACGTGATCTGCGGAGATTTTTATCCTCAACCGGTCAAAGGCACACACCTTTTGTTTTGCTCAAAATATTTCCATGAAGTCAGGAATGTTGTCATGTAAGTGAAAATGTGGTGTGTGACTGAATGATCGGATCTTTTCAATGTCCAATGGCTGTAAGGGGGTGAATGTTGATTATTTTGTATTACTGGCTGGCTTGTGTCTATGGAAGGGAAAAAAAATATCTCATTTATTGTGTTCACGTCTCAGACTTTTGATGTACATATCAGGCAAACAGTTGTACATTTTAGATCCCAGATATTTGTCTGAACATAATGGTACAGTTGTACATTGTAGATCCCCATATATAATATATATATATATCTGAATATAATGATACAGCTGTACATTGTAGGTCCCATATATATATCTGAACATAATGGTACAGTTGAACATTGTAGATCCCAGATATATATCTGAACATAATGGTGCAGTTGTACACTGCAGGTCCCAGATATATATCTGAACATAATGGTGCAGCTGTACACTGCAGGTCCCAGATATATATCTGAACATAATGGTGCAGCTGTACACTGCAGGTCCCAGATATATATCTGAACATAATGGTACAGTTGTACATTGTAGCTCCCAGATATATATCTGAACATAATGGTACAGTTGTACACTGCAGGTCCCAGATATATATCTGAACATAATGGTACAGTTGTACATTGTAGCTCCCAGATAAATATCTGAACATAATGGTACAGCTGTACACTGCAGGTCCCAGATATATATCTGAACATAATGGTACAGTTGTACATTGTAGATCCCAGATATATATCTGAACATAATGGTACAGTTGTACACTGCAGGTCCCAGATATATATCTGAACATAATGGTACAGTTGTACACTGCAGGTCCCAGATATATATCTGAACATAATGGTACAGTTGTACACTGCAGGTCCCAGATATATATCTGAACATAATGGTACAGTTGTACACTGCAGGTCCCAGATATATATCTGAACATAATGGTACAGTTGTACATTGTAGCTCCCAGATAAATATCTGAACATAATGGTACAGTTGTACATTGTAGCTCCCAGATAAATATCTGTACAGTATTGTTTTATTTAATGTTCTTCATTTTATTGTTCCAACTTTTTAACAAGTGATGAAAACAAATCAAAGTTAATAGATGGGCATTTGGCTTATCAATAACTGTGTTTGTTGATGACTTTTTTTAAATCTTTGTGATGGATGCAGTTCTGAATTGAGGTTTGAAAAGGCACAGCGGTACTGTAACTGAAAAAAAAAAGGAAGATACTTTTGAAAATTTTTTTTTTTTTCTTCTGATTTTTAAATACTAGGGCTTAGCAATGTCCGGCTAATGTGCTTCTGTGGTCCCCTTATTGGGAGTCACTTCCCTTTGTTTATGATAGATTTAGGGTTCGTGTTAGGGTGAGTGACAGAGGGACCAGTAGCGTGCAATTACCCCAATGTCCTGCAAAAAATATTTAAAAAATTAGATTATTGGAAAAGACATTTGCTGTCACATGATGTAACCAACTATTACATGATCTAACCTAATGTTTTAAAAGTGCTTTATAAAGTTGTCAGGGTCTTGTGGGAAATTCAGAAAACCTTATTTGCTCCATTATAGAGCCACAGCGGTGGTGGGTACAACCTCACAGTAAACCTTGGTACGAGAGAAAAGATTGTGATATGGGGGAGAGGCTGCAATCAGGTTAGGTAGAAGGAAATGATGAACGGGAAAACCTGAAACAAAGGATGCATCAAACTTGTCGTCAAGCAACCTTCGTCTACCAACAAAACATCAAACTTGTCGTCCAGCAGCCTTCTTCGACCAACAAAAAAACAACAGTAAAAACACTATGAAAAGAAAAGCTTTTCCGTCTTGTAGCATCCGAGAAGACTGCAGCAAAGGGAATGTGATAGAACATTCAGAGTGGGTCCAAGAGTTGTGATAGAACAGAGTAGATAGAACATTCAGTGTAGGTATCAGAGTTGTGATAGAACATTCAGAGTAGGTTTTAGAGTTAATACAGGCAATAGGGGACAGTAGAGAGGAAAAGTAAGACCACTGCGATGTGGTGCAACAAAGACAAGGGGTGGAGAAAATGCTGAACAAGTGAAGGACATGAAATTCATGCCATGTGCTTTTTGAGACAAAAGAACATACTCTTAGACCATACTGTTTGAGCATATTGTTAGACAGCGGTGGTTTGGAGCCTGTTCGGTCAGGTTCGTGCGAACCGTCAGTTCAAAATAATAAATATGCCTGACTGTGGCGGTGACCGATATGGCATAAGGGTACATTCTTAACTGCGAACCATTTGTTACGAATTTGGCAATACACCGCTGTTGTTAGAGCATACTGTAAGTTCTAACTGTTTGAGCAGCAGTATTTAAAAATGCAGGACAAGAAAAATAAATATAATTGAGAAGGCAGAAAGATTATAAACAAGAGATGAAGAAACCAGCTTGCTTTGTAACCAGTGCAGTCCACCGGGGCCCCACAAACCCGACGGCCACTGGGGCACCACAAACCCTGATGGCCACGGGGGCTGATTCAAAGGGTCCAAACTTGTAGGTAATGTGGTTAAAATTTAATAGAGATTATTTTAAATTTCATTGAAAAGGAGTTTGTTTTTTTTTGGGGGGGGGGGGGGGGGGGGGGCGAGCACCTCCAAATGTAACACACCTTCTCCGTTTGTAAATGTACACACAAAGGGCAATAACTCTTACTCTTACCTTCGTATTTGTACCATTCAAGGGGCAGTAACTCTAATCTTTTTAACTGCACACTACAGGGGTAGTAATTCTTTACATTATTGCTCACGGTGTGTGGCTGGCATGTTTTTTTTGTGTGTGCTCACATCCAACTGTAACTTATGAGGAGTACGTGGTACTTCTACTAACAGTTTAAGCTTTTGTTTTCTTACAGTTTGGTTGAATACATCTGTGGGAGTAGGAGCTGTTTCAACAACTCTCGAAATCTATAGTTATTAACGATGGTGGCTTATGTTTAAATCTCTAAACGGAGAGATTCCGCTGGTCAAAAGGAAGATGACAGAGCAGCTGAAGGGATGGAACACTATACTACTATACTATATGTTTACATTTTTAATATATATAAACACAAAACAGTAAACACGACAGTAGAGAAATTGTTGAACATCCTCTTCAAAAGCTGAAGTTTATTATACATGCATTGTTCACGTTTTCTAAATAACAAATTCTCAGAATCATAATTCCCATGCCACCTGCCCCACCACTCCTCCTCTGTCATTATAGCTGAAGACAGGCCAATAATAATCGTTCCAGACTTTTGCTATTTTAGTGGTGAGAACTAATATTCTGCCCTTTCCCAGTGTGAAATTTGCTGGAACAAATGATCCAATGTCATACTCTCAAATACAGAAAACTTTATCATTACCCATGAGATTAATAAGAACCTTTAACTTTAATAAGTGCTTAAATAAATACAAGAAGAAATATTTACAGGAAAATAAAATAATTATGAATAAAGCATCAGATGTTCTTATCTAGGGATCTTTTGATCAGTTAGGGCAGTGTTTCCCAAAGTATGGTACGCGCACCCCGTGGGGGTACGGGAAAAGTTTGGTGGGGGTGCTTGCTGCAAAGGAAAAACTATATATATTTTTTATTGTTATGAAAATTATTGACAGGAGTACTCAGATGTCGGAAGTTTGGGGAACACTGAGTTAGGTTAGGGGTTGATGTGTATTATCAGCATGTTCCAACTAGAACACAGGGAATTTTGTGAAACACACTACTGGTCATCTACTGCATCCTGGTCTATTTCCAGTCGTCTTGACTAAGTCTTACCAAGGACGAGAGAGTGAGGCTGACGAATCGAGCAACTCTCCCCAGTGGCGTAGTGAGGGGGGGCAAGGGGGGCATCATGCCCCGGGAGCTATTCACAAAGGGGCGTCAAATGGTATATTTTACTATAAAATTGTATGGTTTTCGAATAGGGGGGGGGCGCTAAAAAGGTATTGTGCCCCGGGCGCGAGTTAAGCTCGCTACGCCACTGACTCTCCCTCACTTGTAACAAAACATGGCTCAAGTCAAGGCTACTACTGCTCAAGTCAAAATTTGCCCTGGGCATCTTCGCACGCAAAGTACGAACAATAAATGTTTTTTAAAAAAAGCTGAATCAATGATATCAGAGAGGTAGAGAGAGGGAGATCTTGTACATCTAATCGTTCTTCTTATTTTCACTCATCTTTTCCTCTTCTAAATATTAAAAAAAAAATGCACCATATTATTATCTCTTGACTCATATATATTACGCTTCTGGTGTTAATCATGGACTGCTTCCTGTTGGACTGCTTCCTTAAGGACTGCTTCCTAGTGGACTGCTTCCTAATGGACTGCTTTCTAATCATCGAATTTGCTATTGAGGATATATTACAAATATTTCTAAATGTTTAAAAGAAAATATGTTTCAATAATGAGTTCATTAGCGCTTAAAATATAATTCCAGATAACTACGCTAAATGATTTTTTTATACAACGCAACTGCCTTTGGCAAATAATGTTTTCTTTTCGGAAATTGAAATAGTCTCAATTTAAGTTTGGTGTAAAAAAAATAATCGGTTTAAAAGTGGTTGGGACATCGGAATATTTAATATAGTTCTTGGGCGTGAAAAAAAAATGTGCAGTGACATATCATGGGGTGAAGGGGTGTAGCCAAAAAATTGGGATTCTTAAATGTGCGTTACTTGAGTTCATGTTTTGTCAAGTAACTTAAGTAGATGGGAAGTTCACGCATTGCTGTCGCCAATGTTTGGCGGGCTATAATATATAGTGTAATTGTAATAGTATTATATGACACTATTATTTATTAGTGACCGCTGTTTCCGAGCTCCTCACCCTGTCTTCGACACCTGTATATAGGACAAGGAAGTAACCTACCACAGAGATGTTCGTTATAATAACTGTAAGCTATAGGGTCAGGGCGGCAAAGGTTTTCTTCATATAACTTTGACGGAAAAACAAATGTTCTTGATCTAAAAGATCAATTCGTTATTAATTATTAGCTGACAATACAGTTTGTATTGGACAGGTGTAGCAAAAAACAATTGCGGACGTTCATGTCATCACACCTTACAATTACAACGTGCCGGTACAATAAATGTCAAAGCAACGTGTCATTAGGTTTAAAGATACAGTGCTAATAAAAACTAAAATCTATAAATTGTCATAATGAAAGAGTCTTGTATATAAGTTATAATATAACGTATTGTTCTTACTGGCCACTTCTTCAATCCTCTGGTCAGTTGAGTATTAATTTACCACCAATCATAATATACAATTAAACATGGCTAAAGTGTTGTACGTGGTCCTGAAGTTTGGTCGGTTGAGACATTGGGTCCATGAATTATTCATCGCTTTTAATTTTCTCGCAAACCTCTTCTTACCTCTCTACTCCACCACCCCCCCCCCCCCCAATCTCCAGCATAACAAAACAAAACAAACAAATAAACAACATCAACAAAACATATCTACAGTTGTGAAAGACGGTAAGACTTAAAATAAATTCTGAGTTCTTTTATGGGACTACACCACCACTACCGTCCATTTCTGGCACCTCTCCATCCCGACTTGAACAGCCTCCAATTTAAGTTGACCTCTCCACCAAGGTGGGCCACGAGGAGACACGCCCAAGTACTACTAAGGCCTATATTCCAACGGCGCCACATGAAGTTAGTTTCCCAAACGATTTTTCTGGACAACGGCTTCCGAGATGGACGAGTTTTATTTAAAAATGTCGGATAAATAATTAAAACTAATGACATCAACTAAAAAAAAAATAAAGGAAAAAAAACAACAACAGCCCCAGGGAGACAAAAGGACGCCCTATAGTCTGAGACGTGCCATACTGGGGTTGACGTAGGCAGCTGAAAGAAAAAGGAACATCATAATCATAGGTACCCGAAGGTTTCCTCAGAGCTTCTGATAGTATTAAAAAAAAAATAATAATTTAGCACACACTTTTGAGGACGAGGATTTTTTATCTCCTTAACATCAGTAGCAATATCCCCACTACCAAACCGTCACAGTTAACAACTCACGTCTTTGGGGCTCATTAAGTCACTGCATGTTTTTTTTGTTGTTGCTTTTTTTTTTAAAAACCGAAAGTAAAGTTTAACAAATTTAAAATCCATTTCATGGCCAGAATGCTGCAATAACTGCCAAGACATTGAGTGGCGTTGCTAAATCCTAGGTTTCATGCTGATAATTTTGCTGCCCCCCTTTCACAAAAAACTTTGTGGTCAGCCGAGTATGCCACCCATCCATAAATATAAAGAAAAATAGTGCAGCCCGGGGCGGATCGTCCACCCTCTCCGCACCTCCTTCATACGCCACTGGAGACAGCGCATTCAATCCCAGTCTCCCCCCCCCCCCCCATTTGAAGCATCACTTCTGCATCACTATTCAAGTTTAAGTGCCATGGTGCTGGTTACTTTGCTCAGCAAGTTGAAAACCTGCGTGAGCTGATGTTCATTCGCGTGACGCCAAAGTGTTGTAGGAAGGTGACGGATGAAATGAGATCAACGGTTGGACTAGGAAGATCCACCAGACGGGACATGTCACGCAAGTCCTGGATTTCGTCCTCCGCCTCGTCAAGTAGTTCGTCGTGCGTCTTGCACTGCGCGGCCCAGCGTACTTTCCCCATGTTGTGTCTGATTTCTAAAAACTGTTTGGCCAAATCTTGATCTTGGCGCCGTATGTTCATCTGAATGAAAAAAAACAAAAAAAACAAACATATTTTTAAAAAATCCTTCATATTGACTTCGCTTCTACTGGCGTGTGCCTTTCAGGCTGGGTCTGTGGCAAAATTTTCGGAAGGCTAATTGACCCAATTCCCGTCAACTTATCGCGCTGAAACTTGGAACACAGACTCACTGCCGTTTTTTAGAACAAAATTAAAGAAAATATTACGTACAAAACGAACTTGCGATATTATTTCTTTTTTTAAATCTCTTTTAGGGAAGTTTTCGGGAATTTTATTTCATGAAATCAGTGGCGTCATATTTCCTTTTTAATTTCGCTTTGAAAAACTGGAAAAACTGATTTTCGGGGTCGCAGGGTGGTGCTAATAATTTAGATAGAATGTGTTGTCATTGGCAATGAGTCTATGTGCCAAGTCTCAGTTCAATAGGTTGACGGGAAGTGGATCAATTACCCGTTCGCAGATTTGCCACCCAACCAGAAACACAAGAACTAAAACGAAGTTAATATAAATATAAAGGACTTAAGATTTGCAAATTATCGTTAATTATTGTAAATCTTACCAATTCATGACGCAGCATCGCCAACGACTGTTCAACTCTGTCTATCCGCTCTTTCGTCAGTGGTCCGTCATCCTGGCTGCAACTGAGTAGCGATCTGACTCTGGTCTGGTCCTCGCCCGTGTGGTCACCGTACTGAGCCTTCCACGCCAGAGTGCTGGCCCGTCTCGTACTTAGTCTCAATCGGGTCGTCGTCTCCTTCAGTGCGAAATAATCGGTTTGGTCAATGCTAGATATGCGTCGTGTCGCGGGCTGTTTCCCATGTGTGTTCTCGGACACTGGAGCCAGTCGTGTATTTTCCGAGTCGTTCGTCTGGCTTTCTGTAAACTCTTGATGTTTAAGATTCGCCGTGGGCTCGCTCTCGGGTATTTGATCGATTTTTATCACAGGCTTCGCCGACGTAAACTGAGAGAGGAACTCTTTCCTCATAGCGTCAATATCCTTCTTGTTCTGTCCGCTGGAGTCTTGACTCCCTTGCCAGGATGACTTACGCTGTACAACATCTTTAAGCTTCATCGGCTCCTGGCAGTCCTTCAGCTGGCTTGGGTGACGGGTCACTACGGAGTTTGGATTTATCAAGTATTCTGGAGAGTTTCGCTGACCCGTGAGGTAAAACCGAACGCTGTCCTGACTGCTGGATTCGAGATCACCTACACCTCTTTTGGCATTGGCGTCATTTCCGGGTTTAAAATACCCAGAGCCGAAAGAGCCGAGACTCTTTCTCAAGGGCCGGAACTTGTCTGGCAATGACGAAACGGAAGCGCTTTCCTTCACCCTTTCCCGCCACGCTGTCTGATCTTTGTCAAGGTCACGTTTGTTGGACAATTGTTCCTCTTCACGTATATCGTCCAAGTTGCAGACATTCTTGGATTCACTATTCGGAAATAATGGCTGTCGGCATTTCTTCATGGCGGGCAATTCGCTATTTGAGTCATAGCTTGGAGATATATTTCCTGTTTCTGAGAATGTCGTAGACTCACGGTTATCATCGGCTGTGGCTTTGCTGCGCCCCGTTAGCCGCTCGCAAAACTGCCAGCTGTTCTCAGACGATACACTTTTGGACTCTTCTGGGCCGCTGGGCACTGGATACTGACCCTCATCAGGGTCAGAGACCGCGTACTGGTGTACTTTGTGTGGCTTATCTGGCACTGACCAGTTCAAAATATCGACACCATGGTCGCTCGACGTGCTCCAGTTGTCATGGTCCTCAACTTCCGAATTCCAACTGTTTTGAGTTTCCGTCACGCCTGCTTGCTTCGATTGCGCGTTTTCAGTAGTTGCGTCCACGAATCCGCCGATGCTTAGCTCAATGACAGGATGTTGCAGCGGCGCCACAGCCAGCCGCCGGGACGACCGACCAGTTTTGATTCTGTGCGAATCTATTTTTAGAACATTAGAGTTGTTGGCGTCATTCTCCGAGGTGGCTGCGGAGCTCTCCTCTATGATTGACAGTGGGCGGGGCTTTCTGCGAAGCTCTTTCGTGGACACGGTTTGCGTTGAGATATTTCCATTGATGTCATGGATCATGGCAGTCGGCTACTGAGACCAGAACCCACGTTTTCCTGTGGACAAAATATAACATGTTTAAACATGTCAGACAAATATTATAAATGAAAAAAAAACCAAGTATAATTATAAAAAAAAATAATGAATGAGCCGCGCAGCCGGAAGCAGTTTGGTTCAGATAATAGGTAAGTAACAGGCGTGCAGCGCGGTTACCGGAAATTTGTGCGAAATAATTTTATTCGAAAGAAAATCATTCGACGGGAGCTTGTTGGAAAATAATTTTTTTTGAACCAAAATTTATTACAATGGAAGTTTTTGGTCCTGTCTTTCTATTTCAAGCTTCCACATTCCTTGTTTCGCTGTTTCCTAATCGTATCCAAAGCGCCATAAACGGATGACGTCGATAGGTAGTAAGCGCGCAACAATTACTTGGAGTGTAAAAATTGGTTGAATATTTAAAAAAAAAAAGTTCCTTATCAACAATTTTATCCCACAAGTGACCTATAACACAACAATTTTATCCCACAAGTGACCTACAACACAACACTTGTATCCCACAAGTGACCTACAACACAACAATTTTATCCCACAAGTGACCTACAACACAACAATTTTATCACACAAGTGACCTACAACAAAAGGTCGAACTACAAGCTAAAGAAATAAATTTGTTCTGTTGACACACTCCATGTCCGAGTGCCAGGGATATCTTCCTCGTAAATTCTTGTTCCACGCATGTATACAAACATGACTGCAAAGATCTCAACATGCCCATAATATATCAAATATTCACACCGACTGGAACACTGGGTAAATACTTGACTGAACAGACATTGCAAAGTTCAATCCGCCTGTCTGTCTACACGTCTGTATAGACTGTTTGTCTTTCTATCTCTCTCCCCCTCTCTCTATCTTTCTCTCTCTCTCTATCGTTCTCTCCCCCTTTCTCTCTCTTTCTCTCTCCCTTTTCCATTCTCTCTCCTCTCCTCTCCCTCCCTCTTCCCCTTTCTCTCTATCTTTCTCTCCCCCTTTCTCTCTCTTTCTCTCTCCCCCTCTCTCTCTCTCTCTCTCTCTCTCTCACTTTTCCTTTCTCTCTTTCCCATCTTTCTCCCCTCCCTTCCTCTGCCCCTTCGCTCTCTCTTTCTCTCTCTCTCTCACTGTGTGTCTGTTATCGCCTAATTTTTTTGTTACTTTTCTCCCGCACCTACCCCCACGATCCTTAATAAGGTTTTATATTTAGCAAACCTCACCCCGGGTCGTAGTTTGGGGGGGGGGGGGCACCCAACACATCAGTGATTCCTTAACCCTAACACTGCAGCCAACGGCTTAACATCCAGAGTAAAACCCTACGTCGTCCCTTTGAGAAATACTTTTACAACAGACGTAAGGGGTTATTCTCAGACACGCCGTCAAGTTTAGAGCAATGATTTAAATGGGAAGGGGGGGGGAGCTGGGTGGGGTGGGGGACAAAACTAAATACCACTTCAAAACGCTGTTTTTGTTTGTACGTGCGCCTATCAACACGGCGTTAAAACACGCGAGACATGCGGGCCTATCATAACAGTGTTGAAACACACGACACATGCAATCAGAGCTTGTATATCTAAAAGGCATGATACAAATGTTATTAGAGTAAAGTAATTTGAAATCTATTGGGTATGTGGAGGGAAAAAAGATTTCAGCGCATGTTTAAATTCTACGATGGACAATAATATCAAAATAATGGAATAAAAGAAACTGAATTTATTATATTGAATTGTTTTTGTTTTGTTGCACGGCCTTAAACTGGTCCTACCATAAACTGGTTACCTTAAACTGGTCCTACCATAAATTGGTCCTACCATAAACTGGTCCTACCTTAAACTGGTCCTACCATAAAGATATATCGAATTATATTTTTTTATATAAAAATTCACAAAGAGTATATTGAACACCTTTAATTTCTACATTTTTTTTTATTGTTCCACACCGATATTGAATCCAAGAGTAACTAGCAGGTGGGCAGACTGGGCCTCCATTGAACATGGTATAGACATTTTCACAATAAATACTGTTCCGAATATCAAGCTGACCTCACTTGAAAATCTCTTCCAGCCGACTGTCCTTGCTACAGCCCGGTAAATAGCCGCAAAAAATGATATACACTTAACTACACATTGTTAATGAAAATCAAGGCCAGACACACACATTCAAAACTGATTTGCATTTCAATTTTTATTGGATTTTTAAAATTTCCATGTCTCGCCCTTACAGCCATTCAGGCGTGAACGATTTCCATGTCTAGATACTGTCAAGGGGTGTAGGTTATAATGCGGCCATCTTCACCCTCCCCCCCAAGCGTATTGTATTCCATGCCTGGCTTTTTATCTAATGCAGTCATTTGTGAACGACACAAGAAAGGGATTTGATTTTAAAAAAAAAAAAAAAAAAAAAAAAAGAGAAACGAGTCTAGCACCATGATATTTATTGAACGCGTAGAAATATCGCTAGGATTTTTTTTTTACCTTGTTATTTACGGACTAAAAATATCAAGTATCAGACAGAGGTCCGCATGAATGACTTTTACAACTGAGCTGTGGAATGAGTGAAGCGATTTTAATACGAAACTTCGATGGCGTCTTCTTTGAAGGCTCGTTGGTGGACATGAGACAGGCAATAGTTTAACTCCGTTAAAAGTTAAACGCAACCAACACTGAACTGTTACAGTTTTTCCCCCCTCAGTTTATCATTGAACTTTACTAACACTGTTTTAATCTGTAGACAAATGAATTATTAAGAGCTATTAACAACAACACTGACAACTGACGTTAGATTATTTAAAAAAAAGAGGTTAAGTGTTAAAACCTTCATGTGGTTGTACCGACGGTTCTCAGCCGGTGAGTCGCGGCCCCTTTTGTGGCCGAACGACCCTTACACAGGGGTCTCCTCAGACCATCGGAAAACACATATTTATGAAGTAGCCATGAAAATAATTTTATGGTGAGGGGTCGCCGCAACACGAGGAACTGCATTAAAGGGTCGAGGCATTAGGAAGGTTGAGAACCACTGTCTTATACTAAACCTTAGACATGTAGAGTGTCGAGCAAGATTTAGAGGGAGAAGACATTCAATCTTTCCACTCGCATATTTAGACCAACCTTTTGACAAAGGCTAAACCCATCACCATCACAATCATAATCATCATCACCATTACCACGCCCCACCCACGAAAAGCAATAAATTGTTCACAGCTACTCTATAAACCAAGAACGTACTCACCGTTTCCCCAATCATATCAGCACGATGAGGTTCTCATATCTCCACAGAACACAAAATGAAATACATTTTTACATCGCAGCGCTCTCCCACTCGGTCAACAAAAACGAGTTTATCAGAGTGACATTGCACACCGCTTGCACACCGCACGACGGCACACACGGCGCTGACTTCAGAACCTTTAAAAAACAAAAATAGGTTTCAAATAACGGGAGACATGTAATCGTCAAAAGCCAGTCCAAGTCATTTGCATAACGATGTCGTGTTATTTGGGGCATGTCCCCCCCCCTTCCCAACCGGTATAGGGCGGCCATTCAGTCACCTGTCGCTGGTCGGCCAATACGAGAGAGATCAATTTCTATTGACACAAAATATTAACCGCAAGTTACCGATTTGGGAGATGTTTTCAGGTGTGGTTTTTGTTATTGTTGTTGTTGTTGTCTTTACAAAGAATAGACGCGGCATTGGGTTTTTTGTGTAACTCAGCGGTTCCCTTACTGTGGTACACGCAAATATTACCAAGGGTTCAAATAAGAATTTCAGGGTTTTAATTAAGACCACTGATATCTAAACGGTTATAGACTACTTTGATTCTCCTAAGTCCAACAAAGCCCACTCTATAATGGCCCCTAATCAAATAGTCGTGTTCAGATTTTTCCAAATGTTGAATTTGAAAATATAATTCACTGGTAAAGATGCATTCTTATTTACAAAGGGGGATTAAAAAATATAAGCTAAGATACTTTTATTTATAATTAGGAAAACATAATCTTGTATTACTTTCGTCTAATTTTCATATTTTGTATAATTAAGAATATAATAAGAGCAGACGATGCTCGATAAGACGACACGTGGTACGGCGATGTTTGATAAGACGACACGTGGTACGGCGATGTTTGATAAGACTGTGTTTTGATGTACCGGACTCTGTCGTCATTTTGCATTCCCCAACGGTGATTAAAGTCTGTCGCTCTGACCCCAACCAGGCTGTCACTCTGACCACAACCAGCCTGTCGCTCTGACCCAAAACATGCTGCCACTCGGACCCCAACCAATCTGTCACCCTGACCCCAACCAATCTGTCACTCTGACCCCAAACAGACTGTCACTCTGACCCCAACCAATCTTCCATTCTGACCCCAAACAATGTGCCATTCTGACCCCAACCAATCTGCCTCACTGACCCCAACTAGTTAGTCATTCTGATCCCAAACAATCTGCCATTCTGACCCTAAAAAATCTGCCCCTCTGACCTCAACCAAGCTGCCCCTCTGACACCAACCAATTTTCCACTTTGATCCCAAACAGTCTGCCACAAATTCTGCGAGATAAAAAAAAAAAACAACAGCACCTTTTTAGTCATTAATATTTGTTGAAGCTCTAACGCTATGACGAAGATGAAAGTAAAATGTTTGTGTGTGCCAGTGTGGGTAGGTGCTCGTGTGAGCGTTTGTGTATGTATGCGTGTGTGTGATCGTGTTTCTGTGGGAGGGGCGCTGTTTGAGGGGATTTTTATAACACTAGAACTCATTACCTCCTTACTCGTGTTTGGGTTCGCCCTACGTTATGTATATGTCACTGCTCTGTTGGTTGAGACTCAGCGCCAAGAACCGTCGTGCCGCCAAACAGAATACTGTACACAGTTGGCAGCCCGTATGAGAGTTATCAATAGCTCGTTTCACGGCGATGGCTTCATGACTTCAGCTTTTGACTGCAGCGTTCGAACGACCCAAACGGATGTTGACATTCAATTCGATTAGCACCGATACTTGAAATAGCCACACGACTTTCGTATTTAACGGGTGTGCTTTATACACCTTTATAATACTAGCTATAAATATGTATTACTACCTTTTATAAAACCCTTAAGAAATTGCGAATAGTACGTCACGGTTCCTGCTTAGAGAGAGAGAGAAGAAAAGGTAACTTGTATAATCATTCTACGGTTGAGATCTATATCACCTTCCCCCCCCCCCTCCCAAAAAAATAAATAAATCAAGTCATGGATATCTCCCAGTCCAGAATGTCGCATCAAGTCATTTGGTGCTTCAGTCCAGAATTTCGCATCAAGTCCTTTGGTGCTTGAGTCCAGAATGTCGTATCAAGTCCTTTGGTGCTTCAGTCCAGAATGTCGCATCAAGTCCTTTGGTGCTTCAGTCCAGAATGTCGCATCAAGTCCTTTGGTGCTTCAGTCCAGAATGTCGCATCAAGTCCTTTGGTGCTTCAGTCCAGAATGTCGCATCAAGTCATTTGGTGCTTCAGTCCAGAATGTCCATAACATGAGAAAGTTAATACTTATAATATTTTATTATTTTTTACATATTTTACTTAAGTTTGTAAGAACTAGGAAAAGCAAGTCGTAGATCGCCAGTGTTTTTTATATCCCCCCCCCCCCCCCTTGATATCACGTGTGCGTGTGTTTATGTGTGTGGATTCAAATTTTTAAATGTACAGAGATGAGCAAAAAGCATGTTGACAAAGTATACAGTGAAAGAGCCGAGCAAGAAGCAAAGAGGCGCAGTAACTATTACCGGAAATAACTGCAGAAACTAGACCCCATTTCGCTTCTTGCCAAATGCAGGAAATATATAACAAAAGACAGAGCAATTTTCTTCTTCAGACTTTCTACTTTGTTAATTTTCAGCGAGCCAATCCCCTCAGTAAAACTGTTCAACACAATAATAGCATTCTGTTCTATATAATATGAATCCGACTTTCAAATACCTTGACCCTCACAACCTGGTAGCGAACTGTAACCCCAGACAAGTCGACTGAAGTCGGCACTGGCAAAAAAAAAATAGAGATTTTCGTTTTGCAGTTTCTTCGGCTCTGCGCTGAATCACGATCTCTGATTGGTCGAACACGATTAAAGGGATACTTCAAGAAATTTGCGCTACTGTGAGGTTTAGTCTAACGGTATTATAACGTTACGAAGTCCCTAAACATGACATATTTAATTTGTGAGTCCGCTTATATTCTGGGATGAAAGATTATTTAATATAAAGTTTAAAAAAAAATAGTTTTATCAGTGAAAGTCTTGTAATAGCGTGCAGGGTTAAAAGTCCATTTATGTCGTATAGCGTTGAAAAAACTGTTACGGCTTGTTATGTTCGCAGTTCTGTAACCAGGGCCGGCTCAAGACGGGTACGATGCATCTCATCACACAGGCGCCAATTTTTTCTTCTGAACTCTTCCCATAATTTTCCAGAGGGCTACAATTGACAATTTTCATCCAGCTTAACAATGTCTAGCGCCGGCACTGTCTGTAACTGTAATAGCGTGTAATGTTAAAAGTCTTGTAATGGCGTGTAATGTTGAAACTCATGTAATAGCGTGTAATGTTAAAAGTCTTGTAATAGCGTGTACTGTTAAAAGTCTTGTAATAGCGTGTAATGTTGAAACTCATGTAATAGCGTGTAATGTTAAAAGTCTTGTAATAGCATGTAATGTTGAAACTCATGTAATAGCGTGTAATGTTGAAACTCATGTAATAGCGTGTAATGTTAAAAGTCTTGTAATAGCGTGTAATGTTAAAAGTCTTGTAATAGCGTGCAATGTTGAAACTCATGTAATGGCGCGTAAAGTTGAAACTTCTGTAATGGCGTGTAATGTTCAAGCTTATTTAATAGCGTATAATGTTGAAGCTCCTGTTATGGCGTGGAATAATGAAAGTCCTTTTAGTGCCCCCCGAGTACTGGAAGCCAAATCCCCCCCCCTCCCCCCGATACTTGATCGATTCAGTGGGTCATGGTGTTATCATTGCTATTTGTTTCGAGAGTTCACTATGAGTATTAGTGACACACACATATTTACCGCTAAAACATTGTTGAATATTCGATAACAATATTGATAACAAACCAATTAATATTTCTAAAATCGCCCAGAATGCAGTGCAGCCAATTTTACAGCCAAAAATATTACCCAATCCTGTTATTGTTCAAGAAATACATTTTGGAAGGCCTATTATTTTTAAAGGTGTGTGTGTGTGGGGGGGGGGGATGTTAGTTATATAAATTCTGATTCTGAACTGTAGCTAGACCACTGCGGGGTGAAAATGTTCTTCTTCCAACCAAATGCTTTTTAAGTTAAATTTTCCCCCACAACCCAGTCCCGGCGAACAAACTGTCTTCTATTTAACATTTGATTTTGTCACATTGCCGAAAAATAATCTAAGAAATAAACTCATACATAAATAAGATTCGTTTAGTTTTCTTACCCCTATCAATTTTTTTTACCCCGGAGAAACTGAATACCCCCACCCCCAGCCTAAATCAGATAGGAAGCAGCTGTTCCTTCTCTCCCCACCCCCCCCCCCCCCCGTCTCCCCTGTTATTGGCGTATAACATTCACGGTGATCCTTGCGGTACAGTTGTCACTTCGATTACTGATCTAAACCCAACAAAAGTTTCTATAGGTCTATTCAATGTGTCGGCTCTCACTTCGAATGTAAGTTATGGCAACCCGGATATCGCTCGCATTTCGATATGTAAGTGTACGTCATGATGAGGTATGCCCCCCTCCCCCCACCCCCCGGGTCCCCCGGACGAGGCCTCCTATATGGCCTCGTGTATACAAATAAATCGTTACTGTTGCACAAATAGATTTTAATGTAGTAACATTTCTGTAAAAAAATTGCTTCCCATGACTGTTAATTTGTATGAAGCGGGTGTTAACCACGGCGACGAAGTATGGGGTTACACGGGTGTGAACACATTCACCAGCTGATCCTAAGTGATGTTCGTAAAACACTCGACTATCCTGCAAGCAGCTAACAAACGAGCTGCCACCAGGCAGGCAGTTGGGGACAATTATAAAGGTGTTTCACTTACAGCACCGAACAGTCGGAGAGGGATCTTTGAATTTGACGCGATGATGGGAATGACATGGAGCAGCGTCTCCCAAACCTTTTTTTTTGTTCGCCCCCCCTCCCGAGTCCCGGTAATTGTGATACTTATGCTTTATGACCCAACTAAAATTATTATTTTTAAGTCTGGTCACGTTGCACCCACACACTGTCTGGTCATGTTCCACCCACACACTGTCTGGTCATGTTCCACCCACACACTGTCTGGTCACGTTGCACCCACACACTGTCTGGTCACGTTGCACCCACACACTGTCTGGCCATGTTGCCCCCACACACTGTCTGGTCATGTTGCACCCACACAATGTCAGGTCATGTTGCACCCACACACTGTCTGGTCATGTTCCACCAACACACTGTCTGGTCATGTTCCACCCACACACTGTCTGGTCATGTTGCACCCACATACTGTCTGGTCATGTTCCACCCACACAATGTCTGGTCATGTTGAAGCTATTATCTCCCCCCTGATCTATACTGGTCGGTCCCACATCTTTCTTCCAATCTATTACAAGATTATCAATTGGGGAGCAAATAGTTACGTACAAAATAAATGACTAGAACAGTGTTCTGTCATTCACATACCGGTACGTTTTGACAAATAAATGTAATAGTCTCATGATCTAGTACTGACGATGATTTAATTCACAGCAGGCCAGCCTCACATTTAAAACACATATTTGTTTAACGTTCAGTGATCTACTAACATTTCTGATGACCTGATCAGTCCAAACTCTCATCTATCCTTAATGCTCCTCACTTTTCGCTCTCCTCCCCTCTCTCCTTGCCTCTGTCCACTCCTCTCTCTCTTTCCCTCTTTCATCTCTTCTCTCTCCTCCTACTCATCCCATTTACTCCTCCATTTCACACCCTCTCTACCCCTCTGTCCACCCCTATCATCCCAGTTAAATTAAGATAATATCTTTGCGACTTTAAAACCCATTGTACTACTTACACGAAGAAGATAAATAAAAAAGTCTCACGCCACACTTATCCTCGAACAGCACGTTAAGAAGACGGCCCTGTTACAAATGTAGCCAATGAAAGTAAAATCATCAACTAAATCTCCTGACACAAGAACACAGTTACGTTTTAAATGATAGGATGCTCTTATCTCTAAGTGTAAATGTCGCAGCTACCCCCACAGGTCGTAAAGATGCACATTACGCCAAGGCTCCTAAAATTGCAGTCCCACTGGCCCATTATATTAAAAATTATTACTATTATTATTAGAGGTTTTCTATAGCGCGGTACCCCAGCCTAGGGCTGGGCTCACCACGCTGTACATAAAATTAACAAACATAATCATGAACTTAAAAAAAAAAACATACATTAATGAAAATAAAAACAATTGTATAAAAAACGAAACAAATGTATATTGACTCCAACCCATTCCATAACTATTTAAATGTTAAACATGTTAAAATGAGTATGACTAGATACCCCAACCCCCGCCCCCAACAACCCCTCGCCCCCAATACCCTACCCCCCCCCCCCACTACATTATGGCCTTTTTTCGCTTTGCATGCATCGCTAATGTTGATAAGGTATTTGCTGAGCGGATTAATGAAAAGAAATTCGGAATTTCCCAATATTCATTGTTGCAATGTAGGCATGGAGATTATAATTTTCATTGTACGAATTTTCGATGAACTATGTTTGTATCTTCCGGTTAGCAGCAAGATGGCTGACACGCAAATTTGAATTAGGACTGAAATATCAACACAAAAAAAAAACAACAACCCAAATATAACACCAACAAAAACAACAACCACTCCCAGGATAAGTAGCGTTACTGATGACGACACTTTGTGGGTAAGCAGAGCTTTTTGTCTTCTTTTTAAGCAAGGAAAGTCAATAGAGGAAAGGCTACGCCTCCATGCTTCGCAAACAAAGCCCTTGGGGGGGGGGGGGAAGGGGGGGGGAGGGGGCGTTACGGAAAGCCAAATTGAACCATAGCTCAAGGTTCTCCTGCAAGAAGTGCAGCCCGGGCCGCTATTCCAGGACCGGCCTGGTAAGCCGTTGATGAAGTGTGAATAGCAACTCCCATCGTCTCGCTAAGACGGAATGATGTCATATATGTAGATACAGAAAGATAAAAGAGAGAGAGAGAGGGAGAGAGGAAGAGAGAGAGAGCGAAAGGGAGAGAGGAAGAGAGAGAGAGCGAGAGAGGGAGAGAGAGGGAGAGATAGAGAGGGAGAGAGAGAGGGAGAGATAGAGAGGGAATTTAAAAAAGAAAGATGGAAAAGGGGAAGGATGTTGTATGGTGGGCTTCACTTGTATGACGTCATGTAGCGGTCAGTTATCAGTGGCGTCTCCTAAACATTACGTTGTGTTACTTTACATTAGCTTACCTACGTGATCCCACAAACAGCTTACCTACGTGATCCCACAGCTCGTGGCTTATTCGAAAATAAACCCACCAAAACAAACAAACACAAAAAATAAAAACAAACAAGAAGCAAACAAACATACAAACAAACAAACCATTATGGGGGATATAAATCATTTCATCTATGTATTAGAAACAATCCGCTGTTATCGAGCTACGTGACCTTCTTTGTGGTTTCACTCTCGGTGTCAGGTTTCTGGTTATGTCAAATCGGGAGATAGAAAATTGATGGAGAATATACCGTTAACAGAGGCAGCGAGTTGAACGTTTTCCCCAATAGTAAATTATCTTTGTGAATGCAATGACATGGGGTTAGCATAGCCCCCAAAAAAGATGAGATTTGTTTTGAGTTAAATGACGGCGTGCTGAGGGTACCTGTAAAGTCACTAGACGACAGGATGAGAGTCCCTGTAAAGTCACTAGAAGACAGGATGGGAGTCCCTGTAAAGTCACCAGATGACAAGATGAGAGTCCCTGTAAATTCACTATACAACAGGATGAGAGACCTTGTAAATTCATTATACGACAGGATGAGATTCCCTGTAAAGTCACTACACGATAGGATGAGAGTCCCTGTAAATTAAATATTCGACAGGATGAGATTCCCTGTAAAGTCACTATACGACAGGATGAGAGTCCCTGTAAATTCACTATACGACAAGATGAGAGTCCATGTAAAGTCACTATACAACAGGATGAGAGTCCCTGTAAAGTCACTAGAAGACAGGATGAGAGCTCCTGTAAAGTCACTAGACGATAGGATTAGAGCCCTTGTAAAGTTTCTAGACGAAAGGATGAGAGCCCCTGTAAAGTCACTAGACGACAGGATAAGAGTCCCTATAAGTGACTAGATGACAGTTCAAGGGTTAACAAGGGGACACAAATCAAAAGATAGTAAAAAAAAAAAAAAAAAAAAAAGGTTCTCTTGCAAGGAGGAAGGTTAAAAAAAAAATTACAATAGAGCATGGATTATCCAAACGTTGATTATCAAAAACTCCCGTTATCCGAACCGTACCTCGTATATATATATAAAAAAAACCCGCATAACTTTAATTTTTATTATTATCATGCGTAATCTGCGTTGAGCGTTTGCGTGCAAAGACAGTAAAAAAAAAAAAAAAAAAAAAATTTGACTGCCGAGATGATGCTATCGAATCTTCTTAATTCATTTTTATCGGAGTATATGAACATTATGGCTAAACGCCCTAATGATTTTTATTCGAGACTCCTGGTATTTAACTTTCGATAAGGTCTCTTGTCGCAGAGGGAAAAAAACAATCCTAATCTTACAGGTGTGACATCAATCAGCTGATCCCCAAATGAAATATTATTATTCTTTTTAATCCTTTCTATTAACTTCGCTTTTTTTTCGTGTGTTCCCGTCACACCATCGAACTGAAACTTGGCACATAGCCTTTTATGACAACATACTTTTTTTTTCGTGTGTTCCCGTCACACCATCGAACTGAAACTTGGCACATAGCCTTTTATGACAACACACTTTTTGTTTCGTGTGTTCCCGTCACACCATCGAACTGAAACTTGGCACATAGCCTTTTATGACAACACACTTTTGTTCTTCTTCAAATTTTCAGCCCCCCCCCACTCCCTCCCCTCCCCTCCCACCCAAACCCCTAAAATAATATTTTTTAAAAAAAAACTCTTTTTTTTTCAGGGGGATGATGAATGAAATATGATTTGTTTACTGGGTGCGAGTTTTGGTGTGGAGGTTAATTATCAGATTTTGATATATTGGTATCGCTCCTGAACAATATTATCGAAAAATCGCTCAAGACATCATTCGTATATTTGAAGAAGAATCCTTTAGCCAATTTGCCCCGATGTAACAGTCTTGTTTATTTAAGAAATGTTTGTTCATCTCATAAAAACTTCCACTGCCCTAAACTGTAAAAGTAGGGCAAAATTGGAAAAAAAAATTCTTCCTTGTACATGAAAGAAAATCTTAACCACTATTTGTTCACGCCCCTGTATTTTCCTGAAATGGAAAAAAAAAGTGTACCTATTTTTAAAGATTAAATTTTCGTCTGTAAAATTAATGGGCTTGAAGAAGGCGATCTGGTCGTCGGTTTTTTGGTGTGTATCGCCACAAAACTGCACTGGCTATTTATATAATTAATGCATATATCTATTTGTATATATTTATACATACATTTCTTATGCGCGTTTATTATTATTATTTGTTTTCTTATATAGCGCGGTACCCCAGCCTAGGGCTAGGCTCACCGCGCTGTACATAAAAATATTAGAAAAAGAGACATAATCGTGACAATAACATAAAATACATATATGTAATAAAGAACCGATGTATAGAGACAAAACAAAAACTAATGCGTATTTACCTCATCCACACCAGAACTTTTACATGACAAGCCATGGACCCAAGAATGAGAAACAATGCGGGGCATGGAATTAAGAACGAGAATGCATCCAGCGTAGCGCTGTGCTTAAGATTGCAAGCAGCATGCGGATTCCGGGCTGGCCAACTCTAATATAGCCGCAAACAAATATTTATCTTTGGAGAATCTATGTACGGTGTATGTTTGAAATAAGGGGGAGCATGTTTCGCCTGGGTAATGTGACTTTATAATTATTTCCTCCTAGCTGTGTAACGACCACGCAGTCAAGCCAAGCAGCTGAAGATTGCGTTACACTTACAAGGGAGACAGAAACGTCTATTTAACCTGCTGCTTAAATACGACATTAACTCCCTTATTTTTTTTACAAATTAAATGTCGGACTGTGTAAAACGCTCATTTTGAGCATTTGCAGCACATGCCTGTGGGTGACATGAGCGACAACTGTTAGTCTTAAATATTTCGATTATTAATTCTTAGATGAAGATTTGTTGGTTGATGGCAAGTTGATAATTTGTCTACTGTTAATTGTTAGTTGATTTTTCAGCTGATTGATTGTTTTGTTCATTGATAGTTAATAGAGTTGACATCCGCCCCCATCCCAGGACGTCTTGACTTAGTCTTGCCACTGGACACGGTGGGTCCGGACGAGAGCGTGAGGTCGACGCTGCGCAGCCCTTCCTCACTTTAAAAAAAGCCGTCCGCGCGGGTCATCAGTCATCCAACACCCAATATCCCAAGTCCTGAGGCGACGGCTAATTTTTAACCGGATGACTTGATGGTCCTAGTTAACCTTGACGGACGATCGACAACATAATGCTAATGAGCTGTTAGTTAATTGTTATTGGATTTATTTGTCAGTAGATTGAATTTCGGTTAATAAATTTTTAGTTGATAGATATTTGTTGGGAGTTACGTATTTTTTATTGTTATTCTGACAGCCCTGTTAAAGACATCGATCAGAATGTGTATATTGACGTTTGGACTTTGCACCCATTTCCATTTATTTCCCCGTTTAAAAATAATGCTCGCATAATTCTTATTCCCAGCACAACGTTAGTTACAGTGGCGTATCTGGGGTAAGTGCCACCCAGGACCGGCCAAAAAATCCCCCCCCCCCCCGGCCACACACAACCAACAAAAAACTCTGAATTTGGCAAAAAATGTCGACCCTCAATATTTTTAGACCCCCTCCTCCCCCCCCCCGTGGCGTAATCGTCCTTTACGCCCTACCCTTCCTACGCCAGGGGTTATTTATTACAATGGGAAGTTATATGTTATAAAAATTTGTTTCTGTGGTTGTTGAAGGCGCATTGTTAGAGCGTTCAGTATTTCGTAATGTAATTGATCAACTTTGACCTGGCTGTGTACACATACATAATGTAAGTCGGTTCACCTACTTTTACGCCCATCTTGTCACGTCTTATTTTTTTTAACTCGAGAAACTAAATACGTCACATTGTGAGCTCTTAATGCTCCCCGACACACCCCCACACGGGCCGACTCCGGGTCTCCCCACCCCCAGCCTGGGTGACGCCCGGTCAGCCGAAAACGCTGCGTTTAAAACGTTCGCAGCCGACTCTCCCAGAGGGTTTGGGCGGGTTTGCTTCCACTCCGGGGGGAAAATGGTGTGGCTTTACCCACCCCCACCGCTCAAGGAGTCTTTCGGGACGGAAAGCTGGGACGAAACTCGAGTAAATAAACCGAATGATACATATAAATAATAATAGCTGCTTGTTACCAGATAAGGACTGGTAGAAACAGCCCCCCCCCCTTTTTTGTTAAAAATACAAGTAAGAGTGGGCGTTCCCGGTGATCACTTACGACGGTTGTTCCTATTTTTGAGGATCAATTGCATATCTGTCTCCTACTCTAAGACGTATGGGGTGAAACCCATTGTGCAGCATAAGTTTCCGCTCCACAAGATTGAGGGCGTCTCTTGTAAAATAATTTTTTGTTTAATGTCACTGTTCAAAATGGCAATCTACTGTGTGTTTGGGAGAGTCATCAAATATAAAAGGTCCTTACCACACACACATTATTCCCCCCCACACGCTCCCAAACACACACACACGCACAATAAATCACACAGTCCCCCCACACACACACACTCTCCCCGATAACACACACTGCCGCATACATTACACTCCCAAACACTTACTCACCCAAACACACACCCACACACACAATACAAGACGCAGTCCCTCCACAATTACACTCCCAACTCCAACACACACCGCCACACTCACACAATCTTTACGAATGACAAACAGACAATAATTAAAAAAAAAATAATATCGACAAGTATAAATAGAATTCTTATCAAACACCACACGGAAAGAAACTAGTTTAGTGCCAGCAAAACAGTGGCGTAGCAAGGGGGGGTGGGGACGACGGGCCACCCCAGTGGCACTTCTTTTCTTTATACCGAATGGGTGGCATTTTGGGCACCAGAGATTATTTTCTCCATGGAAATGGGGGAAGGTGGAAAAAAATCTTTACCCGTCCCGGCTAAGCCATAATCCTAGCTACGCCGCTGGAACACGATAAGAAACGACCTTTTGATCTGCAACGAATTCTTAAAATGTTGTGACTTTTTAAACAGCGACACGAACAGAAGCTAGTGCTTAAAATTAAACACAAATATTAATATTAAGGTAATCAATGCTCCGAACTGTTTAAAAGTTTTTATTGTAAAATTATTGAACATTTAAAAGGGAAATGTTATTTCAATTTCCAATGTATAATGAAACCAACAAATATAAATTTTTATTTTTTTTTAGTGTTTAAAATCAAGTGATAAAATATTGTCCTCTTAACAAACAGTCTATGATTTCCGTGTGTGTGTGTTGGGGGGGGGGGGTTTTGGGGGGGGGGACACTTTGAGCCCTTCCCAATAATCTCAAGTACCAAGTCACTGGCTGTGGTCTCGTGTAAAGTACGGACTATTATTTTAAACGAAAGAAGCAACTTGTGTCTTACAATTATTCTATAATTATTTACACTTGTTATATTTATATGTATATATGTATGTATGACATCTTTCCGTCTACGAGAGACGATAGATTATCTTGTCTGATTGCAGCTCTTGGTGTGGCTAGTGAGACCGATCCTCGAGTGGCAGTCTCTTTTGCATGTCCCACACACGAATGCGGTGGAGCAGTGTTTTCTGGCCTTTCTCTGCGCTCTCTTTGCAGCTGCTTCCGCCCTGTAGAGCTCCTCGGCACGTAGTGATCCTGCCTTCACGATACCCCGCCATGGGGATCGGTTCTCCGCCAGGTCCTCCCAATTTGAGATGTTGATGTTGGCCTCCTTCATGTCTCTTTTGCATATGTCTAAGTATCTGAGACGAGGCCGTCCAACTGAACTCTTCCCTGTCGCCAGCTCGCTGTACAGCACGTCCTTAGGTATTCGACCAGGTTGCGAATGGCGAAATTTATAACAAAAATATTTAAAGCACACGTTAAATATTAAACAACATGTATGCACACACAAAAAATGTGATACACCCATACCTCGCTTTACGGCCTAGATACGTTCCGGAAAAGTTGGCCGTAAAGCGAAAAGCCGTATAATGAATCAATAATTTTGATTTAAACCCATACAAATTTAATTGTATCTGTTCCAATTTTTGTATAAAATAAAATAGTCGTTAGTTCATAAATCATTTTATTCTTTTCATTTCCTATAAAAAAAACAAGTACAAAACATTGTAATAGTAAATAGAAATTAAAAAAATAAAAATATAAATTAAAAAACAAAAGAAATCATATGCACATATTTCTACATAAAATAAAATGTTCAGAAACTTTATAATCTGATGAACATTAACACGAAAAATTATCTGCCATCCTCACTTTCCGCTGTTGTGGATTGACCCAGTTGAAAATATTGGTGCAAAGTTGTCTGCTTCGCCTTGCTTTCTGTTTCTTTTAAAAGAGTTTTGTAACAGGCTATTGCTGAATTTACTCCTCTAGACACTTTCATCGCTGCGTTCTTCGTCGGGATCATTTTGAAGAAGGATGTTCATTCCCTGCTCAAAATATGAAAGTGCATTTGATAGGTTCTTTGCAGTTAGCTTTTGGCCGTATAATGAAACATCGTGTGCCGTAAACCGAAAAAGTGCCATAATTTAAAAAGGCCGTAATAGCCAAATGCCGTATAAAGAGCGGCCGTATAGCGAGGTACAGGTGTAGTGAGAATTAAAAATGTGCCTGTCGCCATTCGCACCCGGGTCCCATTAGACTCAATGCTATTCGGATGTCATTTGTGGTAGTTTATTTTAGTTTAACTGAAGAAGTAAGTTTACAAATATATAGTCAATTCAACTATCTTTCATTTGATAGCAAATATTGTCGTACAAACCCAACAATAATGTTTTAAATAGTTTTTGAATCCCAACCTCTCACTTCTGGTATCTGGGTGCGAATAGTCGCAGCCTTTTGTTTTTCAATATAGTACTTTAGTCATCATAAAAGTCGGGAAACCCCAAATAGGACACGATATTTCCGTCGTCTTCCCCTTGAAAAACGGGAACAACTGATTTAGCCTCTGTTATGTCGGATATGAAATCTTCTCAAATCCAATGCTTTTAGATACGTACATATATATACATAGCCGTGTTGCGAACGTGGTAGCGTCTCCGAGGAAACTTGGGGGGGGGGGAGGGGGCGCGCACAAATGGGGTTTGCCTCTTCGGGGCGTGGCGGACTACTGACCCCCACCGCAACGGGAGTAGCACTTGGTAGCAGTGTCTAACATGATTACTTTATGGCCGTTGATAGATATGAGGCTTGGCTGGCTGTCAAAACCCATGCCGATGATTTTAGCTACGCGGCCCGTGAGAAAGCCTCCTCCTAGGCAACCGTTTCGTCCCAACTTTCCGCACCGACACCTTCTCAATTTCACAATTTTGCTTTCTTTACCTTTACTAATGCATGCCATTTGTTGAAGGTGGTTTAAGAAACAAAAGCAGTACCTTGTAAAATTTTCATTAAATTGTTTCGTATGATTTGTGTCACCGAATTGTCTATTTAAAAAAAAAAAAAGGCAATTCCTCCGATATATTTAAAGAAACATGATGTAAAAGCGACCCGCTCTCATGAGAAAGATCTGATCGATACAATACAAATAAAAAGCAATGACGTCAACGAACAAAATAGTCATACAGGGAAGTTCTACTTTAGAGAAAATCAAATGAACATTTACGACACACCAGAAGATCTCGTCGATCGTTGGCAAACGCTTCCATTAGCGATAATAAATATTTGAAAAACCGCAACGCAGTAATAATAAATAACAATAATAAAAATAATAGCAATAGTAATAATAATAAATCACATATTTATAATGTAAATCTCCAAATTATTGCCACGAATTCTAACTAGCATAGCAGCAGATTAAAGCAGTTGAAAATAGATTACAGCCAAAGTTAAGGAGGGCCTAAAACGTTTTGAAGTTGAAAACTACTGCTGAAAAGGTTATCCAAAGTTTGCGCTACAACTGAAGATTAAATATATATGTGTACAACTTTAATCTAAATATATTAAATTTGAGAAAAGACTTAAACTTTATTCACATATAAATTTTATGGTTACCGGAAATTTGATCGAAAGAAATTTCGTCGACGGAAAATTGATCGACGGTAATTTGATCGAACGGAAATGTGGTCGAATCTTTTTTTCAGTCCAGACGTTAAAATTTTCGTCAAATTTCTTGTTGAACGCACTATACTATATAGTAAAACAAAATAATGCGTTCAAAAAGAAATTTGACGCAAAATTTTAACGTATAAATTAAAAAAATTGATTCAAACAGATTACCGTTCGATCAAATTTCCGTCGATCAATTTACCGTCGACCAAATTTCTTTCGATCAAATTTCCGGATACGAAATTTTTTTGGTGTAACACTACTAGAAGTATTCTTTAATTTTTTGTGTGAAAACTATGACAAATGACATTAAAAAGCAATTTTTTCTTTGATTTGGACTACCTAATAAAAGAAGGTCACATCCTTCCCTTTCACCTACAATGAAAAAAATAAATATTATATATATTGACAATTTTTGTCCAAGATTATAATGAGCATCCAGTTATGATGTTTTTAGATCCAAATTAAACAGCCTACAAAAACACAGTTGTTGGTATAAATCTTTTATAAAAAGTAAATTCGTGCAATTTGGGGGGCTGGTGGGATTTGGGCTGAAAATTTGACAAATCATAAACACAAGTATTGCACTTTATGAAAAACATTATAAGTGCCCCCCCCCCTTTTTCCAACCACGAAACCGCAAATTTTTTATGCCCCTGAACTATATTAATATTCCAATGACCCACCCGCTTTACCACAGCAGATTTATTACACGAACTTTTTCAGAAATATCAATAAAATATTAAGCAAAAAGTGCACTTGCTATATATAATAAAAAATAAATTAAAAATAATAATATTTAGCGCAGTTAGCGGGAATTTTAATTCAGTAAATCAGTGTCATTATATTTCATTCATCTTCCACATAAAAACTGGAGAAGAAAAAAAAACTTTTTTTTTTGGGGGGGGGGGGGGGGGGGGGGCGTGTTGGTCTGAAAATTTGAAAAAAATTGTTTTCATCAGCAAAGAGTCAATGTACCAAGTTTCAGCTTCATAGGTTGACGGAAAGTGGGTCAATTCGCCGACCGAAGATTTCGCCCTAAACACACAAAAGCGTCTTTAAAAATAGCTTGTTGTACAACATTATATGATTTTAAATTTGGATATGTTTATACGGTGACATGATAAGCTATACCAGATGAGCACAAATATTATCCATTAAACTTTTATAAATACCGGTACTATACTTATTACTTATTCGTGGCATTTTGAACATGTTTTGATATTATTTTAAACAGTTAGACATAAGGTATATATTTTTTATGGGGGGGGGGGAGATGGCATATGATAAACATAGCCTGTTTGACCCATAGTCAAGGATTTTTAAAACAATATTCATTAGAAGCGAGCGACTCGGTATGGTCTCAGTTAAACGTACGGAGACCATTATTTGAAAACAGAATATCATTGTTTTGGTTGCCATTATTTATGTTATAATGATATTCACATATTGTATCTTTGCAGGCAAAATATTTTACAAAAATGATGGAGAAGCCAAGCAAAATAAAATTCTCAAAAGTCAGCACTCAATTTTGGATTCTTTTAAAGTGTGTTACATCAAGTAAAGTTGGGTGCCGGGTGGTCTAAACTGATCCAATTGCAGTTCATGGACTGGAGTTCAATATCCAACATAGCCAAAAGCCTCACCAGCACCCCGGGACTCGTTAACCTTGGACGGCAATTCATCTAAGAGAAAGAAACTCTGAATTCAAACCCGGAGATGGCGTCCCGCATGGGCGACAAAACATAGAACCAATTAATAATTTTGACAACCCTTTCGACGCCCCTGATGTAATCATCGAGAGGGCAGCGAGAGTGCTAAAATAGCATGGATCCAATCCTTTATATAAGTATTCAATCAATCAATCAATCAATCCAGTTTTGGGTGGTTTATTAGTAGTTTCATCACAACTCATTTACAGCACTTGTTTAATTGTAAATTATTAATTATTAATTTTAACCCCAAAATTGCATTCCAATTCATAGAATTAAGATCTACGATATTTTAAATTTATTCATAATTCATCGAATCGTGAGCTTGTTTACAAGTACAACCTGTGATCTCATCAATGACATTGCTACTCGGAATTATTATTTTTTAACAGTTTTTGAACAGCCTTTATTGGCACGAGGCTGCCAACACATTGAACGATAATGTAAAAGTTTAATGTTGATTTTCCCCACATCTGTGCACAACATTTCAAATTAAACAATTAATCAATAAATATTTTCATTTTTATATTTACAATATCGATGAAAGCATTTGGGGGGGGGGGGGGCGCTTATATTTAACTGGAAATTAACTTTTTTTACAATCTCCGAAGGCATTCCCTTGCTTAAGTAATTCTAAAAATTGTATTCATAACATAATGATTTCGGTGCGTGCATGTACGACAGAAATGTTATTAAATTCTAAACCATTGAAATAGCGTTAATACATAGAAATAAATACGTGTTTAAAATAAAAACGCAATCAGTGTTCCATTTCCCGAAATGACTTTCTCTATTCCAGGATGAGAAGCAAACTTGCACAGACACTGATCAATGTCAAGCACGCAGTCAAGTGCGATCGTGTCAAGCTGACGCCTGTGGAGAATAAAGAAAATACAAGTTTCAATCTGAAACATACACCTTGAAAATACATACATCTGATCAGTGGCGTAGCGAGGGGTGGGCAAGGGGGGGGGTCATGCCCCGGGCGCTCCTCACAAAGGGGCGCGAAATGGTATATTTTACATATAATATTGTATGGTTTTCGAATAGGGGGAGGCGCTAAAAAGGTATTGTGCCCCGGGCGCGAGTTAAGCTCGCTACGCCACTGCATCTGATATTCCCATTTTTAATATTCTTAATATTGTTTTATTATGTTTCGTTTATTCTTTCTAAGAATCAAATAAACGCTATTATTAAAACGATTTTTTTTTAAAATAAAAAAAGGCAAATGATTTTACTCTTTGTAATTGATTACATACATAATTAAACAATCCCTTCAAACAAAGTTTTTCGTATAAATCTTTATAAAATGTAACATCGGTAACTTACGAAAAACAAAAGAAATTGTTACGTTACATTCGCAGTTGCAGTATTTTCTAAAAATATTTTTTTTTAGCACAGTTATCGGGAATTTTCCCTCATGTTCCCTTTGATAAATAGGAAATACTGATTTTTGAGGTTGGAAGAGTGTGCTGGGGCTGAAAGTGGGTTTAGAATGAGTTGTCCTTGGCAACGAGTATGTGCACCAATGTTCGGCTCGATAGGCTGACGGGAAGTAGGTCAATTAGCCACCATCCGGATATTTTGCAACCCATTCACCAATCCAGCTACGCCCCAAAGCGTAACTAATACAAAGCTTTAATAAACAACCCCAAAGAAACACAATGTGATAACGAGCAATGCTCGTGGGGGCTGAACATGGGACAAACTATACGCACTTTACAAGAATCAGAATTTGTACTCCCCCCCCCCCAACACACACACAAACCATCAAAGCCAGCAATGTTAATTTTTTATAGCCCATGAACTATATGTATACGATTTCAATGACACGCCCTCTTTTACACCGCGAATTTATTTTACAGACTATTTCCGAAAAGCAAGAGAAAATTTAACGCACAAAATGGGGCGACCATCTAAAATATAATTTCGAAGGAAGAAGTTAAACAAGTGTTAATGTAAATTCTACGTGATTTAAATAAACTCAAATGCGCATTAACATAGATGCACCCTAAGTTTTATCACTCATACCTGCACCTGGTTCGATAGTTGAACTTCCTGCTTTGGTTGAATCCATTTCAGCTGTAAGTGAAATGATACACGTACAATAAACCCTAATGTAGTTGCGTTTTTTTTAAAAAAAAATAACAGTTTACATAAGTGCCACACACATACAAAAACATTTGCTGCCCTCTTGGAAAAAAAATAATTCTGTTTTGTTCTGTTTGTTCGCCGACGAAGGCTTCCTGCCGACACGTTCGTTGTTTTGCTGCGTTCCTTTTTTTTTAAAGGTGTAACCTTACTTTGTTTCACTCATTTCCTATTCCATTAAATTAATGCTGAATATAAAAAAACCAGGAAAAAAAAAATAACCCAGCAAAATTAACTTTTGTCTGTGTGGAGGAAACATCCAACAAGAACACTCATTTATACATTCCTCAAAAGATTTGAAAAGCTAGATACCTGTCGTTGTAGGGATGGCTTCTGGTGTTTTCACTGAACTGATTCCGTCTGCAAAGTGTGAAAGGAAAAGACACTAGAGAATAAATATTAATACGTAATGGTTGTGTTGTACAAGAGGACACGTATAAAAATAAAAAAATAAAACCATTCTTTCTTAGAGTAATTTAAAAAAAATAAAAATATATATATATATATATGTAATATAATTTTCTGGATACATTTCTCAAACGTTTGCTCACTTAATATATTGAATGGTGTCTAAAAAACAAAACAACAACACCATACACACAAACACAAATTACCAGTACGTCACCAATGGTTGGGACGAAGGAAAGAAACAACATTAAAAAAAAAAAAAATTGTTTTATGAAAATCCTAAAATTCAGTAAAGAATGTAACGATGTTTAACTTCTCAATGACTGTAACAAAAAAAGAAAAATGTAAATAAGCATTTAGATATAAATACATCAATCTATAGTAAGTACAAATAAGCATCCCCAATGGATTCATCTTAACTTTAGACATTTCTTATCGTGGTCTAAACTCATCCAATCACAAGTTCATGGTCTAGGATTTAAATCCCCACAAAAGCCAAAAACGTCACCAGCCCCCCCCCCCTCCCCCCGGGACTCGTTCACCTTTTTTACCGCATTGTGCAAGAACATTTGAGAAGACCAATTGCAAAACCCGCAAAGTCCCATTTAAAAAAAAAAAATGAGTCATCCATCTTAGTTGGTTAATTAAGTGTCGATCTGCAGTATTTTGTGTATTTAATGATTAAAAAGCTTTATGTAAGTCTAAAATTCACCATTGACCAATATATAAATGCTATATTCGCTATATAAATTTTTTAAAAAAAAAACTCGTTTTCTCTATATCAAAAAGAAGTTACTTAGCAGGGTTTGCAAATGGACGTCTTTTTTTTCTGTACATTACAGTTTCGATGCTTTGTCCGTAATCGAAGTTATAAAGTGGTTAATCTGTTTCTAGACACAGCCCGCGCAACAATGTCGGGGAACTTCACAATCTGCAAAAGTTACTTAACTTGACAAAATATGCATTCAAGTAACGCACGTTTCAATGGTCCCCAAATCATAGCTAAGTTTTGGGAATTTTATTTTTTGCAACTATTTAACACAGCGTGAAGTCATACATACATGCCTAAAAACCAGTGAATTTTGATACTTCTTTTATTACGACATACATTTTTACTGCGTCATAAATTTGTGTGACGTAATGTGCATTTATTATCGTTCAGCCTTGTTATAGCGTTTTAAATGATCATGATTTGTTATCTTATAAATCACACGAATTCGTCTAAAATACTAGCATATGTCATAAATTGTAATTATTTATAAGCTTTATAAGGTCTAAAAAAAAGATTGATATGTGCGAGAGAGTTTTAGATTGTATGTAGTGAGAGCGACAGAAATACAATAATTTAAGTCTGAGTTGAAGTGGTTTAAAGACACTTCGTCGTCTCAGAATTCCCCTGAGGTGAGTGTTTATGACTATACTAATCTTGCCACAAACCGAGAATCAATTTTATAATGATCCTCACCACATGTGCTCTTCAGTCCTCTCAGCGCTTCACTCAAATTGACACTAGCTGCGCAGTTGCTGGTCATGCAGATGGTAAACGTGGGGAGAACTCTGTGGATAAACATTGAATAGTTGGACATTCGGTACATTTTAAAATATAATTTTTATACCAGAATTTGGACGGTTTCCTTTGTACGATACTGAGAACTCTTGTGTGTGAGTAAACGGAAATGCACTCCCGCCAATCGAATAATTGGGCTGGGCACGGACTAAACTATTAGTGGTCGCTCGTAAATTACGTCACGCCGAAAATGACCTTTTTAGACACCCCCCCGTCACAAAAATTCTCAAATTCACCCCCCTCCCAGTGTCACGCCACACCTAAAAAAATCAAAACATACATACAATTTTCATAATCAAACTAAGATTTTATTTTATTCTTTAATATTTTCCCCATAACGGATTAAGATGTTGTATTATTAGAAATCTATGACGCAAAACAACGAAGTCCTCCCCGAGCCGAATGTACAATTGCCAAAACAGTTTTTGCCTCATTTTTCGTATGGTACCTATAATACCTGAGGCAATTTCAAACTCAAATTAATGTTTTTAAAGTAAATTGAATAACGATTTTTCCAAATAAGAAAATTTAGTTTAAAATTAAAAAAAAAAAAAACGCGACGTCACAAATTTGTGACCACCCCTCTCCACTGTCACGAAGTGTCACAAATTCTCGACCCCACTCCCCGCCCCACCCCTGAGCGTGACGTAATTTGTGAACGACCCCTCTTACCGCGCGCCGTATAATCCAAGCTTACCTGAAATTTTAATCTATCTTTTAATAGAGTTGTGTAGGTCTCATAACCCTTCAAACAACGGACAGCTACTTGGGCTACTTACGTGCACGCCGAAGCAAGGCTGTCTGCTTCAACCATGCGCGTTCGAACTCTGACACACACGTCACCAACAGCCGTGACAGACGGTTTAGGGGTACATGACGTCATCGCTACAGCTACGGATGTTTTGAAGGTGGTGAAAGTTGGATCTATATCAGAACGATTGGAAAGGGACCGTTTTTTTTTAAAAAATGATTGTGCGAATGAACTCAAATCACTGAACCAGTTATTTTAGCTGAAATCTAACAAGAACTTCGTTGATTAAGGAAGGTGCCGGATTAGATCATAAAACTTAGAGAGTTGCTGAATTTCAAAGTAGAGCAACTAAAAATAAAAACAAAACAAATTCTAGCATTAAAAAAAAATTAATTAAAACAACCCCCTAAAAACAAAGCTTTCCGAATAAGTCCTTAATAAAATGTAATGTCGAGCGATAAAGGGTAGGGCAGAAAATTTGACAAAACAAGCATACAATTAAAGCACTTTGAAAGAATCCCAATTAGTGCTTCCCTCCTAAGGTTCACAAATGCACAATTTTTCCCGCCCCCGAACTATATTCATTTACTATTGAACTATACCCGCTTTTACAGCGAAGATTTTTTTAAAAACACATTTATTAGAAAGACAAAATGAAACCACTCCACACCAAACGCAACTGCATAGCAAAATTTTTAAAAATCTCATTAAGCGCAGTTATCGATAGGTTGACGGGAAGGGGGTCAGTTAGTCATCCAAAGATTTTTACCAGCCAGTCTGCCATGAACAAAAGCTAAGATAATATAACAGTTTAAAAAAAAATAGACAGTATTTGATACCTTCGATTGGTGCAGAGAATACTGAGGAGGAAAAGAAAGAAAAAGCAGAAGTTACATTTTTTTGACGATCATTTGCGGCAAAATTTATGTTAATCATGATACAAAAATGTTTCAGCGAATCAGTAGAACCAATAATGAACACTCCAACATTAAGTACTAAATTTTGTTTCTTCAGTTGTCCCCCACCCCTCTCCCGAATTTCGCCTCCTAAGTGTTTTTATATTCATATCAGTTTTCCTTAAAGCTTACAATAGCAACAACAATACTTCCCACAACGTGACAGTATCCTGTTGCAATTGTGTAATTGAAAGTTATTTTCGTTTCGTTATGGCGCAATTAATACGTGCATGACTAACACTACTCTCGTGTCACGTGGAGAACAATAGAGCCAGAGGCGTAGCTATGATGTTTTGCGCCCGTGGACGAACTTTAAAATTTACCCCCCCCCCCCCCCCCCCCGTTTAATCACATTTTTCTATTACATTGAATAAGGAAAAACAATTTAAATTCTAATCCCACTGACGCACGCAAATGCGCCAAATTAAGTAGGCCGTCAGATGACACGTCTGCTGAGCCGCTGCACCGATCTTGTGACCGATTTTTTTTTTTTACCCTTGTTTACTTACTATAATGTAAGGTTGTAAGCCTCATTTTGGCACCCCTGTACCCTGACGCCCGGGGACATATGTACCCCCCCCCCTGCCCCCCCCCCTCGCTACGCCTCTGAATAGAGCAATATGTTTCACATTTAAAAAACACGTGACTTACCCAAGGCCATTGACGCGATCAAGAGAACTGAAATTTGCATGTGACAAACTGTGAATAACTGTTGCAGCGTGATATAAAAATTATAAACACATTTTTAAAAATCTTTCTTAAACATTAAAAAACTGTTTTTTTAAAAAAAATATGACAGAGTTAAAAATAAGTAGCAGAGTCGGTTGACTCTGCTACTTATTTTTTAACTCTGTCATATTTTTAAAAAAAAAAAAAAAAAAAAAAAAAAAAAAAAAAAAAAAAAAAAAAAAAAAAAAAAAAAAAATATGACAGAGTTAAAAAATAAAGTAGCAGAGTCGGTTGAGTACCCTTAAGGTGCATTAAGTTGGCTTCATTTGTGAGCGATCCGGTGAAACTCAACCTCCAGAGCTATTTCCCCTTTTGTAAGAGCAGACACATTAATTGTGAATGGGCGTTCAGTAGTGGCCCCGTGTGTGCCCGCCCCCCCCCTCTTACGCACTCCCCCCCATGTGACCCAAGTGCACCCCCCCATGCCCCCCCCGTGCACCCCCCGCAGGGCTTTCTCTATGGTGTGTCCATCTTCTTACTAATGATGTGTGTAGGTCTCGTCTCAGTGAATTGGAACACACAAAATGCTCCATGTCATTCGACCTTTTCACACCCCAACTACTTTGTTTAGTGCCTCCGGATCAAGTCACTTTACCACGGCCAGAAATGCGATTTTTTTTGCCACCCTACAAAAATCTGAGGAACACATCTATCAAATAAAAACATTTAAAAATATCCTTCAAAATCATCGACATCTCAACACTTATGTAAAAAAACATAATTTTACCCCAAAAAATGATAATGTAAATAATTTCTTTAAAAATAAAAATATCATTTTACTTCTCACCTGGCGTTACGCGAGCCATTTTAAATTATTGTAGATGTTTTACGAAACAAACCCTAATCCGCTGTACAATAATCCTATTAGTAATATTTGAATCAACTGCTTAGTTTTTCTTAACTTTAAACACGTTTTAACAACATATTTAAGTCAACAGTATTTAAAAATGCAGTCTTTTTTTCTGTTTAAAATAATATTTTATTTTTTTGATTAGAGAATAAATATTTTTAGAAAAAAAAATCAAATTTAAATGCGGGCAAGTATATTTAAAATCAAGTAAATTAGTTATGTTTGAAACGACACTGCATAAATGTTTTGAGTTCGAAGAGTCGACGATAAAAATTACGTGCATAACACTACTCTGCCTTGTTTTTATAGTGTCTATTCATAAAGGAACAGATATAGTGGAACGGCTTCTTGTATCCACGTCATACGAAGATAAGAACGGATCGATTTAATAAAACCGATCAAGACATCGCCCAAAATAGTCAGACAGGGAGAGGGAAGTTCGACTCTATAGATACTTAAATATTGATATATGATACACAATGCGTTCTGTCGATAAGGGGGGGGGGGGGACACGGTGCAATACATATGTTACAATACAAATGGTACAATACCCATGGTACAATACCCATGGTACAATACACAAGGTACAATACACATGGTACAATACCCATGGTACAATACACATGGTACAATACACATGGTACATACACATGGTACAATACACATGATACAATACCCATATTAAAATGCACATGGTAAAATACACATGGTAAAATAAACAGGGTACACTACACATGGTACAATACCCATAGTACAATACACATGGTACAATACACATGGTACAATACCCATTGTAAAATATTATTAGAGATGTGTTTTGAGTGCATTTTTAAAGGCTGTGATGGTCGCTATATTGCGGATGTGTAATGGAAGAGAATTCCTTTGTTTGGGGACACAGAAGAGGTCTTTGGGACAGAAAGAATACACACGGTACAATACACAAGGTACAATACACATGATAAAATAAACATGATACAATAAACATACATATGGTACAATACCCATGATACAATACACATGGTACAATAGACATGATACAATAAACATACACATCGTACAATACCCGTGGTACAATACCCATGGTACAATACACATGGTACAATAGACGTGCTACAATAAACATACCCATGGTACAATACCCATGGTACAATACCCATGGTACAATACCCATGGTACAATACCCATGGTACAATACCCATGGTACAATACCCATGGTACAATACACATGGTACAATACACATGATACAATAAACATACCTATGGTACAATACCCATGGTAAAATACACATAGTACAATACCCATGGTACAATACCCATGGTACAATACGCATGGTACAATACCCATGGTACAATACTCACGGTACAATACCCATGGTACAATACCCATGGTACAATACACATGGTACAATACACATGATACAATAAACATACCCATGGTACAATACCCATGGTAAAATACACATGGTACAATACCCATGGTACAATACCCATGGTACAATACGCATGGTACAATACCCATGGTACAATACTCACGGTACAATACCCATGGTACAATACCCATGGTACAATACACATGGTACAATACACATGATACAATAAACATACCCATGGTACAATACACATGGTACAATACACATGGTAGAATACACATGAAACTATCAGATATCCTTCTACCCGTCTAATAGGAGAGGTATCTTCGGCCAACAGTTACATTTATTACATTTCGACTAATCCACGCGAGGCCCTCTTTGTTAGTAAATGTCCCCTTAGTGAAGCCAATGTATTTCATGTCCAGTACATAAGGAGCAAGTCCTACAACGGCCTCTTGTACACGGTTTAGTCCCAACTTGAGAAGGGTCATCTGAAGGGACGTCTGTGACCCAGAAGGTCACATTGGTTTTTATCCCGTCTGAAAACAATAGGTTGAGTGGGTAAGAATACCTTGCTAGTGTGGGGGGCTCAGCAAGCAGTATATGACAATTATTGAAAAACATTATTTTGTCAATCTCATTGTGAGGCTTGGGGTAAGGATGAGTTTTATATGAACCCCCCCCCCCCTTTTTTTTTTGTTGGTTTCATCGATATTTGAAAAAAAAAAGCATCACTACGTGTGACGAGGCTGACCCCCCAAAAAAAATGGAATTGATTTTAAAATCAAAACAATCATCATCATCATCACAGCCGATGTATCAAAACAATAGTTTACAAAAACCAGAAAAACTTGCACTCGACTGCAATTTAAAGATTTTTAAGCTGCCAAAAGAGCTTTCAATAGCTATTAACCATATGGGAAGCATGGTGGCCCTAGAGGCGTGAGTCCCCCATGTTTTGGTGTGGTACCACCTGTGTATGGGCTACCTCGCTACACGTGTGTCCTATCCATCATATTTTCTTTCAGTTTCATAGAGAGCTGTTTACAGTGTCTCAGTTCGATGTGTGCTCCACACTCGACGAATCTCACTACACACGAGTTCCTTATTTTACGGTCGTTCCAGGGAGAATTTTTTTTTAAAATTAAATGTTCTGTTGGTTTTCCTGAAACTTAAGGACAGACGGCTCACTGGTCGACCAACAATGAAATGGATTGATTATGTAGAGAAGAACTTATATTAACTGGGCGTCAGCGCATGGAGGCGGAAAGCCAAGGATCGATTTGAATGATACAAATGTGCTGGAGCAGGCCAGCGACCTACATGGGCTGTAGTGCCAATGATGATGATGGTGACTATTTATTTTTAGCACGCCACGAGTAAGAACTATTTCATCATGGAAGTTTGTTAGCTAGCTCACGGAATAGCCCACACGTCCAGCAGCCCAAGCCACTTCAGTAACGTGACGTCGTTTAGTGTCCACACTTCCTTGTGACAAGTAGACTTCATTGTGACAAGTAGACTTCATTGTGACAAGTAGACTTCATTGTGACAAGTAGACTTCATTGTGACAAGTAGACTTCATTGTGACAAGTAGACTTCATTGTGACAAGTAGACTTCATTGTGACAAGTAGACTTCATTGTGACAAGTAGACTTCATTGTGATAAATAGCCCAGTACTTATTTAGTTAACATAACTTCAATCGCACTTTTAACAATGTCATCAAAGTGATACTGGTGTGACAGTGGTGCTGATCTGACAGTGGTGCCGGTCTGAAAGGGATGCTTATCTGACAATGGTGCTGATCTGACAGTGGTGCTGATCTGACAGTGGTGCTGGTGTGAAAGTGGTGCTGTTCTGACAGCGGTACCGTTCTGACAGCGGTACCGTTCTGACAGTGGTGCCGGCCTGACAGTCGTTCTCGTCTGACAGTGATGCTGATCTGACAGTGGTCTAACAGTGATATTTTATATATTAAAAACGTTTTAATGTCTTTTGATATCTAAATATAATTTATATATATTGCAATATCCGAAATATGTTTTTAATATCTTAAATGTGATGTATGTACATGCATAAATATGTATTTTACTACATAAATTTACATACATGTACATATTGTTTAGTTTACGCGTCGGTATAGTGCTTAGCAAATTACGACGGGTTTCAGGTTACGTCGACATTTAACAAAGGAACCCCGCCGTAAAACGAGGACCTCTTGTATTTAGTTCTGACTAACGTACTTTGTATGTGACTAAAATTATATTTTATATGACCAATGTTGTAATTTGATTGTCACTAGTGAAGTATTTATAAGTGAATAATGTCGTATTTTTTTATGTGACCGATGTTGCATTTTTTATGTGACGAATGTTGTAATTTGTATGTGACCAATGTTGTATTTTGTATGTGACCAATGTTGTATTTCTATGTTAATAATTTTAAATTGTCATGTATTTAACCCCAGACTATATCATACACATTTCGATGACGTTGCAGTACTTCAATGATTAAAAAACAATGATACTTTATCTCCCTTTAAATACAATCTGTTAAAACTATTATTACAAAGTCTTCACCATTACAGTCACAAATTTCATTTTTAAAAACGATAATTAGCTGGTGTTTTGTGTATGTTTGTTACACTTCATTTCGAAACAGTCAACAATGTAGGATTTGCATTTAAAAAAAAAAAGAAAACAAAAAGCTTAATAATAATATTCTAAAACCAATGGCATAGGTGGAGTTAACAGAATTAATCATGGGTCCTCAAACTTTTAAAAACAATTTCATTACCCGGGGTACCTGTGCGACGCGCGGTACAAAGTCAACCACATTAAAAGAGAAATGAAAAAAAATCTATATTTTACCACATTAAAATACAAAACGCAACAATACAAAACTACATATGAGCACACCCATTCAAAGTGTTACATCCCTTGCAACCATAAACAACGCAAGCCAATATACATCTAGGAGATAATAGCTTGCAGGAAAAGATGGTAGACAACATCACCCCAGCAGGTGTTTGCAAAATAGATGTGTTTTCAAATCGGTTTTGTAGGACTCCAGTGTCTGGCTGTTTCTGAGAGTGACAGGAAGGGTGTTCCAAATTGTTGGGCCAGCAAATGCGAAAGTACGCCATCCGTAGGTCTCAAGGCGAACACGCAAGATTTAGAGTTTGCCACTATCAGACGAGCGGAGTTGTCTCGTGGGTACATAAGGCGTCATGAGCGCTTTGAGATAGGACGGCGCAAAGTCATGCAAGCAGCGGTAGCACAGAGTTGCAGTTTTGTACTCTATGCGAGCCAATGCATCTCTCTCAAAAGTGTTTTAGCATGATCAAATTTGCGCTTGCAAAGAACAATGCGAGCCGCATTATTCTGTGCTTTTTGAATTTTTATCCAGGAGCGTAGCTGGAAGACCCACCATGAGAGCATTGCACTTGTCCATGCGTGATAGCACGAATGCAGACATAATCCCCTTTGATGCATCCAACGTTAAGAAGGGTATGATATGACTAATTCTGCGCAACTCTAGAAAAATCACCTTGCAAATCATGTTAATGTGATTTTCCATAGTTAGTGTTCTGTCTAAGGATCTCCGGGTGAGCTGGATCTAACTCGTAGGCCGCAGTCTGAGAACCCCTGGAATAAATAGTACAACACACCTTTAATGAAAAGAGCTCAAATATTTTCTTAGAGAATTTTTTGTTAGCTGGCATTTGATCCTATAACCTTGGAAAAGACCAACCCGGAAGTATTTGATGAGAGGGAGATGTCATTACGGGGGCTCGTCGACGCTAGTCAAAGGGCGATCAGCGACAGGCCAGCTCCAGTCTGTGCTCCCTGACTTTGGAATGATCTGGAATAAGGCCAAGAATGGGGGACGTCGTCAGTACCGGCTTGTAAGCGTGACTCTTCATCGTGAAATGTAAGCAGATCTTTCTAAATTTTGAGGTTCCACTTACAACGTCCGGAAGTCATGCACTGCGTCTCAGATTGCGCCGAGGGCGAGTCGTTTATACAATTTTATTTAAACGTGTGCATGACGAAACGACCGAAAGCGGACCAGAGTCTTGCCGCATAGAGGCATAAGAGAAATTCTACTTGTTGTGTGAGGGGTGGATTCAAGAATATTTAATCATTTAATCTCTAAATCATTAGGTAAAAAAATTTGGCTCCGTGCTGGGGCATCTAAATGAAAAAAAACAACAACCTTTTTTTCCGTCATGACTGATTTCTATGTCGTATCTTCCAAATGGACAATGCCCCCCCCCCTTCCTCCCCCGGCTATAACGAGAATTCGGATATAACATGGATACCAAAATTTCGTATATTCATTCGCGTATGAATGTGAATTTTCATACGTTCTTTGACGAGCGTGGAAAAAAAATTAGTAGAAAATAAACTATAATATATTCTCAGACAAAACAATCAGAAGGCAACTGAAATAGTCGAACTTATATGTAACGAAGTCCGATGGGGTATAATAGGACATCTCACTTTGACCAATCTCAACGCTATATTGTAGAACCCCCAAAAGAACATCGACCTCATGCACTTTAAACGCGACATCACTTTAAACGCGCCCTGATATTTAAACGCGACCTCCCTCTTAACATGACCTCAATTTAAACATAACTTCACTTTAAAAGTGACCTTAATTAAAATGCGACCCCAATTTAAACACAACATCCATTTAAACGCGACCTCAATTTAAATGCGACCTTAATTTGACGGCGACATCAATTTAAACGTGACCTCAATTAAAACGTGGCTCACGTTAAATACGACCTCAAATTTAAACACGACCTCACTTTAAACAAGACCTTAATTTAAATGTGACCTCAATTTAAACGCGACCTCAATTTAAACACGACCTCACTTTAAACAAGACCTTAATTTAAATGTGACCTCAATTTAAACGCGACCTCACTTTAAACGAGACCTTTCTATAAACGCCACCTTAATTTGAAGGCGACATCAATTTAAATGTGACTTCAATTTAAACACGACCTTGATTTAAACGCGATCTTAATTAAAACTCGACTCCAGTTTAAATGCGACCTCAATTTAAACGCGATCTCCCTTTTAACATGACCTCAATAAACGCGACCCCAATTTTAAATCGACCTCACTTTAAATGCGACCTCACTTTAAAGGCGACCTCAATTTAAACGCAACCCCACTTTAAAACACGACTTCAATTTAAACGTGACCTCACTTTTAACACAATCAATTTATTATATCGGGCCGATTATCGCGTAAAAGCTGGGTTCAACAGTAACTGTTAGATCAGTGAAGTAGCCCTACTCAGATTAAATAGACATTAGCCACAGAAGCAAGAGAACGGAATGGCTTCATACAACTCTAAGCAATACAAACACAGATATTTTGTATTTTGTTCCATTTTAACGGTTTTCAAAACTATTAATGTTTTTATAATTTAATGTTAACCTTTTTAATTTTTTTTCTCCATATAACTCAGTGGTTCTCAACCTTCCTAATGCCGTGACCCGTTAATGTAGTTTCTTATGCTGTGGCGACCCCCCCCCCCCAACCATAAAATTATTTCCTGTGCTATTTCATAAATATGTGTTTTCTGTTGGTCTTAAGCGACTCCTGTGTAAGGGTCGTTCGACCATCAAAGGTTCCGCCACCCACAGGTGGAGAACCGCTGATCTAACTGGTCTTTCAATGTTTACCTCATGCTCCAAATATTTCAAACTCAAAACATTGTCAAGCAACTTTAAATTTCTCTGGCAGAGCGGCATTTTCGGTCAAATTCAACTGTTTTTTTTTTTCGTGGAAGGTGGGGGTGGCAAAAGAACTTGGCCCGCCCTTGGTGTGCGGAACCATCACCTGCTACGCCACTGTCTTGTTAAGCTCTAGAACCACTGTGCGGACTCGCGAATATGTCCAACGCCATATGAATTGTTTTAATTTGTCTGCGTTAAATGCCATAGCATATGATGAACGTTTGTATGCAAATGTACGCAAATATATGAAAACCAGCATGAAAAGGAAACCAAAATATTTCAACAGGATGAGCGTTGCTCTGTTTGTACACGTTAACGGATCAGCATGAGACAAAAATATCTGGGATTTTAATTGACACTGAATGAAGAATATTTAATGTCTGGCATCTCCAATGCCATTTTTCTTTCATAATTTTCCGGATATCATAAATATGCATTTTTTCAATGTCGTGGAAAATAGTATAAATAAATAAATAAGTAAACAAATAAATAATGTATATATACATATATGTGTGATGGTACACCACGACCATTGCCATGCTTCATAACATGAGAAGGCATGAAAAAATCATAGTCGGACAGATATTCAAGCTACGAAGTGGCTATTGGTACACGGCTACCAGAATTGAGAGGTTGGGATTAAAAAACGATTTAAAGTTTGGCATTGGTGCTGAGCTGCGTCCATCTCCGTGAAGCTGCCACATTGGAACCGGGGGCCATAGACACCTACCAATTATTTCACGAGAATAATTTTAAAAAAAAAATAAAATAAAAAAAATCAAGAAAATTAAGACCGATGTTATACAATAACATTATTTCATGGCGCCATACCCAAATAACGCGTTTTGGCAGAACTGCTTGAATTTTTCAAGGTAGATCTTGTCCAACTGCTGCCCTTGCGGCACGGTTAGTTCTGGCGACGGTCTAGCAAGACCCTATCCTGTTGCGTCGATTATCCGACCGGCGGCTGCACGAGTGTGATAACTGCCAGTCTCCGAAATGCGAATAACAGGTACAGTAGAGGATCCCGGCATGTGCTCTGCTGACCCCAGAGGCTCCGCGGCCGCTCCGGAAAACTCCTAAACACTATTTACTTGTAAGGCGTAGGGTTCTCCTATGGGGTGCCCCACCATAGCATTTGATTCTAAATAGTGCTCCCCGCATATCACCCACTGTTTTACCCAAAAAAAAAAAAAAAAAAAAAAAAATTAACAAAAACGTTAGTGCAGTATCAACCATAATAGATTTAATGTAAATAATTGTGAGTAACACAAAATAAATTAATTTTTTTCTGAATCTTCCTTAATTTAATTAAAAAAATATATTTGAGGACACTAAAGACAGCTTTATAAAGATATTCACCTAACCCACTCTAGAACTATTTATATGTCTAGCCGTGGATGGCTAAAAAAATATATTTGAGGAGACTAAACAACAAATAAAAAACATTAACTTCTAAATTGATGATATGACGCATTGGTCTGATTGCTCACACAAAATATTGAGTCATGCACCAGGATCTACGCATGATCTACCCCGATGACTACTTAAAGGTTGGGGGGGGGGGGGCAGCAATTATCCCCTGGCTTGCATACCCGATTTCAGGATGTCATCGTCCGCGCTAAGCCACGCCCACTTCGTTATGTTCCGCTGTCTTGTTCCCCCCCACCCCCACCACTAATTTTATTATTTTTTACCTCCTTGTTCAGAAAGTACTTAAATACCGTGACGTTGGACATAACAGATCTCCCGTACAGGTATATCTATCATTGAAATTGACATTTGTTCAACTTAGTAATATCTCTTTAAGGAGCATAGACGTTGTATAAAGCAGAACACAATTTTTGATTAACAGATACTTTTCGTTGGACTTAGTAAGTACATTTTAAAGTCGCATATTTTTAATTTAGTGAAAAATAATTCTATACTGGCAGTTGTTATGATCAGAATTAATCTGAAATTTTTGTGGAACAAAAAAAAAAAAAAAAAAGGCAGTATGTAGATTTTAAGGAAAAGAAAAAAAAAGAAAAGATCTTCAGTTTTTCGAGGTAGCATCACATCCAAGACAAAAATAACGGCCACATGCATCTTTTGAGGTTAATTTAGAAATGAAATCCTCAATGATATTTTAAAAGAGTGTGGGCAGCTTCTCTCAGATAGCCTATTTCTTTTTGGAGAATGGAGAATAAATAACGGATGAAAATAATCCATTGTTCTCGTGTGGGGGAATTTTAATCTGAGCGAATCCGCCAGGATTAGGATATCATTTTACATCTCACCTCCTTACGTCCCACCCTTCCCTCTGCGAGAGCATTAGCTATTGCATTACGGCTCGTATTATTTTCATCCATTGTTCTCATGTAGAATCATGAACACTAATTTATTTCATTTAACCAATTCCGATTCTTTACTCCACGACAGGTTGTTTTTAAAGAAGAAAACAATAAACTTCTACAAGAAAAAAATAAGATGACATTATGGGCTGCAGTACTAACGGCTGTCATGGCCCTTATGGCCCAGGAGACACAAGGTAAATATACCAGCCATTTTTTGCATTAATCGGACTTAAACTAGATTACGTGAGTTTTTGAAATAATTTTTTTTTCTTTAAAGATATTATATATATTTGTTACAATATATTAATTACCTTTTCGCTAGTCGCACTTGTTGCCTTTATTTTGAATAGCACTTAAATTTTGAACAGATCTATACTCCCCACTTGGAAACTTTCCCAATTCTTTCTCTCCTTCCATCCAACTATGTTATATGATTTTTTTTTGGTTCTGATATACAATGTTCAATCCTCTACTACAACCAAGTTGCATTAATAATGTTCAATTCTATATATTATACTAAATTCATTACTTATAACCAAATGACTTTAGTTTTCTAAAACAAATAAAACGTATATTTTTAACTCCTGTAGACTAATTGCATTTGATATTATGATGCTTTGTATTTTCCCAACAGCTCAGGTCTACGTTATCGAAGGTTACTTTGTGGCGGACTATGAAGCTATGCTGTCGTGAGTTATCAATTAGATGCCATTAGTTACCATAAGTTACCATTAGGGGCCATATGTTCTCCTAAGTTACCATAAGTTACCATTAGGGGGCCATATGTTTTCTTTCGTTACCAGTAGTTACCATTAGGGTGCCATATGTTCTCCTTAGTTACCAGTAGTTACCATTAGGGGCCATATGTTCTCATTAGTTACCATAAGTTACCATTAGAGGGCCATATGTTCTCCTTAGTTACCATAAGTTACCATTAAGGGGCCATATGTTCTCCTTAGTTACCATAAGTTACCATTAGGGGCCATATGTTCTCATTAGTTACCATAAGTTACCATTAGAGGGCCATATGTTCTCCTTAGTTACCATAAGTTACCATTAGGGGCCATATGTTCCCATTAGTTACCATAAGTTACCAATAGGGGGCCAAATGTTCTCCATAGTCACCATAAGTTACCACTGGTAAAAAAACAAACATTCTTTGTGGTTTGCAAATACTTGCAAAGGAGGGGCCAGAGGCACTGGTCCTGGCGCCATCACCTTTAGATAGGGCGTCTAGAGTCAATTAGAAGATGAAATGCCATGTTTATTTGCAAACACAAAGCGCGCCAAAAAAATCGTCTTTTCACTGGTCCGCCCCGGGCGACACGCGCCCTCGTGGGACGAAAGCACTTTTAATTTCCATTAAAAAAAAAGAAACCCCAACAAAACAAACAGTCACTCCATCAAAAACAAACATAGCTCTTTCCGCCCAACACAACATCGAAGCAATCCCACTTATGTTGTTGTTGTTTGTTTCGTGTGTGTTGACGCCGCTCTCGTTGACACCGTGATTGACTCCGTTACGGTTGACTGAGCACGGATATTTCAATTAGTCCACCGCCTCTCGTGTCGACACTGTTCGCGGACCGGTTGTCACAACAGTATACAATGTTTGAAGCTGTGCAGGGAATGTTTCCATGAGCCACAGAAGTACTCATGAACTGGCCTGTTGTTGTAGTAAAAGATGTCTCCGCATGCTGTGTTAATAGATTTGTCAAACAGATGACGCTGAAAATTTGAGCGCCTATTATTGTTTTTTTCCCCGGCCATTTTGCTAATTTCAAATTTCGGACACCAAAAAAAATAAATGAATCTTGGTCACTTACAGGGCAATAATCTGGTCTGGACACTGGGCAAGTTCAAGTTCAAGTATTAAAAGATCTAATGGGGTATGGAGTGTGAAGGGGAAAATCTGGCACCTCGTAGCTACAAACGCACTGTTGTTTAAAATAGTATCTCATTGAGCACAGTTATCGGGAATTTTATTTCGTCAAATCTGTGGCATCTGGTATCTGTTAAAACTGATTTTTCGGGGTGTGTGGGGGGGGGGGGGGGGGAATTGTGTCTGAAATTTGATTTTTTTTTGGTCATTGGCATGAATTAATGTGCCAAGTTTCAGCTCAATAGCATGACGGGAAGTGGGTTGATTAGCCGTCCGAAGATTTTTTGCCTTAAACAAGCACACCAGCAAAAAAAGGAAATAAATAGAAAGGGTTTAAAAAATAGATCTTATCTTAATTGGTTTTTGCGGAGGTCGACAGTAGACTTGCACGCCTTCTGCTAGTTTGAGTTGGCCCATGTGTTAATTCTGGCTAGGCATTTCAACACGTCAGTTAGATTTTCCAAAATTGGCTGTTCCGAAGGCAGGATATATCTTGTGAATGGCTGTCTTTTAACATATTTTTTTTATTTTTTTACATCTAATACAATTCAGAGTTTTCTTTCTATGTTTTGCATAATATTTCCTGAGCCGGAAGCAAGTATCTTCTAATTTTGAATATTTACATTCAGTATTTATCGACTCCAAAAGTAATCTTCAAGAATTCTGAGCCGCCATTTTGATGGCATAGGCTCGTGTCCCTTTTTATATTAGTCAAGAACAGTGTAGCCGGCTAATCATGTTTATCTCTCTATTCAGCTTTTTAAAAAAATATATTTTTGCATAATCGATAAACATTTACTTTCTTCTATTGCCCACTTTGAAGAGAATTTTAATATACGCCAATGATTAAATAAATATATTCGTTAACAGCGATTCATATTTTTAATCAGCCTATATTTTCTATGTTAAAACCAAAAAAAAAAAAAAAAAAAAAACTTTCTCTTTTCGACGAAAGAATTCATCCACTTTAATTAGTTCAGAACGACTGCATTGTGGGAAGCGCAAGAATTCACTTGAACTTGAAATTATCTGAAGCCATCAGTTCATCCTTGCCCAGAGGGCTGATGTAATGGTTTAATAATTTATTGAAATCACAGAAGCGCAGTGTTAGGTCATGCTCCCACGGTCTACTTCCTATGAATTCATTCAAGCATGAAGCCAGTGTTGAAAGCCTGCCATTACTCCCCTACATATTTATCCACGGTGTAATGAGGGCGATCTGACTTGACCTGTGACATAACCTTTTCTTGATCAAACACTGACTCTTACAGATTCACAAATGTCATTCATATAATTTTCTATAACAACTGAAATACATAGTACCAAACTGACACACAAACAAAAAAAAAAGGGGGAGGGCACCTTCTTGTTTTTTGCAACCTACAGAGATTTTTTTCTTGAAAGTGCGGCACATGTCTTAGCCCGCCCCTGGTCGCACTGACCCCTAACGACACACCCCTGGTGCTTGACAATGTTATGGAAGTGTCACAGACAAGGCTAGACTGAGTGGGCAAGAGGCGTTGAACAACAGACCAAGCGTTTCATTGAAAGAAATAAAAATTGACACAATCAATCCATCTTAACTTTCTCAAGAAATCCTTTCAATAACAGAGTCTTCTCAAATGTAAATAAGTTCACATTATGCAGGGACTGACAGTAACAAATCTTAGAGGACAATTTTATGACGCGTTCCTTTTCAAAAGTTAAAAGCACACTATTTTGAAAACGACCGTCTATAACAACTGTACATGAAGTACTCTGGGGTATAGAGAATTTCGCTTTATAACAGTCAATAATTTTACCATTTTTATATGATGTAAAATAAGGATTTTCTGTAGATAAGATTGTCTGTCTATCTGATTGAAGCAAATCGATTTACAGGAAGAAAGTCAAAGATAAGGGGACATTTTTGTCGTGACTTTATGTCCTGTGCATTTTTTTCCCTAATAAAACTTTTTTTTTTCCGTGCCGCTTTTTTTCCTGTCAATTTTTTCCCCCAAATAACGGTTGACATTTTTCAGTGCCTTTTTCCCTGTGACTTTTTTCCAGTGACTTTTTTCCAGTGAATTTTTCCCCTGACATTTTTCCGCCCACCGTCTGTCCAGCCGACTAAAAAAATGTAATTATGTGACACAGCTAGTTTTTAACGAATTTACTTATTAACAAACTAAGTCGCATAGACAGACACCCCCCCCCCGCCCCTCATGACCCGATTCAACACCTAGCTAAGAATCCTTAGGTTCTCATGCACTCAACAAGGACAGTCTATTGATGAGATGCTTGGGTGGCTATGAACCAGGTAGATTTCATTCATAAGTTGGTTGGGTGGCTATGAACCAGGTAGATTTCATTCATAAGTTGGTTGTGTGGCTATGAACCAGGTAGATTTCATTCATACGTTGGTTGATTAGCTATGAACCAGGTAGATTTCATTCATAAGTTGGTTGGGTGGCAATGAACCAGGTAGATTTCATTCATAAGTTGGTTGGGTGGCTATGAACCAGGTAGATTTCATTCATAAGTTGGTTGGGTGGCTATAAACAAGGTAGATTTCATTCATAAGTTGGTTGGGTGGCTATGAACCAGGTATGCTGTATACATACATAATTTGCTTGGGTGGCTATGAACCAGGTAGGCTTATTCGTAAGTTGGCCTAGTAGTTGTCTGAAATATTAGTTACATTGCGACACTTTAAAAAAAAATTACAATGAAAGATGAATTCTAAGACCAAAAATAAAAATACAAAATTAAAAAAAAAAATAATAAAAAAATAGAAGTATCCAAATACACAAATAATTGGTTTTGATTCAAACCACCTTATTGCTTAAGCAATTAATGAACAACAATAATAATGTACCTAAAACATTTATTTTTTTTCCTGCTATTTATATATTAAAATTTACTAACTTATTAGTGGAATAAGATACATAATTTTTTTAAAAAAATTTCCAATCTTAAACACTGGAAATATTATTATTTAAAAAAAAAAAAAAGAAGGAAATAGTATTATTATGCTAAAACGCAGCTTAAGTAAAATAAAAATCAATTTAAGAAAATACCGACTCGTTACAACAACATTTTTTTTAATGCCTTGTTTCATTTCTTACGACACGGCTTCATCTTCACTGGCTGTTGATGAACTCAATGTTATGCAGAGCCATCCTTTCTATCAGAGGCGTAACAACGGCTTGGCATTGGGGCAGTTGCCAAGGGCGCCGGCATGCGCCTGTTCAAAAGGGCGCCGCTAAATCTCTAATTTTTAAATTTTTATTACTTAAAAAATTAATTAGCCAAGGGCGCCAAAAACCCAGTTACGCCTCTGCTTTTTTGATCCAGAAAAATCCATGTCAAGATCACACAACTTTTTCGTTCAAGGGGTCGTAGCTGTTTATTTGATACGGCGTCTTCGTGAAGTGAATGAAGCATTAAATACATATTTCCTCAACCCCTTCTCCGTGTATAAGTGCGTAATTAAACATGGGATTTATTTACCCCCATTTTGACAGCTAATTGACACATCGTCACGAAGCCTCTGTAAATATCTTGAATCATTCCCCCTGCCCCCCCTCCCTCGTGTCAGGGGCGTCACGGTCGTGATGTTTACACTGCCGTGTTTTCAATCACGTGGTCTGCTTTTTTTTTTTGTTAGGGGAATAACCATGTTTATTTTAAGACTTAGTTCTCCAACCTACATAATATGAAGACCTTAGTGCTAAAAGTACTTAAGTCACATTTTTGTCAAAATCAATCTAAACTGTGATCTTTTCTTACCCAGTTTAGCCAAGTGTACTGCAGAAATTTGAACACATTAAAACGTGCATTAGGCCCTTAATTAAACAAGACAAAAAATGAAAATAGTCATATTTTATAGACGAAAAGTATATTTGAACTTGATAATCTAAAAAATGTGCATTTTGTGACTTAAGTACTTTTAGCACTAAGGTCTTCATATGGTCTGTCACAGTCCTCTTGCTGTCCTCTTGCTGTCCTCTTAGATACTACACTCTGGACAAGTGTTAAAAAAAAAAGAATTATTTTTACTGTTGTGTGTTCGCAGAAGAAGGCTTCTTGCCGACTCGTTGGTTGTATTGTTGCGTCCCTCTTTTAATGCTTTTCTCTTATTTTATTTCGCTAATTTTCTTTTACCTAACCTGATTGCAATCTCTTCTCCTTTTTACAAAAACAAAAACACAACATGTTTTACCGAACAGTTTCAAGTGTCTTATAGGAAGGGGCGTAGGAATCGGGTCGGGTCGGAGGGGGCCGTCCACCCCTGGCAACAGTTTTTTCTTTATATGGAGGCTCGACATTTTCGGACAACTGCCTAATTTTTTTTTTCGTGGAAAGAGAGGGGGAGGGGGGGAATCTCCTCCCGCCCCGGGTGGCACTAACCCTAGCTACGCCACTGCTCATAGTAACAGATGTGGATGCAGAGTGAAATGAAAGATCGGGCTGTATCACAACGCTATATGAAACGGAAATTTTTGCAAAATTTATACAGAATATTTAAGTCTCTGTTTTGAGACTACAATGAAGTCGTTTAAAGATACATGCGGTTTAAAATGACAACCTGCTACTCTCTAAGCCAGGGGTCACCAAACATCTTCACCGCGGGCCGGATGATAATTCTGTACAAATCTTGCAAGCCAGTGCTAAAGAACTAAGTTTAATATTCCATGTTAATCACGGGTGAACGTCGTGCAATGTATAGAAATCAAAGACAACCAACATATTTATTTACTACAAAAGTTATCAAAGGTGACGTTAGCAAAAAGACAGTCACATCAGACCTAGTGCGCACATATTCGAATCACAACATCTCATCCAGCGCCAGAGAATACCACAGCAAGTTTCTATCTTTCTCACGTGTCTGTAGCACTATGTTCTCTCCAAGTTCTTCTGTTCTCCGCACAACTGGACTTGCCGAAAGGCTGATAGTTCCAAACGCGGCGAGTATGATTTTTAATGTCCCCGTACGTTTCCAACACTACTCTTCGTTTCACACATCAACAGTTTGTGTTAGTTATCAGACGCTAATATATTAGCGGGAATATGCTTAATGGACATTGATATTATTTTTTTAACCCACTTTTGCTAAAACAAAAAAATTCAACCTAAACTTACTTGGCAGTTGTTGTTTTTGTTTTTTTTGTTTTTTTTTGTTTTAAATAATGTCATAATTTCTTAAGTAATTCTTATTGAAATACATTTGTTTTATGCTGATCTGACTTCGAGTTTGAATCACGATAAATTTCACCACTAAATTTACTTTTACTATTGACAGACCGTGATAATGTGATCTGTACGCCCACTCAATATAAATATATATCAACAGTAAATATACGTCTGAAAAAATAAACAATGTCGGCCATCTACTTTTAGAAGTTAACCTTTTTGACGCCAGCTCAACTCGATCCCACTAGGCGCTGCGATGTGAGTAGTTGTTGTATTCATTATGCATACAGTATGTTTGTTTATGAGCTATTAAGATACTGTTTTGAACGATTTTGAGACGATATTGTACGATTTTAGGAGTTCGAGGGTAAAAACATCTGTAACAAACAAGAAAATCTAGATACAATAATTGGAAATGTTAAATTTAAGCATCTCCTAGTATTTTAAATAATATTTAATAATATTTAAATTTCAATTGTACCACAACGTATCGTGTTCCGTACGTTTTATCAAGCGAATTCAAGCACCGTCGGCGGGCGGCATGCACTGACGTAGCGGGCCGGATCCGCCCGGCGGACCGTAGTTTGGTGATCCCTGCTCTAAGCAAACAAAACCGGCGTTCCCTTGCTGTTAAGAAAAAAATTGAGGCCAACATTGTGCAAATTTATGTACACACTCTAGTATCTACTACCTTTTATAAAAAAATATGATGGCGTTTAAATGGGTGGGGTTTAAGCAGATGCGTGTCCCAACAAAAAAAAAAAAAAAAAGAAATTATCAACTGAAGCCCATTATTGTGGTTGCGTATGCCAAGAAGAAATAAGGACAGGCTTAAAGGGGAAAAAAAATTAATTAAAATGCTTTTTTAGTCATAGTGAAATGCCACGTAAATTTATTTAAATTAAAAAAAAAGTAATCGAAAATATAAAAGCAGCAGGAGTGAGATAATTGACAACTTTTTTTTTTTTTGCGCGGAAACACCTGATTTCTTTTGACACGTCGACAATATGTAAAAAGATGTTTTCGTATTTAAGACATACACTATTAAAGACGTTTCTTTCACCACTTTGCAGTCAATTGAAATGTTACAATGAAATTAAAGATAAATAGTTTTTGAATGGACTTGGGGATTAGAGTTGGGTCTTCGGGAAAGTCCAACAAACGGTGGCGTCCCACGTTCTCAATTATTAAATAAAGGATTGTACATCTGTCCGATCTGACACAGAGAGCAACGAGTGCAGTCGAGTCGGTGACAGGGAAAAAATAGAAAAAAATTATTACAATTAAAAACTATAATCTCATAGAGCTTATCTTATCCAAATTAGAATATAAGGTAGAGGAAATCACCCCCCCCCCCCCCACCAAACACATCCAACAAATATAATTAAATTCAAGTGTTGTACAAATTGTTTTACATAACGGTACTTGCTTATGTCTGTTACCCCTCCTGGGGCAAATCTTGTTACCCCGCCAGGGACACAGACTGTCACCCCTAATGGTGCACAGACAGTTACCCCGCCTGGGGCACAGACCGTCTACAAGAATTTTACAATCGTTCGGGTCCTGTGCGTTCTTGTCCAGTTGATTCCACGTGTATCCCCATACTTGGCGTGTCTACCTCTAGCCCACTTCTCTGTGTATCCAACACTTGGTGTGTCTGCCCGTAGTTCGCGTCTCCGTGTATCTCATACTTGGCGTGTCTACCTCTAGCTCACGTCTCTGTGGATCCGACACTTGGTGTGTCCGCCCGTAGTTCGCGTCTCCGTGTATCTCATACTTGGCGTGTCTACCTCTAGCCCACGTCTCTGTGTGTCCGACACTTGGTGTGTCCGCCCGTAGTTCTTAGTAATAGTAATAATAATAATGATAATAAGGTGATGTTTTCCGTTGGTTGAAGAAGAATTTGGCTTATCCAGCTCCATCGTTTCACTTTGATGTCTTCGGCAATAAGCACTTTGTATGTCCTCTGGAGTAAGCCTTTGCTGTTTGTGACGTTAAAGTATTAATGAAACTGCTATAACTAAACCAAAAAAAAATTAGGAATTAGCCTTGCCTTTAAATTTAAAGAAAATTAAGATATGTCATAAGGAAGAGTAATGGAAGAGTAATTTCTGTGTGTACTGTACCCGCCCCTCCATCCCCACCCAAAGGGTCATTTTTTGTACTGTACCTCACCTTCTACGAACCCCTACGCCAATGGTCATTAAAGCAATTGACCCCCCAACCCGAACAATGATCGCTTTTGTATCGTACGGCTCCAACCCCCAACCACACTAATTATCAGTCCTCTACTGCACTTCCTCCCCCCCCCCCCCAACCCAAAACGGTCAATCCTGAAATGTGCCAACCCAGATCCCCAACCCCAACGGTCAATCCTGAAATGTACCAACCGAGATCCCAAGCCCCAACTGTCAATCCTGAATTGTGCCAACCCAGATCCCCAACCCCAACAAAAGGTAGTTCTTGTACTGTACCATTCCCAAACTTCAGGCTCACACTGATCGGGTATAAGAAGAAAAGTCATGGGGAAAAAAAAGTCACGGAAAAAAAGCTAAAGTAAAAAAAAATATCACATGAAATAATTCACAGGAAATACATAATAAAATAGGAAATTCAGTCGTCTGGATGATGGATAAATCTAAAGGTAAAAAAAAAATATCACATGAAATAATTCACAGGAAATACATAATAAAATAGGAAATTCAGTCGTCTGGATGATGGATAAATCTAAAGGTAAAAAAAAAAAAAATGAACGTTTTTGACAATAATTAATTTTGAGTGAATAAAGGTATTTTTTAAGTGTTCAACAGTCGGTGGAAAAGGGGGATGTCATTGGTAAATTCTGGCAAGATTGGTGACCAAAATATTTATCATATCCTTTAGTACTTATTTAGTACTGTCAAGAATCTACACACTGCAACACGATCCCCCCCCCCCCTGGACGAGAGCTTAATCTCTGCGAAATCGCTGGCTCTCATTTGGTGTGATTAAATCTGTAATCTGAGTCCGTTTGCGCTTCATGCATAACATCAAATGCTCAAGTGTTTGAAGTGTAATACGTATACGTTATAACATTTTTTAAAATATATCACAAATTTAATCACAGGCGAGATTCGAACCACGATCCGAATGGGTCAAAGCTATTTTCTATTTACTGCTGTTCAATCGATAATCAACATTTGTAAAGACTTAAACATACAAATACTGTGGGTAAATAGTGCAACATATAAACACAGACACATGCGAGTTTTTACTAAACATTTATTGTGAATTTCGTTCTGTAAAATTTTTCTGTGAAATATTTCCAATCTAATTTTTTACTTGTAACTTATTTTTTCTATGAATTTCTTTCCGGTGAATTTCTTTTTCTAAATTCGAATGATAATTCCTCTAACGGACTTTCCTCTCCTCCCCCGCCCCCCGGGCCTCACACAGGTATGTACGTCTCATCCCAGGGACGGCATCATTCGACACAAAGAAAACCCTGGCGTTGGCCAACATGAACAAGGACATCGACTACATCCTCACTGAAGTAAGTGTCGACTTGTGCATTGTTTTGTATCACATTGCGTTTTTGTCAGTTGAAGAGAGTGAAGCAGAAAGTTATTTTCTTTAATCACGACAGGCCCCATTATTTGTATCACTTCTCAGATGATGTTTACAAGGTCTGAAACAATGTTTAATTCCTTTTTTAAAATTCCGATGAAAATCTCTTGTTGCTTTTAAACAAAAATAAATTTCACTGGACAGGTCAATCAAATACTGAGTACTCTTTCTGCACACGGCCTCACCATTGAGCTGCGACTTAGAAAACTGGACATCTTGGTAGGTATGCTTTAAATAATAACTGTTGGCTCACATTTCCAAATCGAAGTGGCTATTCCTACTCGTGTACCACAAGTGGTAGGTTCGGATTAAAAAAAACTATTTAAAATATTATTGTTGGGTTGACAAAATGATGTATCAAATGAAAGATAATTGAATGTACTATACGTTTGTAATCTTAACTCTTCAGTTTAACTAAAATAAACTACCACAAATGACATCCGAATAGCATTAGTCAAAATGGACCCGGACACGCAGCGCCGCCATTCGCACCCGGGTACCATTAGGCTCGATGCTATTCTGATGTCATTTGTGGTCGTTTATTTTAGTTAAACAGAAGAATTAAGTTTACATAGGTATTTTCCATTCAATTATCTTTCGTTTGATACCTCATTTTGTCTTACAAACCCAGCAACAATATTTTAAATAGTTTTTTTTACTACCAACCTCTCACTTCTGGTACCCGGTTACGAATAGTCGCAGCCTTCCCAAGTACAATCTTGGGTACCCGCAGTGAATGAAAATTGAATGAAAACTAAAAAAGTCAAAACAGGAATGAAAAGTTAGTGACATAAATTTAGTTATCAATTGGAATAAGAAGAAATAAAAAAAAAAAGATGATGTTGAAAAGGCGACGCGACTACTAAAAGTCTCTGGACACTCCACGCACTGAAGAATTCTAAAATAATTTTAAAAAAAGATTAGTTTATCCCACGCCTGGGATCTCGGGGAATACTCAGCCTATTTTAGGAAAATAAAGTAAGTTCTCTGACAATGTCTACTATTTCCTGTCAATTACATATCTACACTATACTCGCTGATTTTGTGTGTTTCTGTATTTTTTGCGTCTGCGTCGGAACGTCCACATTTTTTGTGTAGTGTCCTTTTTCTGGTTTTCCTGCACCCTGAATATATTTATTTTTTGTCTTTTACCAGTAGTTTCCCCCCACCCTCCTACTAATTTCGTATTGCTAAACCTTATAACAAGTATAAGCAATATCATTTACTTATAAGTAACTAAAGTGATATCTAATGCCGTTTGGTACACAGTAACTAAAGTGATATCTAATACCGTTCGGTACACAATAACTCAAGTGATATCTGATGCCTTTTGGTACACAGTAACTAAAGTGATATCTGATGCCTTTTGGTACACATTAACTAAAGTGATATCTGATGCCTTTTGGTACACATTAACTAAAGTGATATCTGATGCCATTTGGTACACAGTAACTAACATGAGTTAATTGGTCTTCAGGAATCAAATGTCATCCCGGGAACTAGTCTGTATCCAGGGGTTCCCCACGCTGTGGATTCGGGGACGGCCCTGACGAGCTTCGAGTCGTGGCTCAGTCAACATAATGCGTACAGTACTCTAAGCTACGACATCGCCATTCTATGGACAGGGTAGGTCGTTTTTAAGGTGGTTTTTTTTTGGGAGTAAATAGAGTAATGAAAAGCAGGCTAGACAACAACAGGGACCCAAGCTGCCGGCATTGCAGCCTGGTCACAGAAACTCTACCTCATCTGTTGACATAATCCCCAGCGCTAGATGTTGCAAGGGGGCCAGGGCGGCGGGAGAGTCCCATGTAACGACGATGTTATATGGCACAGCTAGGCAGAGGGAGCTGGTTGACAATGTACTAGCCGGCACAGCTAGACAGAGGGAGCTGGTTGACAATGTACTAGCCGGCACAGCTAGACAGAGGGAGCTGGTTGACAATGTACTAGCCGGCACAGCTAGGCAGAGGGAGCTGGTTGACAATGTACTAGCCGGCACAGCTAGGCAGAGGGAGCTGGTTGACAATGTACTAGCCGGCACAGCTAGGCAGAGGGAGCTGGTTGACAATGTACTAGCCGGCACAGCTAGGCAGAGGGAGCTGGTTGACAATGTACTAGCCGGGGCTTCAAGAGCATAATCTCAAGTCACCCCCCCCCCCCCCAACCAGAATATGTGTTTCAGCTCGTAATGACAAACAAAAACGTGCGCCGACAAGCAATGACAGACGCCGAAGTACACTGTCAGGAACTGACAAGACGAATGGCAGACACTGGCAGCCCATACCAGGCTCTGAAAAACACTGACAGACAATGACGGAAACTGACAGACAATGACGGACACTGACAGACAATGATGGACACTGACAGACAATGACGGATACTGACAGACAACGACGGACCCTGACAGAAAATGACGGAGACTGACAGACAGCGACGGACACTGACAGACAATCACGGACACTGACAGACAATGACGGATACTGACAGACAACGACGGATCCTGACAGAAAATGACGGACACTGACAGACAATGACGGACACTGACAGACAACGACGGACACTGACAGACAGCGACGGACACTGACAAACAATCACGGACACTGACAGACAGTGACGGACACTGACAGACAATGACGGACACTGTTTCAACGAAACACTGATCCGAGCGCTTTGTTTGCATTCCATGTAATTGACCTTTTTTTTTCTCCTAATGATTGCACATGCGGAAGAACATAACATAAAAAACATGAGGACAAAAACTAGTTTAGAAAAGTAATATAAAAGCATGCCAATATTTTAACTTCTTATACATAGCTATCCAAAAAAAAAACTTGCATACTATGAGCTATTACCTCTGATAGAAAGGTCGCTACTGTCAAACGCTGCTTACATAAGGATTTTATGTTGATTGGTTTGAGTTATCTGTCATGTTATGACACGTTATGACACGCTATGACACGTTATGACACGCTATGACACGCTATGACGTTATGACACGCCATGACGTTATGACACGTTATGACACACTATGACATGTTATGACACGCTATGACACGCTATGACATGTTATGACACGTGATGACATAGTCGAGCCCGTGACGCTATTAATCGATCATAACATTATCTTCTGCACGGTCATTGACACCTAATTTTATTCTGAATATTTTATAGCAGTAATGTCATCAGTTATACATTCTTTGTAATAAATAAGTCAATTGAATTTGTTATTTCATAAGGAGAGGTAAATTCTTTTCATGTGTACACAATTTTAATTTTTTTTTAAATCGACTAAACTCAGCCTTCTTCTTGGTGTCGTTCTTTCCTGATACAGATATGATCTTTGGGGCTCAGCAAGCATCTTCACTGCTGGTACGTACGTGCTAGCGTCATAACCTTTGACCCCCTAGGTCTATTTTTAAACGTTGCTCACTGATTTATTACTCTTTTTGTTGCGTTCAAACGTGAATATGTATTGCTTTTAAAAAAAAAAAAAATCTAATGATCACATGCAGGTAAACATGACTTCATTCATCATCCAGTGCATCCCCCATCACGCATTTCATTTATACGCTATCCACTGTGCAGCCCACGCCTTGTCTGGGTATTCTGTTGGTGACGAAGGCAAAGACATTGGAGCAGAGAACAAAAACAAGGAATATGGAGGGGGGTATATCAAGCATTGATTTAAGAAAAACTGTCGTGTGGGGGAGGGGGGAGGGGGGGAAATATATCGCTCTAAACCACCACACACAAAAATGCGCCATTATCCCGTGGATAATCAAATACTCTCTTTTACGAGCTTCGAGCCAAGCCATGGATCTTCTCAAACACTACCGTTTTACTTCACTATGATTTCACCCCCCCCCCCCAAAGCAAACCAAACACATGTCGTTGTTTTCATTGTTTCGTTGTCATCGTCTCACTTGATGGACTTGTAACCCACTATCCCACCCGCCCATAGGTTTCGCCCACGTCGGAGCGGTGTGTGACGGCAAGAAGTCGACCGGAGTCGTCGAGTTCAACGGGACCTACAGCACCGCCACCGTCACGGCCCATGAGATCGCCCACATGTGAGAACCGTTGAAATGTTTCAGTTACTGTTGAGATGTCTGGTGAAAGGATGTGTTTGCAATAATGATGTGTTTGATTCAGCGATGTGTTTGATGTAATGATGTGTTTGGTGTAGTGATGAGTTTTGATGTAAGGATGTGTTTGGTGTAGTGATGTGTTTGATGTAAGGATGTGTTCGGTGTAATGATGTATTTGATGCAATGATGTGTTAGATATAGTGAAGTGTTTTATGCAATGATGTGTTAGATATAGCGAGGTGTCTGTTCTAATAATGTGACTGATGTTATGATGTGTTAGATGTAACGATGTGCTTGATGTAATAATGTGCTTGATGTAACGATGTGTTTGGTGTAGCGATGTGTCTGAATGTTGATATAGCGATGTATGTGGTGCTATGAGTTCAAAACTGACTAGGACTAAATTGACTTCACTAGTTGCATTTCCTTCGCGATGAAGCATTCCATAACATAAATCTGGGCCATAGACCCGTTCTGATAAACAACACACAACAGATAGATCGTTTGTATAACAAAGCTAAAAAAAATGACGAATGCCTTAGGGGCGTCAATAAAGTACGTCACTCTGCCTTGGACAATTTTTTCACCCCTTCCCCCTGTTCCAATCTGTCAGAAATCTGGGGACACTCCCCCCACAAGAATTCTTGTGGGGGGAGTGTCCCCAGATTTCTGACAGATTCTGACACACATATATATATATATATGATAAAATTAAAGGAATATCTGGCATCACATATGATCTAGCCACCTACTTGCGTCACAAAATGTCACACTTTCTTAGAGACCCCCCCCCCACACCCGCTACTTATTGGACGACCCTTATAATAAATTGTAACTAATTTCGTACTCGAGTTTGATTACGTCAATAAAACAACTGCATGCGCGTCATAGCTGTAGTCCTTGACATTGCATGTGACATTTTGCTGACGGTGTCCATCTATGAAATTGGTTATAAGGCAAATGTTTTTTTAAACCTGCCAAAGATAATCTACAATAACGAAACGAAAAGCTTGGCTCTCATTTCCAGACTCGGCGCCGAACACGGAGGTGCTGCCTCTAAGCACGTCATGGCCTCATTCAGCGCACCAGAAAACGCCAAACGATGGTTCTTCTCGCAGTGTTCCGCCACTGATATAAAGGAATACTTGGCGACTCTCTCGTAAGTTAATGAAATTTTTTTTTTTACAAACGTGACAAATTTGATATCCCCATGTAAGACATTCACACATACACATACTCACGAATACACATTCACATAAACATACTTATACACAAACACACACAAAGGAAGACACGAGCACCAAATTACACACTTTTATTTTTTAAATGAGTGAAAAAGGCGGCACATTCATGCTTTTACTCAGGGCGCCGTTTTGCGTCCGCTCCACCCTGTTTGAAAGTCGTTGAAATTCTAATGAATTTATCTTTATATTCAAAATTTTTCCTTTGTCAAACGAGCCTCTTTTCAAACAAAACATACAAACAAATATACAAACAAAACATACAAACAAACATACAAAATACATACAAACGAAAATACAATTCAAACATACAAACAAACCCAGACAATAAATACAAACAATCAAACATACAAACAATACATACAAACAAACATACAAAATACATACAAACAAAAATACAATTAAAACATACAAACAAAACATGCAATCAAACATACAAAAAAACATAAAATAAATACAGACAATCAAACATACAAACAAAATACATAAAAACAAAATACAAACAAAACATACAAACAAAACATACCAACATCATCAGGATGGTTAAGTATTGCAGATTGTTTTTCAAACACAATGTTGACATCTACTTTTCCAAATACTTTGACAGTGCTATTTCAAGACACGGTTCTGACTTATGAGCTCTACTAGCACAACAACTAACAATGACGTGTACAATAACTAACAATGACGTGTACAACAACTAACAATGACGTGTACAACAACTAACAATGACGTGTACAATAACTAACAATGACGTGTACAATAACTAACAATGACGTGTACAACAACTAACAATGACGTGTACAATAACTAACAATGACGTGTACAATAACTAACAATGACGTGTACAATAACTAACAATGACGTGTACAATAACTAACAATGACGTGTACAACAACTAACAATGACATGTACAATAACTAACAATGACATGTACAACAACTAACAATGACATGTACAATAACTAACAATGACATGTACACAACTAACAATGACATGTACAATAACTAACAATGACGTGTACAATAACTAACAATGACGTGTACAACAACTAACAATGACATGTACAATACCTAACAATGACATGTACAATAACTAACAATGTCATGTACAACAACTAACAATGACATATACAACAACTAACAATGACATGTACAATAACTAACAATGACGTGTACAATAACTAACAATGACGTGTACAACAACTAACAATGACATGTACAATACCTAACAATGACATGTACAACAACTAACAATGACATGTACAATACCTAACAATGACGAGTACAACAACTAACAATGACGTGTACAATAACTAACAATGACATATACAACAACTAACAATGACATGTACAACAACTAACAATGACATGTACAACACCTAACAATGACTAGTACAACAACTAACAATCGCGAGTACAACAACCTGCAATGACAAGTACAACACCTAACAATGACATGTACAATAGCTAACAGTGACTAGAACAACACCTATCAATGACTTGTACAATAAATAACATGACTAGCACAACAACTAACAATTATATGTACAACAACTAACAATGACATATACAACAACTAGCAATGGCAAGTACAACAACTAACAATGACATATACAACAACTAGCAATGGCAAGTACAACAACTAACAATGAAATGTACAACAACTATCAATGACGAGTACAACAACTAACAATGACGAGTACAACAACTAACAATGAAATGTACAACAACTAGCAATGACGAGTACAACAACTAACAATGACGAGTACAACAACTAACAATGAAATGTACAACAACTATCAATGACAAGTACAACAACTAACAATGACGAGTACAACAACTAACAATGAAATGTACAACAACTATCAATGACGAGTACAACAACTAGCAATGGCAAGTACAACAACTAACAATGAAATGTACAACAACTATCAATGACGAGTACAACAACTAGCAATGGCAAGTACAACAACTAACAATGAAATGTACAACAACTATCAATGACGAGTACAACAACTAACAATGACGAGTACAACAACTAACAATGAAATGTACAACAACTATCAATGACGAGTACAACAACTAACAATGACGAGTACAACAACTAACAATGACGACTGGTTTCAAGAGTTGACTATTCTAGATTCCAGCTTGTGAAAAACCATGATTATTGACGAACAAAAAAACAACAACTTAAATTTAAGAATTTAAAAAACAACTACATATCCTGCTGTTTGTTAGCGTTAGTTCCAGACGAACATACGACGGGGGATAATTTCATGAAGTTTGTTAATGGATTAGTTTGTTTTGTTGTCGCCCACAGGCAAAACTGTCTGCTGACCACCAGCCCTTCGTCCACCAAACCCTCAACGACCTACGGCTCGTACACGGGCAGCATGCTGGACCCCGACGTCATATGCCAGAGATCGCTCAATACGACGGCAACGTACATGTGCAAGGTGAGTTCAGTAACATACATGTGCAAGGGGAGTTAATTGACGTACATGTGCAAGGTGAGTTCACTGACAAACATTTTTTCCTCCTAGTTTTTATATGAATGTTGGGACACACATCCGAAATCTCCCCCCCCCCCACACCCACCCACCCACTCCACCTTCAAGAAAGCTCACATCCATCCATGCTTGTACTTCGGTTTGGAACTCAATCAGAAAGAATCACTCATTTCTTCTACAATTTTCGTCCAAGTTCAATCTTGTGGCAGCTCGACCAAACTTGTTTTTCTTTAGAAATGAACCCCAGGTTCAATAACTTTCCCTTTACCTTTCGATCTGAGTTGTCTACCCCGTACTTCAATATCTCTACCTTTACCTTGCATTCTGAGTTGTCTACACTGCACTTCAATATCTCTACCTTTACCTCGCACTCTGAGTTGTCTACACTGCACTTCAATATTTCTACCTTTACCTTTCACTCTGAGTTGTCTACCCCGTACTTCAATATCTCTACCTTTACCTTGCATTCTGAGTTGTCTACACTGCACTTCAATATCTCTACCTTTACCTCTCACTCTGAGTTGTCTACACTGCACTTCAATATATCTACCTTTACCTCGCACTCTGAGTTGTCTACACTGCACTTCAATATTTCTACCTTTACCTTTCACTCTGAGTTGTCTACCCTGTACTTCAATATCTCTACCTTTACCTCTCACTCTTGAGTTGTCTACCCTGTACTTCAATATCTCTACCTTTACCTCGCATTCTGAGTTGTCTACACTGCACTTCAATATCTCTACCTTTACCTTGCACTCTGAGTTGTCTACACTGCACTTCAATATCTCTACCTTTACCTCTCACTCTTGAGTTGTCTACCCTGTACTTCAATATCTCTACCTTTACCTCGCACTCTGAGTTGTCTACACTGCACTTCAATATTTCTACCTTTACCTTTCACTCTGAGTTGTCTACCCTGTACTTCAATATCTATACCTTTACCTCTCACTCTTGAGTTGTCTACCCTGTACTTCAATATCTCTACCTTTACCTCGCACTCTGAGTTGTCTACACTGCACTTCAATATCTCTACCTTTACCTCGCACTCTGAGTTGTCTACACTGCACTTCAATATCTCTTCCTTTACCTCTCACTCTGAGTTGTCTACAGTGCACTTCAATATCTCTACCTTTACCTCTCACTCTTGAGTTGTCTACCCTGTACTTCAATATCTCTACCTTTACCTCTCACTCTGAGTTGTCTACAGTGCACTTCAATATCTCTACCTTTACCTTTCACTCTGAGTTGTCTACCCTGTCCTTCAATATCTCTACCTTTACCTCGCACTCTGAGTTGTCTACACTGCACTTCAATATCGCTACCTTTACCTCTCACTCTGAGTTGTCTACACTGCACTTCAATATCTCTACCTTTACCTCTCACTCTTGAGTTGTCTACACTGCACTTCAATATCTCTACCTTTACCTCTCACTCTTGAGTTGTCTACCCTGTACTTCAATATCTCTACCTTTACCTTGCATTCTGAGTTGTCTACACTGCACTTCAATATCTCTACCTTTACCTCTCACTCTTGAGTTGTCTACACTGCACTTCAATATCTCTACCTTTACCTTTCACTCTGAGTTGTCTACACTGCACTTCAATATCTCTACCTTTACCTTTCACTCTGAGTTGTCTACAGTGCACTTCAATATCTCTACCTTTACCTTTCACTCTGAGTTGTCTACCCTGTACTTCAATATATCTACCTTTACCTCGCACTCTGAGTTGTCTACACTGCACTTCAATATCTCTACCTTTACCTCTCACTCTTGAGTTGTCTACCCTGTACTTCAATATCTCTACCTTTACCTTGCACTCTGCGTTGTCTACCCTGTACTTCAATATCTCTACCTTTACCTCTCACTCTTGAGTTGTCTACCCTGTACTTCAATATCTCTACCTTTACCTCTCACTCTGAGTTGTCTACACTGCACTTCAATATCTCTACCTTTACCTCTCACTCTTGAGTTGTCTACCCTGTACTTCAATATCTCTACCTTTACCTCGCACTCTGAGTTGTCTATACTGCACTTCAATATCTCTACCTTTACCTCTCACTCTTGAGTTGTCTACCCTGTACTTCAATATCTCTACCTTTACCTTGCACTCTGAGTTGTCTACACTGCACTTCAATATCTCTACCTTTACCTCTCACTCTTGAGTTGTCTACCCTGTACTTCAATATCTCTACCTTTACCTCTCACTCTTGAGTTGTCTACCCTGTACTTCAATATCTCTACCTTTACCTCTCACTCTTGAGTTGTCTACCCTGTACTTCAATATCTCTACCTTTACCTCTCACTCTTGAGTTGTCTACCCTGTACTTCAATATCTCTACCTTTACCTTGCACTCTGAGTTGTCTACCTTGTACATTAAAACATGATCGTATTTTTCAGGACTTTAAACAAAAACAACAACACAAACAACAGAAACAACATCATTCTAATGTGAATCAGACTTTTCTATTTCCCCTACTGTATAACCCAGGGCCTACTACAATTGAGACTATGCCAGGTTCAGTGGTAGGCTATTCAACACTGAGCTCCAGTTCATTCCTGAGGTCATGTTGACATTAAAAGAATGTAACTTTTTTTTTTTTTTTTTTTTTTAACGATAACGCGATGTGAAACTCTACATAGAGTTACGGTCAAACGCAACCCTTCCCATTAAGCCCTGTACAACTTTTACGTTCTCCTTTAGAGTTCATCTTTGTTGAATTTTTCAAGTAGCCGGAAAAAAATAATTATGCGTGTCTCGTGTTATTTTCAGGCGAATGAACTGTATAGCAACTCGACCCCGAGCGGGGACAAGGTGTGCTCACAGATTTTTTGTGCACGACCAGGCACAAGCTACTGCTCGTCTGCTTACGCATCTGAGGGAATGGTGTGTGATGCTAGTAAGGTGAGTCACAGGTGATGGAATGGTGTGTGATGCCAGTAAGGTGAGTCACAGGTGATGGAATGGTGTGTGATGCTAGTAAGGTGAGTCACAGGTGATGGAATGGTGTGTGATGCTAGTAAGGTGAGTCACAGGTGATGGAATGGTGTGTGATGCCAGCAAGGTGAGTCACAGGTGATGGAATGGTGTGTGATGCTAATAAGGTGAGTCACAGGTGATGGAATGGTGTGTGATGCTAGTAAGGTGAGTCACAGCTGATGGAATGGTGTGTGATGCCAGCAAGGTGAGTCACAGGTGATGGAATGGGGTGTGATGCTAATAAGGTGAGTCACAGGTGATGGAATGGTGTGTGATGCTAATAAGGTGAGTCACAGCTGATGGAATGGTGTGTGATGCCAGTAAGGTGAGTCACAGGTGATGGAATGGTGTGTGATGCTAGCAAGGTATGACATAGGCGAGGGAATTGTTTGTGATGCTAGCAAGGTATGACATAGGCGATTTAATGGTTTGTGATGCTAGCAAGGTAAGACATAGGTGAAGGAATTGTGTGTGATGCTAGCAATGTAAGCTATAGGCGAGGAAATGGTGTGTGATGCTAGCAAGGTAAGTCACAGGTGAGGGATAATGAGTGAATTACAGAAAGGTGGGTGATAGTTAAGAGAATGGTTGTTGACACCTACAAGGTGAGTCATAGGTGAGGGAATAGTGCGTGACGTTAAGTAAAGTATGAGGGAATGGTGTGTGATGAAATGAAGAAATATCACAGGTGAGGTAATGATGTGTGATGAAATCGAGGTAAGTCATAGATGAGGTAATGATGTGTGATGACAACAAGGTCAGTCACAGGTGAGGTAATGGTATGACATACATCTTAACAACAAGTTACAAACATTAAAATGTGTGATTAATTTAACTATTGACTTTAGTTCGATTTCAATTCACAGCGATGTAACGACGGGAAATGTATTGCTGACACTAGTGCGCCCGCCAATGTAAACCGTAAGCGCTCTTACCTGAATTTTTTTATTGTTATTAAATGTTTTTTACTCTCTTTTATTTAAATTAAATGTATCCTTACACGTCTTGAAAAAAAATCTTTTCTTCTTTAGAGGGGGTGGGGGGTGGGTGGGGTTTGGTTAAATATTAGATTTAAAAAAAGAAAACTAGAAATAATAATTTTCTTATCTTCACTTTGGTTTCAATGTAACTTTTTTTTTTCTCCACCCCCAATAACATACATGCCTATGTTATCAAACAATGTCATCTTATAACGTCTTGTAGCCAAGTGTCTTTGGGGAGACCAGAAGCTCCTGGAATTGTTCAGCCTGGGGTTCACCGGCACCTGCACGACGTTCCTGGCCCAGTACGGGACTACCAGCTGCTACAACGACGCAATCAACCAGAGATGCTGTGCTTCCTGTAAGCCGTACTTCACAGGGCGTGTTGGTGAGTACACCTGGGGGTTGGTGAGTACAGTTTGGGTTGTTGAGGACAGTTTGGGTTGGTGAGTACACTTTGGGTTGGTTAGTACACTGTGGTTGGGTTGGTGAGTACACTTTGGGTTGGTGAGTACACTTTGGGTTGGTGAGTACACTTTGGGTTGGTGAGTACACTTTGGGTTGGTGAGTACAGTTTGGGTTGGTGAGTACACTTTGGGTTGATGAGTACATTTATGGTTGGTGAGTACACTTTTGATGAGTACACTTTGGGTTGGTGAGTACACTTTGGGTTGGTGAGTACACTTTGGGTTAGTTTGTATACTTTGTGTTGGTGAGTACACTTTGGTTGCTGAGTACACTTGGGGTTACTGAGTACACTTTGTGTTGGTGAGTACACTTTGGGTTGGTGAGTACACGTTAGGTGGGAGAGTACACTTTGGGTTGGTGAGTACACTTTGGGTTGGTAAGTAAAGTTTAGGTTTTTGAGTATAAGATTGTATTTACCATTGCAATAAGGAGTGGGGTGGGATCAGTGAGATTACATGACATTTTGATTAGGAGAGTGACCTCTTCAATGGCTTCGAGAGACATCTGAGCGCGGATTTGTGGCCTGCAATTCGGGAGTTAGTGAGTCAGTGTTCAGTAAGTTAGTGAGTGAATGAGCCAGTGAGTAAGAGAGTTAGTGAGTCAGTGGATCAGTGACGTAGTGAGCGTTCAAAACGACCTAACGTTCACTCACATTATTATCTGGCTGATATTAAGGACACCATTTGTGATATATATCTCTTGTATAGTACTATGAATTGCTTAGTGAACCATTGGACGTGAAACTCTAGCGCAGCGGTTCTCAACCTGTGGGTCGCGACCTCTTTGGGGGTCGCACGACCCTTTCCCAGGGGTCGCCTAAGACCACCAGAAAACACATATGCCATATATTTATGAAGTATAACTGAAAATAATTTTGTGGCTGGGGGTCGTCACAACACGATGAACTGCATTAAAGGGTCGCGGCCATAGGAAGGCTGAGAACCACTGCTCTAACGCATCGACCAGTTATTCTTAGAACACCTTCTCGCATTGACGGATCGAATAAGTACATGTGCATATTTGCTGACTAATGACAGACTGACCATGTACGCACATTGACCTCTGAATGTACAACGATGCTCTCAGGCTGTGAGTACGGAGACAAGTCATCAGACTGCACCAAGTACGCCAAGGCCGCCGTCTGCCCCCAGTACAAGACATCACTGTGCTGTAATCATTGTTCGTAAGTCAAGTTTTTAAAAAAAAAAAAACACACACAGTATTTCTTTTTTTTTTTTTTTAATGAGCGAGATTACACAATACGACAAATAAAACTTGCGATCAAGAATTACAATGTAAGATGATACGAAAGTAAATTGCTACAAAAGTTAGATCATACAACGTTATATGATGCAAAAGGTTTATGGTACAAACATAAGATGATACAAAAGTTAGATCATACAACGTAATATGATAGAAAAATTAGATCATACAACGTAATATGATAGAAAAATTAGATCATACAACGTAATATGATAGAAAAATTAGATCATGCAACGTAATATGATACAAAAGTTAGATGATACAAACATAAATGATATGAAAGTTAGATGATACAAACGAAACAAAAATATACACAAGCTAGATGATGGAAACGTGAAATTATACAAAAGTTACACGATTAAAAAAAGTTAAATGATGTCAACTAAATCTGAAAACATTTTATGCTTAACTGTTTCTGCAGTGGTTTTGTTAACAAGAGATCCACAAAGGAAGACAGGCCGAGGGGTAAATTCGACGTCCTACTTTCCCCAGGCGTGAGCGTCACGGCGGTCCTCAACGAGACGCGGTACGCTGTGCCCTTTGAAGGCACGAAATCCCACGGCGACAAATCAGAAGATTAAAAAAAAAAGTAATTTTTGCCATTCTGTTTTTACAAGATGATGACCGGAAAGGAAGGTTGATTTCTGCCAACCCTTTACGAAAGCATTGTTACGCATGACACTCCTATGACAAGTATTCGAATTCCGCTTCCACTTTGTTACGTTATTTTATTTTTTTTATTGAATGCATTCCATGTTTTTAAAAAGTTAACACGTTACGTCACACAGAACGTCCCATACAGGAGTATACTCGTCTGTGAACAGCTGACACGACACCTACAGTTAATAGCTGCTCATTATCATTACACACGTTTGTGATATGTTTTTGATTAAGAACAAACGCAGCCAGTCAAAGTTTATAAACGCATACAGAACATGCAAAGATGCTATTTAAAATAAAAAAAGAAAAGAAAAGTGTCGAGGCTGGGACCTAATACGTTTCCTTGTAGAACTATTTGCAGAAAAAAACAATTATGTTGTAAAGCTAAAAACAAAAAAAAAACCCATTGGATTACACATCCCAAGCTCTCATCCACAGATACCTAAGCTCATTTTATCAGGACGAATTCTTTCCTCTTAAAGTCAGGACAGAAAGATATTTAAAAAAGAGTAAAATGGTTCCCCAGTCTCTACGAATTTACCAAGTAAGCTCCCCTCGCGGTTGCCAAGTCTAAATGATCACTAATAAACTCATTGTCAATTAGGATTTTATTTTTCTGGACGGTATATGATGGCTGATTTTTACTCTTGAGAAATAATTTGCATGTCTTGTGTTTAAATTGTTCTAATTGTAACATGTCTTGTTTAAAATTTTCTAATTGTAAAATATTGCTGTGTTTAAATTGGACGTGTTTATTTGCTTGCTTAGACGGAATATGTTTAATGAAATAAAAATATTGACCTGCATTTGCCACAATAAAAAAAAAAACGCGTCTTGTCTTATAATATTTGGACGACGCTGAAACCTATAGATCTGACTTGCCCTTATTGGATAGTTGCATGAAGCTGAAACCGATAGAACTGACTTGCCCTTATTGGATAGTTGCATGAAGCTGAAACCTATAGATCTGACTTGCCCTTATTGGATAGTTGCATGAACCTGAAACCTATAGATCTGACTTGCCCTTATTGGATAGTTGCATGAAGCTGAAACCTATAGAACTGACTTGCCCTTATTGGATAGTTGCATGAAGCTGAAACCAATAGATCTGACTTGCCCTTACTAGATAGTTGCATGAACCTGAAACATATAGCTCTGACTTGCCCTTACTGGATAGTTGCATGAAGCTGAAACCTATAGCTCTGACTTGCCCTTACGGGATAGTTGCATGAAACTGAAACCTATGGATCCGACTTGCCCTAACTGTATAGTTGCATGAACCTGAAACCTATAGATCTGACTTACTGGATAGTTGCATGAAACTGAAACCTATAGATCCGACTTGCACTTACTGTATTGTTTCATGAATCTGAAATATATAGATCGGATTTGCCCTTATTGGATATTTGAATACATTTAAATTCAGGCCCTTTTTAATGCAGCTGTGCTACGGCCAACATTGAGCAATGTGAAAATTTGATAGAGTGTGCTGTCATTGGCAACGTGTCCATGTGCAGGGTTCCAGTTGGATAGGTTGACGGGAAAATGGTCAATTAGCCTTCCGAAGATTCTGCCGCACACCCAGCCAGAGAGGAACACAGGAACGAAAGCGAAGTTAATAATATAAAGGATTAAAAAATATAAATACTTATATTTTGTTAATTTATGAAATTGAATTTAAAAAATATATATATATATAATTTACAAAATGTACTTAGAAAAATAGAATAAAAAATATACATTTACAATACCTAACAACGAAATATAAAAAAATTATATATAATTTAAATTACAGGAGCTGGGGATGTTTTTATATAAGAGAGATTGGACACACTCAAGGTGGACTATTGATTTTTCAAACATAAGTTCGTTACTGTGCTTTACAAAGAGTGAAATGAATATTATATTAGCAATCGGTGGCTCAAAAAAAATGGCATACACATTATTAAGTCACGCTAAAACGATGTCATATTTAAATTATTTGTTTTTATCTATTAAAAAATAATTATCCATGAAAAATAAATTAAAAAAAACAACCTAAAACGTTTAGAGTATTAATACTTTATAAAACAGGGGGCCTAATTTCAAAAAGGGAAAAATCAATTGTATATTTAACAGAGTAATTTCCCATGGATTACGTGAACTTTGGCTTAAATGAGAAAAATGAGTCTTGGTAATGATTCAATTTAATTTTAATATTTGAATTCAAGCAAAATGCGATTATACTACATACGTGATAACTGTAGAGTATTATAAAGTGATTGCGTTAATGTTTTTAAAATATAACGAATAAAATATATTTTAATTTAATTTTTTAACAAAACTAGTTTGTGTAATGGGCGCAAGACTTAATCTATGAGCGTTAGTTTCAAAATAATGTTTTTAACTTTAAAAAAAGAGACCTTAATTAATTTTTCAAAAAAAATAAATAGATATATAAAATAGATATAGAAATAGATATAAAAATAGATATAAAAATAGGTATAGCTTTTTTATAGGACTGCTCATTTTAAGCCAGGGTCGAAACAGCAGTACAGAAAGGGGTGCATGGGGGTAAACTGCCCCAGAGCGCCCTCTAAAAAAAAAAACATTTAAAATTGGTGTTTTCTCGATAAATCCTGTCAGGATAGCAAATGAAAAAAAAAATTACACCAGAGCAAATGTAATTTTTCCCCCCAAGGATTACTACTAAGTAAAAGCAGTTCAGTAAAAGCACTACTCAAAATTCTACATTCGCTGTCATATCAATTGTACAGATAGAATGAGAGTAACTGTGAGAGGAAGGCTATGTAACGGACAGCGTCATTCAGCCAGTTCAAAAAAACGTAGACTCGTTTTACACCAGCCGTCTAGACCAGTGGTTCTCAACCTTCCTAATGCCGTTACACTTTAATACAGTTCCTCATGTTGTGGTGACCCACCAACCATAAACTTATTTTCGTTGCTACTTCATCAATATGTGTTTCCCGAAGGTCTTAGGCAACCGCTGTTTAAGGGTCGTTCGACCCCCCCCCCCTTTAAAGGGGTTGCGACCAACTGATGAGAACTTTTGGTCTAGACCAAATCACAAACGTCTCTGAAGACAGAAAATATAAGAGATGTTGTTTTATTTATACGGCTCATATCATCATCATCATCATCATCATAATCGTCATCATGTCCATTAGTCCTTGGACCGTTGGGGCGCCACAGATGACATGAAAACTATCCTTCTCCATTCTTCTCGGTCTCTTGCCCTATGCATAGCATCGCCTAGTTTTAATCCCGTCCATTCTTTGATGTTATCTTCCCATCTTTTTTTCTGTCTTCCCCTTCTTCTTCCTCCTCTATATGGCTCACATATGAATATATTTGTTTGGCCCTCGTTTACCTTCTGCGTAATGAAGTGCACCAACTGTGCATACCTCATTTGATCAAGATCTATCAATACAATGTAGAAACGTATGCGTTACAAGCAAACATATGGACAAACGATCACTTTAATATAACATCCGAGTATTCCATTTGGTCAAAATATCAACAGTTGTTCGGCACTTCTATTTTAATGTGAGATGGCATAGTTAGTCTTAACAAAGACGAAAACATGTTAAAATAGCTTTAATTTAACGAACGATTTTTACAAACAAATTGTTATAATGTATATACATAGTTAGAAACTATTTTTTTAAATATGAAAACGTTGTCTAAAAATAGTAACATTACGTAATGCGATGTGCTTTTTTGTTCTCTTCAAATATGTTTTAAAAGCACATTGGTTTGCTACCATACAACAAAACTTTTATTTAAATGCGCACACCAAACAAAAGCACACAGAAAAAAATCCTCTAATACAGTGGTTCTCAACCTTCCTAATGCCGCGACCCTTTAAAACAGTTCCTCAAGTTGTGGCGACCCCCAAACATAAAACATTTTTCGCCCCTAACTCATAACTGTAGATTGTATGTGTTTTCCGATGGTCTCAGGCGACCCCTGGGAATGGGTCGTTTGACCCCCAAAGAGGTTGCGACCCACAGGTTGAGAACCGCTGCTCTAATAGATGTTTGAAAGCGACCCGGCCCAAATAACAGCTTATTAAAATGCGTAAAGAAAATATAGCCTAGCTTGAGGTCCCCTCGAAGCATAATAATCTTTTTCAATACTCTTTTATATCTATATTTTACGATTGTTTTTGAACCTGATTGCTTTTGAGGTAAAGGGATTTTGACCAAGCTTCCCAGGGACCAGGTACAGTTAAGGAGTTTATGACCATGTCAAATGTGGTCGCGCTCCATTGCTTGGTTTTATGTGTTATGGAGTAGCAAATAAAAACATATACATATAAACATAGCAACAGTGAGCTTTATTTAGTAGATGTAATCATAACAGGGTTTTATTGTTTAAGCGGGTGCCTTATGTAACTTTTCCCACTCTGAATTCTTGCCCTGTACTTGTTCGCTTTCAAGTGGGCCGAAAGGAGTCGTAGCTAGAGTGTTTGGTGCCCCGGGGGACAAGATTCGCGCCCGGGGGACAATATTCATTTTAAAGCGCCCCGTTTTTCTTTTTTTCAACCCTCAAACCCATTGTTTTCATCAATAAAATAATTTCAAAGCACATTTTGGCGCCCCTAATTATATGGCGCCTGAAGATATCTGTCCCCCCCCCCCTTTTTTTTTCCGCTACGACGCTGGGGTCCAAAACGAGTTTTTAAAATAAAACAGCAGTGAACTACTAACCAGCACAAGTAAGTTGAGCTCATGAAATTGTGTGACCATCGATAGCAATAGTGTTGACCCCTAGCAGCACTGAGTCTAAGTCTCATGATGATACACCCACCACTCTGATTACACCCATTTCTTGTGGCTCCCAGTACTGGGGGCTCTGCTTCTAGGCAGGGCCGTCTTTAACAGCATCGGGCGCCCTGGGAGCAAAGTAAACCACGGGGCCTCCTATTACCAGCTAAAGCTTTGTATTTGTTTTTGTTGTTGTACTAATGAAGGCATTTTGTCGAGACGTCGGAATTTGTATTTTTGTAAACATAATTAAAGCTTGACATACATTGTTTTGTTTACACACATGTCTGCGTCTCTTTTTAATCTACATGAAGGCTTCATCGCAGTCCAAAACTTGTTGTAATCTATTCAAGTATAAGTTAGGAAAAGTATTTCTTTACGACCAGTGCTTCTTTAAGACTATTTCATAAGGGAGTCCACATTTCAGGCGTAGGTGAACGGGGGCGCACAAAGGGCATCATTAATCAGCGCCAAACTTAATCTTAATGTCACCATTTGACTCGACCATAAATAAAGATAAATTCATTGACATTGGGTGACCCCTGTATCTATGCTTTGTGCCCAGTATCACCCCTGTAATATATAAATTCCAACTATTTATACATACACATTTACTAAACGTAACGAAAATCGATTTTTTTTTAAGCTCAAGAAAATGAATTCAAGGACAAGCATACAGTTCTTTTACTTTAGAGGAAAAAAAATACCGATATTGTCAAATTTAACCGAGGAAGGGAGAACATATTGAGGACGCAGATGGCTCCGAAACAAAACTGGAGATGGAGTTCGGGTATGGGGCTCAGTTATCTTTTCCTCAGAAAACTATACAAACGTCATCACATATTTATAGACATATTTGTTTTTTTGGTTTTGGGGGGGGGGGAGGTGTGGTGGCGTTAAAGCAGTATACATATCCCACAATGTCAGTAAATTTAAATGTGTATTTTAAAATTCAAATTATTATAATCCCCCCCCCCCATTAATGACTAATTAATGACATATAGCACCCATGGTTAAACCTCTTGAATTTTCTTTAGCATATTTAATCCCCTGCCCTATACACACACATAGCTTAAATGTTAATTTAAATATTATAAAAAAGAAAGAAATGCACGAATATTTTTACAACTACCAAAAAAAATAAAATTCAAATTGATTTGAAAATTGACAAAAAACTTGTTCACAAACACTCGGGAAACTAGCTTCCCACCGCAATTTGAAAGGAGATTTTAATGCCAAAAGAGTTTTCAATATTCATTGTCCATATGGCAACTTGATTCCCCAAGAAACGTGAGGCCCTGGGCAAGTGCCCAGTTTGCCCAGTGCCTTAAAGACAGCAGTCGCTCTAGGGGCACAGTGCTCTGATGGTATGCCAGTTCTGATGGTATGCTAGTTCTGATGGTATCCCAGTTCTGATGGTATCATACCATACCCAGAACTCCCTAGTGACACCACTGCCCATGCATAAGTATCCTCAGATCCTGAAAGTAAGCCAGGGGCGTGCCCGTTGAACCCCGGGATCTATTAGAAAACAAGAAGCAACTGAGACACGGAAGGAAATCAAATTCTTAAGTTTGGGATTATGTAAAAAAAAAGTGTTATTTTTTAATGACCAGAATTGACATTCAAAATAACATTGTTGACGATGAGTTTGCTTAAAGCACAACAAACACTTTAATGGAGCAGAATTTGGAATTGAAATTTTTTTACTTGAGAAATAAAAAAAGGCATCAATTTTCTTTTCCAATACACGTCTTCCTTAGCTTCCCTAGCTTCCTTAGCTTCATTAGCTTCCCTAGCTTTCCTAGCTTCCTTAGCTTCCTTTGCTTCTTTAGCTTCCCAAGCTTCCTTATCTTCATTAGCTTCCCTAAATTCCTTAGCTTCCTAAGCTCTGATCATACTGTAAATTAAACAACCCCTAAAAGCAATAAAAGTTTAGCCTATAAATCCTTTATTTGCATTTATTGACATTTATGTGATTGTACGAAATTTATCGTTTATGTGATTGTACGAAATTTATCGTTTATGTGATTGTACGAAATTTATCGTTTATGTGATTGTACGAAATTTATCGTTTATGTGATTGTACGAAATTTATCGTTTATGTGATTGTACGAAATTTATCGTTTATGTGATTGTACGAAATTTATCGTTTATGTGATTGTACGAAATTTATCATTTATGTGATTGTACGAAATTTATCGTTTATGTGATTGTACGAAATTTATCGTTTATGTGATTGTACGAAATTTATCGTTTATGTGATTGTACGAAATTTATCGTTTATGTGATTGTACGAAATTTATCGTTTATGTGATTGTACGAAATTTATCGTTTATGTGATTGTACGAAATTTATCGTTTATGTGATTGTACGAAATTTATCGTTTATGTGATTGTACGAAATTTATCGTTTATGTGATTGTACGAAATTTATCGTTTATGTGATTGTACGAAATTTATCGTTTATGTGATTGTACGAAATTTATCGTTTATGTGATTGTACGAAATTTATCGTTTATGTGATTGTACGAAATTTATCGTTTATGTGATTGTACGAAATTTATCGTTTATGTGATTGTACGAAATTTATCATTTATGTGATTGTACGAAATTTATCGTTTATGTGATTGTACGAAATTTATCGTTTATGTGATTGTACGAAATTTATCGTTTATGTGATTGTACGAAATTTATCGTTTATGTGATTGTACGAAATTTATCGTTTATGTGATTGTACGAAATTTATCGTTTATGTGATTGTACGAAATTTATCGTTTATGTGATTGTACGAAATTTATCGTTTATGTGATTGTACGAAATTTATCGTTTATGTGATTGTACGAAATTTATCGTTTATGTGATTGTACGAAATTTATCGTTTATGTGATTGTACGAAATTTATCATTTATGTGATTGTACGAAATTTATCGTTTATGTGATTGTACGAAATTTATCGTTTATGTGATTGTACGAAATTTATCGTTTATGTGATTGTACGAAATTTATCGTTTATGTGATTGTACGAAATTTATCGTTTATGTGATTGTACGAAATTTATCGTTTATGTGATTGTACGAAATTTATCGTTTATGTGATTGTACGAAATTTATCGTTTATGTGATTGTACGAAATTTATCGTTTATGTGATTGTACGAAATTTATCGTTTATGTGATTGTACGAAATTTATCGTTTATGTGATTGTACGAAATTTATCGTTTATGTGATTGTACGAAATTTATCGTTTATGTGATTGTACGAAATTTATCGTTTATGTGATTGTACGAAATTTATCGTTTATGTGATTGTACGAAATTTATCGTTTATGTGATTGTACGAAATTTATCGTTTATGTGATTGTACGAAATTTATCGTTTATGTGATTGTACGAAATTTATCATTTATGTGATTGTACGAAATTTATCGTTTATGTGATTGTACGAAATTTATCGTTTATGTGATTGTACGAAATTTATCATTTATGTGATTGTACGAAATTTATCGTTTATGTGATTGTACGAAATGTATCGTTTATGTGATTGTACGAAATTTATCGTTTATGTGATTGTACGAAATTTATAATTTATGTGATTGTACGAAATTTATCGTTTATGTGATTGTACGAAATTTATTGTTTATGTGATTGTACGAAATTTATCATTTATGTGATTGTACGAAATTTATCGTTTATGTGATTGTACGAAATTTATCGTTTATGTGATTGTACGAAATTTATCGTTTATGTGATTGTACGAAATTTATCGTTTATGTGATTGTACGGAATTTATCGTTTATGTGATTGTACGAAATTTATCGTTTATGTGATTGTACGAAATTTATCGTTTATGGGATTGTACGAAATTTATCGTTTATGTGATTGTACGAAATTTATCGTTTATGTGATTGTACGAAATTTATCGTTTATGTGATTGTACGAAATTTATCGTTTATGTGATTGTACGAAATTTATCGTTTATGTGATTGTACGAAATTTATCATTTATGTGATTGTACGAAATTTATCGTTTATGTGATTGTACGAAATTTATCGTTTATGTGATTGTACGAAATTTATCGTTTATGTGATTGTACGAAATTTATCGTTTATGTGATTGTACGAAATTTATCGTTTATGTGATTGTACGAAATTTATCGTTTATGTGATTGTACGAAATTTATCGTTTATGTGATTGTACGAAATTTATCATTTATGTGATTGTACGAAATTTATCGTTTATGTGATTGTACGAAATTTATCATTTATGTGATTGTACGAAATTTATCGTTTATGTGATTGTACGAAATTTATCGTTTATGTGATTGTACGAAATTTATCGTTTATGTGATTGTACGAAATTTATCATTTATGTGATTGTAGCAACTGATTTTTTGGGTATGGGAATGGTTTTTATCAAACTTGATGCATGTAAAACCTGATAGACTAAAGATTTACTTTAACCCTACTACGTCACAAATACAACGCACATAGCAACAGCTACACAATTAATCTCTACACCAAAACACGCATCTATTGAACAAATCATGTTTCATTCCCTTTCGCCCTGAGAAGCCGAAAAACTTTTTTTTTTTTTTTTTTTTTGCGGATTGGGCTGAAAATTTGATAAATATTTGATGTGTATGACTTATAATTTTGGTGAGGTGACAGAAAAGGTAAGGACCACCCTGTTGGTGGTTTACAATTTTAGCTACACCATTGGTTTTACCAATTTATTTCTTCTTCTTCTATATATTAAGGGCCCAAGATCAATTTATTGATCATTATGGCTCCTTTGAATGTAGATGGGATTTGCAATGTTTCAGTGCATGGTGTTGATGAGGATATTTCACTGGTTACAAGAGTAACTGTGTGAGGGTGTCATGCACTGGGAGTTGGAAGGCCTGAGGCAATAGACGCACTGCCCTCCTTATCCAGCGCAGGCTCGATTAGGCTCGTTTAGCTACACCTGGGGTTTCACACATGTATTTCCACAGTCCTACTTATCCAACTAAGGCTCGTTTACAGTGATAATAAATTATTTTCGCCTACTCTTCAGAAGATATTCAAGCAAAGAATATCTCGCCCAAAGATATCAACTGTCATAAATTCTCTAGACCGCGAAGATCGTAAATAGATTTGAAACGATACATCAATAATTGAATCCACCTTTTTCCTTGACTCGTCCCAAATAAATTTATTAAATACAAAGGTCAGTTTAAAAAAAAAAAAAAGAATTTGTCAAATTAAAGGGAAGCCCATGTTAAAGAATACTTTATCTTAACCTGCTAGTGTTGACTGCCTGCCATGTCACAACTTGAATCCTTGGGGACTGGAGTGTATCGTAATCCGAGTCGTCAAGTCAACAAGGAAGTATTTGGGCCCTTTGACTTAAACAGTACCAAAAGAAAGAAGAATGGAAATAATAAAGTAGTGCACACGGAAGATGCATGTCGCTAGAACAATGTATCTCACAGATTTTACTGCCTTACGATAGGATTTTTAGATTTAAAAAAATACCTTGCTATTATTAGAATCATTAGTGTTAGTTAAGATATTCGCAAATTGATTCGTGTATTCATTAAAAAAAACAAACAAAGTTAGTAAAATACTTCATGAAGTTTTTCACCCATGTGACAATAACGACTGTGTGACATTTTGTCAACATTCAAATTGGACCCATAGTAATTATAGGACAAAACCTTGTCAAAATTTTCATAATTTTTTTTTCTTTTGCATGGCCCACATGAGTCAGATATCTTTTACGTTGACAATTTTAACACTTAGCATTACACGTAAGAATTGAGTATACCTCAAAAACGTTTTTGATGGATTCGTTTCATAGATCAAAACATTGTTGAAGCTATCTAGCTACATATTATATTTCTCCGCAGTGACATTTATAGGAAATTATTAGTCTGCATAAATTTACTTTTTTTTCAGAGGAAACTGAAAGAAAGAATAAAACGATGATTGTTTTGAGCTATGCACGGCGCAGTCAAGCTATAGATTCGCAACTTATCGCCACGACTTGTCAAGGAAGAAGGTTATTATATTTACAACAATGACGTTGTTGTTTCGAGAGTTTTCAAGATAAGGGCTTGGCAACATAAACGTTTTTGTTTTTATTACACTTATAAACATAGTATTCTCTCTATTCCCCCCCCCCCCCCCAATCACCATGGCTTAGGTGATTTCCTGCGCCAACAGTGCAGTATATAAGGCATCCCAACTATAGTTGTAACACAAGTAGTTGCATTTTTCAGCATTCGGTCGTGTACCCATCAGCCTGCTTGGTCAAACTGAACACGTGAGTCGGATTTTAGACTTGCCTTGAAGCAAATTTAATCCGTAGCAATGATAGTATCTATTACTGTTATCAATTGTGTTCACTACATTTCATTATATATTTTAAAAAAACCAATTCATAAGATAGGATCAGATAATATTCTTTATTGATCAAAATAAAGGGAAATGTTTTATTTGATCAACTTGTACATATTCATTTGCAGCACATAAATAAACACTTATTTAAATCAAGACATTTTAAAATTAAAACAATTTAAACCCAAAGCATGTAAAATATTTCTCCAGCGTAGAAATCACAAATGAACTCCTTTACTGACAATAAAGCAAGTGCATGGTGTTTTTCATCGTTCATCTTATTTATGTGTTTATTCAAACAGGTCTGAATTTTAAAAAAAAAATGGGAAAATCTTTAATAGGTAAGTCTTTAACTGTTCAGATATTACATTTAAATATCAAAATTCCTGGGAAACTTCATATTATAAATAAATTTAAAAGAATTGAGAAGCATGCTTAATACGTTTTTTAATTTTACAACCAGGCTTTGCTAAGTAAAGTTTTATTTTGTTAAAAATGCTATTACAGCACGTACTCTAATACTCTTAACCACGTACGATTCATATCATTTTTTTTCCATTAACAAAAGAATGAAAAAAAGGGGGGCTATACATGTATTTCAATAATTTAAAATGGTCTCTCAAAGTTAACTAACCTTTGTCTGTCCTTCGCTAAGAATAAAGTGTTATAATGACCCACAAAATCAATGTTATGATCTCAAAAAAGTCTTTGAAAATAAAACTGCATTATGACCAATTTATAACAACATTTTTTTATTTTTGCATTTAATATATGATATCAAGACTGCTCACAAAATGTTTTTTTTGATACTGATTGTTATGTGTCACACACTTATATAGATAATATATATAATACATAAAATGAAAAAAAAGGAGTTTATTTCAATGAATTTAAAATGACTTGTTCTATATGCTACATTTTTCTGCGAGATGCATTAATAAATTTCTCAAAATTATCTTTTGCAGTGTTTTTAGCCGTTGTCATGGTTGCAGGTGAGTATACAGACTACTCGTTCAGACGATGCATTATTTCAATCATATTTTCACCAAAAAAGTAAAGCCATACTTATGCATCTTAGCAGGTATGCGATGCGGAGTTTTAAAAAAAAATCATATTAACTAATATCCAATATAACTATGATACAATAAAACTGTTCACCCGCTAAGAGATAAATGAACTATAAACATAAATGCTTTTTGTGTTCCTAGTTCAGACATCTTCGGCCCAGGACTCCACAGTAGAAACTAGTGAGTTTATTAAATGCATTAATTTATTTTGTAAGGATTTGTTTGTTTTCTGTAAATATATTTTCCCGAATGTTTTGACGCAGCTCATGGGAACTCTTGAAGAGGACAACAAGCATAGTAACGTAGAAATTTATATCTTTGCTTGCGGTGTGACTGCTTCCATTTCCTTGATAGTGGGCAAAATATAATTCCCGATAACTACGCTAAATGATTATTTTTTTAAACAAATAACGCAACTGCGTTTGGTGCATAATATTTTCTTTTCTTTTCGGAAAATGAAATCGTCTCCATTTAAAAAGTGTGTACTAAATATTCGGTTAAAAAGTGGTTAAGATTGAATATCAATATAGTACATGGACAGTGACGTGTCAAGGAAAAGTGAGTGGGGAGTGGTAGTGAAGGGGTGTAGGAAAAATTGGGATTATTAAATATTAATACTTAATTTCATGTTTTGTCAAGTACCTTTAGTAGATAGGAAGTTCACGCATTGCTGTCACCAGTGTTTGGCGGGCTATAACTAGTATATAAACAGTTTAATGTTAAAATACGGCATTAAATCCAGAACCCTTAAATGAATATCGCAATATTAAAATTAACAATAATTTTAAGCTGTTTAACGTCGAGAAAGTGTTACATAAGGGCATGTGAAAAAAAAAAACTGCACCTGCGCCAGATAAACTATGGCTTTCTCAAATGGTTTGGTCATTTGTGAAACCAAATGTTTATAGACATATTTCGTTCAACTCCGCCGTTACGACACTTCTTGTGAGGTACAGGGCCTAAAACATTTACGCGGCCTGGCCTCAATCGACCTCAAAGGCCGAAAGTAAAAGTGAATGTTCACAAGTAGATTTGATATGAATAATTACCAAACAATAAATTTGTGATGTTTACCCAACTCTTCATTTCTTCATGTACCAATATTGGCTAAAAACAATAGATATTTCATAAATAAGTACACAATTTATAACAGTTACATCTTTAAAACATAACATGTGCCAAAATTATCAGTACTGAACGCCCGCACCTTGAACGAGTTCCTAGATTTGTCAAGGGGAACAGCTGCTGGCAACACGCGTTCTCCGTCGTGAAAAGGAAGATATGATGGGAAGTCGTTCTGTGAAATAGATCTCTCGACGGAGGAAATAAAAAAGTTTTCATAGTTGACTATTATTTTTTCGCTCGGAACAATATTAAATTTTCTCAAGTATTATTTGATTTATTATAATTGCTTGATTGCAGTTTTGCACAGAATTATACCTTTACAGGACTTCTGTATATATTTATAGGACATCTTGAATGTGTATCTTTTGATTTATACGACAACCTTGAAATTATTATTTTATTTAAAAAAAAATAAATAACTGGCTTTAAAAAATTATGCAAACATATTTTGTAAGATCCTGTAGATACAATCAACGTACATAAAACTATTTATATCTGCTTACGTGTTCTCTCTTCTTTCAGATTCGACAGCTACAACGACTCCAGGTAAGTGCTATTTGGTTGTCTAAGTGACTTCTTGTGCAGATTAAAGATTTGTTAAAATCTAATAGCGATCCTTAAAGGACAATTAAAAAAAAGGGCGGTTATCATTGTGAAAAAAATAGTACATTCAGAAATGCATGGAAACAAAATCGCAAATAGAAACTGCTTTGAATATTTCATTATCACTTCGACACATGTAAAAACGCACATTTTGTACATTGTTTTTTTTTTTTCTTCCCAGAAAGCACATCGACAAGAACTTCTACTGGAGGTAAGTAGAGTTTTGAGAAAAAATAATGGATACATTTTTTTTATACAAAGAATATAATTTTTAATAATTAAACAAATGTAAAAGTTAAAAAAAAATAAAAAAATCAATGGTCACAGTGGCGTAGAAAGTACTTTTTTCTGTACAGATTTACGTCCTTCCAATAAATCTATTTATACTACACCCCACCCACCCACACCCTCCCACTGTTTCCCTCATAAATAACACTGAGCTTTTGTGGTTTTTGTACCAAGTCCCCCCCCCCCCCCCCCCGCAAGCGTGTCATTTGGAAGTTCTACTTGAGTACGACTTTAAATTCCAATCTGCAGTGATTAAACTGTAAACATCCTCTAAGTAATTAGTGTAAAAAAACACAATTAATTTCAAAACGTACATAATACTTGCGTGTCGCAAAGGAAATATCATTAATTAACCGTTACACTGTCAGACCTTTTGTCTCCACATTGTCGTACCAGCGTTGTGAAATTATGTTGGAATAACTACTCTCTCCCGGAACATTAATGGAATTCTCTATCTAACTCGGGTTGATGACTACATCACGCAACTGGTCATTTCGGTATTTCAGCTTCTGTTACCGCCGATAAAACTATTAAGTTAGCCTGTAAATTGTTGCTTTCTTTTTCATCATCATCAGTGGCGCTACAGCCCATGTAGGGCCCTGGCCTGCTCCACCACACCGTTCCATTCGGATTGATCCATGGCTTTCCGCGCGATCTTTTTAGGATTGGTTAAACAAAACTCAACTTCAGCATTCGTTTATCCGGAACGCGCCGCCAAAAACAATTTTAAAGCTACTGTACATAGTAACCATTCCAATAAAAAAGATTGCATTTCAACGAGCTGTGTACCTCGATAGATGTAAAGATAATGAAGGCTATATCTATTTATAGATCGGGGTGACGTCATTTCAAGTTGGAACACGGAGTGCATTGAAATATAAATGTGTCATGAGCTAGAATGTTTGGCATCAAAGTGGATGATCGTGAGAGGAGTTTGTGCTAATTCGATGCGTGGGGTTACTGCTTGGGGGTTAGTGCGTGGTGCTCAGTTTTTGGTATGCTGAGTGATTATGGTCGAGAAAGATCCGAAGTAGAAAACACTAGCGATGAATTTAATCTGAGGACGGGAGGTAATGTCGTAAAGATTTTGTAATGAAGAAAGTTTTTTAAACCGCCAATAATTATTGTAAATCTCTTATCTATATTACGCTTCTGTTGTGACTCGTGGACTGCTTGCTAATGGACTGCTTCATAATTAGCAAATTTGGTATTGAGAGTATATCATATTTTATCATATCATATCATATCATATCATATATATATATTTATAAAAGGGAAAATTTGTGGGTTTGTTTGTTTGTACAACGAAGTCTTTTACACGGATTGATCGATCTTGACCAAACTTGGCACATATATCCATTATTATCCAGAAGGGGTTGAGAACTTTTAGTAACATTTCGTGTCGGGTGGGGGGCCCCCAGATTAGTTTTTTTTCTTATATGAGCTATATAAAAAAAATTACAAACAAATACTCCTACGTGAATGGATGGATATCGATAAAACTTAGTGCACGTACACTTGATTATCCATATTCAAATACCGAAGGGTACTGAACTCATAATATCCCTTCTTCTGGGGCCGGGGGCCCCATTTCATTTTTCCTTATATAAGATGTATAAATATCGATAGGCTTAATACTCCTACATGAATGGATGGATCTTGACCAAACTTAGTACACATACACTTGATTATCCATACTCAAATACTAAAGGGTACTGAACTCATAATATCCATTCCTCGGGGGCCCCATTTAATTTTTCCTTATATAAGCTATATAAATATTAATAGGCTTAGACAACAATATAGGTTCTATGTGAATTGATGGATATAGGCCTAGGGTGAGCGCAATACACACCACTGTCCGTACTGAAATATCGGTTGATTTTAAACTAATGATATCCAATCTAGAACTTTCCAGAAAATTCGATAACTTTAAAACGATAGATCAATGGCATTATTCAATAGATTTTAATGGGACATATTTAACATTTTAGTTCATAACTTACGTGAATGAATTTTATACGGGCCCCATCTCATGCAAAACTAATTCGGTACAATTATGGAATGGGTCCCCGGGGCCCTTCTTTTAAGTTAAATGTACTATAGTTGTTATAGAAATGCATTTAGTTGTATAATTTTTCGTATTCGAAGAATAATTACAGTTTTTACCCAGTTTGAGGAGAATAATACATTTAATCTAGAATGTTCCAGAAAGTTCTATAGGTCAATAGGCTTAATACTCCTAGATAAATGGATGGATGTATCTTAACCACATTTGGCACATATATCCATCATTATCCGGAAGGAATTCTTAAGGGGTTATGAACTTTTTATGATATTCGTTTAGGGCCGGGGGCCCAAACTGTCGTTTTTCCCGATATGAGCTATATAAATAAAACTAACAACAAATACTCCTTCATCAGTAGATGGATCTTGACCAAACTTAGTGCACGTACACTTTATTATCCATATTCAAATACCGAAGGGTACTGAACTCATAATATCCATTTCTCTGGGGCCGGGGGCCCCATTTAAGTTTTCCTTATATAAGCTATATATAAATATGAATAGGTTTAGATCGGTACCTCACCGGAATCGGGATCCGACAGTTTTCGTTATCCCACTGGTATCGAGATATCACCGGGATCGGAAAACCGACAGGATTTGAATCCAGAGGGATCAGAATCCGACCGGGAAACGGTATACTAACGGGAGCGGGATACCGACGGGATTGGGAGCCCACCGGGATCGGAATAATTTAAGGCAAATTGCCGGGACATGTCCGCTAGAATATATATATAAAAAAAGAGAAATTTGTGGCTTTCTTTGTCTGTTCCACAAAGGCTTTTACATGGATTGATGGATCTTGACCAAACTTGGCACATGTATCCATCATTATCCAAAAGGAACTGTTAAGGGGTTGAGAACTTTTAATAACATTTTGTGTGGGGCCAGGGGCCTGAAATCGTTCTTTTCTTATATGAGCTATATACAAAATTTACAAAAAATACTCCTAAATGAATGGATGGATCTCGATCAAACTTAGAACACATACACTTTATTATCCATATTCAAATACCGAAGGTTACTGAACTCATATTATCCATTTTTCTGGGGCGGGGGCCCCATTTATTTTTTCTTATTACAGCTATATAAATATCAATAGACTTAGACAACACTATAGTTTCTATTCTAATTGATAGATATAGACCTATTGTGGTAGCAATACACTTTACTGTCCGTACAGAAATATCTGTGGATGTAAAACTAATAATATCCAATCTAGAATTTTCCAGAAAGATCGATATCTTTAAAAAGCTATATCTATGTCACAATAAAATCCGGATCCTATCGGGAGATGGGATAACATTGGAAAGGTAGGTCCCTAGATTGAACGGGATCCCATAGAGAACAGTAAACTAACGGGATCAGTAGGTGCTGGGATCGGGGTCCTAATGCAATCCCAGGCCACGCCGGGTACATCGGCTAGTTACAAATAATTCTAAATGTTTGAAAGCAAGTATGGTTCATTAGCTCGACAATGTAATTCCCGGTAACCGCGCTAAATGATATTTTTTTAATATAACGAGTGTGTACCAAGCATTACTCACGTATGAAACAAGCATGGCTCACGTGTGTACGTAGTAAAGCATGGCTCACGTGTGTACGTAGTAAAGCATGGCTCACGTATGTACGTAGCAAAGCGTGGCTCACATGAGTATGTAGTAAGGCATGGCTCACGTGTGTACGTAGTAAAGCATGACTCACGTGTGTACGTAGCAAAGCATGGCTCACGTGTGTACATAGTAAAGCATGGCTCACGTGTGTACGTAGTAAAGCATGGCTCACGTGTGTACGTAGTAAAGCATGACTCACGTGTGTACGTAGTAAAGCATGGCTCACGTGTGTACATAGTAAAGCATGGCTCACGTGTGTACGTAGTAAAGCATGACTCACGTGTGTACGTAGCAAAGCATGGCTCATGTGTGTACGTAGTAAAGCATGACTCACGTGTGTACGTAGTAAAGCATGACTCACGTGTGTACGTAGCAAAGCATGGCTCACGTGTGTACGTAGTAAAGCATGGCTCACGCGTGTACGTAGTAAAGCATGGCTCACGTATGCACGTAGTAAAGCATGGCTCACGTGTGTATGTAGTAAAGCATGGCTCACGTGTGTACATAGTAAAGCATGGCTCACGTGTGTACGTAGTAAAGCATGGCTCACGTGTGTACGTAGTAAAGCATGGCTCACGTGTGTACGTAGTAAAGCATGGCTCACGCGTGTACGTAGCAAAGCATGGCTCACATGTGCACGTAGTAAAGCATGGCTCACGTATGCACGTAGTAAAGCATGGCTCACGTGTGTATGTAGTAAAGCATGGCTCACGTGTGTACATAGTAAAGCATGGCTCACGTGTGTACGTAGTAAAGCATGGCTCACGTGTGTACATAGTAAAGCATGGCTCACGTGTGTACGTAGTAAAGCATGGCTCACGTGTGTACATAGTAAAGCATGGCTCACGTGTGTACGTAGTAAAGTAGAACAACAGCGTCCAGGACGAAAACCCCGATAGTAAGGTTTACAGATGGGATGCCAAACCCAAGGAAGATAATAACATTTGGGGGGGGGGGCAGTCTGAAGGAAGATCGTAGCTTTTTTTTTTTGGGGGGGGGGGGGGGGGTGACGTCTGAAGGAAGATCGAAACGCAATGTGTCTCGTTTCGAACAATAATTTTACTCAATTTTTTCTATAATAAAAAAAAGCTTCTTTGGGTCCCTATAAAATAACTGATGTTGTATGTTTGATGCTAAGCGATATAAAAATAATATTCCACAGGTACAGGCGGAAGTGGTCAACCCACTGTAACATCACGTAAGTGTTATATTTAAAGTGCTTCAATTAACTCGATATGTAACATTTCCCTAAAACTTAAAGGTAATATGCGCTAAAGTGTATAGTTCTAAAACACATAAGTCCATGTTTAAACCAAAACTTTTATAATTAACCATACACTAAAAAAAAAACCAAACAACTTGGTTAGACGCAATTTGTGGTTATTCAAATTAAAAGCCTCATTAAGTACCACAAACATTATTTCTTATCCTAAATGTATTAAACTAAAATCTTTTCTAGCTCAAAACCAAACTGCCCAAACCAACCAAACAGGTAATTATTTTAATATATAACAAAATTTATATTAAACAAAACACAACAACAAATATGCAATATATTTAGTTGAAACTAAACTGTAATATACCCTATGTCACGGTCAGATTGTGGGGTTACTTTTTTGTGTGTATGTTTGGGGGGGCGGAAAGAGAGTGCTCGTGGTATTGGCTATATTTTTCCACGAGTATGACCGTCTTGGCAGGGGGGGGGGACCCAGGGGAGAAAGTGTTTGTTGTGAGTTGTGAAAACATTAGAGTGGTGAATGAATGTGAACATTTTTCTTGTTATCACGAGTGCATGGGCAATAATGGTATAAAAGGAGAGACAGATTATTATTAGAGAGATAACGATTTATTATTGCGTGTGGATTCGACAGAGTGTTTTTGGAGTGAGGACTTCGTATAACTTTAAGATGCTGTTTTGTGTATGCATTGGATTTGTTAGTCATTTCACATGACTATTCAATAGAAGGTGCTGTGTTTGAACACTTAGATTTTCAACAAGTAATAAACATATTCGATGACTCTTAAACGACGTTGCGTGGTTTTTCCTTTTAAACTATCGGCTTTATAGGAGCCAGGAAAATGTACAAGTACCAGCTTTCCAGAAGCTTAAGAAACGGAGTTGTAGACTCTGAAACGATTTTCTGTGGCTACAGAAGGGACCTAATCTCCTAGACAACGTACTTTTCGCCACACCCTAGATATCTAGTGTTATGGTTATCCGGATTTTAATTATTGTTTGTATTCTATATAACGTCGGGGTTTGACGAAATGAAATTTAGTAAATAATCAAACTAAATTCAATTCATCTTTCCCCCGTGTAAATTACAAGCTTGAAGCGGTAGCACAGAAATATCTCTGACATGTCGTATGCATGATGCTAATTACTTTAAATACAATCATTTGATAGGTTCATCTGAAAGTCCGACCACAACCCCAAAAGGTAAAAATCGCCATATTTTTTTTTTCCAAATGTTTTTGTTTTGTTCTATTAACTCAAAATGGAATATTTCAGAAAAATTTAAGTCATTAATATATATATATATTAAAAAAAATTAAGATGCTATATCCATGATCTCAATATTTAAGATATGATAAGATTCCAAACAAATGTAAATATTTTTGTATTGCTTTGTACACATACATTTTCAGTACATAAATATATAAACATTTAATAAAGTCCACATTTCTTAACTAAAACAATTTAGAACCAATACAATTACGTTAAACTATTTCACTGGTGTTAAACAAAACAACCACATTCAGTAAACTCCCTTTGCAATGAATCAAATTTAATCCTTAAAAATGTTTGGATTACAATGTATTATTTTCATTTCAAGAAATCTTTGCATTAAAACTCAAGGCATGTTTTAGCGCTCACTAAATGTGTGATGCTAAATTTTTTTATGTCATTTGTATCTAAAACTTTAAAATAGGGTAAATCTGTCATATTTATTGTCGATTACAAAATGGAAATAATGGTTAAGAAGTTTGTGGTAAATTCAAGGATTATACTTTTGATATATCTATATTTAAAAATATATGTATCAATATTTATTGAATTATAAATGAATAGGGCTTGTTCCAAATTTAAAAAAGATGGTAGTTAATAAAATAACCATTTTCTACCCCGATAGAATATCGACCCTATGCTAATTTGAGCATTGTTTCTGTGTACTTTCAGGTTCATCAATTGTAGTGAAGGCTTCTGCGATCCTGATCTTTCTCTCAACAGTCGCGAATGTGATATTTTGAAAGAACTCACAAAGCTATTTTAAAATTGAAATATTACGTTTTACAAAAAAATAGCTGTTTTAAATGGCATATTCCTACTAGACAATTTATCAAATGAAATATACAATTTATTCACCCCCCCCCCCCCCCACACACACACATTAATTTAGTTTTCTTGATATTAAAAGACAGGACATAACTTAAATGACTCAAGAATAATGAAATGAAAGCGCCGACTTTGACATGTGTGGTAGAGTTGCGAACTGCGGACGACTATCAAACATCTCTTACGATTGTCTTTGAGATTAGACTGTCGTCTTCGTAGCGTAAACTAGAAATGTTGCAAGAACCTTGTTGCAGCAGGACACAGTATGTGCAGCATTCTCAACAACAACATTTCAATGTTGGCCTTATTTCTTGTCTTGACGATAACTGAGATATTGTCTTCTCTTCCATTTTGACTGTGATATTTTACTTCCGTGATGTGTTTGAACAAAAGACTTCGTTTCAGTTGGCGTAGCACTGAGCGTAAACGTGTTTATTATTAAAGACAACACAATGACTGTGATAACTTTTTATTTTTTATTTTTTACTGTTGCCGCCTTTATTTATTAATTTATTGGTGTAAAGTTTGTACTTGTATTAAATTATTAATTTAAAAAAAAAATCAAATTGTACTGGAATAAAAAATTAAATGCAAAGCACCCATTTTTTTAAATGTCCTAAATTATTTAATTTTTGACTGATTAAAAATAGAAAAACTAAGTTGTTTAAATTTATTCTTTTAATAACTTTTACTTTTATAAAAATAAATTGTTAATTTGATTGACAAAAAGAAAATAGTTTTGTGTTTGTTGGGTTAAAAAGATTGATGTCGATTCATCGGCCTGCCAGTTGCGAATGGGCCGTGTCGTCTCGCTCTAGGAGTATCAGCTTGTTCGTTCTGCGACAACCCAACGTCACAATGGACCAATCAAAGGATGGCCGTGCCGCCACGTGCATGGATTTCGTCTATTGTTTCCAGAATTGAAATGGCCATTGTTGAGTCCAGGGGATTGGGACGATTCGTCGACACCAATTAGCCGACACCACTTAGGTGACGCCACTTAGTGGAGACCACATTGCCGACTCCACTTAGCCGACACCACTTAGCCGACTCCACTTAGCTGAAGCCACTTAGTGGAGACCACTTAGCCGACTCCACTTAGCCGACACCACGTACCCGACTCCACTTAGCTGACGCCACTTAGTGGAGACCACTTAACCGACACCATTTAGCCGACACGACTTAGATGACGCCACTTAGTGGAGACCACTTAGCCGACACCACTCAGCCGGCGCCACTCAGCCGACGCCATTTCACCGCTGCCGATTCGCCTCAAATTCACCTCCGCCATTTTGCCGCCGCCAATCAGCCTCTGGGCCATTTCGCCAACAAGACGTAGAAATTCTTTCAACATCAAAAGCGATAAATGATTTTAAAGGTGATTAAGATGATGTTAATAGATCGTGAATCGTATTGGTTGTTTATTATACTCGTCTCTCATATTTAACGAGAAAGAGATGCTATATTTATATTTTTAATTGCATCTAATATAAAATAATTATCCATGGTAAATTGGGCCAATTTTCACAAATATAAAGGTTTTTTTGGGTGTTATTTTCTAATATTAAACGTCACAAGAAAAAGGGACATAATTTACAATGGGAGAATCAATTGTAAAATTTATAGAATTATTTCCCATGTATGACATGAACCATGCAAACTCTGTGTAAATGAGTCTTAGTACTAATTAAATTATGTTTGGTATGTGATTTCAATCAGAACTGGGATATATTACATTCGGGATAACATATTTCCATAAAAAGATTTATTAACGTATTTAAAATATAAATAACCACAATTTATATTAATTTTATTTTAAAAAAAATATTTTGTTAGATTCGAAATAAAAGAATTCTTTAAAAGAATTAAATAATAAATTCCTTTTTTAAAAAAAATTGTTCAAGTATTTATCGGACAAATCATTGTAACACACGGTATGAGCAACAGCATAGAACGGGATGCATGGGGGGGGGGGGGGGGCAGACACATCCCGGGGGCATTTTTTTATAGTGAGGTTTTTGTTTTATAAATTCGCTTATTTATTAAGTAGTTTACACCAAAAATAGTTTATATAAAATTAAAAAAAAACACTTTACTATTCAGTATATATATATATATATATATATATAAATTTATATAGAAAAACCTGGCCAAGCAGAGCCGTCGCTTGACTTTATCTGGACCCATACCGACTTGTCGATTTTGTCCTCCCCCCTTTTGCATCCAAAGTTGATATTGTAAAGAAAGTGTTCCTTGCAAAACTGTAAATATCCGACGCCCCTTACAGCTGAAGGGGTTACATTGCCCACTCGATGGCGCCGAGGGCACGTGACATCTAACTTTTTAAGTAGCATCAATTCCGTTTCTCGCTGATTAACTGCAGAGTGATGCAAAAACTAAATTTAAGTTTGTGCTAAACTCCAATCTTGAAATTTTGAATGTTAAAAAAAATTTCTGGGGACTATGAAGATTTAAAAGGCGGAACTAAGCTAGTCAGGGTATCTCTCGACAACAGGCTTATTCTCCAGTGCGCCACAACTGCAATAAGTTTAGTTCGTGTTGTGCTGTCCCCTTGGTGACATTATGCTTAAGTTTGGCGTTGATAGATAATGCCGTGTATTCTCTCCCCCCCCCCCACACCCTTTCACGATCGCCTAAAATGCGCACTTCTTTATGACATTGTCTGAAAGAGGCACTGGTCATAAAGAACGACTTTTCCTAATTCATTTGTAAAGCTTATAAAAAAATTTCCGGCGACGATAAGACGTTTAAGTAGATTAATAAGACACCCAGAAAAAACAAATCCTTTGATACAGTCCGTGACCGTTGAAACTTAATTGCTGAGGGATCGTACATATGTTATGATGGTTATTATGAAATAAGACGGAACAGAGACATGTTGGGAAATCCATAACTCACTTAGGCTGTTAATTAAATATATATATATATTTTGAATGCATGTACGTTTTACATGTGAACACTATTGATTGCAATTTCGCTTATGGCATAACAGATTTTAGAATAGAAATTTCTCACTTAAGAAATCAACAAAATGGCGGCAATGTTCTTTTCATTACCGCCTTTACAAGCTTCCTTTGCTCTGATCATAATATAAAAATGTGCATGCATGAAACTCGCTGGCCTTACTACGGCCTGACTACGGCTAGACTACGGTAGCATTCCCAATTCGCCAAGTCATGGAGTATATCATGGGCTTGGGTAATGGGGCGGTTGTTTAAAAATTAAACTTCGTCATTCAAACCTTTAAGAAGTTCTGCTGATCCACCAGTGGTCTATGGTTGATTTGTATATTTCGTATGTTATCGTGAGGTGAAGGAAAATGCAAGGACCGTCCCGTCGGGCTCAAAATGTTAGATACACAATCTTTTTTTACCATTGTATTTAACCCCACTTCCTCGTTCAGCTAAGGCCCTTTAATTTGATTTTAAATTATTTTCACAAACTCTTCAGACCATATTACAAGGAATATGTCGTTAAATCAATAAAAGATCATAAATTACCTTGAGAGCTAAGATCGTAAACAAAGTTAGAACGATATATCAAAAAAATTATAATATCTTCTTTGTCTTTGTCGCAGTTAAACTTATTCATTAACAAAATATCAGTCGAAAGAGTTTGTCAAGTTAAAGCGAAGCCTATATTTAAAAAATACTTCTCTTAATCTGCGAGTGTTGACTGCCTCCCATGTCACAACTTGAATCCTGGCACTGGAATGTATCGTAATCTGAGTTGTCAAGTCAACAAGGAAGTAGTTGGCCCATGGACGTAAACGTTACCAACAGAAACATATCAATACTAAACTATTCTGCACGACAGCTGCATGTCCCTATCACAACTTATCTCCCAGAGTTCGCTCGCCGAAAAAAAGTATTTTAGATTTTTAAAAAAAGTACCTTTTTATTATTAGAATTATTAGTTTTATTTTAAGTTATTGCCAAATTGAATCACGCATTCCCTATTTAAAAAACACAGTTAGTAAAATACTTTCCTGAAATGTATCACGCATTTTCCCAATTCTTTTTGTGTGACGATTTGTCATCAGTTAAATTGGACCCAGATCTACTTTAGGACAAAACTTGTCACAGTTCTTCAATATTGTTTTTCTTTTCCATGGCACGAAGAACATGAATCAGACATCATTTATGTTCACAGTTTTGCATTACATGTAAGAATTGAATATAATTTGAAAATATATTGCTGTGTTTTATTTAGAGATCACACCCTTTTTTGAAACAATCTAGCTACATATTATTTTTGACATTTATAGGAAATAATGAATCTGCATAAATATAATTTTTTCAGATGCATAAATAAATAATGAAATGAGTCTTGTTTTAAAAAAAAATATACGACATTGTGAAGCCCTGGAATTGCGACTTATCGGGAAAGAAGTTAATTTTTACAACAATGACGTTGTTGTTTCGAAAGTTCTCAAGATAAGGGCTTGGCAACATAAACGTTTTGTTTTTCTTACTCTTAGATACAGAGGTCCCCCACCCCCCACACATAGTATATAAGACATCAAAACTATAGTTGTAACAGAGTAGTTGTAATTTTCCGTGCACCAACGTGTACTCATCAGGCTGCTTGGTCAAACTGTACATGTGAGTCAGATTTTAGGTTGATCTTTAAACAAAATTAAATGCATAACAATTTATTAAACAACGTTATTGCACAAAGAGATCTCTTAAAGTTATAATGTGGTTTGATTATATGTCGATGTAAAAAAAAAAAACTTCATTAACAGTTGTAGATGTTTTTTTTTAATTGCATGAGAAATCAAAAATATATTTATAATAAAATGAATATATATTTTTTTGGTTAAAAAATCATCAAATGGGAGTTCAAAAATATCAACATAACCGGACCTATTATGTTTAATTGAATACAAGATATATTTTATTTTAACATTATTATTGGAAGCGCCTTTCTAAAATTGAAACTATCGAAACTCGATTGACCAAGGCGCAAAAAATTATTGTGATTTCACTGTTAGAGAAAACACGAGACTTATTAAATAATCTGAGTGATTTTTTATTTATTTATTTTTTTTGGGGGGGGGGGGGGAGGGGGGTAAGTAACTTTATTGGACAAAACTTCATCGTCATCCACACGTCTTCGCAAAACATTTAATTAACAGTAACTGTGATTGTCTTGTCACTTTAATTTCTTGTTATTTTTTTTTAAAAAAACAGGCTTGCTGAAGAAATGGGAAAGTCTCTAATAGGTAAAATCCTTATTACACATTGATAGTGTTCTTTAAAATTAACTTTTCTGGCGCAATTTTGTCAACAGTGAAGTCTCGTCTGAATTTAGATTGTTTGAGTTACACATTTTTAAATTTGACAAACCGAACAACGTTGTTTCCTTGCTAATGGAATTATTTTCTGTAAAATCGGATGACAGCATATTAAAAGTTGAAGCACTTCATTACCCCGAAAAATCCCATCAAAATATGTTACGCCGAGGGGAAAGTTCAGCTCGACATTTTACAGCGTTGTTCGTCCGTCAAGATCGACAATGACCATCTAGTCATTCGAAATGGGGGAGGGTGATGGTGGGGTTGGTCACGGTGAGTGCGTAGGTGGCTTGCTAGTCCGCTCCGTGCTCGGAATGGTCTCTGGCACAGAGGGCCGGGGACAGTTGCTGTAGCCGATGGCCTAAGATGTCTCAGCTGTCGCTATCCTGTGTAGGAGCCTAAGGAACCACAACAGAGCAGAAGGGCTGGCTAATTTTTAAACCTTTACACGATTGTTTTTACGAATATATTTATAGTTACATTTAATTTTTGTAATTTGGCGAATTTCGTGGCAAACTATTTTGACGTTAATTTCCCAACATATTTCTTTGTTGTGGGTTTATCTGTAATGCAGAATTCAACTTGTGCTCAAATAATTTATCAGGACAGTACAATGTTTTGCTGACCAAGAGAGAAAACTGCAGTCTCTATATCACTACCGGCGGGATCGAATGTTTGTCCATGTTATTTTAAAAAATAATTTTGATTGCATGAACAGCAATTATGGGGATTTCTCGATGCTTTGAAACAGTGTTTCCCAAAGTGTGGTACGCGTACCCCTGGACGTATGGGAAGAGTTTTGTGGGTACGCGCTGCAAAGGAAAAAAAAATATTTAATTTTTTTTATTAAAGTATGTCCAATTTTATTTTTAGCGAGGGGTACTCAGTGTTATGAAAATCATAAACAGGGGCACAGATGTCAAAAGTCTGTGGAAAAACTGCCTTAAAAGAAATGAAAGTGTTTGCATGATAGAGCCCAAAATGATTCTGGCAAAGAAATCAATATGTATACGTTTGCCCTCTGAAATTATTTCAGCTTTTTATAAAATTGCGATTTAGTTGGATTTATGTTACTCGTTTTCGCTAAATTACCACTCCTGGCAGACAAGACCGATAGTGGGTGTTAGGTCGCAGGCAGCAGAGTCTAGTGACACACAGAGCACTGCCCCATCGGTGCATACTGCTGAGGCTAGGCATTAGCAGGGACCCTATCTGCCGGCATTGCATCCTGGTCCTGGAGACAATAGCGCATCTGTTGACCGAATGTCCATCACTACAAGTTCCGCGGGAAGCCAGGGTGGTGGGAGTGCCCTGCGTGAGGAGATGTTTTATGGCTCAGCTCAGCAGATGGAGCTGGTAGCCAATATACTAGCCGGGGTCATAAGAGAGTAATCTCAGTACCCTCTCTAGAATATGTGCGTTAGTTAGTTGAACTTATGTTATGCAGCATCATAGCTATTACGCCAAGATGCTGAAGAAGAACGTGAAAAGGTATTCCAGATGTAGTTTTTTTTTTGAGAACATCACTCTACTGGTTAGCTCTAAAATCTGAACATCCCTTTGGGCTTCTGAGATAAGTGAACTAGAATGTTAAAAGTATGTCGACATGTATTGTCGTCAATTCTGTGATATTTCGATTCAATCACTAGTGTTTGTAAATTTAAAAAAAAAATGTTGACACTATTCGCAAGCTCTTCAGCTGACATCTCAGAAACTAGGTTGACGAAAATGGATGCGTTGTTATCTCAAATCTGAACTATTCCCTGAGGTATTTCAAAGGTGCAGTCGTAGATGGCTTCGATCGATGGACGATGACCCATGCCGAATTGTAGCATTCATTTGTTGTGTACGTTCCGTCCTACATTTCGCATGTTGATGGTCAGCGGCAAAAAGAAAAAAAATCAAATTCAAAATAAAAATCACTATCAATGCTTTTAAGAATGTCATTTAGAAATATGAATTTTATTTACCTAATAAAATGAACAAGCAAGTTTACACTGTTTGGAAACAGTTATCGAGAATTTGAATTTGTACGTATAGTAGCTCTTTGTTACGTGATAACGATAAAAGCCCGCCTAGCAATTGCGCCGGCAGTGCGTGAATTTCACATCTAGTAGTGTTGTTTAAAAACAAATGCATTCAAGAAACGCACTTTATTAGATATCCCATTGGTGGTAACTTTTTTGGAAATTTCATTTTGCGTGCCAGTTGAACACAGCGTTAAGGCCATTAAGCGCGTACACACGTAGAGAGTTGTTGTCTGCGATATGTCGCTTGATTGTCGTTAGACCTAAAATGAATGACAATAAACTACGCTTCGTCTAATCTTCGCTAAGATGAAAGTTTCAAGAGTGATTAGCAACTATTGCACTGGTCACAAACGACTTTTAGAATAAAATTTAAAAAAAATCTAAGTAAAAAAATTATTAAATCAAACCCAGAATCGTTCTATGCTATGTACTGCTCCTCGAGCGCTTATGAATTATACTTATTTACGTATTCTACAGTGTTCTTGGCTGTCGCCGCAGTACTCAGTAAGTTTATTTAAGATTTTTGTTCGTTCGTATGATAACAGATACCAATCAAGTAACTCACATTTTGGTAAAATAAATAATTTCACTCTGCATCTTTGCAGTTCACTACTAATATGAAATTTGAATTGTTATAAAATTGATTCTTTTTATATTTTATCGCACTCTTTCACAGATTAACATTTTCATAAAAATCTGCTAAGAGATTAATAATGTTTATACAATTATTAAAAAAAATAATAATATATATTTTGTGTCTTTATAGTTCAGACATCGCTATCAGTAGAGACAGTAAATGGTGAGTTTTTGTGGTCAGATGTATGTACGAAAATAAAACTTCAAAAACAAATTAAATACTCAAGATATGTAAATTATATTTCCGGAATGTATTTTTAAGTTAATTGAAATTCTTTTATGTCAAAAAATAAAAAACAACTTGATGGGGGACATACTTTTCAATTAAAATACGGTGTTGATTCTAGAAACAGGATGTAACAGAAGACCGAATTAATCTTAATTGTATGCCACCAGACATTTTTTAAGTGTGCAGGAAAAGTTTGCGCAAACTTGTTTCAACGGACAACCAAAAGGACTGTCTGTGACGCCTTGTTTCACTGGACAATCAGTAGGACTGTCTGTGACGCCTTGTTTCACTGGACAATCAGTAGGACTGTCTGTGACGCCTTGTTTCACTGGACAATCAGTAGGACTGTCTGTGACGCCTTGTTTCACTGGACAATCAGTAGGACTGTCTGTGACGCCTTGTTTCACTGGACAATCAGTAGGACTGTCTGTGACGCCTTGTTTCACTGGACAATCAGTAGGACTGTCTGTGACGCCTTGTTTCACTGGACAATCAGTAGGACTGTCTGTGACGCCTTGTTTCACTGGACAATCAGTAGGACTGTCTGTGACGCCTTGTTTCACTGGACAATCAGTAGGACTGTCTGTGACGCCTTGTTTCACTGGACAATCAGTAGGACTGTCTGTGACGCCTTGTTTCACTTGGCGATCAGTAGGACTGTATGTGACGCCTTGTTCCACTGCACAATCAGTAGGACTGTCTGTGACGCCTTGTTTCACTGGACAATCAGTAGGACTGTCTGTGACGCCTTGTTTCACTGGACAATCAGTAGGACTGTCTGTGACGCCTTGTTTCACTGGACAATCAGTAGGACTGTCTGTGACGCCTTGTTTCACTGCACAATCAGTAGGACTGTCTGTGACTCCTTGTTTCACTGGACAATCAAAAGGACTGTCTGAGACGTTTTGTTTCACTGGACAATCAGTAGGACTGTCTGTGACTCCTTGTTTCACTGGGCAATCAAAAGGACTGTCTGTGACTCCTTGTATCACTTGACAATCAAAAGGACTGTCTGAGACGCCTTGTTTCACTGGACAATCAAAAGGACTGTCTGAGACGCCTTGTTTCACTGGACAATCAAAAGGATTGTCTGTGACTCCTTGTTTCACTGGGCAATCATAAGGACTGTCTGTGACTCCTTGTTCCACTGGGACATCAAAAAGACTGCCTGTGACTCCTTGTTTCACCGGACAATCGGTAGGACTGTCTATGACTCCATGTTTCACTGGACAATCAAAAGGACTGTCTGTGACTCCTTGTTTCACTGGATAATCAAAAGGACTGTCTGTGACTCCTTGTTTCACTGGACAATCAAAAGGACTGTCTGTGACTCGTTGTTTCACTGGACAATCAAAAGGACTATCTGTGACTCCTTGTTTCACTGGACAATCAAAAGGACTGTTTGTGACTCCTTGTTTCACTGGGCAATCAGTAGGACTGTCTGTGACTCCTTGTTTCATCGGACAATCAGTAGCACTGTCTGTGACTCGTTGTTTCACTGGACAATCAAAAGGACTGTCTGTGACTCGTTGTTCCACTGGGCCATCAAAAGGACTGTCTGTGACTCGTTGTTTCACTGGACAATCAGTAGGACTGTCTGTGACTCCTTGTTTCACTGGACAATCAAAAGGACTGTCTGTGACTTCTTGTTCCACTGGGCCATCAAAAGGACTGTCTGTGACTCCTTGTTTCACTGGACAATCAAAAGGACTGTCTGTGACTCCTTGTTCCACTGGGCTATCAGTAGGACTGTCTGTGACTCGTTGTTTCACTGGACAATCAGTAGGACTGTCTGTGACTCCTTTTTTCACTGGACAATCAAAAGGACTGTCATTGATTCCTTGTTTCACTGGACAATCAGTAGGACTGTCTGTTACTCCTTGATTCACTGGACAATCAGTAGGACTGTCTGTGACTCTTTGTTTCACTGGACATTCAGTAGGACTGTCTGTGACTCCTTTTTTCACTGGACAATCAAAAGGACTGTCATTGATTCCTTGTTTCATTGGACAATCAGTCGGACTGTCATTAAAAGGACTGTCTGAGGTGCCTTGTTTCACTGGACTATCCGTAGGTCTGTCTGTGACTCCTTGTTTCACTGGACAATCAGTAAGACTTTCTGTGAACATTATGGGAAATTTTGACTTTTATCGATTAAAATAAATTTAACTATGTAATGATTGCATAGCAGATATTGTTGCAATCGTCACATTATTGTCTGAATATTTTTTAAAATCTTAATTTGTTATGTAGCACTTCTTTATGTGAATCAGTGCGCGGTCAGCATAAGTGTTAGCTTCTTGAGTTCACGTTGTCATTTTAAACATAGAAATGTGTCAGATAATTTCAATCACTTAGACACTCATACAATTGTTTCATACATTTTTACATTTCCCGTGTTGCTTCAGCATCCGAAACTACACCGGCTCAAAGTACAACTGTTTCTGATAGTAAGTACTTTTCTGTAGTCATTTGCTTTTGAGTCTTTGACTATATTAAAAAAAAAAATTAATAATAGCGGTTCTAAAAAAAAATTAAAATTAAGGGGTTAACAATGTTATTTTTTAAAAATCAGTTATTTAATAAACGCCTTGAATCAAAATAGATAGAAACGTTAAAGATAATTTAATAATGAATTGGACACAAATAAATATGTTGATACACCGTACATTTCCCCATGTTTTTCACCATGCGTCTTGGCAGCACAATTTGAATTATATTTCAGACTACGCATATTTAAAGTTTATTTTAGATATACATTCACTTTTAAACACACAACATGCAAGATACTAAAAAAATTGCACATCAATATACTGTGAGAACTTTGGTCATCACATTATAAAATCGTTATCAATGTATGCTATTTTAAATATTTTATCCTGTAAGTAATTCTCATACCCTAGATGATAAAGTTATTCGGTAGGTCACACAGCTGGGCATCCAGGGGTCAGCTTCTTTTAAAGCCGATAAAACTATTAGCTCGCGCTGTCCACGGACCATCTCGCTGAAACCTGGTTTTAAAATTAGCATCATAAATGAGGCCAGAGCTGGGTGGTGTGCTGACTTTTACTGCACTGCACAGTCCCCCCCCCACCCTCACAAACTATTACTACGCCACTGATAGCAAGGAGAAAAAACAAATAATTTATAATCTGACATGAAAAGATAAAGATAGAGATGTATACTCTTTGTATACCTTATTTTCATAATCATTTCTTAAAATTTAAAATTTATTTGATTTGAAAAACATTAATTAGTCGTAAATAAAATATTTTACATCAAAACCTTTTCGATAGTGTATAATTGTATGAAATAAATGTTATATCAAACAATCCTCTCATATTTTGCCTTCGATGTTTTCTGAATAAAGATTAAAAATTGTGTAAAAGAAAGAGCACGCGGTTTAGTCTTTCTCATTTTAATTTTACTAACCCCCCTAACAGGCTCAAAGACAAATGATCTAGCTAATGTAACAAATAACATTTGTTATCAATTTTTAATATTTTAGTTTGATTCTCCAATCGGCATCAACCCTGCGATAACTTTATTTTGTCAATTTAATAAAAACGGGAAGTTGCAAAAAACAAAAAAAAAAAAAATCAAAAAAATAATAATAATTACCCACACATTCACAACCACTCAAAAAAAGCATAATTAGAGCATCGTAGCACTAGCAGTGTGATGTAGCGTTGCCTGGGTGGCAGTCAAGAGATTGCCGGTACAACGGATGAAATAGCATCCTGCTGGGTGAGCTGTGAACCTTGATCAATCCATAGGTGGGGTCGATGTGATGAAATATACACGATTTCCTTGAAATGTTATGAAAATCTTTATTAGAAGTCAACAGTCCTGGGGTACTTTAATTCAAGTTTAAACAGTTTGACATTCTGGCTCCTGCCAAATAGAATTGGACTACACATCAAAACTGAATTTTACGCCAGTTTTTTTGGGGGCTATTTTCAATAGAAGCTTGGTAAAATAGCGCAAAACAATAATTGATGTTATAGGTGTGATTCTTACTGCTTTAAACACATTTTTTTTTTGGTATCCAGCCAAAGATCCCACTAACACTGCAACTGGTAAGTGTAATCATAATTAACGTGCTTGAAATATGCAATATATTCACTTTTCTGTTGAAATATAACGGTAATCTATTTTGGAATGTGTCGTTCTGGAAGACATAAAACCAAGTGTAATTTAATTTTTTTTAAATTTATTTTGGGGTGAAGTGGGTGTGGTGGACATTTTAAATAAAATCTGGACTGTGCATAATGAAACTTTGAATAATCATGAAATATTGTTCACAATTAGTGAGCATGTAAATATGAAGCTTAGTTAGGATAACTAAAAGCTTCCTTAGCTATCACAGAAAGATAAGATCTCTGACGTTGCGTTATGACGCTAATCAATTTTAAAAAAAATAATTTGTTTTATAGGTCCAACCGGAAGCACCGACTCAACTACAACAGGTAAGTGTCGTCATATTTTTATTTCAGATGTTTTATTTTATTCATGTAAAAATGGAAATCATGTTTGAGATTGATTCTTTTCACCAATTAAATGTCCTTAAAATGGTAACCAGGGTGTTATTTAAGCTTTACTGTGTGATCGTTTTAAGAAATGCAATTAAACTTTAAAATCTACTTTACACGTCTTGAAGAAAGTGTAGCCATTTTTAATTTCAATCCACTTTTACATTTAAAGCTGTTGCACAGTTAAACGCTTACAAAATGGGGGATGTAACATTGTATATATTATATTCGTCTCTTATATCATTTAAATTTACAAAGGTAGACATTTTAATTGGTCTAATACGAAGGCGAACAAGGAAAAACAATCTTACTTGTAGGATACATATGGCACCTGAAATTCTTACATATTAAATTGTGTTCGCGACCCGAGCGGAAGTTCCTATGGACCTCCCCGGGAACCCCATCTCGCGGGACCTCCCCTGATTTTACAGAGTGAGGGTGGGGGGGGGTGGGGGTGGCTGCCCCAGGAACGCCAAAGGGTTAGCTCCCATGTATTTAGATCTTACAAAGTATGGAGTGAATTTGCTACTTCAGATCACTATTACCTCCCACGCCACCCCTTGGGGATAAAAGTGATCCTATATTTTGAGTCGGTGCGAATATAGAGAATCTTCACAGGTACACTGCGAAGGGGATTCCGCAGATCCACCGACCACACAGATCTTGAGGTCCTGGGCCCTCCCTAGCCCTACATAAACGTCAACATCACAGATGGCACCTAAACGTCTCTGATTTAAAAGTGAATACGATTTTGTCCCCATTTCGAATGGATGATAGTACCCACTAAATCAGTGGTTCTAAACCTTCCTAATGCCTTACCCTTTAATACAGCTCCTCACTTTGTGGTGACGCCCTTACAAAAATCACTTTCGTTGCTACTTCATAATTATGCGTTTCCCTATGGTCTTAGGTAACCCCTGTTAAAAGGTCGTTCGAAAACCCCCCCCCCCCCACCCCCAAAGGTGTCTCCAACAGGCTGAGAACCACTGTAATAAATAGATGTAATATTGTTACCACTATCTAATACCAATACATGGTTCATTTGACTCGTGTTTATTTATATACTTTCAGCATCGTCCATTGTTGTGAAGGCTTCTGCCATCCTCATAGTTTCCTCAGCAATCGCTAGTAGGATATTCTGAAGGGACTAAGCCAACCATTTGTTTCCTTATTGAGCTCTAAACTTGTACACAAATTATTTCACGGGAATTAGATAAACTTAAAAATTGAAACTTTTATTTATTATTTTATTTATTAATTCATATTCATAATGTTATTTTTGTATGGAAAGACATGGCATAACTTACATGACTCAAGTTCAATGAAGTGAAAGCGCCACCAGGACACTGCTGTATATGTTCAGATATTGTTCAATTTTAGGCCAAGATCTCCGTAATGTTAAAAAATGTTGTCAGAATATATTTTGTTTAAAAAAAAAAGACAAAAACCTTGTAACATTTTCAACAAAAATGAATGGTGGCTTTATTTCTTAACTTGATGAACACTGAGATATTGTCGTCTTTTCTTCTAGATTTGTGATATTTTACTTAAATGTGTGTTTTAAAAAAAAATATTAAATTAGTTTCAGTCAATTTAACACTTTCCTAAAACACATTTATATTTTTTTTAAAATATAGTTGTTTCATTTATTTTTACTATTCCTGTTTTTTTAAAAATATTTTCTACTTATTTATTACCCAACAACAACATACAAAAATGCACACAGAACAATAAAAACAAGTCGTGCCATTTTAACAAAATTATTTTTGTCAAATTTTATGCCAATAACTTCCCAAACATTCCATTAAAAAGAAATTGTTATTTATTATTATTTGTCTGTGATAATTATAAAAGACTTTGTTAACTTTATTTAACGATATTAAACTTTACCATTTAAAAAAAAAAGGACTACTTTAAGAAAAATAAAAAAATTAAAAAGAAAAGATAAACGATTGTTTTTTAGTTTTGTTTATTGCCCTTGTATTTGCAACACAATCATTCTTAAGAAAGATTCATTCTTCTGATGATGTGTTGATACCCAAAGTTGTCTGAAACAGCAAAACATATATTACGTGTTTGAAACTTGTTTGATCCAATGGCAATAGGTCTTAGTCAAAATGACTTGAAAAATAGACCATGACGCAATGAATAAGTGTGCAAGTACTTATCCCATCCAATGGCAAGCCTTAGTCGAGAATACTGGCAATAGAGCAAGACGCAGACCCTAAGAGTGCACGTACTTATCCATGCTAATCCCAAATAATCCATTCGTCCTTGCCCCTAGCCGTTGATCCGATACATTGGTCCTTTTTGTTGTACATGGCGTCTAGATAAGACTTAAAATATCAACACGGTTCTGCCATTTATTTTTTAAACCCAGATAACACTATCAAGGTCACATCAAGGTCACATCACAATTGCATGTGTTGACGTGCCGCGCTCCAGCCTCATTATTTACTGTGAAGTCATTGGAGTTTGATCTATTTCGATCGCATAGTATGCACCAACGGAAAGCGTTGATCATTGAAGTCCGTGTTATCGGAAGTGTCAGATACAAGCGTGTTGTGTTAAATGGATCTACGGTAATTTATTGAATCCATCGCGTCTCAACAGAGATTACATTTAAGACAGAATGACTTGATTGGCTTATGACTTGTTTCTCCCTGATCGTGCGGTTGTCCTGATTGACTTATGTCTTGTTTCTCCCTGGCCGTGCAGTTGTCCTGATTGACTTATGTCTTGTTTCTCCCTGGCCGTGCAGTTGTCCTGATTGACTTAGGACTTGTTTGTCCCTGGCCGTGCAGTTTTCCTGATTGACTTAGGACTTGTTTCTCCCTGGCCGTGCAGTTGTCCTGATTGACTTATGTCTTGTTTCTCCCTGGCCGTGCAGTTTTCCTGATTGACTTAGGACTTGTTTCTCCCTGGCTGTGCAGTTGGCGTGATTGACTTATGACTTTTTTCTCCCTCGCCGTGCAGTTTTTGATTGACTTATAACTTGTTTCTCCCTGGCCGTGCAGTTGTCTTGATTGACTTATGACTTGTTTCTTCCTGGCCGTGCAGTTGACCTGATTGACTTATGACTTGTTTCTTCCTGGCCGTGCAGTTGACCTGATTGACTTATGACTTGTTTCTCCCTGGCCGTGCAGTTTGCCATGTGATCGAAAACATCTCATTAAATGTCATCTTAGAGAGAACGCCGGGCTGTAGAAAACACCCCTCTACTAGTAGTCTACTACTGCCCAACCCCTAATCTACCACTACTTTACACCTACCGAACCACTACTATATTCCTACTTTACAACCACTCCACCCCTCCTCTACCACTTATCTCCTAGTACTCTTCCCCTACTCTACCACTACACTACCCCTACTCTACCACTACACTACCCCTACTCTACCACTACACTACCCTTACTCTACCACTACACTACCCCTACTCTACCACTACACTACCCCTACTCTACCCCTACACTACCCCTACTCTACCACTACACTACCCCTACTCTACCACTACACTACCCCTACTCTACCACTACACTACCCCTACTCTACCACTACACTACCCCTACTCTACCACTACACTACCCCTACTCTACCACTACACTACCCCTACTCTACCACTACACTATCAATACAATAAAATAATTTGGAAATCACTGGATGAAAAAATAAGAGATTACAAAATTAAAATAAAAACATTATCATTGCCAGCGGTTACCCAATCTAAATGATCACCAGTTAATTCACATCATCACTAAGACAGTTCACTGACAGCTGCTTTATATATATAAATATATATGCATGTCGGGTCATCGTGCAGGCAGGATCACTGCGTGCCGAGGAGCTCTACAGGGCGGAAGCAGCAGTAAAGAGAGCTCAGAGAAGAGCCAGAAAACACTGCTCTACCGCATTCGTGTGTGGGACATGTAAAAGAGACTGCCACTCGAGGATCGGTCTCACTAGCCACACCAAGAGCTGCAATCAGAAAAGATAAATCTATCGTCTCTCGTAGACGGAAAGATGCCAGAGAGAGAGAGAGAGAGGGGGGGGGGGGCGATTTACTGCATAAGGAGATTGCTTGTCCTCCTAAAGAAAAATCCCGACTCGTGTGAATTTGTACAGCGAAGCCCGCGCCACCGTCTCCTTATGACGGACAGGTGCATGAATAATGATAGAAATTTTTAAAAAAAGCATGTGTGAGAGAGAATAAGTAGAGACTTCGGAGAAAGGGGGGGGGGGGTAAAGAGTTTGAGGGACGGGGAGACGCCATGTTTTGGTTGGTAGAACATCCTGGTGGCTCTGAATGGAAACACTCGCGTTATTGAATTTTTTATTACTACATAAAATAAAAGTGTGTTCCATAGAGGAAGTCTAGGGGGAAAAAGCCGCTAAAACTATTTGACTAAAACTATTTGTGTAAAGCGATTTGACTAAAACTAATTGACTAAAACTATTTGGCTAAATCTAATTGACTAAAACTATTTGACTAAAACTAGCTGACTAAAACTATTGGCCTAAAACCGATTGACTAAAACTATTAGATCAAATCTATTAGACTAAAACTTTTTGACTAAAGCTATTTGACTAAAGCTATTTAACTATTTAAAAAAAAATCTATTTGACTGAAACTAATTGAAAAAAAATGACTTAAACTATTTGACTAAAACTAAAAGTACTTTTCTTATTTTTTTATTTTTTTTTCGACTTTGGTGCATGTCTTAGACTCGCTCGGTCGGTGGGTTCAAATATAGCTCTTATTGTAAATATTGACCGTGATTAGACCCTCTCTCTACCCCTTACGGGTGGACGCGAAACCCATTCCCAATCCTGGACATTGGACTTGTTAAAATTCTATGTGCGTGCCATACCTGATCCAGCTCACGCTATTGGTATTTAAAACGGGATTTGGCTGTGAATTTTTTTAAAACAAACTATTACAGTTATAAACATTGTTATAACAGTATCTGACAACCCTGTAATAATATTGATAATAAAAAGATTACAGTTTCATAAAATAATATATAATAATTCTCCACACTTCTAGCTCATCAAATGTTTAATTACAGGGATTATTTTAAAAAAAAATGTATTTTGGTAGGCCTGTTATGATAATTTTAGTTTTAATTCTTACAATTCATCTTCTGGACGGGCGGCTGGATTGCGGTGCGGTCAAAACATGTGTAATTTTATTGAATAAATGCCCAAACTCTGCCAGACAATTAAAATATAATTTCATTTTTGTAAATAGAATCCCCCGTGTATATATATTATAATAGAAACAGATCAAATATTTGTTTGTTTTCCGTTCCCAAATTAATTTGGTTGAACGTGTGTGTGTGTTTTATTTTATTCCTTACGCCAACACATTTTAGAACCAGCTCCCCCACCTCCCATGTCGACGCCCCTGAATTTACACTGTTACAATTGAAAAGACAGCCACGATATAAAGCAGAGAAGAACTTTCGAGATAGTAAAACTATGTTTAATCTTCTTTAAGTATAATATTTAGAAGATATCTAAATTGCACCAGAACTTTTCTTCCACTTCTTGTAAACTGTACCAATACTTTCTTCCTATATTCCAAACTGTACCAGAGCTTTTCTTCTTATCATCCAAACTGTACCAGAGCTTTTCTTTCTCTTCCTATAAACTGTACCAGAGCTTTTTTTCCTATCCTCTAAACTGTACCAGAGCTTTTCTTCCTTTTGTTATAAACTGTACCATATCATTTCTTCCTCTTCTTCTAAACTGTACTTAAGCTTTTCTTCCTCTTCTTCTAAACCAGTGGTTCTCAACCTTCCTACTGCCGCGACCCTTTAACACAGTTTCTCATGTTGAGTGGACCCTCTACTACAAAATTATTTTCTTCGCCACTATATAACTGTAGAGAACATGTGTTTTCCGATGGTCTATGGCGACCCCTGGGAAAGGGTCGTTCGACCCCCAAAGGGGTCGCAACTCAAAGGTTGAGAACCGCTGCTCTAAACCGTACTAGAGCTTTTCTTCCTCTTCACATAAACTGTACCAGAGCTTTACTTTCTCTTCCCATAAACTGTACCAGAGCTTTTCTTCATATTCTTATAAACCGTACAAGAGCTTTTCATCCTCTTCACCTTAACTGTACCACAGCTTTTCTTCCTCTTCTTCTAAACTGTACTTAAGATTTTCTTCCTATTCCTATAACACGTACAAGAGCTTTTCTTCCTATCTTCTAAACTGCATCTGAAACTTTTTTATCTTCCTCACATTTTTACGGGGGTTTATCTTCCTCTTCATCTAAATTGTACCAGAAATTATCTTCTTCTTCATCCTTACTGTACCAGATATTTTCTTACTTTTCATCTAATATATATTTATGGAATTCTGCACAACACTCAAATTTCGTATATTTGGAGAAGACTTGGCGATGTACATTATGAATATAAATGGTGTATATAATCTTAATGTCGCCGAATAGACTTGCAGTTTAAAGTTCTGTAAGTGGAATGCTTTCAAAATTTATGATTGAAATTAAACAACTCATAAAAACATTTTTTTTCAGGCATTATCTATTATTTTATTTTATATTAATATTCTATCGTACCACCCGCTTTTACGCCACAGATTTATTTCACCAACTATTTCTGAAAAAACAAAAGAAAATATGACGCAAAAAACGCACGTGCGATCTTTTTTGTTAAGAATCTCATTGAGCGCGGGTATCGACAATTTTATTTCATGAAATGAGAGGCATCAGCTTGCCTTTCTCTTCCCTTTGAAAAAATAGAAAGAATTGATTTTTCGTGGGTTGGGGCTGACAATCTGAAAGAATATATTGTCATCGGCAACGCGTGTATGTGCAAAGTTTCAGCTCGATAGGTTGATAGGTCGGTTAGCCGTCTGGAGATTGTTTGCCCCAAACACACAAATGTGAAGTTAATATAAAGGATTTAATAATAAAAATAAAGCTAAAAATACAGGCATCGTGGGCGCTGGGCTTTCTTGTCTAATCTTGTGTCGTGGGACACGCCCATGTCCAATTAGGTAGCTATCTATATTATTGATTTAATGTAATAAGTGATCTCTCTCTCTCTCTCTATTTATATATATATACAATATATATAAATTTATTTATATTAATATGTTCGTGGGTGTGTATTTGTGTGTGTGTGTGTAAGAATAATAATACACGCTTTGTCACTTAAATAGCATATTAATTAACATTTAAATAGTTGTTTAGGCTAATCAGACGTATTGTATTCATTATTTTTTTTAATATTCCCACATTCTTGTATCTTTTAAGTCTTTTTGTTTTTTTATCATTATTATTCATCTGTGGATAGATTTGACTTCGCCAAATGGTAAGAAATGGGAGTTACTGCAATCCCGTAAATATAACACTCAGCTGTAATGTAGTATCCCCGAGGACAGCAAGAGGAAAATTCCTCTTGCTGTCCTCTCTGATACTAAATCATAGCTAAGTTTTATTTTAATTTATATACGTTTTTAATGTTGTTTGTTCATCGACGAAGGCTTCTTGCCGATATGTTCGTAGTATTGTTATGTTTTATTTTAGGTTTTCCCGTCCTTTGTTTTATTCGTTTAAACGTTTGCTAAATTTGTCTATAAAGTATGAACCAAAAACAAAGGCATTGAAGTTTCCATTGAGACATTCAAAGCCTTGATAATACTTCATTAATATTTGCATAGTATCTGTCCCATTGGCAACTTGTGGTTTCAAGAACAGATTCTTCTAGATGTCAGAATTAATTTTAAAAGCTCTGAATATTTGAAAGATTTATAGATACGAAACAATTCACTCACCAGATCTTTTACTCCAAATATCATGATAAAATTATCTTGAACATTAAGGTGTTAATACTTTTCTACGAGATTGAAAAATGGAGTTGGTATAGTTGCTAAAAAAAAAACAAAAACAAAAAAAAAGATGAGTGATGGTCTCAGTAAGAAGCTGGATCCAAAAAACAAAGTGGTTTTTGCAATCACACAATGAAGCCATAGTGCTTTAGTTTATTTCACTTCAAACACTGATGTCGTGAAGTCGTTGGCATTTCTTTTGCATGCTAACTTTTAGAAGGAAAAAAAAAAGTAATTTCTTAGAATCTGATCAGGAACTCTTTTTTTTTTGTGTGTGTGTTTTGTTTTGTTGTGGTGTTACGCTATGCTATTTATGCGTTCCACTTCGCAGAAATGGAATGCATTTTCATTGAGTCAGTGGCATGCCCCCCCCCCCCTCCCCCTACCAGATTTCAACTCCGGGTTGGATTTCAGAGTTTGCCTTCTGTTAGATGCGTTTCTATTCAGTGTTCGCCACTCCCATCAACACGTCGACTCTTTCACGAAATACAACTAAAACTTCCAATCCATTCAGCCTGGTTGTAAACGAGAATGTATGTATGAATACCTTAATGGCAGTCGATTCAAACGAACTATTCGCACCTGTTTGGAAATGCTACGCAACAACAACGACTGTCGTTATAGCAGTGGTTCTCAACCGTACTAACGCCGCGACCCTTTAATACAGGTACGCACGCTGTGGTGACCCCCCCCCCCCTCCAGAACCATAAAATTATTTTCGTTGCTGCTTCATATATATGTGTTTTCCGATGGTCTTTGGCGACCCCTGTGTGTAAGGGTCGTTCGATCCCCGAAGGTGTCATGTCCCACAGGTTGAGAACCACTGGTTTATAGCAACGTTTTGGATCAATCATTAACACTTACGCCATTTGGTGCGTAACATATAAAGGCACGGATATAAATACATGTACTACATTTGAATTCGCAAGACTTGGTGTATGGTAACTTTTGAAAGACCTGGTTGCTAAGCGTTTCTTTTTACAGGGGTTTATTTGCGACCAAAACAAATGCCCTGGTTAAAAGACTATAAAACGTGACCGCGCCGTATCTTCGAGGCTGACCATTTGCTTTATCAGAAGCAGTAATTGATGTAAGTATAGGAATGATTATAACTAGGAATGTAATCAAGCTTAGTGCTTTTATTAACTTTGAATTATAAGCAATTAAAAAAAACAACTAATTATACAAAAGAAATTTTACTACCACCACACCCCCTCAAAAAAAAAATTAAAGAAATTAAAAAAAGAAATCTTCAAATAGATGTGTAACCAATACACACTTTTAATTAATTAATTTATTTTTTAAACGATTATTTTTGCTTATGATATTTTTATAACGCTGGAAATTTAAAAAAAATTTTTTTTTTTTTTTTAAAGTCATTTCAGAACGATGAAAATGAGAATCCTTCTCTTAGGTAGGTTCCCAGATGTTAATTTTGTTTTTTGGGTTTTTTTTTTTCGACATCACTTAGTATTGAACATGGCATTAAAATGTTAACTGCTTACGAGATATTAACAATCTACTTTCTTTTTTTAAATTAAAAAATTATATACATATATATATATACACTTATATACGTTCATAATAAATTGAATGGTTTTGAAATTATATCGAGCCAATTTATCAGTTCATTATTAACACGGTTCAAGAAGAAGAGTAGAAGCACATATTATAAACACATCACGTGACTGATATTTTCAGACTGAAATTTCAGTTCAGGGGAAAAAAAAAATGGGATTGATATTTAACCAAGTTTCTATTTTTATTACAGGACTTTAGTATTTTTTTTGTTTGTAATTGGAAACAATTTAATTGTCTCAACCCTAAATATCGGTTGACTAGTGGCTAGCTTGGGAAATGTTGGATTATCTCTAGTTTAAATACGATAATTTTAGGTTTTGTTTTTGTTTTGTTATATTCCAGTGTCGTTTGCTGTTGTGATGGCTCTGGGTGAGTTTTTAGAAAAACAACAACATTAATTTAGATCATGGAACAACGTAATTCTTTTCAATTAAACACCAAACATTTAATCCAGACCAAGTATGCAGATCAATGTTATCCAGACCAATTATGTAGATCAATGTTATCCAGACCAAGTATGCAGATCAATGTTATCCAGACCAATTATGTAGATCAATGTTATCCAGACCAATTATGCAGATCAATGTTATTCAATTAACATCTCAACAGGGTAGTAACATCTCTGACGAACATACAGTTCATTCAAACTACACACGGTCACGTCTTTTAGTCAGATCATTCAAGTACACGTGGTCATGTCTCACAGTCAGATTATTGAAACAAACTACAGCGATATTCACGCAGTTCGATTAGACATCAAGCGTTGATTCACGTCGTTGAGTTACAAGAAACAACGGCATGCATTTAATTTAACACCAAGCTTAGATTTAGACGAAGGACTAAAATGAGACAATGGACTTTAAAGAACCACTCTGCTCGCCATACTGTCTAGGGAGTTTTAAAATTTTTACCATTTATCTTTCAAGTGTTAAGTGTATATAGAGAGAATTGTAAGTGAGAAATGTTTAAGTTATGTGCTCCGAAGAGAAGATGACCAGGAACACATTCACTATAGAAAAAGGGTCGAGTCCGGGTCGCGTCGGGTGAGCAGCGGAGGTCTATTTCTGCAGTTTGGGGGTGGCAGGAAAAAAACCCGATTCCTCTCCGGCCACTAGATGTAATGACTAGAATGCGTCAGTTCTATCAATATATTAGAAAATTTCTTCTTCTGGTATGTTACACTCTGTGACTATTTTATATATTATTTCAATATACGGACTTATAGGTTAAGCTATATAAAATATGCAGTCAACGTGTGGTAAAATGAGGTTTAGGTATTAGGACACTAATAGTCGTTTACCATCCTGGGTTTGCAAAGGTACGTAACATAATGGGGTGTGTGAATTTTGTAAAAGGTTTAACCTTCTTCGGTATAAACATTTCAAGTGGGAGGAAATAGGGTTTGTATATTTGTTTTATGTGAATGACACTATGCTTAAACCCGGACAAATTACAGATGTGAAAAATATGTTTTTTAGAATTTCTCTAAATAAAAAGATGATTTTTTCCATTTTCTGTTTATACAAACCAAAGGCGAAACAGTTTGGGGTGGGTGTGGGTGTTGGGGGGGGGAGGGGGAGTTTTTTTGTTTTATATCGATATCTGGATATCAGATTGTTTTACAATATCCTTATAAAAAAGTGAAAATTGGTTCAGAGATCCTTCTTTAGATATATGAATTCTGCGTTTTAAGATTTCCATTGTAGTTCATGAGCTTAAATAGTGATTGGGTGAGCTACTATTAAAATGTTTCAAAAATTATATTATTTAAAAAAAACGCAAATATCTATACATACATTTTTTCTACGAGACAAGGAATGTGTGGTTTATTATTTCCTAAATATACGTTACAACGGCGTTACAAAAGTCGTATTGTTCAAGGGTACGATACTTCAAACCTCGATTCAGTTACATATGTTCTTGTTGAGCTTTTAGATTTGCAGAATTTGGTCGAAAGTGGCGCAATATGCCTTACGTTAATTCCCGTTTAACACAAGGTCCTAGGTTATAATTAAATATCATATCATATCATATCGTATTATATTTTATCATATCATATTATGTATATAAGAGTGAACGTTTGTTTGCCTATTTTGGGGTTTGCGGCTTTGTTCCACAAAGGCTTTTACATGGATTGGTGGATCTTGACCAAACTTGGCCCATGTATCCATCTTTATAACTTTTTGTAACATTGCCGGGGGCCTCAAATTCATTTTTCTTCTTCTAATATGAGCTATATAAATAAAATGACCAATAAGTACTCCTACATGAATGGATGGATATTGACATAACTCATTACACATACACCTGATTATCAATATTAAAATACGGAAGGGTTCTAAACTCATAATATCCATTTCGCTTGGGCCGGTGGCCCCTTTTAAGTTTTCCCTATACAAGCTTTAAATATTAATATACTGAATTCTTTTTTTCCCCTTCATATGAGCTTTATAAAAAAAAATAAACAAAAAAAAACTCGTACATGAATAGATGGATCTCGACCAAACTTAGTACACGTACACTTGATTATCCATATTCAAATAAAGAAGGATACTGAACTCATAATATCCATTCCCCTGGAACCGGGGGCGCCATTTCAGTTTTTCTTATATAAGCTATATAAATATCAATAGGCTTAGAAAACACTATAGGTTCTATGTGAACTGATGGATATAGGCCTAGGGTGGTAGCAAAACCCTTCATTGTCCGTATAAAAATATCGGTGGATTTAATAGTCATAATATCCAATCTAGAATTTTCCAGAAAAGTTCGATAACTTTAAAAAGCTGTATCTATGGCAATTTTTAAATATATTTTAATAGAACACATGTTAATTTCTAACTCCATATTTATCTGAATGATTTTTGTATAGGGCCCCTTTCCTCGGCAAAACTAATTCGGTACAATTATGGAATGGCCACCCGCTGGGTCCCCTATGTCAACTTAAATGTACAATAGCTAAAGTGCATTTTCGTATGTGTAAACTAATTACGTAGGAAAGTGATTGATACACGTTTGAAGGGGGAGATTAATTTTAATCTAGAATGTTCCCAAAATTGCTATATAGTTCTACGGGGATAAATAATGGGATCTAAAAGCTTATTGAAATGATAGTTTAGTTCTATTTATTTCTATACTTTCATGGGGATATTCCTTGAAATTACTCTTTATAATTCTACCGGGAACCAAATCTCACTGGCAACATGATACCAACGAGGAACATGTTCCTAAAAGGGATCGAGTAAACTGGAACCCAACGGTAACGCGATCCCATCGAGTAACCACATCAAATAGGGTAAACGGGATACCCACGGGATCGGGAACCCACCGGGATCGGGAACCCACCGGGATCGAGAACCCACCGGGATCGGGAACCCACCGGGATCGGGATTCCGAAGGGATCCCCATGGGGTTCGGAATACCGATGGGATCGAGAACACTGTCGGGGAACGAAAGATTTAAAAAAAAAATTATCAATGTGTTTTAACAGAATACAGATTTTATACTTTTTTTTTTTTTTTACTGGAGCGGAGTTGTTCTTAAAGCATGGCGCCTAAATTTATTGCTAATTAAAAGACTGTAGAAGTTCCTTTGTTCATAATGTTAAGATGTTAACGTTTACACGATGGCACTTTTCATCCCTTTACTAGCTGTTGCTCAAACCGATCCTACATCCACTGATACTTCTACAACAACAGAACCTACTACAACAACAGCAGCTGCTACAACAAAAGCAGCTGTTCCTACGACAGCAGCTCCCTCAACTACTAAAACTGGCACAACAAAATCAAACGCATGTATGTATGTTTGCATGCAATTATGTATTATTGTATGTATGTATGTATGCATGCAATTATGTATGTATGTATGTAATTATGTATGTATGTATGTATGTATGTATGTATGTATGTATGTATGTATGTATGTATGTATGTATGTATGTATATATCTATGTATGAATGTATTTATGTATGTATGTATGTATGCATGCATGTATGTATGCATGCATGTATGTGTGTATGTATCTATGTATGTAACATTTACTGTTATATATTATAAGTACCAGTGCAACAATGCTTTCTTGTCATCACCAGCTGGTGCGACAACAACAGTTGCCACGACTGGTGTCACCGCTGCAACCAATGAAACAACTACTGGTACGTAACGTATAGCTGTCTACATTTTTAACAGTCCACATAACTGTACACTACCTACTTACCAACCAAACTACCCACATGCATAAATACCTACCTAACTCGATACGTACCTACCTACCTAGCAATCTACCGACACACGACATACCTACCTATCTGCCTAACTACACACCTATCTACCTACCCTACAATCGTACCCACCTACCTACATAATTTCCTACTTATTTACCTGCCTGCTTACCTACTGACCTACCTACCTACCTACCAAACTTCCTACCTCTTTACCTGCCTGCCTACCTACTTATCTACCTACCTACCAATTGACCTACATGCGACATACCTACGTATCTACCTACCTACACACCTATCTACCTACCATCCAACCTACCTACCTATCTACATGCCTCCCTGCCTACCTACCTACCTACATTCCAACATAACTACCTACCTACCTAATCTAGCTATATACGTTCCTACCTACATATGTACCTGCCTACCGGAATGCATGTATTATGAATGTCTACGTCTGTCTCTCAATACGTCTAAGCTTCAAAATATATACCTATATTCTTAATATTTTAGTCTGCCTTATCTTAGGCGTTAAATAACTGCTCAAAATGTTATCTTCTCACAGCTGGCTCCAGCATCCTGCATGCGTCATCCTGCTTCTTCATCCTGCCCATTGGCTTGAAAGTTTTGTTTAATTGAGTTTTTTTTTTTTTTTTAGTTTTTTAATTAGAAACTTAAGTTAACAATTGTTTTGGTAAAAAAGGCTAACTATTAATTTATTTTTTTAAAGTAAAGATTTAGATTATAAAATATTAATATTTACTTCATTATTTACTTGTCGATGTAGATCTGGTAGTTTTTGAGAAGAGAAAAAAAATGTTTAATATCGTTGAGCTAAATTTTGTTAACAATAAGCTAATGTAGTATTTTTTTAAATCCTTTATATTAACTTCCATTTTCTTCGATGATGGTTGACTTACTGGCTGGGTGGTAATAACTTCGGATGGCTAATTGGTCCAAGCTATCAAGCTATAACTTGGCACATAGACTCATTGGCGATGACGACATATTCTAACATATTTTAGCCCCCCACCCAAAAAAACAACAACAAAAAACAAAAAAACAAACAAATAAAATTTAAAAAAACCAAAAAAAACATTTTTTCCTATTTTTCAAGGGGAAAATAAAACGAAATTCCCGATAACTGCGCTAAATGAGATTCTTTAAAAAAAAAAACGCAAGTGCGTAATATTTTCGTTTAATTTTCTAAAATTGTGAGAGAAATAAATCTCTGGAGTAAAAAGCTGGTGGGTCATTAGAATATTAGATCTAATATAGTTCAAAGTGTGACCACAAATGTGCGTTTTTGAGTCTTTTGAAATGGGGGGGGGGGGGTGTGGGGGTTGGACGCAGCACTAATTGGGATTCTTATAACGTGCGTTACTTGTATTCATGTTTTGTCAAAAAAAAAAAAAAAAATTGGCGACGAGTATTTTTCTTTGCAATCATTTTTTTTAAAACTGTGTGGAAATATCTGTGTCTGTCGTCTGCATTACGGCTTGAGATTTATTTATGGAAGAAACTTCTGCTATTTTTGACAACGTTGGCGCTTTGACGGGAAAGTAAAATATTTAGCATCATTAGATTCATCATTTTATTTTGCATGTATGAACTGAATGAACTCATTCTTCTGAAAGACTGATCGGTTTTAAGAACATGCCATCTTTACTAGACAATTTACTAAACTATTTATTGAACTATTTATTAAAAACTATGTATTAAACTATTTATTAAACTATTTATTAAACCATTTTTAAACTGGTTATATGTATATATTGTTTCTTTATGCAAATAGACTTGTTTTTACTCCGGTGAGCTTTCATTAAATAGCCATACTAAAACTGAAATGTAACTTTGAAATCCAAATAAAAATTAGTTAAAAAATAAATAAATTTCGCATTTTTTTTTTTTTAGAAAGGCATTAGAGGGGGGAAAATATATATACATATGTAGGCGATGGCAATGAGTATAGCTAAGAAATGTGTAACAGGTAGAAATAATGAGCTTTTAGAACTATGGAACATGTAGAAATGAGAAGCATGCAAAAATATGGAACATTTAGAAATAGAATTGAAATTTAGAAATAGCGAGCTCGTCATTCATGCAAAAAGAAAATAAGGGACTGGAGCAAGCTTCCAAAAGCAACAGTTAAGGCGACTACACTTGACACATTTCCGTCCATTGCCTCCTGTCTTGACTAGACTTGGCACATTTGCGTCCATTGCCTCCTGTCTTGACTAGACTTGACACATTTGCGTCCATTGCCTCCTGTCTTTTAACCCCCATTTCATAAGACCATTGCTGAGGAGCCCTTGCAACCAGTGAAGTAGCCCTTGCAACCAGTGAAGTAGCCCCCTTCAAACCCAGGCACACAGGCATCACGAACCCCTCTAACACATAGGAATGATACATACATTGATCGTGGGCCCTCAAAATATAGAAGAATGAACATGTAGAAATATGGAACATGTAGAAATAGGGAACATGTAGAAATAGGGAACAAGTAGAAATATGGAACATTTAGAAATAAGGAACAAGTAGAAATATGGAACATGTAGAATTAGGGAACATGTAGAAATAGGAAACATATAGAAATAGGAAACATTTAGACATATTTCAGTATTTTACGAAATATTATCTCAGACATACTAATTTCTTAACACAGACGCCGTTTCATCTGCAACTTCAAAATCACCATTAATTCCACGGGTCGGATTTAGCAACGGGCCTAGTCAACATCATTTGCGAAATTCCATAGATGTAGACTTTCCGAATTTTAACTTCTTGGCTATCGAGACCAAAAACATGCGAATATTATTTGTTTAAAAACTATAAAAGTTTCAATAGTGATTATTAGGGTAAGGACACCAGCTTCGGCCTTTCCTTCACTTTAAGTAGAAGCCTATATTTTTTAAATCTTATTTATTTAGTTCACTCGCCGATATACCCGACGTCACTTTGGTTTTTCTTTAGAAGAAAATACCAACAACTTCTGAGCTTTATCTGCGTACTTATAAATTTAGGGCCCTCTAATCATAACAACAACATTTTGCTGAAGGACCATTTGATAATTAATATTTGTTCCTATGTTTTTTGTCAAATTTAACTTGTAGCCGATGTCTTACCCCTTCACAAAAAGTTGTGGACATTATGGGCGCCCCCTGCACAAAACTATTTGGACATCATGAGCGCCAGCCCTGCAAAAAATATGTGGACATTATGGGCGCCACTTCTGTGCAAATAGATGTGGATATTATGGGTGCCAAACCCTGCACCAAAATATGTGGACATTATGGGCGCCACCCCGGAAAACAAATATATGTGGATATTATGGGCGACACCCCTGCACTAATATATGTGGACATAATGGGCGCCAACCCTGCACAAATATATGTGGATATTATGGGCGCCACCCCTGCACAAATATATGTGGATATTATGTGTGCAATGCCTGCACAAAAATATATGGATATTATGGGCGCCTACCCTGCACAAAGAGATGTGGATATTATGTGTGCCATGCCTGCACAAAATATGTGGATATTATGGGTGCCTACCCTGCACAAAGAGATGTGGATATTACGTAGAAACTTACATCTTAACCCAAGCCTTCCTGTACAGCTTTGGCTATTATAAGGAAACTCTATAATGTTACCCTTTCTCCTATCATTTGAAACTGTCAAGAAACTTTAAAAATATCTTTAAATCTGACTGCTTAAAACCAGAAAGACTTGTAGACATGTCAGAATCACACAAATAACATTTATATTATCTTAAATCCCCTTTTTAAAAAAAATCTAACGTCCTAGAACAATGTTGATGAAACTTCAAGAAACTTTTTAAAAGATATATTCACCGATTCCGAGAAAACACCTGAGAAACTCAAGAAATGTATAAAAACTGAATGAAATTTCAATAAACTTTAGATTTCCTTGACATTTTCAGAATCTTTTTATCTACGTGGAACAAAATAAAACCTGGGGAAAAAAATCATTATTAAAAAAAGAAAACCTTCAACCTACTTGATAAACAAAGGGATGTGAACCTACACGCTTTCCATTAAAGTTCAAATAACGGCCCCTGATTACACATGTCGGGAAATATTTGTAATTTTAGCATGTTTTATGCAATGTCTGGTTTACATTTCATCCACATAATTGCGTCCAATTTGTTTCCAGATCAAATTGATCTCGATCAAAGTTTTTACAAATTTCAGTTTCGAAGTAGTTCTTTCGCATGAAACTAAGATATTGGCAGAGTCGTCAACTACTTTTGAGCAATAAGATATACTGAATATTATGCAACTGAATGTAAATATTTTTTTTTCGGTATAAAAACATAGCAGCATAAGTCACAATTCTTTGAAGTGTTCTGCTGTCACGTTTGGTCAGTAACATTCCGATGTGCCGACGTCATCATTTATTAGTCCTAGATTTATTTCAGGGTTTTCCGTCGTAACTTTCTTTGAATGCATCAAAGTACTTGCTAGCAAATTCTAGAAGTTCTTCGCCAATTCTAGTTGCCATTGTTTCCGTGTTGAATCACGTTTTACGTTTTAGAAATTCAAACCTTTCATAAGAGGCTCCATCAAGTTATCAACACTTTTTGGATCGAGGTTTGTCATACTCGCAGCTGTCTTACCATTTCAACAAGGTCTTCAATACCTGACCATTGACAAGAGAATGCAATTTTTGAATCGGTAAAACAAAAGAATACACGTTTTTGAATCAGATCACTTAATCTGCAATATCTCCATGAAGGATAGATCTTTCTCTAGAAAGCACCGGGAGAAATCTTTTTCATCCTCAAAACTTTCATTTTCGTTTCTTTAACTGGGGATTCATCCCTATAGTGAGGCGTTGAGCAACTTTATATACAACGTGGCATTCAGATAACATCTTAAACATCTTTTTATTAAACCTCTGGGCTTGCAACAACTCAGGTCCTGTTCTTAAAGTTTAAAGACATTGTTTTGTGTAAAAATAAAATTGCCAAAAAAATATTTGTTGATGTTATAAACAGTTATCAAATTTAAAAAAAAAAGAAGTTTTGACACTCTTTGCTTTGGATCGTACAGACAATTTAAATGTTCAGCAACTTTAAAAAAAATAATGTTGTAATTTTAACTGATTAGCCAGCATCTCCCTTATCCATCGTTCCCCACAATTTCAGTTAATAAAGCATCTTCCAACCACCATCTTGGAGTTCCAGTTGTTTTCTAGCACCTCCAAATTCCTTTATTGTTAAGTCCAAATATCTATTCGCTTACAGGATTATTTAAAGAAAATAGATATTAAATTCAAATGTAGACACATTTTTTAATACTATTATTTTAGGGTTATGCGCCAAAAGTAACAATATAATATTATCTTCTTAAAGATAATTTACCTCGTTTAAAGCCAAACCATTCAAATTTAATTCATAAGATTATTAATTCAGTGGCGAAGCGAGCTTAACTCGCGCCCGGGGCACAATACCTTTTTAGCGCCCCCCAATACCTTTTTAGCGCCTTCCCCTATTCGAAAACCATACAATATTATAGCAAAATATACCATTTGACGCCACTTTGTGAGTAGGGCCCGGGGCATGATGCCCCCCCCCCTTGCCCCCCTCACTACGCCACTGTATTAATTTCTATAATCCTTACTTTAGAAGGAGTTATAATTTCATCACTGGCAACAGTTGTTGATTCCTTTAACATTATGACTTTTATTATTCGATTGATAACATTGGTAACATTTCTACGGAACGCCATATACTAACAAATATTTTAACTCAAGCACAGGTATGTCACAAAAAAATGTTTCTTGTCGCTAGAGAGATTAGTCTTTGTCGCGCACTCCGACATTACAGCCTAGTGGGGTTACGTCTACATAGGGGTACGTCTACATAGTGGTACGTCTACGTAGTGGTACGTCAACATAGGAGTACGTCTACATAGGGGTACGTCTACATAGTGGTACGCCTACGTAGTGGTACGTAAACATAGGGGTACGTCTACATAGGGGTACGTCTACATAGGGGTACGTCTACGTAGGGGTACGTCTACGTAGAAAAATAAGATCTTCTTTTCGGGGAGGAAAACAAGCGAGTAGATTCGTTCGGCTTTGATATCGATGGTCGCTGCCATGGTTTGATGACGTCATTGGTTGCTGCCATGGTTTGGCAAGCTAAACATGGATTGGATGACTTTGACATGAATTGAAAAATAATTATTCAGATTAAAAGTATACTTTAAAATAAATTTTTAAAATACATGTTTTGTGGGGAGTGGGAGTGGGGGTATGTTTAAATTTTCCTACTGAACTTAGTCGAATCGTGTTTAGAATAAACATATATGATTTTCGAGCCTTTCAGAGCTGAAAAAAGTGTTGGCGGAAAGCACAGGCAAGCTACTATTTAAAAAAATATTGGACACTCCCTTATGGATCACGTGTAAACAGGTTCTACAATCTTGAAATATTCCTGAGATAAAAAAGATTGTTTTTTTAATACAAGCATTAAAATGTATAAATACTGGGTGTGTGAAATAGTAGGGCCAGTTTATCACTTCAGCAACGGATCTAAAAATGTGAAAGCAAGCACCCTTGTCCTTACAAAAAAACTCAACTCTGAAATATTCAATTACGTAGCATACCCTTTTTGTATTCACATAACTTTCATCGTAGCCAGGATTATGTGCCATCCAGATGGTGCCAATATTCCCCCCCCCCTCACCGGCCACCCCATCTTCAATGAAAATAACTCTTCAGATGGCCCCCCAAAACAACTCCTCCCGACCGTATAAAATGTCATGGAGGAGGTGGTCCACCCCTTCCTACGCCGCTGATAATAATCATTTTATGATTACTCTAGTTTTTATTCAGATAGTTCATGTATTGTTTATCTAAACGCGCTGTAGTCAACACCTTTTAGCACCCCCCCCCAACAAAAAACAAAAGAAAAGAGTCAAAGTTGTCCCGAATGAAAATCTAAATTTGCCTCTCAATTTCCCCAAATTATTAAAATAATATTCAATATAGACATAATAAAAAAATGAAACAAAATGTTATATGAAATTTTGACTCTACTTTTCTCCTGCATGCTGTCACGATTTTATGTCCATTTTTTGTACTTAGAGGCACACCTGATCTCTGTCTCATAAATATTCACATCAACATTTTGGAGACTGTTATGTTATTGGATGAATCCCATTGCAGAGAGCGCTGAACCCCAGAGTGATTGTTCCTTTTTAAAAGAAATCCGTTATATTAACTTCGATTTTCGTTCTTGGCCGGCTGGGTTGCTTGCTGGCTGTCCGGCTGAGTGGCTGGCCGGCTGGGTTGCTGGCAGGCTGGCCAGATTTTCCAACGGCTCATTGACCCATTTTCCGTCAACCTATTGAGCTGAAATTTCGCACACAGACATGTTGCCAATGTTAACACATTTTAAAAAATTTTCACCCCAACCCCCAAAATAAGTTTTTCCCCGTTTTATGACACTGATTTCACGAAATAAAATTCCCGATAACTGCACTAAGGACTAATAACAGTCAGAATAGTTTTTCTGATCGTTTAAATGTTTAACTTCCACTCCCTTAAATTTTCCCTTAGTCTTAAGCAGTATCTCTTCAACCACTTTTTTTCTTTTGAAATTAAGCAGTACCGTCGAAAAATGAAGTGGAAAATATGCACTACATTATATGCACATCGCACAACTTACGTTAATTGACGCTTAATTTTAACTACAATGTGCTCTGAACAATCTTTGATATTTTGAGGATGCTTTCAATATTGCTTACAATTTGCTTTGAATAATCTTTGATAATTTGAGAAAGAATTTTAATATTAAATATTATTTGCTTTGAATAATCTTTCAGATTTGGAGAAATACTTTTAATATTAAATACAACATATGTTAGATAACCTTTGATATTTTGAGAAAGAATTTTAATATTGCTTACAGTTGGCTTTAAATAATCTTTGATATTTTGAGAAAGAATGTTAATATTAAATTAAAATACTATTAGATTTGAATAATCTTTGATATTTTGAGCAAGACTTTTAATGTTAAGTACTATTTGCTTTGAATAATCTTTGATGTCGTGAGAATAATTTGCAACTGTACATATTTTGTTTAAAAAAATATGTAATTCTTTTAAGCAAAAGCGGATACACTTTTACATGTCAGAAGTGAGGTGGAAACATGACAAAAACAACAACATTATTATTTCAATTAAATAGATAAAAGCTACAAAAAAGAAAAACACTTCAAGTTTCAAGTTGTTGAAACTATAATTGAAACTCCGTGTTTTGAACACGAACAGCTCATATCTGGCCCCGCATACCGCTGTCCAGGAAGGGGAATCAAGAGGACCCTGTCAACAAATAAACAATAATACCCCCGCAATCCCCCCCTCGCCCACCCACTTTTTTTTCCGCCTTTGAAATGCCACGGACAATGGTGCATGCGAGGAGATCTCGAGGTCTCACGTGGTATTGAGAGAGATCGTGTCACGGGTTAAGCTGTCGTAACGCGTCTGTGCATTAATAACAACTTCCTACTTTGAGGCTACAATAACAGGGGCTTAAAAGATAAGCGATTCGAGGACCAGCGGTCCCCTATCGGCGATAGCATGTGCTTTAAAGGTAAGCGATTCGAGTACCAGCGGTCCCCAAGATTTCAGTTTCCAGGCCAGGTGTTTAAAACAGACATGAAATGAAACCGCCAGGGGTTTCCTAACCATTAACAAAAAAAAAGTAATAAACAAATACTATTTCGTAAATATCCACCATAACACTCTACTCTCCGTTTATTTATTTTATCTAAAAAAAAATAATTTTCCTTGCAATTGGTTCACACTAAACGATTCACTAAACTCTTATTTAACCATTGAAATGACCCGCCAAACAATGGCGGCGGTGTGTGAACGTCCATTTCACCAAAGCCCCTTTGACAAAAGAAGCAATGAACGCACTTAATAAGATTCGCAATTAGAGATACATTATTTGAATGTTATTTCCCCCCGTGACTTTTGAACACAGAGTTTCAGCCATTCAGACATACTTAGAGAATTATTATTTGTGTTGAAAAAGGTGTATTGATAAAATAACTATTGAAGATGGTGTTTATTGAAAAAACAACAACCGATATTTAATATTTAAATGTTTTTTTTTTTGGTTTTGTTTTGGATGAAATAAATATTTGACATTGCATTTTGTTGTTGATAAAGGCAATATTTAATATTGAAAGATTTTGTTGATAAAGGCGTTATTTAACATTAACTAGCTGCAGTAGACATTTTAAGAAGTCGTCCTGTATGTCTGGCTATTTAAAACAGTTGCTGAGACTGAAGCAGCTCACGGGAAATGAGAAAAAAAAAAGAGAAAAAATTCATGATTAAAATATTTTTTGTAACAATGACACATTGTTATATATTTAATGTTTTTTTTAAAAAGAATAATGATACTGCCATTAAACACAATTATGATACTGCCATTAAACACAATTATGATACTGCCGTTAAACACAATAATGATACTGCCATTAAACACAATAATGATACTGCCATTAAACACAATAATGATACTGCCATTAAACACAATTATGATACTGCCGTTAAACACAATTATGATACTGCCATTAAACACAATAATGATACTGCCATTAAACACAATTATTATACTGCCATTAAACACAATAATGATACTGCCATTAAACACAATAATGATACTGCCATTAAACACAATTATTATACTGCCATTAAACACAATAATGATACTGCCATTAAACACAAAAATGATACTGCTATTAAACACAATTATGAGACTGGGATTGAACACAATTACGACACTGACATTAAAACAGTTATGATACTGGAATTTAACACAATCACGACTCTGGAATTAAACATCATTACAACACTGGAATTGAACATAATTACGACACTGGCATTAACACAGTTATGACACTGGAATTAAACTCAATGATTACATTGGCTTTAAACACAATTACAGCTCTGGCATTAAACACAATTATGCAACTGAAATTAAACACAGCTACGACACTGGAATCAAACACAATGACGAGACCTGGGATTAACCGCTGTTACGACACTCAAACTAAAAAAAAATAATAACATTTTCACACTGGTTTTATTAAAAAACACAATTATGAGACTGGCATTAAATATAATTACAACGCAGCCATTAAAAATCAGCATTTACCGCCCTGTTATCTAAACAGTAACAATAAAGACACCGGCATTATACTAAATACGCAACGCTCCATTAGTATATTTTGTTTTAAAAGGGGTAAAAGTTTGTATGTGTGGACAATGTACTCGAAATATGGTTAATTTGTTAATATGGTTAATGTTATAAATTTGGTTAATCTTATTGACGTGGTTCATTGGGTTAATGTGTTTATTTTGGCTAATGTTATTAATGTGGTTTATGTGGTTAATGTGGCTTATTTTCTTAATGGGGTTAATTTGCAAAGGTGTTTAATTTAACTAATTTTGTTAATGGGGTTAAATTGGCTTATTCGGTTAATTTGGATTATTATGTAAATTTTGGGCTAATCTGATTAATGCGGATAAATGATTTGATGTGGTTAATTGGTTACTTTTGTGTAATGAGGTGAACGTGGCTAACGTTAATGGCGAATAACAAAGGTTTGGTAGTGCTCAGTCCTTGTATGTTAATAAAATAAAGATCACATAAGGGCTCAGTCTACAAATTACAATTCTTGAGTAGGAACACCAGAAATGATTACTTGTAAACTTATTGTTCGTTGTTTGGTTTTTTTGCGTCGGAATATCTTTTTGGACATTAGTTTAGATATTTGAATGGATACTTGTTTGATAAGTTCTTTTATAGTTGTTTGGATAATGAGCAAATCTCAAGCAGCTGGTCTGGAGCTCAATCCCCACCAAAGCCCAGTCAAGCAAACACACCACCAGCAGCCCGGGTGGATGGGACCCGTCAACCTTGGACGGCAACTCATCTAAGAGATGGGACTCGTTAACCTTGGACGGCAACTCATCTAAGAGATGGGACTCGTTAACCTTGGACGGCAACTCATCTAAGAGATGGGACTCGTTAACCTTGGACGGCAACTCATCTAAGAGAAGGAGACTCTGAATTCAAACCCGGAGATGGAGTCCCGATAGGCGGATAACATTGATACAATGAAACATTCCGGCAACTCCCGGGTGGATGGGATTCGTTAGCCTTGGACAGTAACTCATCTAAGAGAAGGCAAACTTTGAATTCAAACCAGGAGCCAGAATGATCAATAAATTGATCGTGGTCCCTCAAACATAAGAAGAAGAAGATAATCGTTTTGAATTTTTTTTTTTGCACATTTTTTAAGGGGGTAGGGTATCTCTTTCGTCGTGAAACATGCCAATATTCCCCAAATTATGGTTATATAGTGTTAAATAATAATTACTGGATTTACCATCTTATAATTCCCGAGTGGATGTTGTCTGCGCCGATTGCACACCGTATGCACAAAATGCAAACACTATTTATTTATATATAGGAAATGATCAAAGCCATTTTGGACTTGAGTAGTAGCCTTGACTCGGGCTGCATTTTGTTTAAAGTGCGAGTTGCCCAGTTCGTCAGCCTCACTCTCTCGTCCTCGCCCATGACAAGACTTAGTGAAGACGGCTGGAAATAGATCAGCATGCAGTAGATGACCAGCAGTGTATCTTGTGTTTCACGGTGTTATTTATGAGTTCAACGGAAATTGTATCGTGTCATACAGCATACGGGACTCCATCTCCGGGTTCGATTTCAGAGTTTGTCTTCTCTTAGATGAGTTGCCATCCCAGGTTAACGGGTCCCATCCAACCCGGGGTGCTGGCGTTGATTTTGCTCATCTCTGCTAGGGATTGAGCTCCAGTTCACAAACTTGTGATTGACTCAGTTTAGAACGCTGGGCCACCCAGCACACAAAATTCTCAGATCGGCTTACAAATTACTCCATAGCTGGCCACCGAAAATGGAAACCTGTCGTATCGGATTCCTCCGATACTTTAGATGTACATACATTAAATGCAAAAGTACCCCACCTTTTTTGCAATATTCTTTTCATTTCTCCTCAGTACGTCACACGTCTCAAGCTCGTACGTCACACGTCCCATGCTCCCCTGTACGACACACGTCCCATGCTCCCCTGTACGACACACGACCGATGCTTCCCTGTACGACACACGTTCAACACTCCCCAGTACGTCACACGTCCCATCCTTCCCGGTACGGCACACGTTCCTTACTCCCCAGTACGTCACACGCCCCATGCTCCCCAGTACGTCACACACCCCATGCTCCTCTTTGGGCACACGTCCGATACTCCCCAGTACGTCACACGCCCCATGTTCCCCAGTACGTCACATTCTCCATGCTCCTCTGTGGGCACATGCCCCATCCTCCCCTGTCCGGCGCACGTTCAGTTCTTGGTAACACTAATTCACATACACGAAATACTTTTTTCGTTGAAACCTCTGTTCACATTTTTAGTTTTGTAAAGCTTCATTCATAAGCCATCGTTCACTCTTTTATTCGACAGCTGTATTTGAATATGAATGTCTAAACGTGAAATAGAACCAGGACTGTACCCATTCATTCTAAAAGGGTTTGGGCAATAAAATAACCGCTGATTTTCAAATAAGATCTGAAAAAAGGGAAAGTACTTCCTAGTTTGTCTCAAAAGATTTTTGGCTTGTATTCCTTGGCAATATTTCTATTGTGTGCAACTAGGAAGAGATCTCTTCCTGACGACCAGTCGCGCTCAGTGAGTTATCGCGGTCGAAGTTAGTTTTTGATTTACATAAAGGTCAGGACAGTGACTGAAACAAGTTTACCGCTGTAGTTACATGAAGGGCGGTGTCAAAGAAAAGCGGCGCCCTTGAGGCAAAGTCTGAACATGCCGCCCCTCAACATATATTAAAACGTTCCACCAGGGTGCGGGCCAGGAAAAAGATAACGCTCCTCCGTCCTTGTCTTTGTGAGGTCCATGAGAGGGTTAATCCTTTAATTCATTACTAATGTCCTATCTATTTTTCCGCCCTCTGGTGTTGATGCCCAGGGTGAACACTGCCATCACCCCTCCTCCTTTGGTCTTGGCGACATGGCAGAAATCTATAGTTCTGTTGTGTAAAATTAAGACAGAGTAAGAAAGGTGATCAGATTTGAATCACGGATGAAAAGGGATGATGATATGCAGTCTTGTCAGAGCAGTGGTTCCCATCATTTGGTACGCGTACCCGTGAGGGTAAGCGGCGGATCACTTGGGGGTGGGGGAGGTACGCCAACATCCTATTGATAGAACGGTAGAACTTTACCTTTACGGGAAAGCATATTTATATAACGTAGCAAGGTTTTTGCCACTTACTGTTCACTGTATGAGGAAAAATCTCATTGTACATAAAGTCCTGCATGAAGTGGAAACCCACTCCCCCCCCCCCCCCCTAAAAAATCAAATTGTGTTGGTTTTGGAAGAAGTAAAAGTTATGAATTTTTTTATACACCCATTTTAATGTCTTTAGAGTTGCAATGGGTTCTGTAAGAGATTGAATCTAAATAATATGTTCGCTGAAAAGCTTCATTAGCAGGCCCCAAAAAAATAACAAAACAAGATAAAAAAAACAACACACACACAACACACACACAAAACACATACAAATAACACACAAGCACAAAACACACACAAAACACTCACAAAAAACACAAAAATATTGAGGAAAAATGGAACGTTGCTAATGGCGTGAATACTGGTGATAATAATAAATGATAAGATTATTAATATTAAAATATCCCCCGTGTCCAAACTCTGGGGAGTCCTTGAGCCCCGTTCCGTCAATGACATCGTAACTCCAGCTCTTGGACAACGAGGCCGCACTAACCGCCCAAGTGAATGTAACATTGGTAGTGGGACTCTCCCTACAACCCATGCTGCAATACTGTGCACGCACTATTAGCTGGCAATACACGCAACAGCGCGATTATTATGGAAATCGTGGGTCATTGACTCTGGAGAAATAAATCTTAGCGTCGAACCAGGATGTAGCCTAATCCAAAAGTAATTCGGATCCTAGGATACACGTTAGCATATCAAACATTCGGTACCCCCCCCCCCCGCCCCGTGCCCTTAAACCACCCACCCACCCACTCCACAAACCTTCAGTTGGTGTTTGCTGTAAGCGACAACTATCAAAATGTCAACATAAAATACATTGCTAAATAATGTTTTTGTTATACAAGTGACACGATTAAAGCTCTCAAAGGGAACATTTGTAAATAGTCTCGCAAACAGATCAAATGCATTATATCAAACATTGTATATCATGCTATATTGAAAAGTTATTTATGAATTGTGGTAATGTCAATAAACGTTCTATTACAAAATGTTGTTTTTAATCATGATGATTTTTATTAGTAGTAGTAGTTTTATAAAACGTGGTACCGCAGCCTAAGGCTGCCAGGCTCACCACGCTGTACATACAATTTTACAAACATAATCATGAACTTAAAAAATTAACACACAATTAATAAAATGAAACAAAACAAACGTGTATTCGCTCCAACCATTCCATAACTATTTACAGGTCAAGCCATGGACGGCACCCAACAGCATCGTTTAGACGTGCTTACAGATTTGAAGATACATAATTGTAATGAACTTCGACTTATGAATAAATGTATGGGTGATTTAGAAAAAAATTGAAAACAACGAAAATAGGCACAGTGAAAAGAACTACCAACATCCGGACAAGTACACAGAATCTATAAACTTTGGGATTGCGGTCCAGAAATTATCGACAGTTCGGATTTCATGCTTTTCCCACTGCAATCATTATGCGTATCACATTATTTAATATAAAAACATGATTTTTGTAAAAATTATGAATTTTTTAAATTTGAAAAAAAAAAAAAATATTTAAAAAACATGTTTGCAAAGTAATGTCCTTTGAAAATGACCAGGTCAGTCAGGCTAACACATTTATTTCAGCCTCTCTGCGTAGGGGGCGTCATTTCAGGTTTTTTTCAGGGGGTTGAGGGAGGGGGCTAAACCAAAACTTGGTCGGATTGTTAAGTTGTTTATTACTGGAGGCGCCAGAGTACATATCAATTTTAATAAAACCTGCAAATTAAGGAAAATGGGTTGCAAATGCCCCACCCTGCCCCACCCACATGACGTCTCTGCCTCTGCGCCCCATCGACGTCACGTTGTTTCCAGTCAGTTGTTTGAAGTGCTAATCATTATAACATTAAATCAAAGATATCGATTTCAAAAAAAACTTTGATTGAGTTATTGGAGTTTGGTGAGGAATAATCGTAAGAAAAAATAGGGCATTATATTATTATTTTTAAAAAATTAGCGAGATTGTTTTAATCAGTGACCCGGTTGGGTCATGTACTATGATTGCTATAAATTTAATTCTTTAAATACAATGTTTTATCAATATTATTTTCCTTATTCAATGTGAATATTGATGTATATTCTGTTAGTTTAAATTTTAAATGAATAAAAAATATATTAGAGCCTAAATATAGAGCGTGGTTACCTAGATGCCTTTCGTTACATTGGCGTAGCTCGAGTTTGTGATACCCAGGGCGGATCGTGGCGGTGCCATAATTCTGTGAAAATATCAAAACTCACAGAATACAAACAATCCGATGAGGCCCACAACATTACGTTATACTAAGTAAACAAGGGTTATAAATCGGTCACAAGATCGACGCAGCGGCTCAGCAGACGTGTTATCTGAAAACCTACTTATCAAAGGGACAAGATCGTCTCAGCGAACCTGCTCTTCTTAGTGTTGAAAGAGAAACAATTGCAAAAAAAAAAAAAAAGATTTTGATTGAGTAATTGACCAGTTTGTGACAGTGAAATCAAGAAAAATAAATCTTTTGTAGACTATGTAAACCAGTCTACGACAGTGACTGAGTGGGTCATGTGACTGAGCGGGTCATGTGACTAAGTGGGTCTTGTACTATAATGGCTATAAATTGTTTCTTTAAATACAATGTTTTATCAAGATTTATATTGTTTTCTCTTATTCAGTGTAATAGAAAAATTTTATTTAACGGGGTGTGGGGTGGGGGGTGCCTTCAATTTTTATAATTTGTCACCGAGCGCAAAATATCATAGCTACGCCTCTGCATCCCACAGAAAATGTTCATTGTTCATAAATCAATCGATTTAATCCTTTAAAAAAATAAACCCCTGTGTCTAAAATATTTCCCAACAGTTCTTGTCTCTTTGGCAACAGTCCATTCCGTAGTGTTACGATCGAGAGGATTCTTACTATCAAGTAAGAAGTTTATATAAAATTAGAAAAGGCCTTCAAATATAATCTCATTTTTTACATATTAGATAACATATCGGCGTCTTATTGATAGTTTTCCAAATCATACGAGCATATAATAATACAAGCATACAATCATACGAGCATACATTTATTTTATTAAAAGCGTTTGGGGATTGGAGTTCGGAGTGGCCCCCGGGGGGGGGGGGGGGCGTGGGCGGTAGGTGGCGTTAAAAAAGCGATCATGACATTCAGTCACGTGCTGATAAAGAGATTTTCCCCCAACAAACTAGCTTCTTAGAATCGGTAAACATTTGCCAAAAAATGAACAACTGAAGACTTGTATCTAGCGCCTGGTCATGCTATTTTTGTTATTTAAATTAGGGAGGATATCTGAAGGTAAACGAATAATAGGTTATTTACAGCATAGCCACTTTGTTGACATGCAGTAAAAAATATTGTGGAAATTATTAGAAGGTGAGAGAGAGAGAGGGAGGAGAGACAGGAAGAGAGGGAGGGAAATAGAGGGAGAGAGGAGGAGAGAGAGAAAAAGAGAGTGAGAGAGAGAAGGGGAGAGACAAGGGGGAGATAGATAGAGAGCGATGGAGAAGGGTGAGTGAGAGAGAGGGAGAGAGAGAGAGGGTGATAGAGAGGGACGGAGAGAGGGTGATAAGGGGAAGACAGAGAAAGAGGTAGAAATAGGGAGAGCGGGGGTAAGGGAGAGAGAGAATGGTAGAGATAAAGAGAGGGAGAGAGAAAGGGGGATAGATGAGGGATATAGATAGAGAGAGGGAGCGAGGAGAGTAGAGATAGAGAGAGGTAGGAGAAAGAGAGAGAGAAAGAGAAAGGTAGGGAGAGAGGGAGCGAGATAGATAGAGAGAGAGAGAGAGAAAGAGCGAGGGAGAGACGAAAAGATAGGAGGGTATTTCTAGCATCTCTGTTAGTTTTACGCGGTACATGGCATATTGTGCTTGACATCAGAACTCTGCAATTATTTATACGACGGGGCCAACCCAAGGCCTTTCCAAGAATTCAACGGCACGCCTTAGGCTTTTCCAAGAATTTCCGTAGCACGCCCTAGGTCTTTCCGAGTATTCTACGGCACACCCTAGGCCTTTCCAAGTATTCCACGGCACGCCCTAAACTGTTCCAAATATTCCACGGCACGCCCTAGGCCTTTCCAAGATTTTCCGTAGCACGCCCTAGGCCTTTCCAAGAGTTTACGTGGCAGCCCTAGGCGTTTCCAAGAATTTACGTGGCAGCCCTAGGCCTTTCCGAGTATTCCATGACCCGCCCTAGGCCTTTCCAAGAATTTCCGTAGCACGCCTAGGCCTTTCCAAGAATTTCCGCGGTGCACCCTAGGGCTTTCCAAGTATTCCACGGCCCGCCCTAGGCCTTTCCAAGAATTCCGCGGCATGCCCTAGGCCTTTCAAAGTATTTCAAAGCGCCCCAGGTTTTACCAAGAATTCCGTGGCACGCCCTATGCCTTTCCTAGATTTCCGCGGCACGACCTAGGCCTTTCCAAGAATTACGCGACATGCCCTAGGTCTTTCCAAGTATTCCACAGCCTGTCCAATCGTCGGTGAATCGTCTCATTCACTGAATTAACTTGTACCAAAATCTATGACGTGACAACGAAATCGAAAGTCGTGCCCTTTTGATATCCGACAACAGCCGTGTTTTATATCCGGGCGTTTGAAGGGAAACAACTGATGATTTACATTATTGACGATTAAATTCATTTGCGCCCCATTTTCAGGTCAAGAGTGACTTGTACTTGATTTTACCTGACGCTGCTCGTTTACTTCCTGGCTAAAATTAATATTTGATATGTAAGTCTTGAACTAAGGAAAATGGAAGTAAAAAAAATAATTTAGTTGAAACAATAAGTTAAGTTTGTTTCTTTCTTTTTTAGTGAACATTTCTTGATTTGATGATTTTGTAGAACCGAAGATGGATTTTTTAAAATTCAAAATGTATTTTATTCGTTTCTTAAAAATGCCCTTTAAGAGTTATTTATATGTCATTTTTGTTATATTTTATTTATAAATACATATATTATTTTAATGTTTTGAATGGTTCCATTGCTAGACATCGGTGAGCATTCAGTGTGTGGGCGTGTGTGTGTGTGTGTGTGGGGGGGGGGGGGGGTAGGCTTAAACGAATGAATTTGAGACTGACGTCAGACACTTGCATCATAATACAGGAAACCGACCGAGAGAAATATCTGTAAAATTGAGAGAAGAGAGAAATGTCTTTTGTGAGAGCTTTTACTACGTTCATTATGTTACAACCGAACGCTAATATCAGTTAAAAGATATACGATACTAGCGCGATTCACAATAAAAGTTAACATTGCTAGAAACATATGAAGATAGGGTTGAAAATCTTCGAATTTTAGCGTTCTAAATTCAAAAGAAATGACTAAATTGGCACTTTTATTGTGCTATTAAAATAAAAAAAATCCATTTATCTCTTTTTTTTTTTACAGCGCATTTATTATACAAGTTATGTCTGCATTTTAATGCACGTTATGTTGCTTTTACTCTACATAATATGTCTGCTTCAACTATACACGTCTTGTCTGCTTTTAGTATACACGTTATGTCTTTTTATAACCCAAGCATTCAACGGTTAGTGCGCGTTGAAACAAAAATAATCTCCACTCATCTTTTGTGCATGGCACTTGCCGTTTCCATGGAGACCACTTCCAACATTAAAATATTCTTCCAGGAAAAGGTCAACATCCGTTTGACAGCAAGACATCCTTTTAATTTAAATATTACTAAAAATTTATAGGAATATGCTCTTACAGGCAATATATATTTCAAAATAAAGTAAACATGAGAGGGGAGATAAGTCGGTATTTAATTTCATTACAATACGATCACAGATTAGTGGCCTTTAATTTACTAAGCTAAACCACGGAAACGCCCAACATCCTAACGTCACACTTCCTAACGTCACACATCCTAACGTCACACATCCTAACGTCACACTTCCTAACGTCACACTTCCTAACGTCACACATCCCAACGTCACACATCCTAACGTCACACTCCCTAACGTCACACTTCCTAACGTCACACATCCTAACGTCACACTCCCTAACGTCACACTTCCTAACGTCACACATCCTAACGTCACACATCCTAACGTCACACTTACTAACGTCACACTTCCTAAAGTCACACATCCCAACGTCACACATCCTAACGTCACACTCCCTAACGTCACACTTCCTAACGTCACACATCCTAACGTCACACTCCCTAACGTCACACTTCCTAACGTCACACATCCTAACGTCACACATCCTAACGTCACACTTCCTAGCGTCACACATCCTGACGTCACACTTCCAACATTGCACCAACAGCTAATCATTGCTCAGAACTCCTATACACAAGGGCTGTTTCAGGGCCGCGTGAAGGAGGAGTGCTCGCCCCTTAGTGTCAACATTAGATAGAGCGTCGAGACAGTCATTAAAAGGGACCTTAATAGTCAATTTCCTTGAGGCACTTCTTTTTATGTATTGACAATTAGACAAACGTGGCATGACTCTGCTTTGATCGCAACTTTCTTAAACTTTTAGATGTATGATTATGATAACCCGTTTTTAAGTCGTTCTTTCGATTTTGTCAGGGGAAGCCTTGTTATTAAATAAATTTAGTTTTAATTCAGACGCACATTGTGATAATTTAAAAAAAAAGAGAAAGAAAGGCTCAGTTAATTGTTGAGTTTCTCTTTGGCTGAAAACTTTGTTCAAAAGCATTGTTTCGACTCTGATGAAAGTTTCTCAAACTGTAATCAAACTTTGGCCCAAAGAGAAATATTGCAAAATTTACAAAAAAAAAATAAAAATAAAAAAGATGTATAGAATCAATGAAATTATATATTATAGCTATATCATCGACGAGCCTGGGGGGGTGGGGGGTTGGGGGTGAGAAGCACAAATTGTCATTCTTAAGAAGTGCCTAACTTATTTTAATGTTCTGTCAAATGTTCAGCCCCTCCTCATTACTCGATATAACATGTTATAAAGGATTTATACGAAAACCTTACGTTTTTAGGGGTTGTTTAATTCTTAATTATATGTTGTAAGTTAATCTATTGATATTCTTGTACTTTTCGGGATATTCACAAATAGTCATGTGTAAATACAGCTACTTGTATTATAATGGTAAAAGTTGTTTTACATTTTTTATTTTTACGAAAAAAAAAAGCGTACCATTAACCTTGGTGTAAGACCCCGGGGGGGGGGGGCACGTCACAGTTTTCTTTGAGCTGCACTTAATTATAGTTCTGTCTTAACAACCGACTTGACAAGAGCACTGGCCAGAGATGCAAAACATGATTCGACGTCACACACGTATAATCATCTGGAAACGTACCCGGAACTGCTCATTCATTTTGATTTAAATTGAGAGAGAGGAAAAACAAAACTATACGTTTGAAAACACCTTGATTATTGAGACTGCTGGAAATATGTTTTCCTGGGGATGTCACTGAAACTAAATTGGCAGCTGCGGAAAATATACATATCCTGTCGTGTTGCCATCGAGAATAAATTATGTACACAGACGAAATAACATATTGCTTCTTAAAACGTTCGTTGTTAAAGAAAGTTTAAAATTAATTACTGATGTAGACAGTTATTTGTGAAAATAAAATACAGACAACTCTACAACTGTGTCGTATTGTTTGAATGTTTAAATGCATAATTAGGTTTTGCTTAGTTGTTGTTCGCTAATAGTTTCGTTGACTTAAATGTCATCAATTTCTACCTAACTAGAAATGATACTTAAAGTTATTAGATGGTGTGATTTAAGAATATAAAAAAAACAAGATGCAATAAAATTAAAATCATCTAAACATGGCTACGCTACTTCACGTTGTAAAAAGCTGTAAACTCAAATTTGTATTACTCATCCAAGCCATCATTTTGAAGATTATAATGTTTCGATAAAAAGACGCGATTTCGAACAGAGTTTTTTTTTCCCAACTGAGTCAAAGAAAGTATTTGAAATGATCTACATTAACCACTAACCTCAAACATCTGTTTAATGCCAACGGCAGCTTGTTTCTTCAAACCTGAGTCCGGCTGCTGGACATTTTAAGAGATGGAGCCACCCGGGATAAACGAAACAGACATCATTTCGAACATACGTATCTCCGACGAGATCAAGGACATCATTTTAACGGTCAACTACGTGGCGATATGCGGCGTGATCAGCCTGGTTGGAATCTTCGCCAACGTCGTGAACATGATCGTGTTCGCCAGACTCGGCCTTAACGACGCCATCAACGTGAGTCTCCTCGGACTCGCCGCCGGCGACATCTGTTCTCTGGTGGCCATGTTTGGGGACAGCGTGTGTTTCAACCCAGCGTTTCAAAACACGGGGCTCCCCGTTGTTCTGAACGAGATCCAGTACGTGGTTAGCGGCTGGCCGCAGGTGTGCTTCATCCGCGTGACGAGCTGGATCACGGCATTCATCAGCTTCGAGCGGTGCCTGTGCGTGACGATGCCGTTTAAGGTGAAGACGGTCGTGTCGAGTAGATGTGCGAAACTGTTTGTTGCGACCAATTTTATGGTTGTGGCTCTGACGTCACTTCCTGAGTACTTCTACAGTCAGATTCAGTGGAAGTTTTATCCGGAAAGAAATCGGACGCTGCTCGGAATCGTTCCCGTGATGAGCTTCGAAGAACTGGCCGGCATGACCTACTTTGTCAACCAGGTGGTCCTGCAAGGTGTCGCCTTTGCCATTATCGCCGTCTGCACGTGTCTAATGATCGTGGCGCTCAACAACACTGCAAGATGGCGGCAGGAATCCGCCAAAGGAAATAACCCTGATATATCCAGGAGAGACAAGGGAATGGTTAAGATGGTCAGCCTTCTCTCCACTTGGTTCATCGTCGCCTACACGCCGGCCAGCGTCCTGTTCATCGTGATGGTCTTCAAGCCGACGTTTCACCCCAGCTTCAACTACAACCTGTTTCACATTACCTGGTCTGTATCGTACGTGCTTGAAGGCTGCAACGCTTCATTTAATAGATTTGTACCTGGTGCTCATTTTCAGGTAAATCAGTATATATAGGTACAAATCTATGTTTGTGAAAACCTTTTTTGGGGCGTAGCTCTAATAAAGTTAAGAAAACCTATTTTTATACTTTTTAAAAGAGTTATTTTTTCTAGTCCACTACTCTATAATAAGAAGGACAGGGGTCTAAATAGCGTCTTTCCTAGATTATTGAGAAAGAGAAACGACGAAAATTTAGGTCTATTTTACATTTATGTGTACTTTTCTTTTGATGCCTATAATCAAAATGACCTTGTCTAGTAACACTACTATTATATTGATAGACATTTTTACGATTCAACGTATTGTTTAACAGATGAGTTGTTCATTGTAGTTTAAGTCGTAGCACTGACATGAACATTAAAATACGCGGTAGTAGCATAGGTGCCGCATTATGAGGTATTTACTTTCGTAAGGCATGGAGTTGGAAACATAAGAACATTTGAGAGCAGTTTTGGTAAAATCGACATCCAGGGCAATATCGCTTTTGTAAGAGCAGACACATACCTGAATGGGCGTTTAAAAACATCACCGTACGTCCACACGCAGGGCCGCGCCGTGATGCTTCCATCAACTGATTTATGCTGTATACGTTGTGTCTCGGCGAATTCCCAACGGAACACAAGCAAAAACTCGCGTCCGCTCATTAAACCAATTACCCTAAATATAAGAGATGAGCCTACCCTATGAAGTCTCAGAGATGTGTGAATCTGTAGCTAGGAAAAACAAAATTAGAAAGGTGTATCAAAAACCAATTTGGACTCCCTTGCATGTTTTCCTGATTGATGCGTTTAGTCACAACCACCGCAGTCTTTCAGGATACTGCTCCTAGGCGACCTCGTTTCTCTCCCAGCTGCGGTGTGAGTTTTTGGTAAACCTGAATAAAAAATAATAATTTCCCAAGCTCCACGTACTCGTCGAAACGACCACTGCATGGATTTCCAAAAGGACCCGAACCTCTTTGTGACAGACACTTGACCAAAAGACACAAACAATGTAATTTTACAGTAATTCTTGTATCTCATGTAAACTTCTGAAGGTGACTGCACCTGGCAAGCAGTGTGAAAGTGGCTGCACCTGGCAAGCAGAGTGAATGTGACTGCATCTGACAAGCAGAGTGAATGTGACTGCATCTGGCAAGCAGTGTGAAGGTGACTGCATCTGGCAAGCAGAGTGAATGTGACTGCATCTGGCAAGCAGTGTGAATGTGACTGCATCTGGCAAGCAGTGTGAATGTGACTGCATCTGGCAAGCAGTGTGAAAGTGGCTGCACCTGGCAAGCAGAGTGAATGTGACTGCATCTGGCAAGCAGAGTGAATGTGACTGTATCTGGCAAGCAGAGCGAATGTGACTGCATCTGGCAAGCAGTGTGAAGGTGACTGCACCGGGCAGTCCTTTGACCTTAATCTTCCACACGGCAATTCCTCAGACGCAGGTTTATAGTGCCTATGGTAAGCATGACTTATCACCTATCATATGGACACCATAAAGATAAGCAAGCTATCTGTTCGCCGGTAACACGTCCCCTTAATATGAAACAAAGTTATCTTCAAGTTTTTCAATACATTAATAAAGAGAGCATCATTCTGGGGCAAGTATTTGAATTAATTTTTTTTTTTGCAAACATTACCTGGGAACCAAAATCTACACTTCATGATATCAATCCAGCTGACTCTTGGCGTCAGTTCACACGATCAAATTAGCTTAAAATTCGCGTCAAATTTGTGTATGAGCGCACTATTTTGTGCGTGGTTTCTTTTTTTTTTGTTGGACACAAATTAGAATTTGATCAAATGGTGATATAAAAATTGCGACACGGCTTCTTTAAAAAAATAGCATCAAATGAATGATCGAAAATTTGATCGTGTGAACAGACTCTTAGAAGTTTGCACAATTCGCGTTTCAAAAGTCTTGCGTAAGAGTCAGAAATACTTTAATAGAATTAAATTGCAAACAGTTTTGAATATATCATTCTCGTTTATGCTTGATAATCTTTTGATCATTTTATTATTTTTATTTTTCTGAAATAACCATTGGAAAAGCATGCTTGAGAAGAGATGTATATCTTTAAAAAAAATTATCCGGAGTCACGGGTTCTGTTATTGTGATGCTAATATAAATAGTAATATTTGTGGAAATCTACACTTTGACAATTTATATTATAACTTTCTTTTTATATTGATTGTTTGGAAAATTCTTTAGCTTGCTGATTCAATATTACATGTATTTTTTATCCTTGCTTTTTTTTAATGAGTTCATTTTATGTAACGATGATTTTTGTGTACTTTTCTGACATTACTTATTATAGAACAGACGCTAAGACAAGCATGTACATTAACACAGCTCATATATCAGTCGAGTGGTTTTTGGAGAAACACTGCACTTCCGAAACACCTGACTTGCTGAAGATAAAGAAAATATAATATAAGAACCCCGAAGGACCGCAGGTAGCCAAGGACCATCAGTAGCCACGGATTTTCATTTGTTATGGACCATCAATAGTCATGGACCATCAGTAGTCATGAGCCACGTACCGCCAATAGTCATGGACCATAAGTAGCCATGGACCATCAGTAGTCATGGACTATCAGTAGCCATAGACCATCACTTGCCATGGACCATCATTTGCTTTTGGACCATCAGTAGTCATGGACCAAAAGTAGCCATGGATATTTACCATCTCTGACAGACCGGTAGCTGTAGACATTAATTATCTTTGGGCAAGCCACAGGTAGCCGTGGATACGGGCTGTATAGGATCTGTAATGTGTGGCTATCGATATATGACAGATTTTAACCTGGCGTTGGTGTTGGTAGTTTTCTCCGTGAATGGATTTAACATTTCGTACCCGGTTTTAGTCCAGCTTTCGTCTCAGACTTGTTGTAATAGATGAAATAATTGTTAACTCTAAAAAAAGTTTCTTGTCTGGTGTATAAGCTTTCAAACATCTTGGGCAAAGTAATTTTCGCTTAAATAAAAAACGAACGATAAAATATTGGACGGCGATAAAAGCCTTTAAGTAGAATAGTAAGACACCAGACGTTTGTGTCAATAAAACAATGTGATATATTCAGCTTGAATTATGTTTGCGCAAAACACAAACTTAAACGTTTCGATAAAAGCGTTCACCAGTACAGCAAAACAAAACACATTCATATAAATATCAATTGAATTTACATTATTTATATATGAGTGCAGTTTCATATATATATATGAATAAAAAAAGCTTTTTCAAATGTGTATTTCATATAACCATGTCGCTCTCAGAAACTGCCAGACACTGGAGTCCTTCAAAACCGATTTGAAAACACATCTATTTCGCAAACTGCTGTTGGGGTGATGTTGTCTACCATATTTTCCAGCTAGCTATTATCTCATAGAAGTACATTGGCTTGTGTTGTTTATGGTTGCAAGGGATGAAAGGCTTTGAATGTGGGGATGCACGTATGTAGTTTTTGTATTGTTGAGTTTTGTATTTCAATGTGGTAAAATTACGGATTTTTTTCATTTCTCTTTTAATATGGTTGACTTTGTACCGCGCTTCGAGCTATTGGGGATGAAGCGTGATTTTCAAATAAACTTTATTATTATTATTATTATATAACTCAAGCTTCGACAGAATATAATTGTCTCATCTACCCAAATTGTTTGTGTCTCATTAATCTTGTATAGAAAAGTTTTTAAATTAAACAAAATAATAATTTGAGTCCTTACATGAAGCGACTATGCTGTCTACCTGTATCCCCACATGGATCAAGTTTAAAAACTCGACCGAAGTCTAAAAAAATCTGTCCTCGAATAGTCGGATTCTTTTGGTACATTTAATTGTTGGGGAAATTAATTTCAATTTACCTGGCGACATCAATGACCAACGACCTTCCTTGTGTGTATTTTGAAAGCCTCTTTGAGAGACACGCACACAAACTTGGAGTCAGCAATTTATTTTTTTCCTTACTGACTTTCAATTGCAACGCTTCAATGTCATCTTCCTGCCTTGTCGTTCATAATTATCTTTTTTTTTTATATTAGATCGTATGAACCTTCAAACTGCACTCATTAACGCTTTTCGTGGCATGTCAGTAAATGAATGTTACACAGTTAGTTCTCTATTTATCTCATCACCCGACCTACCACCACTTTTCTCTACAACATTAACAAAAACTAACGTTTTTGCTTCTCTCGTTATTTATTTAGTACAATTGAATCCCTGCTATGACGTGAACATGATATGGCGCGAATTTCGATATAGCGTGGGAAGGCTTAGGAAAAGCGTTGCAAATTATATGAACAAAAAAATAATATACATATATATATATAGTATTGTTGCGTAAATATATAAACTTGTTTTTATACCACTGTTTTTAAATAAAGCAAAAATAAATGTATGCAATTTTCTTTTTTTTAATGCCATGATTATGTTGGCCAATATTATGTGCAGCGCTGGGAGCCCAGCTCTAGGCTGGGGTACCGCGCTATATAAGACCACTGTATTAATAGTCAAAACAATACTATTTTTTCATACGAATTAATCAACGAATCCAAAACAGCATAAATCGCGACACGTATAGTGGGAAAAGCCTTTTAATAAAACACACGCATACAAAAAAAGAAACACTACAATCACCTGTCTTCCAATATTTTTTTTAAAACTTCCAACGCCATTCGCACTGAATATTGTAAAGCGCCACATTAACCTCGCTATAAAACCCCATCCGATTAAGCTTCAGTTCACACAATCAAATTTCGCGTCAAATTGTTGAATGAACGCACTATTTTGTGCGTGGTTTCTTTTGCGGGGAGATTTGATCAAATAGTAATTTGAAAGCTGTGACAAGGCTTCATACACGAATTGCATCAAATGCTTGAAGGAAAATTTGATCGTGTGAACCGACCCTAAGTCTAAATTTTAAGTTAGTAGCATCATTCATTTACAATAATCACAGCTAGAAATACTCTAAGGGTCGGTTCACACGGTCAAATTTCGCGTCAAGCATTTGATGCAATTCGTGTTTGAAGCCTTGTCACAACTTTCAAATTGCTATTTGATCAAATTCCACAAAAAATAGACCACGCACCAAATAGTGCGTTCATACAACAATTTGACGCGAAATTTGACCGTGTGAACCGACCCTAACTCTACTTGCAAATAGCCCAATTCAACCAGAAATATCGTGTGAACCGACCCTTAATGGAAAACAAATTACCACGCAATAACGAGGTTTCATTTCAAATTTTACGCGATATTTTCTTAATTTCTTTCTTTTTCTTTTATTTTGAAATGTAAAAAAAAAAATGTTGAGTTACGAGAGTAATCACTCGTTATGATCAAGAAACCTCAAGAGTTCAATACGAGATGAATTTCAGACCTGTTGCTGGGATAATTGTCTCAGACATGTCGCCAATTATCCATTGATCGACTCAAACATCCTCACAAGTATCAACATGGTATATCATTTAAAATGGCAACAAGTATGAAGCTCTGGATAATTAATTTCAATCTTTTTTTTTTTTAAATTATTTAAAAATTAAAAAAAATTTTGTTTTGTTTTTACTGAAAATGTTTAATACAATTCGGCGCGTTGTTAATGTAGCAGCTGTTTCTTGATATATTTTGTTACAGTTTGTAAAACGGCCAAAATATTCAGATTGTACTCTGAAATCGATGTTTTGAACAAGGTTATTGGGTACACAAATGTGGGTGCTAAAGAGGATGATCGGAGTTTGAAGTTGTGTGGTCGAGATGTTATAGCAATAAGATGATAGAAGATGATAGAAGAAGGGCAGAGATGGTAGAAGAAGGGCAGAGATGGTAGAAGAAGGGCAGAGATGGTAGAAGCAGGGTAGAGATGGTAGAAGAAGGGCAGAGATGGTACAAGAAGGGCAGATATGGTAGAAGAAAGGCAGAGATGGTAGAAAAAGAGCAGAGATGATAGAAGAAGGGTAGAGATGGTAGAAGAAGGGCAGAGATGGTAGAAGAAGGGCAGGGATGGTAGAAGAAGGGCAGAGATGGTAGAATAAGGGCATAGATGGTAGAAAAGGGGCAGAGATGGTAGAAAAAGGGCAGAGATGGTAGAAGAAGGGCAGAGATGGTAGAAGAAGGGCAGAGATGGTAGAAGAAGGGCAGAGATGTTAGAAGAAGAGCCGAGAGGGTTAAAAAAACACACCTTTATAGACCTCAAAGGGAATTTTACAAGAGACACATACAAGGCTACACCGGAACTGAACCCCCGTGTCTAAACGGTGGAACTCGGACACTTACCATTATTTAAAAAATAGTCGTAGAAGAATTTAAAACAATCATAACAATAATAATTAAACGTATAATAAAAATAATATGCATTATTTAATAATTTAAGTACAATATATTGAAAATTTGTATTTAGTCTTTATTAAGACAAAAAGCAAGAGGCGTCTTTACTAAAGCAGGGCTTTAAGCTATGTGCAGGTGTAAGGGACTTGGTTGGTCGTTACAGTTGATAGAAACCCATGCTACACCACTGCCTTGAGCTTGCGCTACACCATAGACTTCAATCGACGCTACGCCACATCTTAATCACGGCAACCAGGGCGAAGTTGGTCGTCGTCACGAGTTTTCTTTTGGTAGCCGGCTCGGCGGCCCCGGAGTTCTACGTGAACCAGTTCGTGTGGAAGTTTTATCCTGAGAAAAACGTCTCGCTGATCGGGCTTCACTTCATCGAGGACCGGGACCGGTTCGAAAACGTCACTTTCGTTCTCAACAACGTGCTGATGCAGTACCTGGCGTTCGTGGCGGTCATCATCTGTACGATCATACTCGTGGTCAAGCTGGACGAAAAAACAAAATGGCGTAGCGCGACGGCCAGGGGAGATAACACCGCGGCGATCTCCGTCAAGGATAAGAAAGTCATCAAGATGATCAGTTTCATCTCGGCTATATTTATCGTGAGCTATCTCCCCACGAGTGTCTTGTTCATGGCCATGGCCATCAAGAGGGATTTCCACCCTTCCGGCTACTTCAACATATTCCACGTGACTTGGTCGTTCGCGTTCATGCTGGAGGGAATCAACTCCACGGTCAACATATTTGTGTATTATAAGATGAGCTCCAAGTACAACCGGATGTTTCATAGGACGTTCCTGTGTCGCGTCCTAGAATGAATAGTTTAACAATGTTATACAGACAGTTTTTCATGTCAGATCGTGGAATGGGAAGGTTGAACACTGTGTGGGATTCAATGTTGTGTAGGTCTCCCTGACACATCTAGCTTGGAGAAACTGGTGTTTAGTAAAGTTAAACCATCCACTTGGTGTCTTAATCCATGCAGACCGATTTAACACACAAAATAATACTTTTTTTAAAATCTCAACCTGATTTGACATATTTAAAAAAAAATAATTTTGTTAAAATTTTTATACAAAGCGATAATATGTCAAGATAACAACATATTGTTGTATCTCCTTTCACCAGTCATTAAAAAGAAAGAGATGGGCATCTTAGAACTTGACATATTTATATATGTATGCTTCGTATTCGGGTTTTCACTTGAAAATATCCTTCTAACTAGGTAACGAATGCCTCATTAAAACTTTTACGCTTCACAATAATATTTTATTAGTTGCTGAACGAACAGTTAGTAATTTTAAAAAAACCCAAAAAAACAATAAAAAAACAAAACACTTTTAATGCCATCCTTAATATGAAAGAGGGCAAAAGTGTGTATTTTCAATATTGTTACAACATGAAATATGATACGATGCTTTTATTGAGCCAAAATAAATGAAAATTTGTTTCGATAACATGACGCATGTTTTCAGAGTTGAAAGTCAGTGAGATTTTCGTTTTCCCAGAATTTGTTATGTTGGCAAGATGGACTTCGGTGAATCGTTGTGTGGTCAGAAGCACTGTAAGGTTTGTGCGTGCACGTTGACACTTTGAGCAGTCTCTTAGCTTGTGTGTGTGTTTTGAAACGGCGTTATGCATGTTTAATCTAAGATATTTTGATAATCATGATATCTGTTTGGTTTATAATTTGGTGGATAGCCACGTACCGTAGAAGTCTAACTATTAACTTCAATAACCATGTTTATTTTATAAGACATTGTTTTAAGAAGAAGGTTGTCGTGTGCAACCGGACAAGTATATCGATCTATTATTGAAAGGTTAGTTTTCTTTAAAAAAAAACAAAAACCTTTGTTGTCTTTACTACCTTTCCTGATCTACTGTCAATTTTACTTATTGGTATCCTACAAGCATATTATTTTTTTAAAAAAATAATTCTAAACATACTCTCTAATCAGAAAAGCATTCGTTTTGAAAGTGTGTATTTTTTAAAAGCAAAAAAATTGCTAGTTCTTTTGACGTGTTTAAAAGCTGAGTTGTTTGATAAAGGAAGATTCATGAGAATGTTGCTTTGTAAATGTATTTGAATCTTTCAAATTAAAAAAATCATAATGGTAAGCGTCATGTCCTGCGCTTGCTTAAATAGAATACATGTGATTAAAAATACAGTAAATTATTAATCAACTGGCTAAATTCATTTTTAAAAATCCATTTATATTTTTATATGTGTGAACATTTTGATTAACTTTGCTTCAGATCAAGCTATGATTATTTATTTCAATATAAAATATTCAATTTTTTTTTAATTCATCAATTTAGACAAAATTGTTGTAAGAAATCAAAATAAATTTTATATAAGTATTTTTGTAGCTAAATAATCTTTAACGGTTGTGGTTTCAACAAACTGTTCATCTGAATGAAAAAGAGTTCCCCTTAAATAAACATGTACAAAGTTTTCTTGAGATATTGAGAATTGAACTTAAATCTAACAATCATTCTCAATACAATTGTTAGACATACACGACTTATCTCAAGAATTGCACTATTTATTTATCAGTGCGATAGTTTCTGATAATGATACAACATCTATGTGTTTTAAAGAATTCTTACAATTGATTTTGACAGGATTCTTACCATAAAAATTTATGAAACTGCTAATAAATAGGTGATACTTCCACGTTGAAAAAGTATAAAGTTCAGATTTAAAAAAAAAAGAAATTATAATAATAAAATTAAAATTCTAAATCATCAAACAATTGGGAGACAAGTACTGATGAATTGGACCCGCGAGGATGAGGTGCCGATAAAATATGACATGTTCATCTCAAACTCAACGACGTTCACAATTCTGATGTTCAACTACGTCGCTCTCGGCGGTACGATGGGCTGTCTGGGTTGTCCGGGTAATGCGGTCAACGCTTTCGTCTTTGTCAAGATGTGTCTTCAAGACACGGTCAACATCAGCCTGCTCGGTCTCGCCGTCAGCGATTTCCTCGCACTGCTCTTCCTCTTGTCCGTGTGCTTGAACCCCTTGTTTCAGGACACCGGTCTGCCAGTGGTTCTCACGGAGATAGAATACGTCATCGGGGGCTGGCCTCACGTCTGCTTCACCCGCGTGACGAGCTGGATCACGGCGTTCGTGACGTTCGAGCGCTGCATGTGCATCGCGAGTCCCCTGAAGGTGAAGCGCTTCGTCACGCCGACGCGAGCCAAGTTCTTCATCGGCGCGATGTTCATGCTCGTGCTGGCCTCGGCGGCGTCCGAGTTCTACGTCAACCAGTTCACGTGGAAGTTTTACCCCGAGAGAAACCGTATCATGCTCGGGTTGCGGCTCATCGAAGACAGGAGCAGGTTTGAAATGGTCACCCTGGTTCTCAACAACGTCTTAATGCAATAAGCCGCTTTTCTCGCTGGGATTATATTCACCATAATCTTGGCCGCCAAGCTCAACGAGAAAAGTAAGTGGCGCAGCTCCGTGGTGAAGACGGACATCCCTGACGACATTCCCACGAAAGACAAGAAGGTCATCAAATTGATTACCCTGATTTCCACGACGTTTATACTGAGTTATCTCCCATCTAGTATTCTGTTTCTGGCGATGGCCGTTGAGCACGAGTTCCACCCCGATGGCTACTACAACATATTCTACGTCACGTGGTCGTTCGCCTACGTCATGGAGGGACTGAACGCGTCGCTGAATATTATTGTTTATTTTACCATGAGTTCGAGGTTTCTTGGAATCGTCTATAAGACCTTTCTTTAAACTGTGTTGTATAAACATTGGTTGCTCATAAGAGCACTGTTAAAAAAATAATTCTTTATACCAGCGGTTCTCAACAAAGGGGTCGATTGACCCTTTTCCAGGGGTTGCCTAATACCATCGGAAAACACATATACTGTGCGGTTATGAAGTAGCAATGACATTAATTTTGTGCTTGGGGTCGCCATAACATGAGGAACTGTATTTAAGGGTCGCGGCATTAGGAAGGTTGAGAACCGCTGCTTTATACTAAATTCGCTTTTTTCGCGGTTTTTTTTTTGTGGCGGATAAATCTTCGGAAGTCTAATTGACCTACTTCTCGTCAAATCTATCAAGCCGAAATTCGAAACAAAAACTCGTTGCCAACGACAACACCCACCCCAGAGCCTTAATCATGAGTGTTTTTTTTCCTTCTGTTTTTAAAGGGGAAGACAATTGTCCCACTTCCCGTCATCCTATCGAGCTGAAACTTAACACATAGACTCGTTGCTAATGACAACATATTTGATCGAGCTTTCAGCATTACAACCTAAGATCAGTTTTTCTTCTAGTTAAAGGGGATGTGGATGTTAATGGTTTGTCCAATGGGTGCGTGTTTTGGTGTGGAGATTAGTTGTGTAGCTGTTTGCTGTGTGCTTTGTATTTGTGACGTTTTAGGGTTTAAATATATCTTAAGTCTATTCGGCTTTACAATGCACCAAGTTTGCTAAAAACAATTCCCATACCAAAAAATCTGTTGCTACATTCACATAAATGATAAATCACGTACAATCACATAATTGCAAAGAAAATAATACATATGTCAATGTTTTAGATGAAAAATTCTGTTTTACGGATTATTTCCACTTTAGTCACTTGTCAAACAACGTCTTTTGTCCCCCTGTCGAACATCTTCTTTGGTCATCCTGTCCAACATCTTCTTTGGTCACCCTGTCCAACATCTTCTTTGGTCACCCTGTCCAACATCTTCTTTGGTCACCCTGTACAACATCTTCTTTGGTCACAACTGTCCAACATCTTCTTTTGCCCCCCTGTCAAACTTCTTCTTTGGTCACCCTGTGAAACATCTTATTTGGTCACCCCGTCGAACATCTTCTTTGGTCACTCTGACAAATATTTTAAGAAATGAATAAATTTCTGATTTTCGAACCAAATTTCAAATACCTTTTTTTAAAATGTATCCATATAGAAAGTTTTTGATTTTACGAAGTGAAATTTGTTTGCACGCCAATTTTGTTTGAAATTAATTTTGTTTTAAACGGAAAGTTATTATTATTATTTGTTTAAATTCAGAGAATGCGCGAAGTAGAATTGAGGAAAAAGTTAATTTGATATTCAAATTTAGTTATCCCCCCCCCCTTATTTATTTTCGAGCAAACTACCATCAGTATTTCCAGTATTGTTACAGGTGCCCTAGTAACTGCTGACATAGAGAGACAGACATATTAATGCGCGCTATTCACATACAATATCGTCTGAGCCTCGAGTGAACGTAAACCCTTGGGCGAACTCCGAAAATCTCCACCCCCACCCACTCACCCTTCTATTTTATAATTTTACAATAAACGTCATGAAAATAATTTTTTAACTAATATATTTTTCAATACCATCTGCTATTGAATCGTGTCCTCCAATAGTAACTAAAAGAGTGGGCGCCGTTATTAATAAAAACAAATCGACTTTTCCATCCTTACTATATAAGCGGAATCATTTTTATCGATTCTAAAAATGTGTTGTTGTTGCAGTCTTTGTTTTACCGGTACGACTGCAGGCAGAGGCATAACTTGGTTTTTGACGCCCTTGTCTAATTTATTTTTGGCACCCTTGATATTTAAATAAAAATTTAAAAAGCAGAGATTTAGCGGCGCTGTTTTGAACTGGCGCAGGCCGGCGCCCTTGGAAAGTGCCCAAATGCCAAGCCGTTGTTACGCCACTGACTGCAGTATTGGCGAGGCGTTCCTGGGAAGATAAGGTTGACCACAGCTAAGTCCTAAGCAGATTACATTTGCTTTATTCCCACTCACAAGAGGGCCGCCCCTGGAATGGGAAAAGTCAACAAAAGCCTTTAGAACTATAGTCAGTGTTGGATACGCCTCTAATTGCAAACATTGCTGGGCGATAAAAACTAAAAATAAATACCACCGAGATAGCCGCCTACCTCCAAAGTGCCGCCTTGGATAGTGTTGCCCCCCACTTCCCCGTTTCACCACTGGTTGCCGTACAAAGGATCACACAAAAAAAAAAGGCGATTAGCAGAAAATAATAACTGGAACGTACGACAAATACAAGAGGAGACAAAGAAGGAGACGACATCACGAGAAACTTAAACGACAACACCCCCCCCCCCCCCGGCCATTCAGTATTTACGGGGTATTCGGAGTCCCACCCCCAAAAACACACCTACACCTCAACCACGGGGTTGTCGAATAGGAACGACAAGAGAAAATATTTAAGAGTAGCATGAGGACCAATCTTACAATAATGTCCTTGACATTAGAAACTCGGGCGATTACAGCGTCGGGCTGGACTTTAAAAAGAATACGTTTACTTTGACCCGGTACTGAAATTACTTTTTAAACTGTCCATATTCTATCACTGGATTCAAACTTAAACATTTGTTACCCATTAATTTAAAAACTTGTTTGTTTGCCATTGCTCCAGTCAATGTCCCGTTTCTGTGTTGTGAGCGCACCTTTAGGCACATTACTTGAAAGATATCTGCAGGGGAAATTTAAAATTTGGAACCTGCTTAATGAGGATATGAAATTAAATATGACTTTCAATAGCAAAGATACGATTTATAATGAATAACTCGCGCAGACATTCATTACTAGGGTTTTGCTAAGGATTTCTAAAAACAACATTATCATAAGAGTAAATGGAAGAAGGATCAGGTATAATAGTGTTTCTTAGTTGATATCATTGTGAAAGATTGCTGTAATTTGTTTCATACTATGTTATTACAGGCTACTTAGCCAAGCGTAGGGAACTGTGGACACAACCAACATAAATGAGAATTGGCACACATATTCATATACATCAATATATAATGTTTTTTCAGAATTCAATATGAAAGATATAATCTTTAAATTTCGTAAAATTTTTGTGTGGGAAAGATGCACGACGAATTTTTAAAACTAAGGTCGATGAAATAAGGCAAAACGGTACGCTGAAATATAGGTCAACATGTGGAAGAATACCACAGTTTATGACAAAACAGTCTCTTTTTAAATGGGGAAGCACAAAGCCCCCCAAAAATTAAACGCCCATTTCCCATACAAAGTTTTTAGTGGTCTCCCTTGCTTTACCCAAGTATATATTTAAAATTAAAATTAAAATGTATAGATACTTAAAATCTCCAGAGACGGCGCTATTTGAAACATGGCTAAGATGGCCAAAACCCTTTTAAAGCCAATTTCTTTTTTTGAATAATATAAATGATGAAGGAGCTTAATTAAGCCGGTATGTAACCATCAGTTGTCCATTTACTGAATCTTGCATTGCGGTCATCTCTCTGGTCACACTCCCCCATTTCGTTCTGCCAAGAACTGGGAGCGAAAACTACTGCGCCGTACACAAACATAAATAGCTTATTGGTCACAATGAGACCTGGCCTCATGCATCGCTCACTGGTCACGATGAGACCTGGACTCAAACATAGCTCACTGGTCACGACGAGACCTGGCCTCATGCATCGCTCACTGGTCACGATGAGACCTGGCCTCGTTACAAGCTAGTCCCCCAGCCCACGGGTCATCCAACATTCAACAACTTGTTACCTAGAGACACTGGTCTGTTGCGGTGGTTGCGGCAGCACGCGAGCCTTGGCAGTTGGCAGCATGCGAGCCTCAGTAGCACGCGAGCCTCTGTAGCACACGAGTATGAGTTGATTTTCTGAAATAGAATCTCAATATTACGGTTTCAATCTAGTGATTGGAGCTTTGTGATAAATAAGTGCTTTTTTTGGTTGCAGTCTGTGAATTGTGCATCTAACATGTCCACCTTCTCTGGCCTATCGGATACTCTACTAACTAACACACATATTCTGATGAATGTCTGAGATTACTCTCTTATGACCCCGGCTAGTAAATTGGCTACCAGCATTCTGGCATTAAACAGAAACTCGTCCCTCTCCCCTATAGACAGCGACGAGGCTATGACAGGCAGTTCATACCAGCTAGAAGCCAGTATAGGAACTGCTCATCCCAACCAAAGACAATCAGGGACTGGAACAATCTTTCAAAAGGAACAGTTGAGGCGACAACACTTGACTCATTTGCGTCTATTGCCTCAGGCCTTCCAACCCCCAGTGCATGATACCCTCACTCAGTTACTCTTGTAACCAGTGAAATATCCTCATCAACACCAGGCACAGAAACATTGCAAATCCCCTCTACATTCATAGGAGCCATAATGATCAATAAATTGATCGTGGGCCCTTAATATATAGAAGAAGAAGTAGAAGCTCCATCTGCTGAGCTGAGCTATATAAAATTTTCCTCACGTAGTGTTCCCCAACCGCTCTGGCTTCCCCCGGGACATCTAGTGAGGGACATTCGATCAATAGGTGCGCTAGTGTCTCCGGGACCAGGCTGCAATGCCGGCAGGTACGATCCCGGTTTGTTATCTAGCCGCTAGAAGTATGTGCCTATGGGGCAATTTTCATTGGGCGTTTGCGTCACTAAGCTCGGCTGTTTGCGGCCTAACCCCCACCATGGGTCTTGTTTGCTAAGAGTGGGAAGATTTGAAAAGACGCCTCTGGAGATCATGTTGGGTGCCCATTGTCTGTATCGCTTCGTCCTGAACGGATATTCTACTAAATACCTTTTTTTTAAAAATTGCATTATTTAAAAATTTTGCATTTAGGCTTCCGGGAAACATGCAATATTCAAACATTTATTACCCCAATGAGCTTAATTAGCTTTGTTAATATTATTAAGTTATATTTTATGCTTGTCCACAAGGAAGTGCTAGTGAAGCAGGTAAAGATCCTGGCACCGCAGAGCACGACGGAGAAAATTGTAAAAGTCTTGCACAGTCTGACGACGTCAACGACGATGGACGACCTGGTGCACTGGAAGGTACAGCAACGTCCGGAGCACATAACGAGGTCACGATAGTTGTAACCGAAGTCGAGGATGCTGTAGAAAATTCGTTCGAAGATTCGGGAGAAAATTTGTAGATCAAATTAATAACAGACTGGAAATGACGTCACACGTTAAGAGTTTGTGCGCCGAGGAAATCAGTCACAGCTGGAGCTGAAACATGGAATATCGCTTTGCAGCAGGTTTTTTTTTTTTTTTTAAATGTATTTTTTTAGAATCCACACAACGGCGATACCAAAAGTAGCAGTTTAAGCGAATCACGAGAAGGAATGGAATTCATAGATAGTTAAACGTTTGGTTTACCATACGTTATATAAGCAGAAACACTCATAGGTGTATCTCAGTGGTTAAACTTAAATGAAGCATGATTAGTGATATAGGGCAATAGCGGATGAAATAGAAAGTAGAAGCATGGTGCTATATATTGTGTGTGGGCTCACTGGGGGCGGGGGTTGTTAGAGGGCATTTTAAGAGGAGGCTACAAGGGAGAGGAGTGGGTGTAGCTCAATTTTGTGTCGAGCATTTTTTAAATGATTTTCTTTTAAATTTGTGATTTGGCAGAAAATGAACGTTCGTCTTTATAATACCATTGATTTCAATAGGAGAAGAAGACAAAATCCTTGCATGTTTGTTTAGTTTTTTAAGCATAGATAGATATATTTTTCTGTATTTTTCTGATTTTCGTTTATTAGAATAGCCGACCATTAGAATCACTTTGAAGCTGGCAATAAATGACAGCTATATAAGTGAAAGACGCTAAGTAGAAGAAAGATTTAGAAAAAAGAGAGAGATGGAGAGTGAGAGAGAGAGAGAGAAAGGAAAGAAAGAGATAGATGAGAAAAAGGGAGGAATGAGAGACAGATAGAGAGAAAGAGAGAGAGAGAGAGAGAGAGAGAAAGATTGAGAGAGATGGGAGAATACATGAGGAGAGAAACGTGGAGTGACTTAAAGAATCAAAATTTCTATCTTCTCCTTTCTCCCGAGAAAACGTGTGACATGATGTACATGTGTCTTGTCTAAGGGACGTTTCTCTCTTATAGTACAATATATTTTCGACTGAGCGTAATAAAAGTGTTAAAACTACTATGGATGCCAGCATTATCATTTTGCCTGTCAGCCGTGTTCTTCTTGTTTATTGTTATGTTTCTTTACCTCGATAGAGAACGACACATTTAAAAAGAAAAAAAGATGTCATAATTAATTACTGATCATCTAAGTTTAGAAGACAAAAACAAGCAAATTCATTAACAAAAAAGTTCAGTCATTTTTTAAAACATTTATATTACTTCCGCTCTGCTATGTGGCTGGTCTGGGTGGCAATATTTTCGGACTGCTAACTGAACCACTACCTGTCAACCCATCCAGCTGAAACTTTGCACATAGACTCCTTGCCGATGACAACAGATTATATCAAATTTCTCAGCCCTAATCCTCTCAAAAATCAGTTTTTCCTTTTTTTTTTCAAGGGGAAAATAAAATAAAATTCCCGATAACTGCGCTCAGTGAGATTCTTAAAAAAAAAGGAAATATCGCAAACGCGTTTGGTGCGCAACAGGGGTTGTTTAATTATGAAAAAAAACACGTCTTATTACAATAATTTAGCTAGTTTTTTTTTTATTTCACACCACGACGCACTCAATCTGATAAAAACCGATGAAGATTAAAAAAATCGTTCATTGGTCAGGGTTCTCAAGGAGAACATGTTATCGGTGAACTATTTCCCAATCATTATTAACACCGTCACCGAGTGGGAAATCCCGAATCAAGTGGTCGCTATGTTGTCTGAAACAACAGCTGGAAGTACAGGACGGCTGAACATGATGCTATAAAGACCATATCACCAATGACCAAGTGAAGGAAAGAGCTCGTCAATCAACTGGGCAATACGATGACCTCCTGGTGTCTGTAAAAAAGCGCAAACTTGAATGGTATGGCCACGTGACCAGAAAACAAGGGCTCGCCAAAGAAATCTGACAGGGCACTACTAGAGGAGGAAGTAGAAGAGGAAGACAGAGAAAAAGATTGGGAAGATAACATCAAAGAATGGATGGGATTAAAACTAGGCGATGCTATGCGTAGGGCAGAAGACCGAGAGGAATGGAGGAGAATAGTTTTTATGTCATCTGTGGCGCCCCAACGGTCGAAGGACTACGGGAAATGATGATGATGATGACCATGATGTTACTTTGGTGTGCGATGAAGAAATCATATTCTAGATGTTGTTTGTGGAGATAAATTCAAAACCTTATTTGGCTCAACATCCGGCACGTTAATTGATTCTTAGAGATATTTCAAGATCATTGGTGAAATATACACAAATCAAATTATGGAACACGTGAAGATATGAGGCTAAATACAGACACGTTTGTGGAGCATGGAAAGATGCTGGGCTAACTGAAAGTCTGACAGTGCTTAGAAAAAATCAAGAAATTTTAATCTGTATGTGAGTGCTACAAAATAAGTCTGATACTCTACTTCAGTATCATCTATCTTGAAAGTTTAGAGCGTACAATTATTTTCTTAAGAAAAGAATTCCTAAGTGGTATAGGTTTTCGTGATCCTGTTGCCTACCACCATGCCCGTTGGGGGTCCAAGCTGCTCTGTGTGCTGAATGTGTACACGTTTCAAGCCAGCTTTAACTGACACACAAGGAGAATAAGTCTTGTCTTGAATTCAGTGTCTTACTAGCGTTATTAGTAGTTAAGCACTGGCTTGAAATATACCAGATACTTCTGATGACATGTAGCAGACACTCCTGATGACATGTAGCAGACACTCCTGATGACATGTAGCAGACACTCCTGATGACATGTACCAGATACCTGTGATGACATGTAGCAGACACTCCTGATGATATGTCAAGATATTTCTGATGACAATTAGCAGACACATATGATGACATGTCCAGATTATGCTTATGACATGCCCGGATACTTCTGATGCTCATTTCAATCAATTCTGTGAATTTGATATTATCGATGCAAACTTACCACTCCACTGCCAGTGCTGCATTCCAGATCCTGCTAGAACGCATCTTCCTCAACATTTTTTCCTTCAATGTTTCTGTTCACTTCCGTGTTTCTGTGCACATGATGCTTGTTTCACTTACTGTATGTGCACTTACATATTTGTGTTCAATTGTGTATTTGTGCTATTCATGTTTGAATTGAACTTCTATGCTTGTGCTCACTTCAATGTCTGTGTGCACTTACATATTTGTGTTCAATTGTGTATTTGTGCTATTCATGTTTAAACTGAACTTCTATGCTTGTATTCACTTCAATGTCTGTGTGCACTTCATGTGTGTGCACTTACATATTTGTGCGAATATTATTCTATTATGCTATTTATGTTTGTTGGCACTTCATTATAGTTTGGCACTTTCTTCTTTGATGGCAGATACGTGATTGTAGGTTGGCACTTTCTTGTTTGATGGCACATACGTGATTGTATGTTGGCACTTTCTTGTTTGATGGCACATACGTTATTGTAGTTTGGCACTTTCATGTTTGATTGCACATACGTGATTGTAGTTTGGCACTTTCTTGTTTGATGGCTTATACGTGATTGTGGGTATGTTCGAATTATAAAATTTAAGACATTTCATGACATATTAAAACAAAAGCCTCATTTACGCATATTTCTTTGGAAATCATCAATCAAAATATTTATTTTTATATTTGTTTGTTTTGTACGTATAGAAGAATAATTATCTACAAAACTGTTGAATGTTTTTTAGATTTCCCCCATTGTCACGCAATGTGGCGTTCCCATACACTATTGATTATTGATTTGTTTGTGTAGAGCATCACACATTCGTCTTTTCCTTTCACCTGATGTTTGAACTAATTTTACATAATCAATTTAGTTTTGAGATGAACGGTTAAGGTACACTTATGTTGACCAGTTAGGCCACTTGGACGCCACGTCTCATGAAAGCCTTATGTACACTGGTAAGGCCACTCTAAAGTACGGAAAACGTACACCTCATGTACGCTCGTTAGGCCACTTCAAAACTACGTAAAACGTTAGCCTTATGTACACTTGTTAGGCCACTTCAAAACCCCGTAAAACGTTAGCCTTATGTACACTTGTTAGGCCACTTCAAAAGTACGTAAAAGTAAGCCTCAAATGTTCTCGTTAGGCTACTTGGACACCACGTCTCACGTAAGCCCCACTTTAGCCTCGTGCACATTGAACCACGTCTCATCATCAATACGTTCGTAAGTTACGCTACAACGCCTCGGGTAAGCCTTAATTACACCACTAGAAGGCACGTAAGCCTGATGTCAATAATTACGTCACTCAGGACCGTCATTTCAGTTTTTTTCGGGGGAGGGGTGGCGTCAAAACCAACACTTGGTCGGCTTGTTAAGTTATCTATTACTGGAAGCGCCAAAGAACATAGCCATTGACATAAAACCTGCAAATTCAGGGGGGGGGGCCTCATACCCCACCCTGCCCTACCCAAATGACGTCCCTGACACCACTACGTCTAACTTAAGTTCAATAATCAGAATGTTTTGTATTGTTTTGTTTGTTTTTTTGTTTTTTTTAAATCTCAAACCTCTAGGACCTTGTTTTTTTTTTTTTTAAATATATAATTTTTTTTTAACTGTACTATGACGTCATGTTATAAAAAATGCATTGGGCGAGGCTCAATAAGAATTTGGTTTAATCTTTCCCGAATTCAATAGAAACCTTGAGATTTGGAACGATTTCCGATAGTCGAGTTCACGACATTTAGACAAAAGATTAATAGTGTTGATACACACCGTGTTTGATGTACTCCACGAACGGGCGATGTCGATGGCTAGTCGGGTAAGTCGTTACGTCCTAGATGCCAGCACCTGGACAGTCTTTCATCAATAACACAGAAGAATAATGTTTATAACGCTTATAATAGGCTCAGCTATTAACCTAATGTGTAAGTTAATTCGTTGTTGTTGGTTTTTTTTTTTTTTTGGGGGGGGGGGGTTTGGGGGGTGGGGGAGAACTGCTATAACTGTGTGCTAAGCTGTCTTATGAAGTGTCTCAAGCTTTCTTATGAAGTGTGCTAAGCTATCTTATGAAGTGTGCTTAGCTGTCTTATGAAATGTGCTAAACTATCTTATGAATTGTGCTAATCTATCTTATGAAATGTGCCAAGCTGTCTTATGAAGTGTTCTAAGCTATCTTATGAAGTGTGCTTAGCTGTCTTATGAAATGTGCTAAACTATCTTATGAATTGTGCTAATCTATCTTATGAAATGTGCTAAGCTGTCTTATGAAGTGTTCTAAACTATCTTATGAATTGTGCTAATCTATCTTATGAACTGTGCTAAGCTGTCTTATTAAGTGTGATAAGCTATCTTATGAAGTGTGCAAATCTGTCTTATTAAAGGTGTTAAGCTATCTTATGAAGTGTGCAAATCTGTCTTATTAAAGGTGTTAAGCTATCTTATGAAGTGTGCAAATCTGTCTTATTAAAGGTGTTAAGCTATCTTATGAAGTGTGCAAATCTGTCTTATTAAAGGTGTTAAGCTATCTTATGAAGTGTGCAAATCTGTCTTATTAAAGGTGTTGAGCTATCTTATGAAGTGTGCTAATCTGTCTTATTAAAGGTGTTGAGCTATCTTATGAAGTGTGCAAATCTGTCTTATTAAAGGTGTTGAGCTATCTTATGAAGTGTGCAAATCTGTCTTATTAAAGGTGTTAAGCTATCTTATGAAGTGTGCTAATCTGTCTTATTAAAGGTGTTAAGCTATCTTATGAAGTGTGCAAATCTGTCTTATTAAAGGTGCTAAGCTATCTTATGAAGTGTGCAAATCTGTCTTATTAAAGGTGTTAAGCTATCTTATGAAGTGTGCAAATCTGTCTTATTAAAGGTGTTAAGCTATCTTATGAAGTGTGCAAATCTGTCTTATTAAAGGTGCTAAGCTATCTTATGAAGTGTGCAAATCTGTCTTATTAAAGGTGTTAAGCTATCTTATGAAGTGTGCAAATCTGTCTTATTAAAGGTGCTAAGCTATCTTATGAAGTGTGCTAAGCTATCTATTTCTTAAAAATAAAAGCAATCCACACAATTATAAGCAACTACAGGAAACTACTTTAAAATGCTAATAAGTTTTATTAAAATTTGAATTAATATATTAACTATCAAGGTATCGGGATATGATTTGAAATGTTAACTATCAAAGTATCGGGATATGATTTGAAATGTTAACTATCAAAGTATCGGGATATGATTTGAAATGTTAACTATCAAAGTATCGGGATATGATTTGAAATGTTAACTATCAAAGTATCGGGATATGATTTGAAATGTTAACTATCAAAGTATCGGGAAATGATTTGAAATGTTAACTATCAAAGTATCGGGAAATGATTTGAAATGTTAACTATCAAAGTATCGGGATATGATTTTAAAATCTGGGTTTACAAAGGTAAAATTTGAATAATTGCTGACTCAATATAAAAGAAAATATTTTTTTGTTTTCGCTTTATACTTTTTTAAATAAAACATTTAAAGGATTTGCCGAATTTTTTTAAAAACCCAACATAAATAAACTTAGATATGAAGAAATTGCAATATATAACATTATAGCCAATTGTGTATTTGCGTTTATTTTTATATGTAATCGAAACCAAAAGTCATATGCTAATAACAAATCGATTTGACATTTTACATTGTCTGTTGCTTTAACTTCAACAGTTCGGTTGTCAATCGTGCAGACACGGTCATTGGAACACTCCAACACGTTTCAACGAAGGATTTCTCCCCCCTACGGACCCACGAGGCTTGGGCCAGGCCAGCGCGCGCCATCGGTGACCATGTGCGCCAAGACCTGTCTTGAAACGTACCAGGAGCGTTGCCTCAGCTTCATGTACAACCCGTCCAGCAGCACGTGCACCCCAGGGGCGATCATCAACTCAACGCAGCCGAAACCATCACCGGAAGAAGGGGATCTATACCTTTTGAGACTTCCGTGCGAAGAGTCTCTAGGGTTTAGTGTCTACTCTCACAACCAAACGACCTTGTGTCTCGGCGTTTTCAACCCTGGGCTGAATTACACTTCATCTGATTTAGAATGCCAGTCCAAAAATGCCTTCCTCGTGTCTTTGAAAGATCAGGACACTGTTGCCATAATGGGGAACTATATTGACAAACAGATTTATGAGGCCTGGGTGGGCTGCGATGACATTGAGACGGAGAGTGATTTCCGTTGGAAGGAGGACGGGTCCAGATTGATAAATACTTGGATTTTTAATGATGGTGAGCCGAACAACGCAGGTGACGAGGACTGTTGCCAATACACAACCGGCTCAGATCGCGTCAACGACAACAGCTGCAGCAATGAATACACATATGTTTGCCAGAAAACCTATCAGTGACCCTTTTTACTTAATGACTAGACAACATCTTGACGTTGTGTGACATGTACACTTTATAGTGTCATTAAGTAGGTCGAGGAATGGTGCAACGTTGAAAGCCTTGTTACGATTAAACCATGACAGTGATATGTAACAGTGTTTGATATGGGGTGGGGGGGGAGAGCTGGGTTCAGGTTGAGGCAACATGAAATAATGCTCAGAGAGTAGGGGAAAAACCCTGAAGGATCACACACAAAAATATATAAAGACGTTTTCGCCAAAAAACTGCAACAACAACAAAGAAACAACTTTAAAAATGGCGCTAAAATTTTTATATTTTAGCAATGCATTTAGAGTGTAAACAAAAAGAGAGAGATGGGGACATTTTGATGTGGATAACATTATCTAGAAACACAATCATTTTACAGAGGGGACAATTTAATTTTAAAAATAAATATAAATCCCCCCCCCCCCCCCCACTTCTCGGATATACACTATCCAGGCGTGAAGAAAGAGGAGTTAATATTTTCTTTAAATATAAGTATAAGGAAATTTATGTTTACCATTTTGCGCAAAATACAGATGAAGGGCATGTGAAATGTTTTATGAGACAAAGAATTGTTCTTAAAAAGAACAAGAATATTAAAGCCTCGAAAGTTAGTCGAGCGATCATCTTCAAGTATAAGAATTCAGTTTTTAAACGATTTTCAAATAATATTGTTTCAGCAGCGGGACAGATGTTTGGCAATTTGTTATTTAATAATTTGAGAGAAGTTTCAAATGCTCTCTATATATAATTCGTTTTTTAAAATTAAGGTCACATTTTTATAATTTTTAGAACATGCGTTTTCTTCGTATTTCATGGGCACGAAAAAGGGTCGGCTGATATTATGCAGAAAGTAAGACAGAAAAAAGATATCAACACCCAATGAAGTTATAAATGTAAACATCCATACACAATTTAACAAAACAACTGTTTCTTTTATTTTTGTGTGTGGATTAAATACATCTAAGCCCGATTCAGTTATACACGTAACAATTTCATTTTTTAGATGTTCATACTTTGCAATAGCAGATGGAATGTAACGCAATATACCCTTCCATTATTACCACAGCCGCGCCGGGTCATATTATCTAGTATATATATATTTCCAATCCTTGTCAGGTACCTGATAGCTAAATCTAACCATGCATTGTGGTAGGGTAACTATCGTACAGCCATGACCTTTAGAGTGGTAATTAGGAATAGTATTTTCCTTCGGAGTCACGTCGTTGTAGGTCAGTTTACGTCATCGTAACTTAACCACGAGACGCGTTAACACACTTACAGGCAATCGAGACACATCGAAATACATCATAACGCACCGCAGGGCACTGGAGCACGCTGCCGCGATATCCTGTCAACTTTATTTCGTAAAAGCTGATTTTGTAAAAAATAATTTGCTGTAGAAAGCTTCTTGACTGAAACGAACACTTTTGTGTAGTGTTCTACTTCGAGTTCTCACCCCAGATTATTTACATTTCTTATTGCTTTAACCTAAACGCAGTCTCACCGCGTATTTCTGTTGCAAGGAAAATAATGATTATACAGAGACGCCCTTGTGTCTCAATCAGTTTGGGAATGTAAGTCTAAATTTTAAGTTAGTCCAAATAATTATAATAATCACACCTAAAAATACTCTAATTCTACCGGGAAATAACCCAATTGAGTCCTGAAATATTTTTTTAAACCTGCAAATTCCATAAATTCATATGTATATACCATAATTCCCACTGGAAATACCCATAAATCTGCCATAAAATACCTTAACCCTACCTTCAAATACCCTAATTCTATTAGGAATTACCTGAACTGTTCCCACCAATATCCCAGGACCACACGTAAGTGGATCAAAATGCACAACACTTTTCACTTATTTGTTATTTTATTTAAGGTCATAAATTGTATCACAGACCGATGTTGATGACAAGACAGACTTTTTATGTGCACAACTATTCAAGAAATAATTTTTATGTGTGCAATTATTCAAGACAGACATTTTTCTGTACATTTATTCAACACAGACTTTTCATGTGCACAATTATTCAACACAGACTTTTTATCTGAACAGTTATTCAACGCAGACTTTTTATCTGAACAGTTATTCAACGCAGACTTTTTATGTGTACAGTTATTCAAGGCAGACTTTTTATGTGTACAGTTATTCAAGGCAGACTTTTTACTGCCCAACTATTCAAGAATGAATTTTTATCTGCTAGTTTATTCAAGGTGGAACATGTATCTTGCACAATTATTAAAGAAGAAAAAATAATCTTGCACAAAGTGTCTTTACAGTCTTTATATCTTGCACAATGAGTTTACAGACTATATATCGTGCACAAAGAGTCATTACAGTCTACATATCTTGCACAATGAGTCTTTACAGTTAATATATCTTGCACAATGAGTCTTTACAGTCTAAATCGTGTCCAAAGAGTCCTTACAGTATAAATACCTTGCACAATGAGTCTTTACAGTCTATATATATATTGCACAATCAGTCTTTATAGTCTATTTCTTGCCAAAAGAGTCCTTACAGTCAGTATATCTTTCACAATGAGTCTTTACAGGTTATGTATCTTGCACAATTAGTCCAAACAAATGAGGTATTTTGACTCGACAATTGCCTAAAGCTTTTACAGTTCAGTTGTCAGTCGTGCGAGCACGGCCATTAGAACATTCAAACATGTTTCAAAGGAAGAGATCTCCCCTCTATTATGTAGGACGATCTAGCACAAATTAGTCAAGGTATTCTTTGAGTCTAGCCCTTTTAGTCAAGGATTTTTGTTTATCTAGCTCATTTAGTCCCATTGATAATTAAAGAATTAGATGAACTAATCTGACGGAAGAAAGGGATACTTGGCGTTGATCTAGCTGCAGAACATTTTTTATATAAAGAGTGAAGTTAAATGTCCGTGAAACTTCCTCCATTTTGAGCATTCTTCTTTAAAATATCGCCAAGAACAACATTAAAAATATGTATGCATAATAAGTGTATGTAACCTACGTAATATTAAAGAAGACAAGAAGTGTCCCGTGACTAAACACTTCAACAGAAGCGACCACAAGGGGTCGGAATATTTCACTACTAGTACTATTGTGTCCTGTACTTACACACCTAATCGGGTAAATTTCCAAAGTCCTGATCCAGACATATGGTACACTGACTCCACGTGTCATGAATGTAATTTACTATTACCCTTCTTTAGCCTTTTCTCCAACCCCCACCCCCCCGGTCGTTACGAAAAATCTCAATGGACTTTTTCCCCTCTCTTCTGTCCCTTTTTACCTGTATGTAATCTCTCATCTGCTTATGTTCTGTAACTTTCATCTTGCTGTCCTCTCCGATACTACATTACAGCTATGTGTTATGTTTATTCAATTTTGTTTTTTTTTTACTATTGTTTGCTCGCTGATGAAGGCTTCTGGCCGACACTTTCTTTTTTTTTTGTTGTTACGTTCTTTTATTATAAGGTGTTCCCATACTTCGTTTCGCTCATTTCCCTTAATTTTTTTTTTTTAATTTTGAGTTATTGAACATGGATGATTCGAACTGCATGCCCGGTCTTCAAACATTTAATTGAGTTCAGTTCGAAATAACATTGATTAATTTTAATCAAAAGATTGGAGACTTGGACAGTTCTTAAAAAATAAAAATAGTGAAATATCATCGGGGACAAACCATGAAAATAGTTCAAACCAATCAGTAATCGGGACATGGGGTATTACATCACAAAATTTGATCACCTCTTATTATTGCCTGTGTGTAGTATACATTTATTTCTTGATATCCGTCTATTTATCAGTAGATTCATCAGTCTATAGATCAGTAGATTCATCAGTCTATATATCAGTAGATTCATCAGTCTATATATCAGTAGATTCATCAGTCTATATATCAGTAGATTCATCAGTCTATATATCAGTAGATTCATCAGTCTATATATCAGTAGATTCATCAGGCTGTATATCAGTAGATTCATCAGTCTATATATCAGTAAATTTATCAGTTTATATATCAGTAGATTCATCAGTATATATATCAGTAGATTCATCAGTCTATATATCAGTAGATTCGTCAGTCTATATATCAGTAGATTCATCAGTCTATATATCAGTAGATTCATCAGTCTATATATCAGTAGATTCATCAGTCTATATATCAGTAGATTCATCAGTCTATATATCTCTCGATACATCAGTCTATACATTAGTCTACGGAGATATGTTATTAGTTGTTTTTTTTTAAATATATATTCATGATCGTTGTCTTACTTCTAGTTATGCTTTCGGAGCTGTGCTGAAATGGTGACGAGATGTCTTGTGGTGTATCAATTTTTTGTTGTTTTTTGTTGGGCAAAAGTGCAAGGCCCTCTGCAAAGTCTGGGACAATTCATTAAAAAATGGAGCATAAAGGATAATAAATGAAGTTCTGCATTCAAGTCGGGTGAAGGAAATAGTAGGACAAGGTATTGGAAAGCTTGAATCGAATGACAGGACAATAAGATAAGAACCTTTCGGCTAAGAGCCTTCCTCACTAGACAGAAGAAAGGAAAATACGACAAGAAATAAAATTTAGTTAAAAACTTAAGTGATCACCATTGTTATTGCCAGAAGTTGGCTCATTTTTTACTTCCTGTAATCTTGGACAACCTAAAAGCTTCACTTAAAGCGCTGGATATAGACCTAGACACGTGGGAGGAATCGGCAAAGGACCGAGCATTGTTGCGTTCCTCAGTACACCAATACAACTGAAGCAACTGATCAGCAGCTGCAGAGCACAAAAGCCCGAGTGATAACTCTGCTCTTGGAGATGTCACATCCACCCCCCCCTGCACTTACTGCACAAGAATGGTTCGTGCCAAAATCGGTCTCATCAGTCGTCTGCGCAACCACAGCCAACATAACAATTAGTTTTTACCATGGATAAAATGGCTAAAGCTGAATTCGAATGATGTACTATTTAGATATATAAAACACACATATATAATATGTATTTAAGTCATATTTTACAATACTTCAACCTGAACGCAGTCTTCCCCCATATTACACTTCTAAACGTAGCTTGTCCAAAAAAATGGAACTTAAATACATAGTACTATAGACATTCTATAGTGTAATTTAGACTACTATTATCACATAAATCTATATAAATATACTATTATATTGATGTTCTAGATTTTTTATAAAAAAGCGTTTTGAAATTGTTTGGACACTATTACCTACACGATCTTTGACCTCCTGACCCCTGGTCCCTGTCTTGTCTTTGTTTTGTTATATATAATGTTTTGATGATTTGTGTCGTCTGGGGGGGGGGGGGCTGTTATGTCTAACTGTGGTGTTTTGTGTCATCTTGTGATGTGTTATGCTGTTTTGTAGTGTATTAAAGTGAAACATGTCGTTTCATGTTGTTTTTGGGTGTATCGTCTTATCTCGTGGTGTATTTTCCTGTCTTAAGGTAAGTTGTGCTGCCACCTGTCATCTAGTGGCTACTTACGCTGTCCTGTCACGACAAGACTCCAAGGGCAAGCACTCTCTAACTTGACACATTTATTTATCCATGGAGATTCAATCCATTCTACATTTGGTAAGCGTGTCTTTATTTTATACTAAAAGAAATCCTATAATTTATTTCCGGGTGGGTTTTTTTTCCATCCAAAATAAACAATAATTTGTTCATGCATTTTAACAGTGTGCTATTCCTGTGATCATTATGTTAAATTAGGTTACACTCAGTATGTCTTGGTAATGTTCACTTTGTAATCATTCAGCTACTCAGCAACATACAAGAAAAGTAACACTAGTCAAGAAAGTAAGGCATCACCTCTTTGTGCGATCTGCGGAAATGTTTTTACACATATAATGTAAACATGTCACATACGATGGGTAGGTCCGTAGACACACAATCCTCATGCAGAAATTGCACCTTAAGCGCAACGCAATCATCTGTTACGCTTACTGAATTGGGTACTTCCGTTGCGAATATCATTTTTAAGAGTAAAGTTGTCCAACTTTGTTTTGTCCTCTGTACAAATATAAACCCCTTCTTGGTCCATGTCGCCGAGACAAATCCAGAATTGTTCAGCACTGGAAACCCGACGAAGTATTATTAATTTATCTTGTGTCTTTACGGATGCCAGAAACGCATATTTTGATTCGCAGTAAGGGACAGCATTTTGATAGTTAACTTATTTTGAGAATCCGTTAGACAAGAAAGGGCGTTTCCATACCCATTGACCAAACAACCCTTCTTCGAGTCACAGAAAAACATGTGGGAGATCTCATTTGACCAACTAAGTATCAACCCAAAGTCCAGTCCCGGATCGCAGAGCTTGGAGACAGGGTCAAGGCTGAAGCTGAAACAGTTGAAGTCAATGCTGGGTATTCTGCTTCCACAGTGGGCCAAGGACCGGGCAGTCCAACATTGGTAGATGGAAGTCGACCTAAAGTTGCATTGCTCACAACTGTAAAATTCGAACAATTCGGTTCACTTGTTATATTTTAAATACCATCTGTTATATGTCCGATGTCGTTCTCGAGATAGGCTATTTATCTTTCCCAGTCTACACAGTCTACATATTAGCACTTTTAGACAAAATAGAGTACATTTCTGGCACAGCCAAAACAGACTTCATATGAATCTTGCACAATAAGCGAAAAAAGACTAAATATTCGACAAAATTAGACAAAACAGACTACATATTTGGGCAAGCTAGACAAAACAGACTATAATTCTTGCACAATTAAGGAAAACATACGTCATATTTTGCACAATAAGTGAAAACAGACTATATATATGATCCAATTATCAAAAACCGACGACATATCTGGCACAATGAACTTAATCAGACTTCATATTTGGCACAATGAACCAAAACAGACTAAACATCTGGCACAATTAGCAGAAACAGACTATTTAAATGGCACGATTATTCAAGATGGACTATTTATCTGCGACAATTAGTCAAGGCATTCTGTTTCTTACCCAATTTACTTGCTGACTTTAAATTAACCAGGAAATCAAACTATCGTAAATCTATTGTTGCTGCTGTGATAGTTGTTCTGGCTTTCTTATTTCAATTCACTTTTAATTTTATTTTTAAAAGTAGTAATATTTCAGTAAAAAGGGACATTTTTTACAAATTTGATATAAAAAAATAGCTTTTGAAATGAATCCAAGAGCACTCAAGAACAATATCGTATGAAACACACAAGCAGAGATCATTGAATATTTTCCACGGCAGAGTTCCCCATCATAATATTAAGTTGACCTCTTTCTTAAGATGTTTCGGCCTGTTGATGGTTGTCAGAATTTAAATATTCATCAGACTTCTTGGACCTTCTGTCGTAGAATAAATGTATCCTTTTCAATTCAACTTACGGTCACAAAAAATTCAGTAAAAAGAAACAACTCATTTGATTAGTTGAACATATAGTTCCTATAATGAATTAATGAAGTCCTTACTTTAATATTGTAAATTCTTGTGACAAAGGTAAGTTTTAGTCCTACCATCAAACACTCTTACACATCACAGAAAACAATTCTATACTCTGAAAAATTCAGGTATTAACTATGAGTTAAACTAGACACATGTTCGATGTCGATGTGGTAAATTAAATATCATGTGTGAATTTCCATTTCTGAAGTCAGTAAATTTAATTAACATGTATTATTATATTGGGGCTGGTAATGTATCACTTTTAAGGCTTAAAATAAAATAAAAACATTACGGAAATAATTTACAAGATATCTTCACTGATCAATGGTTTTGTAGATCTTAATGATTGCTATTTTTTTAAAGGTGCGCACGTTGATACAGAATACCTGTCGAATAGTCCGCAGGAAGCGGTGAGAAAATCCTTTTATTTTTATTAAATTGTTTGTAACCTTTAATATAATGTAAAGCAGTAATTACATTTTTCAACTGAAAATGCATGCACCTATAAAATAGGGTTCTAAAACAGTCTAGCATGTACCCCGGCGTAAACTTGAAGCATAAATGCAGTAAATATTAATGAAATTTATAGAAAAAAGGACGAAACAAGACAGCCGCTTCCATCTTGATGTTCTCTCGTATACACAATTGCGGATACAACATTTCGGATACAGCATTTCAGACAAGTTCTTACTTGTATTAGTCTTTGCTCGCTGAAGACGGTTTCTTGCCGACAGGATCATTAAAGAAAGATAACCATGATAATTTATAAACATTTTGATAACTTCATGAAATTATCTCACCCTTTAACTAATTCTCCCCCTAAGTGATCGCGACAAAAGATTAGAAATTATAAGTTATGTAAAACAGGTTTATTAATTTTATTAATGTAACATACCGACTGTGTGTTGTTAATTTACTGACCTCAAAGAATGATAATATAGTGACATCGCCCACATGAAAGATATATTTAGAAAGACAAATCTTCTTTAGCGGCAGAACCACTACGATTGTCATTGTAAGTAGAGTGTCACCAAACTGTCTCACCTTGCAAGAGATACCAGTCAAGAGTGGAGGGGGGTGTGAGTAAAAGGGGGGGGGGCGGGCGGTTACGTCACTGATGTCAGTGATAAAAGTGCTGGATCCCTATTGTTGTAAGAAGATTTAAAAGTAATGGAACGCTCTACATCATGTTCATGTTTAAAGATATAAACAAAAGTTAAAAATAATTATTTCAGAGGATTCAGTCAGCCATGTTGAAGAAACAATGAACATTGGTTTAGTTCAGTTTGCAATCTAACTCTTTCTTTGCCATTTCTGATCCCGATCCTTAGATCGTCATCTTTAACAGCGTTTATTAAAAGATGTGAATGTAATCGGAAAGTCAATAGATCGGATAGGACAAGAGGGGTGCGGGGGGTGTTAGTACGTCCTACCACTTCTGACACAGACAGCACTGAACAAAGATTTGATCTACCCAGATAGCATCATTAAAATGAATAGACAGTGTCTTCTGAGAGAGCACTAATGAGTTTGACGCTTTAAACAAAAATCTTCAATTTTAAATTTTAATGAAAGCCACTGTTAATTTATTTTTAGAAATTATAGTAATTGTATTTATTTACCTTGCATTTTTCAAAAGTCAATAAACATATTACATAGCTGAGGAGCATATAAGTAGACAGGCGTAGGAGGGTAATACAAGTGTGGCTGAACTAGCCCTGAGATAACAATGCACTACTAACTAAAAAACGTATCGTTATTCTTGGGAAGTTCTGATATTACACTCGTTTGACCCCGGCTAGTACTTCGGCTACCAGCGCCATCTGCTTAGCTGAGCCATTATAAATATTCCCCACGCAGGGCTCTCCCAACTCCCTGGCTCCCCCTCGGAACATCCAGTGAGGGACATTCGGTCAACAGATGCGCTAGTGTTTCCAGGACAAGGGTGCAGTGCCGCAGTTAGGGTCCTTGTTATGGTCTAAACTGCTGAAGTATGAGCCAAATATAACTAAACAAGCAATGTAAGTAATTCGACCAAGTAATTCGATCAGTAAAGTTTTTACTCAACCTATTGTACAAAGGAATTTGTGGTCTACCTAACCCAATCATTCCCCTACCCGAGTCTATCAAAATGTGTATCATTGTTTAAATTTAATTTTTAATCGCAACGCTCACCACCACAACTAAAGCAAATACATGGAGAGTAAAATGAACATGGACAAAGATTCGAAACGAATGTCTGTCTTTAGCTCTGCTGTTTGAATTAGAATAATGACACACACACACAATTTGTGTAAATAAAATAATATAGGGTTAGCTTTAAAATTGTTACAAATAATAATAATAATATAAAAAATATTTATGCAAGCATAAGCTAAATTTACAAAAAATATATATAAATATATCGGTGTGTGTGTGCGTGTGTGTGGGTGTGTGTGTCCTACCCTAATAATGAAATGAAGGATAAGAATATGATTGGGCAAAAGTCCCAAACGAAAAATAAGCTCAAAAGCAAGGAAAGGAAGTGGGTGCGTGCAAAATTGAAAGCCAAACAGGGAAAAGACATAGCAGCAATGTACAATTGTGAATTTTGCGTTTTCCATTCCAAGATCGACGTCACTATTTGTACAGTGGATCGTTTTTCAAGTTATCGGAGTAAATTGTCTGCAGATTTTCAGATAAAAGTTTCAAGCTGCAGGACGATACCTGTTTTGTTCAACTGTCAACGTGCTGTCAAAAATAAATGTCTTATTCAAACTGATTCATTTGTCGTGCTGTAAATTGTTTCCGTGAGAAGGCAACTCTGAATTCAAAACCCAGGAGATGGGGAGATGGAGTTCACATGCGCCTAACTGGCAGCAGTGATGCCTCTCGAACATCGAACCTTGTAACGCGCTTCGAGCCTTTGGGGATTAAGCGTGATTTCTCAAATAAACTTCATTATTATTATTATTATTATATGTTTTATTGAAGATTCTTTTGATATTTTAAAATATGTTTGCCTGTTTTTCTCCCCATGTTTTAAAAGCATGCTCCATTTAATATTGTATTGTGTCCTTTTTGGGTTGGACATAGATTTAATTTTAAAGGTGAAGGACCGAGGGCTAGGGTAAATGATATGGTTCAGTGGGAGAGGGTGGAGGACAGGGTCGATTATTTGTTGGAAAGGGAAGAGATTTGACCAATGATTGATGATCACCTGGTTTTAAATCAACATCCTGTGTTTGATTTTTTACAGTTTTGGGTAGAAAAATGTGGATGTGAGTTTTCCTTGTGTTATTTTATGAAATGGTTTTGCGATTCTTTTTATGTAGTATATTTAGTCACCATTTAGTTATTCGTTATATCTAGTCTTGTTATGATTGACCACCTGATAATTAAACAATTTAAAAAAAAATCATAGCAGTTAAATAGTTTATTTTGAAACTGTATAGAAAAGCTTGCATTGAAAGCAATTTCTTTCGATGTTTTTATCAATATATCCTTATTATTTTCATATTCTCGAAAATATCTGGTGACCTCTAAAAATCAAATTCATAATAAATATCCTAGGATGTCATTCAAAAAAATATGGGGTATTCAACCTTGTCTCCCCTCCCCACTATTTCGTTTCGATATTGACGTCACCGATTAATTGCGTAGCACCAGTCCCTTTTACCCACCCCTCCTTTGATTTGGAAAAGGTTGTTTGCGTTAGAATGCGTTCTAATTGTTCCTAAAGAATGCATTCTGGTGAGGCAATTTCTAAAATTTATTTTCCCGAGGTTTCAAACTTACTCCTTATATATTATTCGGAAGGTTTCCCTGCGGATAGAGATTTTCGTAATTTTGCCAAGACATTTGCTAGGCGCAATAATCTTACAAGATTTTCCTCTTTAAGTATGTGTGTAATTTAACGTTTTTATTTTTCGAAGATTGTCTGTGCTTTAAGTTTTGTTTCTGCCTTTTTGATTTTGTATTGTTAATGTAAATTTAATTGTATAAAAAAATTGCATATTGTTAATATCACTTGATTTAATTATGCTTTTCAGTCATTTGTAACGTATTGGGGGTCTTTCGTAAATTACGTCTCACAAAAAATGACCCTTTTTAACCCCCCTCCCCCTGTCACAAAGAGTCACAAATTCTTTACCCCTACTCTCCCCCGTGTCACGTCACACATAATAAAATCAAAATGTACATACAATTTTAATAAATAAACTAAAATGTTATTATATTTTTAACATTTTCCCATAATGGATTAAGATGTAATATTATTAGAAAACTGTGATGCGAAACAACGAAGTCATCCAAAAGCCGAATGTAAAATGACCAAAGCAGATTTTGCGTCATTTTTCGTTATGCGCAAAAGGTGTGAGCGACTGAGGTCAAAGTATCTATACTACCTGAGGCAATTTCGACCTCACATTAATGTTTTTAAAATTAATTAAATAAAGATTTTTCAAAATAAGAAATTTTAGATTTAAAAAAAAAAACGTGACGTCAAAAATTTAACCCCCCCCCCCCCCCCCGTCACAAAGTGTCACAAATTCCTGACCCCCCCCCAAACTGAGCATGACGTAATTTGCGAAAGACTCCTTTAAAAAAAAAACAGGCAAATCTCAAAACAGATTATATTTACAAGGACAATTTAACAATATGTAACAATTTTACTTCGTAATAGTAGATGTCAATTAAACAGAAGAAAGTAAACAACACACCCACAACACATGATTTCCTCTAAAACAAAAATAAAGATTTTAGCAGAAATAGTCCAATTTATAGCAATAACTCATCTCTGAAAAAAAAAATTATTAAAAAACCGTGCCCTAGTCTAGTAGAATTATTGGGAAATCCCCACGTAGCACGTCACTTTTGCTAATATTAGAAAAAAATTATTAAAAAACCGTGCCCTAGTCTAGTAGAATTATTGGGAAATCCCATCGTAGCACGTCACTTTTGCTAATATTAGAAAAAAATTATTAAAAAACCGTGCCCTAGTCTAGTAGAATTATTGGGAAATCCCCACGTAGCACGTCACTTTTGCTAATATTAGAAAAAAATTATTAAAAAACCGTGCCCTAGTCTAGTAGAATTATTGGGAAATCCCATCGTAGCACGTCACTTTTGCTAATATTAGAAAAAAATTATTAAAAAACCGTGCCCTAGTCTAGTAGAATTATTGGGAAATCCCCACGTAGCACGTCACTTTTGCTAATATTAGAAAAAAATTATTAAAATAAAAATGATGTTAAAAAAAAAGAATGACACAATTTGACAACTGTAGGTCAGGGGCGACGTGTTTATTTTGTTTGGGCAAAACGACACGTGTCTTTTGTTTTAACTTCAACAAAAATATGAATAAAGCGTATCCGGAAATTTGATCGAATGAAATTTGGTCGACGGAAAATTGATCGACGGATTTTTGATCAAACGGAAATTTGGTCGAATCGTTTTTTTAATTTATACGTTAAAATTTTGCGTCAAATTTCTTTTTGAACGCATTATTTTGTTTTACTATATAGAATAGTGCGTTCAAAAAGAAATTTGAAGAAAATTTTAACGTCTGGACTGAAAAAAAGATTTGACCAAATTTCCGTTCGATCAAATTACCGTCGATCAATTTTCCGTCGACCAAATTTCTTTCGATCAAATTTCCGGCAACCGAATAAAGACATGGGTGGGTCCACAAAAATTTAAAAAAAAAAAAAAAATTAAAAATAATCTTTTAAAAAATAAGTGTTAAATTTATAGGTATGTTTTTAATTATATCCCCCCCCCCACACACACACACAGACACAAAATCCCAACCTTTGCAAAACATCCTGCAGGCGCCCATGTTTTCAGCTTTACTTCTTTTTTAACTTCTTTTTTTTTTTTTTTACTACAAAGTTCGGCAATATTAGAATGCACCATAAAATGGAGATTGTTCAATAGAATTACAATCAATGCAAAGAAAATTATCACAAATAGTATTTTTTTTTTTACGTCTTTTAAAAGTTGTATGTAACAAATGCTTGGATTTAAATGTATTGTCCAAGTTTTTGGCTAAGGCCTAGATGACCCTAAATTCATATGATTAACAATTTCCGCCCAATACATGGCTATCAATTGAGCATGATGGCACATCGATTACATGAATAACATTGTTCAGTCGCTGGACATAATATCCCCCCCCCCCACTCACACGCCAACAGTACTCGACAGAGGCTGAGACACATCGATGCAAGTGTTGTCATCATCATACTGGAAATAGTACAAGGGGCTGTCATCGCAATGTCACAGGTACAAGTGGTCCTTATTTAAACATCGATTGTGAAGAACCGCACTAAACAGGGGCGTAGTCATGGGAAGAGACAGGGAAATTTAGTGGGTATGGGTAAAGTGACACGAATCGTAGTGATTTTAAAAATCTCCAACACGTTGTAGAAATAAGTAAGACAGCGATCCTTAAAAATGTTATTTGTTCCTTTCATTTCTGTTTTTTTTTCCATTCTTTTTTTTCTCCTTTTTTCAGATGGGGGGGGGGGGATACGCCTCTGGCCAAAAGTAAAATTCACAAACAGAGTTCAAACATTATCTGAAGAAATAGTTTGTGTAGACGGGGGAAAATGAAAACAAAGTTTAATGATCCCGAGATGAGGTGAGGAAAGTACTTTCACTAACAAAACTTTGGCAGAAATATTGCTGAATTGTCAGAGGAAGATTTAGATTTGTAACATAATATTTTTTTTCAAATAGCTGGGTAATGAGGTAATGTAACATCATAATAATAATAACTTGTGTTAATAAAAACATACGCGTCATCAGTCAGTCATCAAGGCTAAGTATTGTTCCCATTTTAACACAGTTCAAGGTGATATGACACTATTTAAATAATACAATTTGTGAACGTGGAGTAAGGTAGATAATGATTTAATGTTGTTCTAACTAAGTTGATAATTGTTTAAAGGTATTGTGGCTTTTGAGTGAAAGAGAAAATGGTTTTAGTATATAATAGTTGCTAGTATTGCGGCTGTGTTAATCTAATCACTTTCAAAATATAAAATCTTACACGTGTGTCGTGCCAATAATTACACAGTCGAAACAATTACTTTAAAAAAAAAAAAAAAAAAAAAAAAAAAAGATTATTTTATAGAGTCCTTGTTAGAGTGTTAGCACTGGTTAAATTTTCATCTCTAAAATTCTTGGCTTTATTTTTAGTGTGGCGATATAGGAGGCGTGCTCCCTTTAAGGAGTACATCGGCGGGTCCTCAAGAAAACAACCTTTGAGGCTTAGGCACACATCTGTGGTGCCTCAAGTTACAACATTTGAACATTTGAGGGGGGAGACACATATCCTGTGTATCGAGTTATCAAAATGCTGACCTTCACATTCTATATTGCAATTCTGTCTGGTAAGACCTGATGCTGTCATTGTGATACATTCACCAGTTACTTATTAAAGGTTAACTACACAATCGTAGAATGTGATAATTTTTAACAAGAGTAATACCAATAAAAACCAAATGGCGCGAAACTGTATATGACTGGAAGCGTTCTCTTAAGTAAGACACTAACAACCAAACAGCGAGAAGCTGTATATGACTGGAAGCTTTCTCTTAAGTAAGACACTAACAGCCAAACAGCGCGAAGCTGTATATGACTCTAAGCTTTCTCTTTAGTAAGACACTAACAGCCAAACAGCGCGAAGCTGTATATGACTCGTAGCTTTCTCTTAAGTGAGACGAATGCGTAAGACTTTGAAGGTATATAGCAATATCATTTATATTTTGTCCTGCAGTTATCTTGATAACTAGCCTCACAGGGTTTTTGTTTAAAATGGAACCTAATCTAGAACAAGATTGTTAAGGTTATCCTTGCAATTCAAAGATTGGTGCATTTTTTTTTTGTAGTTGTCTCAATCAACTTTAGAGTTGATGCTAATCTCTAAAGATAAAGGTTAATATTAAAGCTCTGGATATTAACTTAACGAACTGGCTATTGGTACACGGCTACCAGAATTGAGAGGTTGGGATTATAAAACGATTTAAAATATTATTGTTCAGTTTGTAAGACCAAATGAGGTATCAAATGAAAGATAATTGAATGGACTATACGTTTGAAATCTTAATTCTTCATTTTAACTAAAATAAACTAACACAAATGACATCCAAATAGCATTGAGTCTAATGTGTCCCGGGTCCAAAAGGGGGCGCTGCGTGTCCGTGTACATTTCGTTTAATTATGTGGTAACAGAAGTATTTAACGATATTTTTGCAGAGAGAAATAAAGACAATTTTAAAAATTCTGTGTTGACAATTTATAATCCCGTTTAAAAACCACGAACAGTTTGTGTGACTTGTGATTTATCTTAGTATAGCTTTGTTTATTGTTTCCCAAATACAATACATTCAGTAATGAAAATATTTCAGGGAATCATTAGAAGTATCCTACTAAGGAGTTTTCCAATAGCGTTGCATTTATATACTTTCGTTTTCAGCTCTGCAGTTTGCTCAAGCAGCATTCGCTGTCACCGGCAAGTCTGCTGCGACCTTTGAGCTAACAACACCATCAACCCTTGGTCCCGTCCGTCTTGGCCCCTCGTGGACTGACCGCTCCCCCGTGGCGTGTGCGTCCACTTGCATGGCCCTCTACACAGCTTGCACGAGCTTCATGTTCAGCACCGCCACTAAACTTTGCACGCCAGGGTCTGACATGAGTTCTTCTGTTCCACCAACGTCTCAAGAGGGAGATTTGTACGTGATGACACTCACAAAACAAATATCTTGCGACCCTTCCAATGGATTCAGTGTTCAAAGTTACGGAAATGAAGTGTCCTGCATCGGGTACTTCTCGCCTGAAATTAACTTTGGTATGGCCAGGTTTGATTGTGGTCAAAGAGGAGCTCACCTGGCCAACGTCACAACGACAGACAAGCTCAAGATTTTACAAGCCGTCGCGGGAACGTTGGACTTTTGGATTGGTTGCTCAGATGAACCTGGACCCAACAATTTTGTTTGGGACAACGGAACTCCTCTGTCGGCGCTTCTTATTGGTCAAATTTTTGGACCAGGGGAGAGCACCGAAAGCAACCCTGTTGGTAACTGCTGCCAGTATTGTCCACATAACCACACGGTGCTGGTCTATGACTGCGCCAGAATTGCACCTTATGCTTGTGAAATGTAAAAGAGTCTGAGTTAGTTTTTTAATGCTGAAAGAAGCAAGAAAAGCTGTACACAAATGCCTACATTTCTCGCTTTACACAAGATAAATTTCAGCCGCAAAATCCTTAAGAAAGCCTTTGTATTAGAATGCCTGAAAAGTGTAACAAACACTCAACAAAGCAGACACTTATTATTATGACCACAAATATTTCAACTTTTACAAGTAGACTTTGGAAATATTTAAAGGACTGCAAGTACGCCGTGGGAATGAAATAGTTAAACAAGTTATGTTGAAGCTCGAATCAAAAGACATGGCAATAAGATGTGAACGTTTCGGCTTTTAGAGCCCTCTTCAGCGAACAAGGCTTTAAGCTGATACCTTCACATCTTATCAGTGGCGTAGCGAGCTTAACTCGCGCCCGGGGAACAATACCTTTTTAGCACCCCCAATACCTTTTTAGCGCCCCCCCCTATTCGAAAACCATACAATATTATAGTAAAATATACCATTTGGCGCCCCTTTGTGAGTAGCGACCGGGGCATGATGCCCCCCCTTGCCCACCCCTCACTACGCCATTGCATCTTATTGTCCTGTATTTTGATTCAATCTTCAACATACCTTGTTTTACTGATTCATATAGAATTTGGTATAATGATATGGTATACTTTCATCGCGAGCTGTTTAATTTCTGGATTTAAAAAGAAAACCATATTTAATGTTAAAACGAGTAGAAATATACAGCTCTACACTGCTGATGTCAAAAACATTTTATCTTTATACACAAAATTAAATGTTGGTTCGCTTTGCCCCATGTGTTAGAGAAGGTGGTTCTCAACCTTCCTAATGCCGCGACCCTCTAATACAGTTCCTCGCATTGTGGCGACCCCCAAACACAAAATTAGTTTCATTGCTACTTCTTAACTGTAGGGTATATCTGTTTTCCGATGGTCTTACGCGACCCTTGTGAAAGGGTCGTTCGACCCCTAAATGGGTCGCGACCCACAGGTTGAGAACCGCTGTGTTAGAGCTACAATTTAAATTCACGAGTAAGATAATAATTGTATGATTCTATGCGCTTTTAACATACATTAAAAGAATAAAAAATAAACAAACCATAAAAAGCAATGGTTTTTATTTGGTATAAATCATATGCATGTTTGTTTAATTAGACATGAACAATTTGTGTCAATATAACAATGTATGGTATGTTTTAATAATTATTTTACATAATACACACGTAACTGTTTCGTTGCATGCCTTCATCAGTATAACAAGAAAACATTCAAACAAGTATAAATATAAATTTTCATTTATACATATATATATATATATATATATATATATATATATATATATACAAATATCATATCTTTAAAAAGGAGAAAAATAGGAGTGAGCGCAAAATACAGACAGAAAAAAAGTAAAGAGGATTGGAAAGGAAGTGAAATGTAAACAAAACAAACAGGAAAAAGACATGTCATTTTTGTTTGCAGTTTATTAATTGTATGTGATTTTTCATTGATGCGATTGCAGCAACAGATTTTCGGCATAATTAAGGGTTCCTGGCTAGCAGCAACATATACGGAACCGGACATTGATCATCTCATTAGCCTAACATCCATTTGAAAAATATTTTTTCATTCATTTTCAAATGGGTTATGTTATTTCCTGTGTTTTTTCCACTATAATGAGATATGTAGGGTGTGGAAAGAGTTACGGTTTGTGTACTGTGCACAGAACTGAGATAATTGCAGTGTGCAGATAATTCTTTCATATATTTTAAATCTATATTCCGGCTCCCGACAGTGTCTGGGGACAAAAATCCGGCCTTCAGTTTAGAAAGTTTGAGGACCCCTTGCTCTAAGGCAAACATATTTTTTTCCCCATTATAATTCACCGTTTTCAAACAAATTAAAATGAAGGATTCTCAAACTTCCATCCTTGAAATATCATTTATATGAGGTTTTCGACTCAGTTATCCGTGCTGCTGCTATGTAAATATGTATACGTTTATAGAAAGTTGAAACTCATAGATTTAAAAAAAAATTAAAATAACAATTGTTTCGTTTGTGGACGTAATTTTGAAAACCTTACGTAGAGTAGAATTGCTTATACATGTATTTATGTCAATAGTCATACTAAGCCTACTGGCAGCAGTGAGACCTCTCGAACATCGAACATCGGAGCGCCGTGAGCATGCTATCATGGCATGGAATGAGCGCTATATAAGTACTCCAATCAATCAATCAAAGCGTTTTTCAACATTTGTTGAATTAATATTCACTCTTTCAATTTTAACTTTATTAACTATAAAAATATTATGGTTGTAGGGAGGGAGGGGGGCGGGTATTACTGCTTTGTTTGTTTCGTTGTTGGTTGGCTTTCAGAAAACCAATGAACTCATTACATTGCTTCCTATTTTGTTGATTTTTTTCAATGGTATTTTTGCGTTGGTTTTTATTTAGAATGTACACCTAGGAATCCCCACTGTACCATATAACATTAACATAATTAAAATGGGGATGACCTCATTCTTCTTATTAAAAATAGTCCTCGTGGACATTTTTATTTCAATAGGTTTCTCAACCTGGGGACCATAGCACTACACTCAACTATATGAAGCGTGATCTTTTCTTTTTTTGATGATCGCGTCTCATTATGAAAAAAAAAATAAACAAACAGATGTTTAAACAAGTGGCATGAAGTGTTCGCTCCACCACGTTGTGCTCGTGATGAATTAAATGACATTCAAGTTTGTTTGGACTTGATATTCAGCACACTCTACGAGGTTTTCTGATGCCACTGCCCGTCTCTCAACAACGCACAGCCCGTCCAAATATCAATATCCCATTGTAGCGTAAATATCAATAATAGTTTTTTTACAATACTTTTGCTTTCTCTATTAAAAGATGGTTGGGTTAGTCTTTCACTCGAGCAGAGAGTTGTCAGACAATAAATGTGTTTGTTTGTACCAGTGTTGTCGCTTAGAACATTACTTCAAAGACCTTTGAGACTGACATCCCCAATAATTCATTATGCTTTTGAGATGTCGTGTTGGATTATAAAGTAATGATGATTAGGAAGTGATGATGATTACGAAATAGTTATGATTATAAAGAAATGATGATCACGAAACAATGATGACTACGAATTGATGATGAGTATGAAGCATTGCCGATTATGAAGTAATGATGATTATAAATTAATGATGATTACGAAGTAATGATGATCATAAAGTTATAATAGTTATGAAATAATGATGATTACGAAGTGAGGATTGTAAAGTGCTGATGATTATGAAGTAATAACGATTATGAACTGCGGATGATTATGAACTATTGATGATTATGAAGTGATGATGAGTTTGACGTAATGTTTATTTTGACATAATTTGAATGATTACAGTTATAAAAATAGCACAAAGACATTTATCAGAAGTTCCGAGAAGACCAACATAAAAACTTATCCTCGTCCACAACGCTGACGTAAGAACTGTTCGTATTTGCACCAATTGCATCACAATTTGACATTACCCCCTCGCCCTCCTCGTACAAATAAGAGATACGTTATCCATCTATTTGGATATCCACACTTTAACCAAGATCCATTTTTCGTAACACTATTGAGATCTTACTTTTTACCGAACAAAAGACAAAATAACCTTAGCGTCACTTATCAAAGTGTTCAGCATTGCACCATTTGTAATCACGAGCATCACTACAGCTTTTTTTCTCTTGTGTTGTTTCTCTTGTGTTTCTCTTGTGTTTCTCTTGTTTTTCTCTCGTGTTTCTCTCGTGTTTCTCTTGTGTTTCTCTTGTGTTTCTCTTGTGTTTCTCTTGTGTTTCTCTCGTGTTTCTCTTGTTTTTCTCTCGTTTTTCTCTTGTGTTTCTCTTGTGTTTCTCTTGTGTTTCTCTTGTGTTTCTCTTGTGTTTCTCTTGTTTTTCTCTTGTGTTTCTCTTGTGTTTCTCTTGTGTTTCTCTCGTGTTTCTCTTGTGTTTCTCTTGTGTTTCTCTTGTGTTTCTCTTGTGTTTCTCTTGTGTTTCTCTTGTGTTTCTCTTGTGTTTCTCTTGTGTTTCTCTCGTGTTACTCTTGTGTTTCTCTTGTGTTTCTCTTGTTTTTCTCTTGTGTTTCTCTTGTGTTTCTCTTGTGTTTCTCTTGTGTTTCTATTGTTTTTCTCTCGTGTTTCTCTTGTGTTTCTCTTGTGTTTCTCTTGTGTTTCTCTTGTGTTTCTCTTGTTTTTCTCTCGTGTTTCTCTTGTGTTTCTCTTGTGTTTCTCTTGTAAGAAACTCGGTGAGTCAGTGACTCAGTGAGTCGATTAATCGGTGAGTCGGTGAGTCAGTGGATCGTTGAGTCAGTGAGTCGATTAATCGGTGAGTCAATGAGTCGGTTCATTGGTTAGTCGTTGATTCACTGAGTCAGTGGGTTGGAGAGTCATTGAGACAGTGAGTGGTACTCAACAATGACTTTTCGTTTCACTTTACATGCCGTAACGGCATTTTTTTGCTTTCAACTTTGTTTTCAAACGTGAAGTTCCTATTTCTTCCTGTGTGATTATTATATCAAAATTACACAATCGCAACTTCATACGGTTGGCTCTCATCTGGATCAGTGTTTCTCTTGTGTTTCTCTTGTGTTTCTCTTGTGTTTCTCTTGTGTTTCTCTTGTGTTTCTCTTGTGTTTCTCTTGTGTTTCTCTTGTGTTTCTCTTGTGTTTCTCTCGTGTTACTCTTGTGTTTCTCTTGTGTTTCTCTTGTTTTTCTCTTGTGTTTCTCTTGTGTTTCTCTTGTGTTTCTCTTGTGTTTCTATTGTTTTTCTCTCGTGTTTCTCTTGTGTTTCTCTTGTGTTTCTCTTGTGTTTCTCTTGTGTTTCTCTTGTTTTTCTCTCGTGTTTCTCTTGTGTTTCTCTTGTGTTTCTCTTGTAAGAAACTCGGTGAGTCAGTGACTCAGTGAGTCGATTAATCGGTGAGTCGGTGAGTCAGTGGATCGTTGAGTCAGTGAGTCGATTAATCGGTGAGTCAATGAGTCGGTTCATTGGTTAGTCGTTGATTCACTGAGTCAGTGGGTTGGAGAGTCATTGAGACAGTGAGTGGTACTCAACAATGACTTTTCGTTTCACTTTACATGCCGTAACGGCATTTTTTTGCTTTCAACTTTGTTTTCAAACGTGAAGTTCCTATTTCTTCCTGTGTGATTATTATATCAAAATTACACAATCGCAACTTCATACGGTTGGCTCTCATCTGGATCAGTGTTTCTCTTGTGTTTCTCTTGTGTTTCTCTTGTGTTTCTCTTGTGTTTCTCTTGTGTTTCTCTTGTGTTTCTCTCGTGTTACTCTTGTGTTTCTCTTGTGTTTCTCTTGTTTTTCTCTTGTGTTTCTCTTGTGTTTCTCTTGTGTTTCTCTTGTGTTTCTCTTGTTTTTCTCTCGTGTTTCTCTTGTGTTTCTCTTGTGTTTCTCTTGTGTTTCTCTTGTGTTTCTCTTGTGTTTCTCTTGTGTTTCTCTTGTTTTTCTCTCGTGTTTCTCTTGTGTTTCTCTTGTGTTTCTCTTGTAAGAAACTCGGTGAGTCAGTGACTCAGTGAGTCGATTAATCGGTGAGTCGGTGAGTCAGTGGATCGTTGAGTCAGTGAGTCTATTAATCGGTGAGTCAATGAGTCGGTTCATTGGTTAGTCGTTGATTCACTGAGTCAGTGAGTTGGAGAGTCATTGAGACAGCGAGTGGTACTCAACAATGACTTTTCGTTTCACTTTAAATGCCGTAACGGCATTTTTTTGCTTTCAACTTTGTTTTCAAACGTGAAGTTCCTATTTCTTCCTGTGTGATTATTATATCAAAATTACACAATCGCAACTTCATACGGTTGGCTCTCATCTGGATCAGTTCAATCGGGAGCTAGTGAGTGATATTTGGCCACGAATTTTCGTTCCACTTAGTGGATTTAACGGCATATTCTTCTAAAGTTGTTTTACGCTTTATAAAATTGTTAAAGTTACCTTTTTGGAATAAAAAATAAATAAGTACAAATAATTATATGTTAAAAATACAAAACTATAAGTGTTTTCGGGGTATTAACAATTGAAAACGCAATCAAGTATATTTATTAATTTTTAAAAAATAAAGAGTTTAGTCATACGCGTCTATTAGCTCAACGGAGTTTAAAGCTTTTGATTTGTGAGTTTAACTTTAGTTCTTAAAAGATTATTATAAATTTGTATTTCTAAATACAACAAGTTAATGTGATATTGCCGGAAGACATTTGGATAACATAAATTTAAATTTAATTGGTAATATTTTAAGTGCAATTAAAAATGCAACAAGGTATTCGGTTTTTCTCGATAAATGCTGTTATGATTTTTTTATAATAATACATAGACGCTAATTTATTGATAATAAATAGAATGTCGTCGCATTGAAATTCTGATGAAATATTTACAATTGTTCTTTTATTGTTGTTTTTATGTAATACTACGTTATAAGCATACTCCTGAAACTTACAATTAAATATAAGAAGATATATTTTATTTTTATCATATTAAAATTGATTCGATCTCCGAAATATAATAAAAAAAGCAAATCATTCTTTTTAAAGTTCCGAACGTATTAAAATTGATTCGTTTTTAACAGGTATAATGAAAACTTAGCTGAATATCTCTTACATATTTTCTTCTCGTTCATCCTGCTTACTTTTCACAACCGCCTCCCTACTCCACATGTCTTATATTAAAATTACTGAGTGAAAAATATGCTGTCACGCAGAGATCTTTCAAACGTGACGTTTGAACTCCGGTAAAAATTTTGAATTTTTTTAAATAGGGGAGGCGACTCTTATATTAAATAATAAAGAGCCACGGGTATAGTGAAGGATTGTCTGTTAGACCGTCTGAGAACTGTCTGTAAGACTGTTGTTAAAAGGCCTTCGGGTAAGGTGTAGTAATTTCCGTAGTCCTACTGCTAAAAGGCCGGCAGGTAGGTTGTGGGACTGTCTGTAGGCCTAGTGTTTAAGGCCGGCATATATTATGGAAAATGAGAAGTTAACTATTAATAATTCACAAAATGCACATTTTGAGATAATCAACTTCAAATATACTTTTCGTCTATAAAATGTGACTATTTTCATTTTTTTTCTTGTTTAATTAAGGGCCTAATGCACATTTTAATGTCTTCAAATTTCTGCAGTACACTTGGCTAAACTGTGTAAGAAAAGATCACAGTTTAGATTGATTTTGACAAAAATGTGACTTAAGTACTTTTAGCACTAGGGTCTTCTATTGTTTGAGTGTTACACTTGGACCCACCGGGTATTTTCAAAATATCCGGACCCGGTGTAAAATAAAATGCACCACGTCAATACCTAGTTGATTATAAAAAAGACTATGACTTTTAAATCAGAAAAAAACTACTTCAACTATTTCTTTAATAGTTGTCGTAATGTATGTCTTATTTATAATATTAATAATTAAACATACACCTAAATATAAGCTGATGTTTTTGCTTTTTTTTCATATTTAAATTTATTTGATTTCCGTAAAAAATACATATATATACATATATTATCCTTATCGTTGGTTTTAAAATCCGAAGTCTTTAAATTGAATCGTTTATTTATTTATTTATATTTTGCGTCATATCAGTCACCATAACCCATTTATATAGATACTAGCTGTAACCCGACAATAATAATTAGATATTCTACCTGTGTGTTGTAATGAAGACCTTTGGGTGTCATACATGTGGGAGTTAAAACTGATCAGCGAGTTTTCTTATTATTTATGTTCAACAACAACTATATATTTATTTGGCGGTAAGAAGTTATTAAGCCTTAAATTTTAGAGCTATCCTTTAATTTAAAGATAGATAACCGATATGATTCTAAAAATTACCAAAAAAAATTCATGAATTATCTCACCTTTTAACAAATTCTACTCTTGCTGATCGCAATGAAAATTTAGAAGCTGTGAGTATTGAATAATAGGTTTATTAAGAAAGGATCGTTATTAGTGAAACATACAGGCTGTGTGTTATTAATTGACTTAACTCAAAAATTGATATTTTATTGAAATAAATGAATTACTAACAGAAATTAAAGACATAATATCGGCCGGCCACAGTGGCATACTTCAGTGATCAGAAAATACTCAAAATTCAAAACATTTAAAGAAAAACAAAGAAAATAAATATTAAAAAAACTGTAATTAGACCAGATTTAAACCCATGCAAATAAAATTTTGACCCCAATTAAATACTCAGAAAACCAATTAAACACTTGGGAGAGAAAAGTTCTCCAAAATCTACTGACCGACAAAGGATGAACATGCATGGAGAATACGAACTAACCAGGTGTTGTATAAGCTATAACGATTTGCCACGCAGGTAGCAGGAGAAAAGGGGCCGACTGCGCTAGGCAGGACACTACGAAAGAATGACAAATAAAAGTAGTTGGAAGAGGGTGAACCACCAAAACACCAGAGAAAAACGGCTCAAAGGCAGACCTAAGCTTAGATGGATGGATGATGTGGGGAAAAGTTAGGTCTGAGTGGCGGGTAGTGGTGAGGCAGACCAGCGCCCTATATAGGATTTAGCCCCACAGTGACGAATGAACAAAATAAAATTAAAGTATTAACTCATACGATTGTACAAAGGACTTTTCTGGGAGCCTAACCCCAAGCTTTCCCCTACACACGTATGTAAAATGACTAACATTTTCATAACAAATGTATTTGCTAACGCTTTTTCTCACCGCCAGCACTACAACAAATAAACAAGGGATACAAATATAAACCAATGTCTGTAAATAGCTCTTCTATTTCCATTCCATGTTGGACGTTACTGTTATTGTACACTGGATCAGGTTTCCTGTTATCAGAGTAAATTACGTGCATGTGTTCAGACAAACCATGAGTCAAGATGTAGTTGGACATTACGTGCATGTGTTCAGACAAACCATGAGTCAAGTTCGAGTTATCAGAGTAAATTACGTGCATGTGTTCAGACAAACCATGAGTCAAGATGTAGTTGGACATTACGTGCATGTGTTCAGACAAACCATGAGTCAAGTTCCAGTTATCAGAGTTAATTACGTGCATGTGTTCAGACAAACCATGAGTCAAGATGTAGTTGGACATTACGTGCATGTGTTCAGACAAACCATGAGTCAAGATGTAGTTGGACATTACGTGCATGTGTTCAGACAAACCATGAGTCAAGTTCAAGTTATCAGAGTAAATTACGTGCTTGTGTCAAGATGTAGTTGGACGCATTCTTTTTTGTCTACCACTCGGCGCGCTGTCCGGAATGACGCCGCTGTGATTATTGATGCAGTTGTCGTGCAGCATGCCTCTGGCAAGACCATCTTTGTGATAACCATGTCTTATGATGTATTGGTCGAGCTGTACACCTCTGCCAAGATCATCTTTGTGATAACCATATCTTATGATGTGTTGGTCGAGCTGTACACCTCTGCCAAGATCATCTTTGTGATAACCATGTCTTATGATGTATTGGTCGAGCTGTACACCTCTGCCAAGATCATCTTTGTGATAACCATATCTTATGATGTATTGGTCGTGCTGTACACCTCTGCCAAGATCATCTTTGTGATAACCATGTCTTATGATGTATTGGTCGTGCTGTACACCTCTGCCAAGATCATCTTTGTGATAACAATGTCATATGATGTATTGGTCGTGCTGTACACCTCTGCCAAGATAATCTTTGTGATAACCATGTCCTATGTTGTATTGGTCGTGCTGTACACCTCTGCCAAGATCATCTTTGTGATAACCATGTCCTATGATGTAATGGTCGTGCTGTATACCACTACCAAGATCATTTTTGTGAAACCATGTCCTATGATGTATTGCTGTGCACCTCTGCCAAGATTATCTTTGTGATAACCATATCTTATGATGTAATGGTCGTGCTGTACACATCAGCCAATATCATCTTGTGATAACCATGTCCTATGATGTATTGGTCGTGCTGTACACCTCTGCCAAGATAATCTTTGTGATAACCATGTCTTATGATGTATTGGTCGTGTTGTACACCTCTGCCAAAATCATCTCTGTGATAACCATGTCTTATGATGTATTGGTCGTGCTGTACACCTCTGCCAAGATAATCTTTGTGATAACCATGTCTTATGATGTATTGGTCGTGCTGTACACCTCTGCCAAAAATATCTCTGTGATAACCATGTCTTATGATGTATTGGTCGTGCTGTACACCTCTGCCAAGATAATCTTTGTGATAACCATGTCTTATGATGTATTGATCGTGCTGTACACCTCTGCCAAAATCATCTCTGTGATAACCATGTCTTATGATGTATTGATCGTGCTGTACACCTCTGCCAAAATCATCTCTGTGATAACCATGTCTTATGATGTATTGGTCGTTCTGTACACCTCTGCCAAAATCATCTCTGTGATAACCATGTCTTATGATGTTTTGAAGCTTTTTTAAATGTGTTAAAATACAGCGTGTGTTTATTTTCCACAATGCTTTAAAGGAATTTTATATTTACTATAAAAAAAAAATTCTGTCGGAGCTGGACTTACAATTGAAGGTGAAGTTCTGAGGGTTGGGACCAATCAGATGGTACAGGCTGGAGAGGGTGGAAGACAGAAGTTGGGGATAAGGTGGGTGGAGGGTTTTTAAAAATGTTTGATGTTCACCTGGTTTTAAATCAATATGAATATTTTTTTCCCCACCACTTTGGGCAGATGTAATTGGATGTGTGTCTTTCTTGTGGGGTTTTTATCAAATGCTTCTGTAAAGCACTTTAGGGAATGCATATATAGTTACCAATTAGTTATTTGAAATTATATTCTTAATACGTTTGATCTGCTGGTTAAGAAAGAAAATCAATTTGTTTAAATTCGAAACTTTACTTCATAGCTTGCCACTAAAGTATTTTCTGTTGTTCATTCTTCATGATATCCCTCGTCTCTAAACGATCCATTAAACTCAAAATCAAATTGAAATATATTTACAATTTATAGAAGATGTAAAACAAAACAAACAAAAAACAGAAGAAATTAAAAAAAAATAACACACACAGAACAAACTATTTCGTCACGAAAAAACAACATTATATTGCAGACATAATTTATAACAATGTGTCGTCACTTTTAACAAAAATGTGTTCTGGCCGCTGGTCTCGTAGAGTTATCGGGAAATCCCCACGACTCTTGGCCCGTTTGCCAATATTTAAAAAAGAGCAAAAAAAATTACAAAAAACCCCGGAGAAACAAGAACAAATAATGGCGGTCAGAAGTGCGTCAAATTATATTACAAATATAGGTCAAGTGGGGCGTATTCATTTTGCTCGCACCCAATGAGATCAATCTTTTATTGTATTTTTAAGTTACGAAGTGCCTATTGGTACCCGCGTACCAGAAGTGAGAGGTTGGTGTTAAAAAACTATTTAAAACATTATTGTTGGGTTTGTAAGACAAAAAGGAGGTATCAAATGAAAGATACTTGAATTTGCTATACCTTTGTAAACCTAATTCTTCAGTTTGACTAAAATAAACTACCACAAATGATATCCTGAAGAATTAAGTTTACTCAGTCGCAGCCTTTAAGTTATGATTAAGACCATTGGCAAAATATCTTACAACAAAAAAAAAAGTAAGAAAAAACTACGATTTGAAAAGTATATTTTTTATTTGTGTGTAAGAGTCACTATTTTTATCATTAAAATGTTATTTTATCATTTTAATGGGCAATAAGTACAAGTATTTTTAAAAGAAATTAATAATTGGAATACATTTTGATGCACCGTTAACAATTAATTTCTTTGAAGTGAGTTGAAAGTGTAGCAATTCTAACGTACCGTAACGGGTTTGAAAATTTAATATGTTTCAAGATTTGGCTCGTAGGATAAAAAAATACCATGTCAGCACAACGGAAAGTGAGTTTTATAATTATCCCCCTTACCCCCTCCCCCACACACACAGTCACACAATACCCACCTTTGCGAAACACCTTGCGCGTGAACAGGTCATTGTATAAAACTTAAATGTTTGTACATCTATGTAAAGTAAGACAATGTTAGAATACGCCATAAGTGGAGATAGCTCAAGAAGTTTAATTCAATTCAAAAGGAAAAATTATCACAAAGAGAAATATGTAGGCCTATGTCTTTTTAAAAAGTTGTGTGTAACAAATGCTTAAATTTAAATGTATTGTCCAAGTTGTGTGGGTTAATTCCTAGAAGACCCTTAGTTCGTGTGATACAACGAGTCCCGCCCAATCCATTGTCTATCTGTTGCTCATGTTGTTGATTGATTACATCAAAGACGTTGTTCGGTCGCTGGTCATCGTCCTCCCACGAAGACAGTGCCTGACACAAATCGATGCAACTTGTATCCTCATCATAGTGTTAAAAGTACTAAGGGCTATCATCACAATTCCACAGGTACAAGTGCTTCATATTTAAGCATCTATTGGAGCAATTTTTAATGAAGTTCTCCAAACAGTGGCGTAGCAAAGGGAGGAGATATTTGTGTGTGTGTTGTATAATGGATAAAACGATGTTAATCGTTATTCATTTAGAAATCTCCACTTCGTTGTGTAAATAAAGAAGGGGCTTTCGACCCCTACATCGTTATTGTACCTTAGATTGTTAATTATTTTTAGATTAGACCTGGCTAAAGGTAATAGTCTCAAATTGGGTTTAAAAAAATATTATTATGAAATAATTTGTTTCGAGAAATAAAAGTAAAGTTCAATAATCTTGAGTTCAGTTTAGGAAATTGCTTTCTCTGAAAAATCTTTTGGCAGAAGTATTGTTGAGGTAATCGCGTTGAAGAATTAGATTTGTTACGCACTATTTGTTCAAAGAGCTAGTCACTGTATTAATGAAAAGAATTATTATTTGTGTTACTAAACGCATAGCGTCATATTAGTCCATCGGCAAGGCTTATTGAGGTTCAAATTTTCAGCGCGGTTCAAGGAGACAGGATAATATATAAAAACTTAGAATTGTAACAGTTCGTTCAAGTATATATAGGTTTCAAAGGTGTTGTGACCAAGTTGATAAGTGTTTAAAGGTATTTGGACTTTTGAGTTGAATAGAAAATGTTTTAAGGAGATAATGGTTCAAAGGTATTGGGACTTTTGAGTTGAAAAGAAAATGGTTTAAGTAGAAAATGTTTTAAGTAGATAATGGTTTAAGCAAATACTGGTTTAATAAGATAATGGTTTAAGTAGATAATGGATTAATGTATTGTGACCAAATCAATAATTATTTTAAGCTTTTGTGACTTTCGAGTTAAAAGGACAGTTGTTTCAGCAGATGATGGCTTAGAGGTTATGTGACTTTTGAATCAATTGGACGTTAGGGCAAATCTTAGATTAATAGAGCATTTTATCTCTAAGATTGTTGAAGTTCTCTTAGATTTTTAGAACATTTTATCTGTCAGACTGTGGAATGCCTTAGATTATTAGAACATTGTGTCTGACAATTGTTGAAGTTATTAGATTATTATAATTTTGTATCTGTCAAGCTGTTGAAAGTCTTAGATTATTGGAACCTTGTATCTATGAAACTGTTGAAGGTCTAAGATTATTAGAACATTTTATCTTCCAAACTATTGAAGGCTTAGATTATATGCTTATTGTATTTGTTAAACTCTTGGAGTTTCTATGTTATTAGAACACTGCATCTGTCCAACTGTTTAAGGTCTTAGAAAGTGTCATTAACTTGAAATGATAAGACGTTGAGTTATTTATTTTCATGTTATGTCATTGATTTAAATTACTTGAAGTAATCAAATATTGTATTTTGTAGCGATTAATTTAATTTCATTTAGTTTAGTGTAATCAAGTTATCTTAATGCTGTGCATATAATGAATGTGCTGTAAAAAATATTTTGAATGAACGGGACGAACATTGGTAACAGTGACAATCACAATGGCAAATAGTGACAAGTACAATGATAATGAAAGTTCCAGTGCGAAAATGACAGTGACATATAAGTAAAAATTAATGATTACACAAAACAACATTTACTATGTTCAAACGATGTGCACTGTACTGATCTAGTCATTTTCAAAGCAATCATGCATCCAATAAGCAATTGTTTAAATGATGCCAGCTTCCTGGCATCATGAGAGTGTCAGCATTGGTTAGGTTTTGATCTCTGGCAATTCTTGGATTTATTTTAAGTGTGTCGATACATGCTACTGCAGAGATCAGTCGTAGAGAAACAGATATGTTGGGCTTTAGGTTAACTAACTCTGAACTTTTGAGGCTGAGACACACATCTTTGGGTGTTCAAGGAAACAACCGTTGGATCTTTGAGGTTGAGACACACATCTGTAGGTCTTCAAGGAAACACCCATTAAACCTTTGAGGCTGAGACACAGATTTGTGGGTCCTCAAGGAGAGAACCATTGGACCTCTGAGACTGAGACACACATCTGTGGTTCCACAAGAAATCTAACTTTTGGAACTACGAGGCTGAGACACATCTTGTTTACCTTCTTACCAAAATGCCAACTTCCACTTTCTATTTGGTAATGCTGTTTGGTAAGTTTTGTCCTGTAATTGTGACTTGAGTCATTCACTATTTATTTACTAAACGTATACGCACAATCGTAAAATCTGATATCTTATTGGTATTCTGCTCTACAGTAAAGCTGTGCCGGACTTTAAAAGAAGACATACATATTATTTACATTATTCGCATGCTCTAATCCAGAGGTCGGCAAGCTCGGGCATTTAGGCCATTTACGGCCTATTTAGTATTTCAGTCTGGCCTAGCACTAACCTATTTTATTTCTGATGAATTCATCCGGCCTAATTGACACTTTACCGTTTTGTTCCATTTTATTACCGCTGCTGGCTACTCAACCTGTGGTCAGTGTTCATTTTTAGTAATGATGCCAGGCGCTTGAATGAAACAGAGGCGCCTAAATAGTGAGAGATGATGAATATTGTGTTGTAAACAAGTTAACTATCTGGTCTTAGTTTCATTCGCCCCCAACTGAGGTCAAGTGATGTGTTGTGAACACGTATGTTTGTGAATGTGTACTATGACGTGTGAAGCAATTCCAATAATGTCGAATAATTGGAGCACCGAGAAATGTAATAATTAGAACACCGCAATTGCATCTCACGTTCCTATTACCGACCTCGAGTTCCCGCAAAGTAACCAAGCTCACTATGCCCGAATGAAAGAAGCAGGATGTTCTCTAAGATTAAGTTTGTGTAGGAACAAGCTGCGCTCTCAGCTCTCTGGCGAAAATCTTAATGACATTATGTTGCTGAACTCCTCATCATTAGAACCAGATATGATATCCGTCTCTGTGAACATTCAACATCAGGGTGCAGTATTATTTAAATATAACAAACTTTCCTTGGGCGCCTCATTTTCTTCTGGCCTATTATGACTTCTTGACCCCTGAATTGGCTTTTTGTGTCTTCTTGCCCCTCTGAAATGGCTCAGCGTGCCTTCTTGGCCCTGCTTTGGTTCTTGACTCCTGAAATGGCTCAGTGTGCCTTCTTGACCCCTGAATTGGCTTAGTGTGCCCTCTTTATCACCTGAAATAGCTAATTGTGCTTTATTGACCCCCCCCCCCCCCCGCCTTTCCTTAAATGGCTTAGTAGTTCGAAACGTTTCCCGAACTCCGCTTGTTTTATTGATTTGTAAGAACTTATCTTGAACATGGTTAATGTCATGACTGATCCACGTATTATTTAAGCCTTTTGGTCTTAGTCAACGTATTACTTGATGTTATTTCCGTATCATTGGTGAATGTTAAAGTACTGGATAATAACTTTACGCTACGGCTGTTTCTCTGGGCTTTTTTGAAAGGTGTTGGGGTAGGGTGTTCAACAAATGATTGTTAGTTAATTTCAGTGCAGTGAGCGAATTTTTTTTTTTTTTTTTTTTGTAAACAGAACATTTAACACATTTTTATTTTTTAAGTTAAATTATGTGAAGACGAAAGCGTTTAACGACATTTTTGCACACATAAATAAATACATTGTTTTCATTATTATTCAAGTTAAAAAAGAATTAATTTGTGGTTTATCTCAGTTAAGTTTTATTATTTACAAAATAAAATAAATTCAGTAATGAAAATGTTTTGGTGAATTTTTTAACATCTCCTACTTCTGAGCAATACAGTTTCATTTCCTTTTGAACTTTCGTTTTCAGCTCAGCATTTTGCTCAAGTTACATTCGCTGGCACAGGCCAGTCTGTGACGGCTTTTCAGCTAACAACACCATCAAGCCTCGGTCCCGTCCGTCTTGGCCCCTCGTGGACTGACCGATCCCGCGTGGCGTGTGCTTCCACTTGCATGACCCTCTACGCAGCCTGCACGAGCTTCATGTTCAACCCCGCCACTAAACTTTGCACTCCTGGATCTGACCTGAGTTCTTCTGTTCCACCAACGGCCGGAGAGGGAGATTTGTACGTGATGACACTGACAAAACAAAAAACGTGCGACACATCGAAAGGATTCAGTTTTCAGAGTTACGGAAATGAAGACTCATGCATCGGGTACTTCTCCACTGAAATCAGCTTTGGCTCTGCCAGTTGGGAATGTGGTCAAAAGGGAGCCGTCTTGGCCAAGGTAGCAACTACGGATAAGCTGAAGATTTTACAAGCCATCGCTGGAACTTTGGACTTAGACTTCTGGGTTGGCTGCTCCGATAAGATGGTAACCCACAATTATGTCTGGGAGGACGGAACGCCTCTGTCGTCGTTTCTGATTAGCCAGATTTTTGGACCGGGCGAGAGCACCAAAAGCAATCTTCCTGGCAACTGCTGCCAATATTGTCCAGATGTCCAGATGGTACTGGTAAATGACTGCTCCGCGAATGCACCCTATGCTTGTGAAATGTAATCAAATAAAGTGTTAGGTTTGGCGTAGGGGTTAAATGTTGGGGGGGGGGGGGAAGACCCGCTCTACACAAAACTGTTACATTTCTGGCCTTACATAAAAAACAAATGTCAGCCAAAAAATTTTTAATGTATGTTAAATGAAAGTTTGAGCTCATTTTTGAGAAGCTACTAACGAAGTTTTATCAGAATATTTTTTTAAAAATAATGCATTAAACACATTCGTTTCTTTAAAGGCATACACCTTTTCGTGTGTCTGAGAAGGCACAGAGATAGATCTCTCATTAAAGTGATGTTTTAAGTTTGAACAATTCAGACATAAAGATGAATAAAAACATAACACCAATTGTATTAATTCTGTTTATTAAGAGTTTGATCACTGAAATATGTTAATCTCCTCCACAAAAAAGTATACTTTATAGCTGCATCCTTAGAAACGATTTAAAATTAGATTTGAATAGTTTTTCGTCAGCTTCTATCAAGCTAATTTTTTGTTTTAATTTTTTTTTGTCTGATATCTTCATCTGTTGAAGTCTTTAAACACAAATGTCTGCTGATTTGTTTCGTTATTTTTCAGAAGTTCCCCTTGCTCAGTGCTTTATATTTGTTATTTCATTTACAACTACTGAGTTAAAAAATAAAAACACTTCAACATTTTAAGTCAAAAAATTTTATCGTAAAAGGGCAGGGGCATTTCACAGACGTAACGATAAATTGGCATACATTTGGCGTCATTGAGCGTCTGAGTGTTAGAATAGTACTGGATACAGAGTTCAAGGTCATCTCTGTTGTTAGGCTCACCTGGAGAAAAGACAGTCATCTCGTCTAATTATAGGACATCCTTTTGTGTATATAAATTAATTACCATGAGTATATTAAGGAGAAATTTGTAAATAATCATATTCAATAAATCCTTGTATTTATTTCTCCTTTAACAACTACTTCGTTTCAGTCTATACTTTATGTACATATATAGGTGTTGTGTCTGTGTGGTGATTGTCCTTAAGTAAATAATCCCTAGACCGAGTGCCAATAGGATATCTCGTACGAGAGATACTCCTCAATACAAAATTATAAGACAGATCACCACAAGCTGTCATTCTAACATTGAATTCATCTGAAAAGTTTAATAAGACAAGATGTACCAAAATTAAGTGTTTATTTTAAATGACAAGAGACCAAGGTTTTCCCAATTACTTATAAACATATGTGTTCTTTATTGTTAGTTTCTTTTTTTTTTAGAGATTTCTTTTCAAGAGGGTTTTCTAAATAAAAACATTTTTTGAGAAAAAAAATTATAATAATAACAAGTTCATTTTCTCCAAACTGTCCATGCCCAGCATTGCTAATGTACTGACTTTTTAACATCGTAGCCAGTAATTAGGATAATGCTTCTAACTTTTTTTTACAACTTCCTAATAAGTATATTAAATAGGTGTATAGTCATATATTTATTTATTTAAAAAATTGCTTATTATAATACAAGTTACCTTGCCAAAAATTAATCACAACTAGATGAGATAGTTTGTAAAATGTTGAACAGTAAGTATTTATTCCCTTTTTAATATTTTCTTTTTCATTAATTTTTTTAAAAACTGATAATTTTCCCCGATGACAACGGTAGGTTAGTTAGCATCGGTATTTAAAATTAAAATGGCCTTGGTTATATGCCTAATTAAATCATGTGTGGCGAGTTAGTAGAATAAAACATTTGGCTTGAGATTATGCAGTAACGTGAATTAAATTAATCCTCAAACATTTTTTTTAATTTCAATTTTACAACAAAAAAAAAAAAAATTTAACAAAAAAAAGTGTTAACAACAATCCAATCCAGATTAAAATCTGATGTGAGTTTAACACCAATGTCAGTCACTAAAATATTGTATTGTCATGCTGTATAACTCTTGTGCACTTACCAAAGATCACTGCACACAGGAGATGAAAACATGACCATAACATCTTCCAGTTATTTATGACAGTGCGGTCACTATAAGTGATTTTTTTGTTAATGAATAGAAAAGAAGCTGAATACAAGACTCCAAAGAGAGATGACACGTGACAATGTCTCTTTACTTTGAGTATAGTCGTCTTCTCCATATTTATTAGTAAATGACAAAGGACGCTTTTTAAAAACTTAGATCGACAACGGTTCTCAAAAATAGTCAAAGGTATATTGCAATATAAATTTAAATTAAAAAAAACTAGAAACAGACAAAATCGTAGTTTACTAATTGAGAATATTGGTATATGTGATAAATAATTCAGCTATGGTAAACTTTGTTACATGTAATTAATTAATTTATTGACGATTTTCCCTTACGTATATTTGGCAAGGAATTAAATTTAATATTTATAATATAGATTTTTATAGAAATAAAGGTCAAGCGAAAAAAATATTTATATAATCAATTGCTTGTGCTATCTCTTAGCCAATTTTTAAAAGGATTGGTTAAAGAGTATATTCTGATTTTTAGAAATATGATCCAGGAATACCAGCTTTGATTTTGTTTTTTTTTAAAATATTTTACTGTCTCTTAAAGTTACTACAGTAAGGACAAGCCAGATGGGCAGGGCATGTTGCAAAAATGCAAGACAGCAGACTTCCAAAACGAATAATATTCGTTAAAATCTCGAGTGGGACACGTTCAGCTGGTGGGCAAAAGAACGCCGCAAGGGCTGTCTAAAAGCGTCACCAAACTCCATGGACATTTACCAGGATTCATGAAATACACTTGTTATTGACCATGTAAGCTGGCGTGGTACACTCACTGTCGAAGCACAAGCATCAGAGAATAAGCGCACCGCTCACGCTCCATAAAAAGCGCACTGCTTTGGAAAAGTAGGATCTACTCAAATCCCACGTGCAGGAAAGCTTTCTAGGAAGAAAAATAAATAGGACTGGCAGGCCACCAGCGTCCTCACCGTGTAATACATCCTCGATGGCCATCTTCGCGTGCGAAGGACGCAAAAACAACTACAACAACAACATTATAAAAGTTACATTTGAGCTACAATTACCTTGTAGTTGTTTTCATTATAGAAACCAAGACTTATTTACTTAATAAATATTCTCTTTAAAATATTTACTTCCGTACTTAACGTCATCGTCACAAGGTCAAGGAGGTCGATAGCATCGATCGATCCCATTCTCCCACACAATTCAAGAAAAAATTAAACATAAGACTCCGTTCTGTTGTGCTAGTACTAACTCTAATTGTCTTTCTATTTTAATCTGTCTATGGAAAAAAAGAATACTTGTGACGTATTTCTTTAGTTTTAAATGGTATTCCATCAATAACTGTATTTAAGACAGCGCTGAAGAAAACTGCCCATGTTTATTATGATATAAAAAGGGCATTGTGTCTTCACTTACAACATTTATAATGAAATGAACGATGAAATGCCATGAGCTTCAAAAAGACAACTGGCGCTAAAATCGTTGTTTACTTGTCCGTCCCGTGTGGCACTTTTTTCTATTCATAAAGGTGGGGGTTATTTTCAGTCTTTTCCACGGCCAGGCACTTGATATAAGTATGGGCTTTAAAATTATGGCTTAAAAAAACGACGAAAATGTAATTTATTTTTTAAAACGAAATCTGAATGACCAGTAACATACTTCATATGTTAGCTGACTGAGAGTTGTCGTTCAAAAATTGTTTTTAAAAAATCTCAGGAAAAAAGTCATAGGAAAAAAGTCACAGAAAAATTCAGCCATTTTAGATATAATAAAAAATCCTGACAAGACAGGTGAACATAGGGTATTTGGTATAATTACCAACGGCTATAGGGAAACCGAAAGTAACTTGATATGTAGCTATTTGGACAATGTCAAGATGTCGATGCTCACACCAAACGAACCAACTTAGATGATATAGATAGTTCAGCACCGCGAGTTGACTACTTCGCTTTGTGGGATGATAACAAAATGACAGGAAAGTATTTGGGTCAGAATAATGGAGACGGGAGATGGGTTACTAGAGGCGTCACAGAGGTGACAGTGGCTATATTGATGTTCATGTGACCAACGCCAGTGAAGTAGACGATGTAACGAAAACAGCAAAAGACACGTAGAAGCGTGCTTAACAGTTAAAAATAATATCCCATTTGAAAAAATCAGCCAATGTTTAGCGCGCAGTGCTCACGTACCAAGATGACGTCACGGCTGTCCTCGCTTTGTTTTCATAAATAATATGCGCTTGTTTTTAATCACGAGAATTGCCTAGGCTTGGGTATTGATTTTTTTGTTGAAGTAATTTATATTAAAATTAGCCTAATCAATAGAGCAATTGTGAACTTGGACTAACATCTTCAGTAGCATACCGGAAGTTAATTGAAAAAGGGAGTGGTTTTTTTTGTGTGTGTAAAATCGTCTTTGATAGAAAGTCTTTTTTAAGTTTTAAAAATAGTTATATTAGTTTTTTCGGGTACTCTTCATCCTTGGTGGTTCCATACCTGTGCATGCCTAAGTAATAATTGGCATACATTTTCTCATCATAAATCCTATCCATTTCCACCTCTTTCCCGATTTCTTGCTCCATTGGAATTTATGCTATCCTGTTCTACCAAGCTGTATCGGGGAATTAGTGGAAGAACTTGTTAATGATTCTAAATAAAATATAGAAAATGTGCTCGGGCTATGCCATTTTTTTCTCCCTTTTCTGGAGGTTTCCAACTCTCTCTTTATAAAGGTAAAAAGGGGAGAGACTGGAATCAGGTTAACACAATAGGAAATTAGCAAAACAAAGTAAGGTTAAACCTGAAAACAGGAACGCAACAAAACAACGAACATGTTGGCAGGAAACCTTCGCCAGCGAACAAACAGAAAAAAAACGAATACAATTTTTAAAAAAGCACCTGGCTGAGAAATAGTATCCAAGAGGGTAGCAAATGGATTGTGACAGAAAGTAAGTTTGAGGGAGATTAAATAGTGAAGAGGGAAAGAAAAGAGGAGAAGTAAGTTTACTGTTATAGGTCGTGACGTGGAGGAGTGGAGTTAGGTTCTATCTGTGAATAGAGACATAACTTTCATACCATGTGGTGGCAATGTGCCAAATGTCAGGATAAGCTTGTGCTCAAAATTAAGTTTTTATATTATTCTGGGTTTTTTCTGTTTGTTCGCTGACGAACGCTTTATGCCGACACGTTCGTTGTCTTTTTGCTTTCCTTTTTTTTCAGATTTAACTTTACTTTGTTTTACTAATTTTCTATCTCTCTTTATAATTAAGCCGGCGGCTTTCCCAGCCATCAGATAGTTTGATAGCTGTCCTAGATCAAAAACTTCCAAGACTTAATATACTTGTAGGAACATTACAAGGTTTTACTCTTTGTTTGTGCGTGTAGGAACCTTACAAAGTTTTACTCTTCGTTTGTGCGTGTATGAATTAATATCTGTATTTTTCACGAATTATACTTCCTTAACTTTCTGTTCTGTAAGTTCCTATAGTTTTTATATCTTTACATTTGATGTTGAATATTTATATACATTTAATAGTATAATTAAAATAAACGTTGTTAATATCACTGGCTTTGGTGGACATTTTATTTGTATACCGGTTCTCAGTCCGTTGTGACGTATTTTCTATTAGACGAGTCAAATCTTTAAAACCTTAGAACGGTAAGTAACAACGGATAGTATGCCATAGAGTATAACACAATGACATGTCATAAAGATAAGTATAACATATATTATAACAGACATTAGGTTTGACAAAATGACATACAGAAAGACAGCATGACTGACATTTTGCGAAGGAGTATGTCTGAAAGCAGGACATATATTATGATATACAGTTTGACAGATACTTTAAAATACAGTTTGGCACATACCATGATATATATTTATATGCTTAACATCTGGAGATGTCAGAGAAAATTTCATAGCTAAATAGCACTTACTAAATAACTTATCATTCATCCAAATAAGAAAAAAAAACATATGAAGTTGCAACTGGTTTACTTTATAAACATTATCTACAGACCCAATTATGTGACAGAGTTGAAAATTTGGTATAATTTTATTTTTTAATATTTTTTTGCTGGCATCCGTCCTTCACAATGTAAAGATGTTGTGGACTTCGTAGGACGAAATCCACAGGACCTGGGATTATTCTTCAAGGATTATAAGCTGGTTCTTAACGGCAAATCACTTCTCTCCAAGCCGATGGATAATCCAAGGGAACACTATGTGGAGGACACAGCGGCATCGCAGGAGTTGTCGGAATTTTTCATTGTGCTAATGTTATCCGCCTACGGGACTCCATTTCCGGATTTGAATTCAGAGTGTCCTTCTTTTAGATGAGTTGCAGTCCAAGGTTAACAAGTCCCATCCACCCGGAAGTTTTTAATACATATTGTTTTTATTGTTCAAATCAATAACCATAATCTTACAATATACTGTAGAAATATATTTTTAGAAAATATAAAACAGTATGTGGAAAAGCGATCTGGGACATTATAATTTTAATTAAGATCACAGACGTGCAAGAAAATGTATAGTTGTGTATGTAGGGGGTTTCCGTACCATGGATGATTCTTATAATTAAAAAAAAAATAATTCTAGATGCGGATTTTGCTTAAGTTTAGAGAACTCTGAAAGAAACGAAAAGTATACCTTTACATCTCCAGATGTTAATACTAAACATATTTTTAAACGTTTAGTTTTTTTTTTACTTTATATATTTGATAGAGGCACATTTTTCAAATTAAAATACAGTAAAGCTTATATAATGTTAAAAATACAAAGCTAAAATTTGGTGTTTTATTAATTCAATTATATATATAATGTACTTTGAAAAATGTGAAAATACATTATTATTTGGATTTGTAAGCTTAAATTTAGCTCACATAAAATTAATACACATATATATATATATATATCTTTATTATATATATATAAGGGAGGGGTAAAAAAATGTTCGGTTGCGACCATTTAGGAGGGGAGCTTATTGACGTTTTATTGAGGGTGTTATTTATATGCATGTTGTCAAATTTTAATCCCTCCATTGCACGATATTACAATTTATAAAGATTTAATTAATTGTAATTTTTTTTTAAAAAAAGCTAGTCCGTGGCGTGGCTAGTATGAACAAGGAAAATTTGAGCTCATTGTTGAGAAGTTAGAAATTATTATTTTTAATCAATGCTTAAAATAATTTCATTTTCTTTTTAATAATACACATACCTTTTCATGTGGCTGAGATGGCACATAGATCTGTCATTAAATTAATGTTTGCACTATTTGGACATAAGAATGAATATAAACATGACAACAATTATGTTAATCCTATTTAATTAAGAATTTGGTCACTGAAATAAAATGTTAATGTCCTCCGCGAAATTCGTAGACTTTATAGATCAGCGTTTCAGAAACTTTCAATTTAGGCCGGCCGGTAGACAAGTTTATAATTGCATCAGGGACCAGTGTCAGAATTAGTAATTACATATTCTTTTTATTCGACCATTAATAATCAGGTTGTGCGGACCGGCAAGGTAAGGCCCACAGACCACCAATTGCAAAAAACACTTCTTTAGACGCTTCCTTAGAAAACGGTTTCATTTAAGATTTGAATAATTTTTCGGTTAGCTTCTAGGAAGCTAAGTTGTCTTCTGTTGAAGGCTGTAAAACAAACGTCTGCTATTTTCGTTTTGTCTTTTTTTCCGGAGGTTTTCCCTGCTCCTTGTTTTATAACTGTTATTTCTTTTACAACTACTAAGTTTACCGCTTAAAAATACAATCACAATTTTTAAATCAAAAAATGTTATCATAAAAGGGCAGGGGCATTTCACAGACGTAACCATAGCGTATCGAACATTTGTCGTCATTGAGCATCTTATTGACGTAATAGTACTGGACACAGTGTTCAATTCCCCCGGCGTTGTTAGGCTCACCTGGAGCAAAGACAGCCCTTAAGGTTTCATTCGACACCGGTGAAAAATCAAGTTTCCATACGAAAGATGCTTGCTGAACAAAATCGTCTGCTCCGACCCAAGCCATGCTTCCACCAACTAGATTTCTCAAAATCGAAAGCTTATCAAATGTTTTCACGGATACGAGAACGGCTCCTTTGGCCTGGCATGCTTCGTGCGCCTGCGTGTAATTCAACCATACGACCTGGTAGTTGGCAAGGCACGCCATAGCCGAGCCATTAAACATGAGGCGGAAGCCCTTGCTGAAATCGCAAGTGATCTTGTAGTAGAGATCACCTTCCTGTGAGGTCGGTGGCGCTGTTATGTTTTACACAGTGGATGCCGGCGTACATAGGTGGGTCGTCCTGTTGTACATGAAACTCCAACAGTCGGCGTAGTGCTGCATGCATGAAATACTACATGAAATGGAAGATGAAGCGATCCAGCCAGGACCAAGTCTTACTGGGGCAAAATCTGGGGTAGGGTCAATTTTGAAGAGGTATCTGCCGTTACTTAGTATTGGATATTGATTTTCTCCAGCCACATAAAATATTTCATCTGTTTTTTAAAAAGAGAACCAATACATTTATTAAGCTTATAAGTAATAAATAAAATGGAATGTTTTAATTAACAATTTTTCATCAGCTGACAGAAAATATAAAAGAAATAACAATTACATTTTTTAGTTAACTATAAAAATAATAAATGTTTAAAAACAAATAAATCTAAATATATTTATTGATGCTTTCATGTCACAATAATCAAGGGAGATGCTGTATAGCAGACTTCAAGAAATTTTGATGAACGAGCACACTTAATTTTGTGAAAATGAAAGTTGAACGGAAACTTAATCAAGTCATTCTACGAAGAAATTTAAAATGTCTATTTTTTTCATTCATTTTGCATTCATCGTATTGTATTCAGTGTAGGTTTCTCAAAAGACAAGACAACGCAAACCGGAAAGCAATCACTAAGGGACATAGTGATATGTCTTGAAAATTTGTCCCGATGTGGTCAATATAAAAAGAAAATAACGCCATTGAGAGACCGACTCTCTGTTTTTACTTACGGTTCAATTTGGTTTTTGGGCTATAATCTGTGCATGCTCTCTGTCTCTCTTTTTCTCTCTACTCTTCCTTTCTCTCTCTCTCTTTCTCTCCCTCTAAGAAAACAAAAACAAAGACTTCAAAAAAAAAACTATTTACAACTGCGAAATGAGATGTTTAAGACGAGCAGCTAGTAAAACGAGATGGGACCAATGAATTGGGACAAATGATATTGTTGGGGATATTAGTCAACAGGTATTTGGCCATACAATTAACATGTTTGTTTGACCATCCGGAGAAAGTGACCGTCAACCAACCTTTACTGAAAGACTTTTAATACCTGATCGAGCTAGACCACACCGGAGGTGCACCGACTGTGATAGCTGTTAAGGATAGCTGTTAAGGATAGCTGTTTAAGGACAGATGTTAAGGATAGCTGTTAAGGATAGCTGTTAAGGATAGCTGTTAAGGATAGCTGTTAAGGATAGCTGTTAAGGATAGCTGTTAAGGATAGCGTGACAATCAACAGAATCATCAGAGTTCCTGACCCTTGTGATGGTTCGCCAAAGTTAGAGGCAGACAGAAGAAGGGTGGATAACATAAAGCAGATACAGACAAAAGAAGAATTGGCAATAACAAGGTGCGGGCAGACAGACGAAGAATTGGAAAATATTTTGTACAGACAGAAGAAGAATGGGCGATAATAAGGTGCGGGCAGACAGAAGAAGAATAATAAGGTAAGGGCATAAATCTACTGAACATAAAGTATGTATTATCTTATTGTATAAAATAATTGTGTTTTCATAATTATTATTATTATTATTAAAATGGTCTTATATAGTGCCGTAGCACAGCGTAGGGCTAGGCTAACCGCGCTTCCCATAGAAATAGCAAACAGAAAAAAAAGCTACATGATATTTCAAAATGTTAACATAAAATTATTCATTTATACTTCGTTTTTAATAACAGAATATCTCCCATGAAAACGGCAAAAATTTTACAATCGATATTTTAATTGAGAAATGCCCTGGCTACATGAGCATTCCTATCATGTGTGCAAGTTAGTAGATTATAACATTTGCCCGGAGAGTATGCACTAACGAAGATGAAATTAATCTTCAACTAATTTTTTTTTTTATTTCATTGTTTTATATCGATAAGAAGAGTTCAATCAGATTAAACGCTTATTTGAGTTTAACGCCAATGTCGCTCACTAAAATATTGTATTGCCAGGCGTTATAACTCTTGTGTACTTACCAAAGATCACTGCACACAGGAGATGAAAACATGACCATAACATCTTGCAGTTATGGGTGACAGTCCACTTACTATAAGCTTTTTTGTTGTTGTTGTTGTTTTTAATGAATTGTAAAGAAGCGGTATGCCAGACTACAGAGACAGATTACATGTGATGATGTCCCTTTACTTTGAGTACAGTTGTCTTCTCATTAGTAATTAGGGACCAATGACGCTTTGAACAAAAATAGCGCTGTTAAACAAAAACAAATAGTGGGAAAGGTTGTCCTTACCTGTACCATGACCTTCAATGAATCCATTGTTGGCGCCTTAGATCAACAACGGTTCTCAATATTAGTCAAAGGTGTATTGCATTTTTTTTTTTTTTAAATGACAACTAGCAATAGAGTAATGCGTAGCTTACTGATTGAGAATATTGGTATATGTGAAAAACTATCCAGGTATGGTAAACTTCGTAGTTGTATTATTTAATATTGTCAATGAAGTAATTGTTATATTTATAATTATAAATTTCATAGAAGTAAATTTGAATCAAATTAATTATTTACATAATTGACAAGCAACACATTTCTTAGCCATTTTATTAATGATTGTTGAGAGAGTATATTATGATCGTGAGAAATTGACTCTAACAATACAAGTTTTGTTTCTCTATATGTTTTTCCTTTCTTGATATCTTTTACTGTCCATTTAGCATCTCATAAAATATAAAATTGAAGTACAATTACTTTGTAGTTGTTTTCATAATATCACCAATGAATTATATAATTAAAAAATTCCTTTCTTTATTAATTCTTAGGTTGTTTTTTTAACATTTGCATAAAATATAATATTACAAATTTAAGAAATTATAAAAATAAATTGAATAATTTATTTATTGTTATAATTCATGCCAATGAATCAAATAATTTTTTTTTAAAATGAATTCTTGTGTTTTTTTTTTCAATTAGCATCGTCATCATCATAATGTCCCTTAGTCCTTGGACCGCTGGGGCGCCACAGATGACATGAAAACTATCCATCTCCATTCCTCTCGGTCTTCTGCACTACGCATAGCATCGCCTAGTTGTAATCCAGTCCATTCTTTGATATTACTTCCCATCTTTTTTTCTGTCTTCCTCTTCCTCTCCCTCCTCTAGTTGTGCCCTGCATGATTTCTTTGGCGAGCCCTTGTTTTCTGGTCACGTGGCATAAATGATATTAATATACATGATAAGAATGATAATAATTAGCACGAGACAGTTTCATCTGACATTCTCTAAATCAACTTCTCAACCTTTAAATAAAGAAATTTACATAGAGGAATGGAATTTCAAATCAAATTTTAATCTATTTTAATCTATTTTAAAACTGTTTTCTGTGTAGTTTAATAGTCGAACTTGAAATAAATAATACAAAGATGTTCTCCATTTCTTAGTTATTTTTTAAAAATTAGACTTTGTTTAAAAATTCATGTTTACATAGCTACGACCAAGTATTTTGACTAGCACCTTTCGTTCAGTTCCGCGGCATTGTGCATTTCAAATCAATTTCGCGAGGATACGAGATAATCTCAATGAGTAATCGAACTCCTTTAACACCAATGATCAATGGGTAAATAAAATAGTCTTTGCCTATATATTTGGACTAATATTTCTTTTCTTCGCCGAATGAAGTTCTTAAAACGTATTTAAACGAATTTTAGAGCGATGTGTAGAGTTATAGAGCAAATAGTAAGGAGCTATCGGTCGATACTATTAAAAAGCACTGTTCTTGTTCAAAATGTTTTGATTATTATGGGAGTGTCAAAAACAAAACAAAAAAAGTATTAAGTTTATAAAACCTTGCCCTACTTTTACGTAAGGTCAAAATGTATGCTCTTTATTAATTTTGGAACAGGTAAGGGATCAAATTAAATGGCAAATAAATTATTTTGTAAAGTCTATAGCCCAAGAAATATTAGAACTATTGTAAAAATCTTGGGGGAAAATTATTTTGAAATTCTTTTCAATTTCGATAACCATGTAGTAAATCAGGGTTATCTCAAATTGGGGGGCCCTCGAACCAAAGGATAGCTAAATAATGTCCAAAGGACCGCCATGGAAGGACAAAAAGAAACCCACGATGGTGATCCGTTTGTAATGATCATGATTAAATCAGTAACCGATTATGTAGTCATTTAACATTTAATAAGTAACAACTATAATCCCGCACATTCTCGTTCAGATCTCACTAACTAACACAATGGTAGATATTTCTGTTCGAATAACATAAATAACTGAACCGAATTCTAGACCCACATTACTGTTGACGTAATGCATTTAAATTCTTCATATAAGATGTTACCATTAAAAGTTTCTTTTTAAACTAGCGAGAACCCGGCATGCGTTGCAATGCCACTCAATGAAAAAAGTGTGTGTGTTTCAATTAAGTTTAAAAGTAATTTTTAAATAGAAAATATTTATGTTTTTTTCCAGTCTAGTTCGTACACAAATAAATTAGAAGTTTTTTCAACGCTTGAGCAGGCAACATATAGAAACGAATACGAAAATTATATTTAGCTCATAAAAGAGGGAAAAAAAGAATTTAGGTCCCCGGTCCCAAAATGGAATATTGTAAAATGTGTGTAATAATTCAGAAACATTTGCATTTTTTACAATTCACACAATTTTCATCACTTTGATTGATGGTATAAAAGCACATACGGGATATACTTATATATGTATAGATATAGTTTACCGAATTACGATAATTTTTTTGCAACTATTCAAGGATGATCTGTCTGTCTCTCTGACTGTCTGTCTCTCTGTCTGTCTCTCTGTCATTCTGTCTGTCTCCCTATATGTCTGTCTCTCTGTCGTCTCTGCCTGTCCCTATGTCTCTTCATCTGTCTCTCTGTCACTCTGTCTGTCTCTCTGTATATCTCTCTTTCTCTCTGTCTGTCTCTTTTTCTCTCTGTCTGTCTCTCTATTTCTCTGCCGGTCTATATGTCTCTCTGTCTGTCTGTCTCTCTGTCTCTCTGTCTCTATGTTTGTCTCAAGCTGTCTCTCAGTCTGTTTCACTGTCAGTCTCTGTCTCTCTGTCTATCTCACTTTCATTATGTCTGTCTCTCTGTCTGTCTCTCTGTCTGTCCCTCTGTCTATCTCTCTGTCTGTCTGTCTCTCTGTCTGTCTCTATGTCTGTCTCTCTGTCTACATCTCTGTCTGTCTGTCTCTCTGACTGTCTCTCTTTCTGTCTCTCTGTCTGTACGACTGCCTGTCTGTTTGTTTGTCTGTTTATCTATCTATCTACTTATTTATCTATCATCTACCTATCTACCTATTTACCATCTACATGCCTGCCTGTCTACTACCTACCTGCCCACCTACCTACCTACCTAACTACCTAACTACCTACATACCTATCTACCTATCTACCTATCTACCTATCTACCAATCCAGCTACTATCTACAGACCTGTTTAACCTCAAAATCTTAAAATCATACAATTTCATCACAAAATCGTTCAATACATTATCTTAATAGTAAAAAAACACTCAGTATATATAATGCATACACATCAAAATCGTACATTGTACGCCAAATCGTAAGAGTAAACAGGCCTTTATCTATCTACCCATCTATCTACCTATCTCCCTACCTATCTACATATATATCTACCTACTTACCTACCTACCAACCTACTTGCCTACATACCTTTCTACCTTCCTATCTATCCATCCATCCATCCATTCATCCTCTAACCCACCCTTCCATCCATCCATCCTTTCATCCATCCATCCATCCATCCATCCATCTATATATATCTATCATATATCTGTGTATTTGTCTGCCTGTCTGTCTGTCTTTCTATCTCTCTATCTAATAAAATCTCTATTTTTGAGATTAAATTTTCGCTTGTGTAAAGTGATTGGGTTTTGATATCCCTGGGGATAATTATGAAAATATTTTTATGTTTTGTTAAAGTCATTGATTTTCTTAATTGGTTAACATATGTTCATATGCAAAATGAGAATATAGCTTCTTTTTTTTACAACTACAATGTCAATGGATTGAAAGATATTGTCATCCAAGTAAAAATGCATGAACTCAATTTCCTACCATCGATATAAATGTATCAAAGAAGGTTAATTACTGATCAAATTTATTATAAGGCTTATCTTGTGCTGCACTGGGCAAAATGAATGTATAGTGGGCTACACAGAGTTTTAAAAACATAAATAAATCATCCACTGGATTGTAGCCCCCTTACTTACGCAGAAGATTTTTTGTGCATTTAATATGCTTATTTCTAATCTAGATCAGTGATAAGTGCATTAAAAATGCTATTTGGCTATTTAGTTTTGCTACACCAATGTAATTAAAAGGCATATTCTTATTAAAATTATTTTCAAATGTAGAGTTTTTACTACTTTATAAATTTCATAAAAGTTTATTTTTGGAATGAATAAAAAGTACAAACTTATTAAATGTTAAAAATACAAAGCTAAATTAGTATTTAAGTTTAGCAATTTAAAAGGCAATCAATGCTATTTATTAATTTTACTTATAAGAATGGGCATGTACATCATCAGTTTTGTCACGCTCTTTTATTAAATCAGATAAATTTTAGCTTTGGCTAAATAGGCAATTCGCACTATGACGTCATTTGCGTGATTATTTAGAACTAATTAATTTTAATTTTATTTCGCCTTATTGACAACGCGCTAAAGAACAAACTAACAACAGCTGATGTTTAGGTTTTCCCGATAAATGTGATTACTGTGTATTTCTTTGATCATATTTTTTTTTCTATTTAATTTTCCTTTCATAACTTTTAAACGCATATCAAATACTTAAGATAGTTCATTAGTTGTTTCTTTATATGTATTTGTAATTTATAATAATAATACTTAAACTTTTGCTAAAATAAAAGCGGAAATATAATATTTTTTGCGCATGTAAATTTATTCGATTTCCGTAAAATAATAGAAAATAACTATGTTTGTTTTTAAGAGTCCGAACGTATCAAAATATTTTCGGCTCTTTGGCGTTATGTCCCTATAGCTCATTCTTATATAATATATATATATATGCTCTTAAAAAATTATTTTTTATCAATGATTTTGAGAATGAATCCAGAAATATTTTGAAAGAAGTTTGACCGATGCACAGAGAGAGAGGGAGAATGAGAGAGAAAGAGAGAGAAAGAGAGAGAATAGAGAGAGATAGAGAGAGAGAGAGTGAGATAGAGAGAAAAGGAAAAGGGAGTGAGAGAGAAAGAGAAAGAAGGAGAGAGAGGAAAAATGGTAGAAGCAGACAAGGAGAACGAGATACAAGTATGATAATTTATCACATGGTGAAACTAGCTAAACAGCTTCTTGATGTATCTGTATAATGATAAAGCAACCCCTAGAAACAAAATTTTTTCGTATAATCCTTTATAAAATATAAACATCGAGCTGTTGGGAGGGTGACACGTTACGGCATCCCGTCATTGTATTTTCGTAAGATCGTCATGTCTATGAGATCAGCTTAAAACTGTTGGTTTACGCCCCCGGTTATGATCGCTCCTTTTCGCCGCCGTATTTATGTCTTTTTGTATTAGACGAATGAAGTTTTCGTTTTTAAAGTAAAAAAAAAGGTTTAGTTATTGGTTGGTATATTTGATGGTGGTTATGAGGTGGTTGTGGTGCTGTTGGTGGTGGCGTTGGTAATGGTCTTGTTGTGTTCATATCTACTAACCCTAGTTGTCTGTGTCTGTTCTGTGGGAGACGATTCGTATAGAGCTGCAGCGTTTGTTGATGCCCTTTCCTTTTATCAAGCGGTGACAAATCTTCTGTTTAGGATCTGTTGCATTTTCGTATCCAATTCTTGTAAGCTATTGTTAAGTGGTACTTACAGCTTTTGATTAACAAACTCTAACACATGGGGGTCGATCATAATCATTTTCTTGGCCATTGTTTAAAAAAAAAAAACAAGAATCCTTTAAGGACGCTTACAATAGGAACCATTTATGCGCCTATGTAGCCACCTTGTTGCGGGAGATGCTTCCGCCTTTTGAGCGATAGTTTCTTTTTGTTGAGTTCTCTTAGACTTGCTTTGTGACGGTGCGTGTCTATGTGGAACGTTACACTTTAACACATAGTGACAGTGGCGTAGTGAGGGGGGGCAAGGCGGGCTTCATGCCCCGGGCGCTACTCACAAAGGGGCGCCAAATGGTATATTTTACTATAATAATGTATGGTTTTCGAATAGGGGGCCGTTAAAAAGGTATTGGGGGGCGCTAAAAAGGTATTGTGCCACGGGCGCGAGTTAAGATCGCTATGCCACTGCATTGTGACAACATCCGCATAGAGTTTCTACGTATTGCGCGCACCGCGTTTTTCCCAATGGCCTTAGCAAGAGGAGGAATAGCCGAACACAAGACGCGCAACATTTCTCATTGTCATTTCACCGTTTCGGACATGTTGTTTTATCTGAGGACGTTCACAACTTGATGCTCGTAACGACATATAAAACTGCGTCATCTCAGATGATCCGGTGTTTGCTGGCGAAGGTCGAGTAACAAATATCCATGAGGGGACGCTGCGGCGTCTTTAAAACAGTACTTGGAAATATGAAACACGACCATGGTACGTTTCCATTGCGTCCCGTCTCGAAGGGTTTAGAACAGCAACATGTAATAAAAATCGAGGCTGATTTTTCTTTGATCTTTATCGTTCCCGAATAAGTTTTGAACAATGTACATACACTGAAGTGGTGGTGGTGACTTCCTTTAGTGCACAATTTGGTGATCCTTTCATCTGTTTCGGTCGTAAAGTGATCTATGACAACTAGCCGGCACCGCTTCCTATCTCCTACCGACCATTGTTCCTTCTCATGAAGCCCCTCACCAAATTGGACACCTTTCAAAGTTTCGTATAGGGTTTTACTGCTACACGTTGGTCCAGCGATAAGAGCCATATAACGATGTTTCCACTAGGATCCAAAACTAGTAGTGTTATATTGTATTCGTATGATTCTATTTCATAGAGTCTACCTATTTTTTATATTCTCCCTCTCTCTCTCTCTCTTAGACATGGTTTGTAACATACAAATCGCTAAAAAATATATGGAAGAATTTACAATACTGATCAACTTTCTGTAAATGTGGTGAAAATGACCAAACCAATCAGATGGGACACTCATGCCTCATGAGTAAGACTTTTAAGGAGTTATTAGACGCACAATTGGGTGCGCATTAGACAAGATAATAGAAAAAGAAGACCATATAGAATTACTTTACGGAACTATACGCCGGAGGTTTCTCAGACATAATAAACGCCAAACGAAAGAGACCCTTGGTCGTCAAAAGACACCATATTTAGAATCAAGCTCCGAGAAATCCGGGACGGCACTCCCTCCACCCGTCCCCGATGACGCGCTTGATTACGGACGGCTCTTAAAGAGCCGGATCCATTCTAATAAGCCTATTCACTGTATGATGTATTTTAACCTCTTTCTTCTTGGTGTCCTATGTTGTTGCGGATTTCTATGCATTATTCATATAAATATTTTTCTTTTAAATATTACACTCCTTTATGAATACTGACCCCTAACCTAAGATTGAGAACCACTCAATATAAATAAAACATATAAACCCACAAGCACACTCAATCCATCAAAGGTTATACACAATGAGAATCAATCAGTAAAAATACACACGTAATACATCAAAGATTATACACTAATATACACAATTTTGAGAACCCTTAAAAAAATAACCCAACAAGAATACTCATCAAAGATTATACATTACAAGTCAATTAAAACCTATTAAATTATCAACAAGACCACTAATTAAGAACCTGAATGATAACTACATTGAACTTGTACCCTCAAAATATAATGAAGATGATTAAAATGATACACTACAAGATACCCACACATCGATAACCCCTCAAAAAACTTTGCAAAAAACTTTAAAAAAATTATAACCCCCCAAAAATATCATTTAAAAAAATTATATAAAACTATCAACAAGACAATAATTAAAAACCGGTCAGATAGCAAAGGGAGATTATTACTTAAATCAAATTAAAAATTAATTAGGCGATAATCACCCCTTTATGTTCCGATCGACCCTCCGATGGGTTACCCTACATTCCCTCTAAAATCGCTACATGACCCTCTAATCGAAAACGACAGCCCAAAGTGTAGAAAGGGGATGGATGTTATTGAAAAAAAAGATCCAGATCAGCTGAGAAATAAGGCTTGGATTACAAAAGCAATCAGCTAAGACTGAGTGAAGGAAATGGTGAGGCAGGCCAAAGTTCTAAGCAGGGCTGTAGCGCCACGGGGAAGGAAGGAATAACGAGACCATTTAGTTATAACTTGGTCTTGTTGCTGTGTGATTAGTACCATAGACCTGGCTCGTTACGCCACTGCAAGAGTTGGCTGTGATGATATATATATTTTTTTTAAATAAAAAAGTTGGTCTGTGGAGAGGTTAGTATGGAAAGTTAAAGTTTAAACTCATTGATGATAAATTAGAAACGAAGTCTTATCAGAAATATATTTAATTATCATTTTCTTTTAAAAGACTTAAAAGACTTAAAATAAGTTCATTTGCTTTTTTTGTAAATACACCACACTTTTCATTGGTCTGAGATGGTACATAGATCTGTCATTTACGTAATGTTTGGTTCATATTTTTAGACAAAAAATGTATAGGAATATAACACCAATTATGTACATTTTATTTAATTAAGAATTTGATCACTGAAATAAAATGTTAATTTCCTACCCAAAATTCTTAGACTTTATAGATCAGCGTTTCACAAACTTTTAAGTTTGGCCGACCGGTGGAAACGTTTTGAAAATTGCTCCAGGGAACAGTGCCAGAATATTTAATTACATTTTCTTCTTTTGCGACCCAAAGTATTCATGTTGTGCGGACCGACAAGTTAAGGCTTGCGGACCATCGCCACTACACGGACCACCATTTGAGAATCACTCTTATATATGCTTCCTTAGAAACGATTTCATGAAAGATTGGAATAATTTCAGGTCAGCTTGTACAAGCTAAATTGTTTTTGTTTTTTCTTTTATAGTCTGTTGTTTAATTTTGATTTCTGTTGTAAGTTTTTAAAAAAAACCAGCGTCTGCTATTTTTTTAGTCTTTTTTTTCGGAGGTTTTCCCTCGATCCGTGCTTTTATATTTCTTATTATATATACAACTTCTAAGTTTCCCGTTAAAAATACCTCAGAATGCAAAATCAAAAAATGTTATCATAAAAGGGCAGGGGCATTTCACAGACGTAACCATATGGTATCGAACAAGTGTCGTCATTGAGCATCTGGTTGACATAATAGTACTGGACACAGTGTTCAATTCCCCCGGCGTTGTTAGGCTCACCTGGAGCAAAGACAGACTTTATGGTTTTATTCGCCACCGGCGACAAATCAAGTTTCCACACGAGGTATCCTTGCCCAGCTAAATCGTCTGCTCCGACCCAGGCCATGTTTACACCAACCAGATTTCTCAAAATCATTAGCTTGTCAAATGTTTTCACGGATGTGAGCACCGCTCCTTTGGCCTGGCACGCTTCGTGCGCCTGCGTGTAATTCAGCCATACGACCTGGTAGTTGGCAAGGCACGCCATGGCCGAGCCATAAAACATGAGGCGGAAGCCCTTGCTGTAATCGCACGTGATCTTGTAGTAGAGATCTCCTTCCTGTGAGGTCGGTGGCGCTGCTATGCTGTACAGAGTGGATGCCGGCGTACATAGGTGGGCTGTCCTGTTGTACATAAAACTCCAACAGTCGGCGTAGTGTTGGATGCAGGAGATGCCGCAAGACGCTGAAGATGAATCTATCCATCCAGGACCGAGTCTTGCAGGGGCAAAGTCTGGATTAGGGTCAATTTTGAAGAGATACATGACTTTATTTATTACTTGAAATTGAGTTTGTCCGGCCACATCAAATATTTGATCTGTTTTTTTTAAAAAAGGAGTCAATATTTTATGAAGCTTATATTTAAAAAAAAAATTAATAAATAACATTTTTTCATCAGCTTACAAAAATTCTTAAAAAAAATATAATAATTAAAACTTTTGTACTTTTTGGTTAATAATTAAGATAAATAAAATTAATAATATAGTTGTTACGTAAATATATTTATAATCAGGGGGAGAAACTGCTCAGTAAAGTGCAATAAATGAAGATGAATAATCGGACGTATTCCTCGACAAATGAAAGTAAAACATAATCAAAGCATTCTAAAAAGACTAGTTCTCCTTTCATTCATCGTATTGTATTCAGTGTAGTCTTCTCAGAAGACAGAACAACGCAAACCGGAACACCGTAGATTAAGTGACATATTAATGGTCTTAATAAATTTCCATGATGAAAACGAAATTAACCCCATGTGGAGACTGAAATTTACTCTCTCTCTCTCTCTCTCTCGCTCTCTCTTTCTCTCTCTCTCTCTCTCACTCACACTCAGTCGATCTGTCTGTCTATCTATCTATCTATCTATCTATCTATCTATCTATCTATCTATCTATCTATCTATCTATCTATCTATCTATCTATCTATCTATCTATCTATCTATCTATCTATCTATCTATCTATCTATTTATCTACCTACCTACCTACCTACCTACCTCTCTCTCTCTCTCTCTCTCTATCTATATATGTCTGTCTGTCTGTATACCTGCCTGTCTGTCTGTCTCTCTCTCAATCTCTCTCACTCTCTAGGAGTGTGATGAGATGTTAAATACCAGCAGCTGGTAGAAAGAGATGTGACCACACTCGGAACCAGGAAGTGCGAAAAATGGTAATATTGTTATATCAATCAGAATTATTTGGCCCAACGGTTGACAAACTGGTTTGCCCATCCGGCCAAAATGCTTGTCAACCAAACTTCACTGAAAGCCTCTCAATAGCTGGCTGACTTAGACCACGCCAGAGGTGGACCAGCTGTGATAGATCTTAAGGACAGCTTTACAGTCAACAGAATCTTCAGCGTTCCTCACCCCGTGTAACAGTTTGCCAACGTTAGAGGCAGATAGAAGAAGACGGGAATAACAAGGAAGAGTCAGACAGAAGAAGACTGGAGAATAATATGGCATTGGCAGACAGACGAAGAATGGGCAATAATAACGCAGAAGCAGACAGACGAAGAGTGGGCAATAATAACGCAGAAGCAGACAGACGAAGAATGGGCAATAATAAAGCAGAAGCAGACAGACGAAGAATGGGCAATAATAACGCAGAAGCAGACAGACGAAGAATGGGCAATAATAACGCAGAAGCAGACAGAAGAAGAGTGGGCAATAATAACGCAGAAGCAGACAGAAGAAGAGTGGGCAATAATAACGCAGAAGCAGACAGACGAAGAGTGGGCAATAATAACGCAGAAGCAGACAGACGAAGAGTGGGCAATAATAACGCAGAAGCAGACAGACGAAGAGTGGGCAATAATAACGCAGAAGCAGACAGACGAAGAGTGGGCAATAATAACGCAGAAGCAGACAGACGAAGAGTGGGCAATAATAACGCAGAAGCAGACAGACGAAGAGTGGGCAATAATAACGCAGAAGCAGACAGACGAAGAGTGGGCAATAATAACGCAGAAGCAGACAGACGAAGAGTGGGCAATAATAACGCAGAAGCAGACAGACGAAGAGTGGGCAATAATAACGCAGAAGCAGACAGACGAAGAGTGGGCAATAATAACGCAGAAGCAGACAGACGAAGAGTGGGCAATAATAACGCAGAAGCAGACAGACGAAGAGTGGGCAATAATAACGCAGAAGCAGACAGACGAAGAGTGGGCAATAATAACGCAGAAGCAGACAGACGAAGAGTGGGCAATAATAACGCAGAAGCAGACAGACGAAGAGTGGGCAATAATAACGCAGAAGCAGACAGACGAAGAGTGGGCAATAATAACGCAGAAGCAGACAGACGAAGAGTGGGCAATAATAACGCAGAAGCAGACAGACGAAGAGTGGGCAATAATAACGCAGAAGCAGACAGACGAAGAGTGGGCAATAATAACGCAGAAGCAGACAGACGAAGAGTGGGAAATAATAACGCAGAAGCAGACAGACGAAGAGTGGGCAATAATAACGCAGAAGCAGACAGACGAAGAGTGGGCAATAATAACGCAGAAGCAGACAGACGAAGAGTGGGCAATAATAACGCAGAAGCAGACAGACGAAGAGTGGGCAATAATAACGCAGAAGCAGACAGAAGAAGAGTGGGCAATAATAACGCAGTAGCAGACAGACGAAGAGTGGGCAATAATAACGCAGAAGCAGACAGAAGAAGAGTGGGCAATAATAACGCAGAAGCAGACAGACGAAGAGTGGGCAATAATAACGCAGAAGCAGACAGACGAAGAGTGGGCAATAATAACGTAGAAGCAGACAGACGAAGAGTGGGCAATAATAACGCAGAAGCAGACAGACGAAGAGTGGGCAATAACAAACGGATGCGATTGAATGTGACATTGAGAAGCCATTCTAACATTTAATAGATCTTTATAGTTAACAAAACAATATATTATAAATTGAAGTGTCTGACAATTTAGCGAGATTGTCCCACATTCTTATAAAAGTGTGTGCTTTTTTCTTGCTATTTTTCTTATTTAACAACAAGTTTTTGGGGGTTTTTTTTAGTGATAAGGATTTTGTTATCCTCATTTTTTTCTATTTTAATATATTAAGGGGGAAAAAATAAATTAAAATAATGAAAAATTGATTTTTTCCAAACTCTTTGTTTCCAGCTGCATTAAAGTAGGCTACTGACTTTTTAACATCAAAGCTAGTATAAAGGATAATGTTTCTAAACTTGTCTTTAAATTCCTTATTAACTGTACAAATGTCATAAAGTATATTAAATATAAAATGGTGATATTCCTAATTTTAATAATTTAAAAAAAAATTCGAAATTAAAAAAAATATACAGTAACAATAAAAATATTATTAGCACTTAGAGGAGACAAATTTAAACTTTTTTCGGAAGAATGAATTTATTCGTTTTCTTGCTTTAAAAAATAAAAGTGTTTGTAATTTTTCCTAATTACATTTTTAAAATACTAAAATGATTTCTAAATGACACCCACATAGTTAGTATCGATATTTAAAATTTGAAAAACCTTAGTCACATGACCAATCATACAAATGTGCATGATTGTAGATTTAAACATTTGGTTTGAGGCTAAGTAGTAAAGTAGATTAAATTAATCCTCAATAATTATAATAATAATATATACTTAAAAAAAAAAAAAAATTCTATTACAATTAAAAAATAATTGATAACAATTCAATCAGTTTAAAATCTTATATAAGTTAAACGCCAATGTTTCTCACTAAAATATTGTATTGTCAGACGTTAAAACTCTTGTGTACTTACCAAAGGCCACTGCACACAGCAGGTGAAAACATGACCATAACATCTTCCCGTTATTCATTACAGTCCGGCCACTCTAAGTGTTTTCTTTGTTGATGAATAAAAAAAGAAGCTGAGTATAAGACTACAAGGACAAAATGACATGTGAAAATGTCTCTTTACTTTGAGTACAGTCGTCTTATCATTAATAAATTAGTAAATGACCAATGATGCTTTAAAAAAAGAACCGCTGTTACACAAAAACTAATGTGAAAGTTTTTTATCTTATTTGTACTATGACCTTCAATAAATTCAATGTTTGTCTTAGTCGTGCCTTAGATCGACAACGGTTCTCAAAAATTAATCAAATGTCTATCGCAATATTTTTTTTAAAAAATGAAACAGAGAAAAGCGTAGTTTACTGATGAGAATTAGGTGTATGACAGTGTAACAAATCATTCAGGTATTGTAATCATCGTATTTGTATTATTCAATAGATGATGATATATTTGTCAACTATATTAATTAAATAATCATTGCGTGTCATATTTCTTAGCCATTTTTAAATGATTGGTTAGAGAGTTTATTTTAGTCGTGAGAAATAGGTTCTAACCATACAAGCTTTGTTTAGACAAAATTTTAAAATATTTTTAAATATATTTTCTGACTCTTAGCATCTTAACCCGCCTACAATTAAGGAAAAGACAGATGGGAAGGGTAGTTGCAGGAATGCAAGACAGCAGACTTCCTTAACCAATATATTTACTGAACTCTCCAATAGGAAACGTTTAGATGGCTGGCAGAAAAAACGCTTCACAGACTGTCTAAAAGCCTCATTTAAACCCATGGACGTTTGCCTTGATTCGTAGGAAACACTTGTGATGGACAGTGTCAGCTGGCGTGGTAGACTCACTGTTGGAGCACAGATCTCAGAGAATAAGCTCACCGCTCACAACCAAAATAACAAAGCGCACTTCTTAGGACAAGTAGAATGTACTCAAATCCACGTACGGGAAAGCTTTCTAGTTAGATATAGGACTGGCAGGCTCCCTGCGTACCTTTTGTGTATTATATCCTTGGTCTTCCTTGCAAGCGAAGGACGAAACCATAGGAAAAGCCGTATCTTAAGAGTTTAAACTGAACTATATATTTTTTTGTATTTGCTTTTATTATATACACCATGAATTATTTATTTCATAAATATTCTTTTGTAAAGATTTATTAATTCTTATGTGTTTTTTTTTTATTTGCATAAGCTATATCATTAAAAATTATAAAATTACTATGAAACGGTCTCATCTGGAAATCTCTACATTAAATTCTCAAAATTTAGAAATTTTTCAAATTAATTTTAAATCTCCTTTCCCTAAAGATTGCCAGCAGAACCTGTTTTTTTTTCTATAGATTTTAAAACGTGGATTTAAGCAATCGAAAATGTTTTCCTTGCTGCTTTATTTTTTTTTATTGGGCTTTGTTTGAAATGAATGTTTACATAACTGGGCTTTTTGCATTTCAAATCAATTTGGCGAGGAAACGCGATAATCTCAATGAGTATTCGAACTCCTCTAAAACCAATGATCAGTGGAGAAAATCAATCATTCTTGGCCTATATATTGGCACTAATATTTCTTATCTCCACCGAAATAAGTTCGTGAAACGTATTTAAACGAATTTTCAGAGCGAGGTGTTCAGCTATAAAGCAAACACGAAGGAGCTATCAGTCGATACTAGTAAAAAGAACTGCATTTATGCAAAACATTGTTGATTATTATGGGCAAAATGTTGTTGATTATTATGGGCAAAATGTTGTTGATTATTATGGTCAAAACGTTGTTGATTATTATGGGCAAAACGTTGTTGATTATTATGGGCAAAAAAACAAAAGAAAAACATTTCAAATTTATAAAACTCTACGGCCAAAGACAAAACAAAAAAAAATATCTCAAATCTATAAAACCTTGCTCTACTTTCACTTAAGGTCAAAATTGATTCGGCATGAAGCTCTGGAAATTTTATAATTGATTCTCTTTATTAATTTTTGAACTGGTAAGTGGTCACATTACATTGCACATTCTATAGTTAAATCAATAGCTCAAGAAATCTTTTAAACTATTGTAAAATCCAGGGCAAAAAATTATTTTGAAATTCTTTTCCATTTCGATGTCAATGGAGTAAACCAGGATTATTCCAACTTGGGGTGACGTCACCTGCAAGGAAGGTCAAATAAACGAACGATAATCCGTGTTTGTAATGATATTTCAAGAAATCATTCACCGATAATTTTATCAGTGAACATCAAATAAGAAACAAAGATACTCGCACAGATACTCGGTCAGGTCTCACTAACTAACACAATGATAGATATTTCGGTTCGATTTCTGCCATTAATAACTGACTCGAATTCTAGGCCCACATTACTGTTGACTTAATGCGTTCAAATACTTGACATAAAATGTGACCATTAGAGGTTGTTTTATTTTTTTTTTTTTTAATTTTAAAATTATTTTGTTATTAATGGTTTTACGAGTGCGGCCAAAAATCTTTTGAAAGAATGTTAATCGAGACACAAGGAGTGTGAATGTGTGTTTTGGTAAAAGAGAGAGATATATAGAGAAAGAGAGAGACAGAGAGAGAGTGACAGAGAGACAGAGAGACAGAGAGACAGAGAGAGAGAGACAGAGAGAAAGAGAGAGAGACAGAGATAGAGAGAGAGAGACAGAGAGAGAGAGACAGAGAGAGAGAGACAGAGAGAGAGAGACAGAGAGAGAGAGACAAAGAGAGAGAGAGGCAGAGAGAGACAGACAGAGACAGCGAGAGAGACAGAGAGAGACAGAAAGAGAGACCTAGAGAAACAGAGAGAGAGACAGAGAGAGAGAGAGAGAGACAGAGAGAGACAGAGAGAGAGACAGAGAGCGTGAGAGAGAGAGAGAGACAGAGAGAGAGATTAAGGGAGAGGTAGACAAGGAAATAGAGAGACATATTTCTTGATTTTTGAGTATAAAGAAATATATGCCTTCAATATTGCTAAACACAAAGCGTATTTTAATATCCCTGATGAACGCTGAAGTGAGAACCTCTGGAGAGCCTCCATTACGTAACTTCATTCTTTTGTTATTTTATTTTAAATGAAAATATCGCTAAATTATAATATTATATTTCATTACCTTTTGGCGGTATAGTAAATCCTATTAGTTTGCATTTAAGATATTAGGCTCATGAATTGGGCAACATTAATGCAATCTGAAATAATAATTCTAGAGTGAATCTTTTTTTCGCCCAGCTTTCATTGCGCTCTGTCATGCGCTGTCACTTACTGCTTTCCCCTTGTCACGCACCAAAATGCACTCAAAAATAAACAACACTTCTGTTACCCAACGTTTATTGAACATTTGCAAGCCACTGCCTAAAAGAAAGGTCCAATGCACTAGAGGCCGACCGAATTTCGGTTTCGTCACCGAAAAGTCGCCATATGGTCACAAACAGAAAAGCTAACTATCAGCTGATTTTGTTTCTCGGCCGGCAATCGGATATTCATTATTGCTCTACCTCCACAGTTTTTATATCTTGTGCTGGGTTATATATCTTTCGTTTTTATGTTCTGGTTCTGGTTCGGTACGTTGCTGCATCCATATACTGGCATATGTGCAACGGTTGGGGAAGCGATGTTGTCAATCTAACGGCCCCTAGCAGATGCCAAGGCGGCCTTGAAGCTTTCGATCGTTGTCGAGTTCACGGCGGTATTGTCCAGGTTGTTCCAAGCAATTATGGTGCGTGGAAAGAATGACTGCTTATGTTGCACTGTGTTACTCCGAGGCACAGTGAAGCATTTGTTATTGTTTCGGGTGTAATTTCTCATGGGGTTGTCAAATGTTAAGTCAGTGTTAAGTGACTGTTTGGCTCTAATTAATCGACCTGGCTTCTGTGGGGTAAGATAATTGTATGCTGGGATGGCCGGAATTAGCCCCATGGCCATTTTATATAAGAATGTTAGGCGGATCTTTTCTCGTCTGTCCTTGAGAGTGGGGATGTCAAATCTGTTTAAAAGGCCAGTGACGTAGCCAGGCGTGGTGGTTTTATAGTCACGTGCTATGAAGCGCATTGCGTTACGTTGGATTCGCTCCAATTTGTCCACGTCTTGCTTGAGGTATGGGTATCGGCCCAAATTCTCTTTAATACTTTGGTTTAGGCCTCGGTTTCGGTCGAAAGTCATTTTTAGCTTTCGGTTTCTAGCAAAAGTATTTTTTACTTTTGGTTTGGTTTCTGTCAAAAGGCATGTTTAACTCTCGGTTCGGTTTCGATCGAAAGTCATATTTTAACGTACGGTTTGGTTACGGTTTCGGCGGAAACAAGAGAATCACAAATTCCTCCCGTATTTTACATATACGTTGCCTCAGCTACAAATAAAGCAATAATCCTTGAACAATTCCATCAGCCAAAATTCACTCTTTGTAAATTGTAAACACTGCAAACCTAAAAAAACTACAGTTTGTTCACACTTGCATTGTATGCAATGGCTTGAGGCTTAGCTCTTAACTGTTAAATGGATGGTTGACAAAAACCCAAGAGCTATACAAAAAGAATCACGATTTTAAAAAAAAGTATACGTTGATTCTGTAGCGCAAGGTGTGTTCAATTATGATTGTGTTTTTTGTCGTTTATCTTGCGTATTATCTAACTTATCAACAAGTGCATTCCTCAAACGTAGTCAACAAAATATTGATATAGTAGGGCTTAACCGGTTTCAGTTCCTGTTTTTTTTTATACTCCGGATCCAATTGTTACAAACATAAATGTTTAAAAAATTCATTTTCCTTAATATGCAACTAAATCTACTGCCCATCGTCGTAGTGAGCGTGCACTGCCCTCCGTCAACCATTTGTATCAAGAAATAACACCACGGAAAGGAACTGGCGGGCGCAGGATCCCGGAATAGAGAAGACGTTGAACAAAAACCCGTCCACAGTGAAGATACTGAATTTAATTTTATGAAAAAGACTTAATAACGAAACAAAGGTCGCAGTACAAAGAAGATAGCAAACCATTGAAAGAAGTTCTGACGTTACAAATGAAGCCCTCCGTCTGACAGAAGAATGGTCGCCTCCCCTTAAAGGGTTAACACGTGACGCATGACAGCCTTTTCTTTCTCTCAGTACTCTTAATATAAAACATATGGAGTTGTGGGGGGGGGGGGTAGTTTCGAAAAGGAAGCAGGACTCACCAGAAGCAAAATATATATGTAAGAGATATTGTTCTTAGTAATTCCTCGATCTTATTGATGATTTTTATAAATTATTCTATAACAGAATTGATATTTTCATGTTCTTACTAAAGTAATGAAAAATCTCGTAACTGCATAATCATCTTAAATGTAAAAAGGCACGCCTAAGTGATTAAACTTTTAAAACTCGAAGAAGATTTCATTTCTTAAACATGTCCTGAAGAATTTTAAGAATCTTAACATTCCTGTAAATGTCACGGACTGTTTTATAGTCTAGATATTCATGTAAATTTCAACTAAATTTTTTATCTGCAAACTTTTGAGGTGTTATTTCCCTTTGATCAATAATAGGTGTATCGGAACACATTACTTCTGCATCGAATCCATTTCTGTTTTCTTTGTTTTGTTTGTTTGTTTGTTGTTTTTTTTTTGCATTAAAAAAAATATTATTATTATTATTGGTACTTTCTTGTACATATATAAATATACGTCTTTTTTTCTGCGTCTTCTAGATGATGGTGTGCATTGATAACAAATTATATTTTAAATATTTTATTATAAAACCTTTATGTAAAACTAGATGAGAGTGCAGAATTGAAAGTATCAAAGCCAATAAATATAAAATTACGTGAAATCGAGAAGCTTTTTATGAATTTTCAGAAGGTCTGCGTCCGATCTTGTAGTGTGACATAAAATCAGAAACCCTTGTATCACAAACAAAAGATTATTTATTTATTTTTTTTTTTTCGGGGGGATTATATGTCTAGTATGATCTCTTAGGCAGAGTACAACAAAACTATGCAGGACTCCGTTTTGGAGTTATCTACAGCAGTTGCACTAATGAATATGGTCACTGATTGTTTAATTGATTATCGTTCAAAGAAATGCACTCGAGAGCAAATTTAGGTTACAGAATTATATGTATGTCCCTTTTTTTGAAAAAAAAATTAATAAGGAGATTGAGACTGTTCGATTATGAGTGCACTAACGAGGTTCCAAACTTAGAGGGCATTAGACTTATTAGTTTTTAGTCATATGTTAAAGGTAGTACTGGACGCAGCTACGCATTCTTTATTGGAGAGATCTGAACTGTTTGCAAAGTTTCATAAAATAGTGATTTTTACAAAACCTAAAAAAATTTTTCTGACAAAGCCTAGCTCAAAATAATGTGTTACGGCTTGAGAATAACCTAAGGTATCATGAAAATAGCGGTTTAAATGTGTGCACTGTAGAGTGACCTAGATATAGCCATATATGTATTTCCTCATGATGTAAAGTTTCCAATAGAAGCCGCTAAATTCATAAACACTGTATCAAATCTGTGGGAGCGTTAAGAGTAATGCTGGCAATACCTATTACTGTAGTCGCTGGCGAGAGAAGCTTTAGTAAATTAAAGCTTATAAAAATATTTACGATCGTCCATGTCTCAAGACAGAATGAATCCTTTTGCAGTTATTTCTGTAGAAAATGATATCGAAAAGAATAGAATGTGCAATAAAAAGTTTTTTTCTGAACTGAAGGCTAGACAAAATATGTGTTCGGTAGACTAATTGTCCATACTGTCCAAATACAAGTTAAGAAAAACATTTTCATAGTTAATTAATTGTTAAAACTCAACCTTGGTAATAAACTCATATATATATATATATATATGTACATATAAATGGGAGAGAATTACATTGATTTGGGGCACAGAAAGAGAAAGATCGTTCACCATATGTTTTAGTGCGTGATCTGGGAAGAGAAGGAATACAACAACCATCCAAAGACAGATCGCCTTTATACATAAGGAGTGTCCATGATCTTGGAAAAAGAAAACGAGAACTACCTTTCCACAAATTGATTACAAACTCACATTCAGGAACTCAACAATTATATATACCGCGCAATTATTCGAAGACGAAAGTCTTGCTACAGACTATTTAAGAAACAATGAAAACCTCAGAAAAGGATTATCAAGACTTCAAAACACATTTACCATGAACAGAAAACAACACATTTCCATATATTTAGATACATAAATGTATCTTATCTTATCTTAAACTCATTTCCTAGCCCTTAGTTATTTCATTGCAAACATTTCTATGATTATACTTAAAAGGTGTGCCAAGGTTAAGCTTTCCTGGGGCGCAAGCAAACCGTTGGGCAAGCCCTGTTTTGGAGATCCCAAAGACACACAATTTATTTTTTTCAGAGTTATCTAAATTTAGAAGAAAAAAAAAGGTTGTCTATGCATTGTATGGCATTTCTTAACTGTACTAAAATGACATATTAGTTTTCACATGCCTACTTAATTTAATCTGTAGAAATACACAATGTGCAGTGCATTAGAGATCATAGTGAGTTCATAGTGAGTTCATAATGAGTTCATAGTGAGTTCATTGTGAGTTCATAGTAAATTCATTGTGAGTTCATAGTGAGTTTATTTTGAGTTCACTGTGAGTTTATAGTTAGTTCATAGTGAGCTCATTTTGAGTTCATTCATACAAACTCAACAAACACACAATGAGCCACTTTAAAGAATAAATTTACTGTAAACATCTTACCAAAAAAATTGTTCAATAAATATTTATTTTGTTGTCCTTAACATTTGTGCACTTCATGCTGACGAAATCTTTGTTACTTAACGAGTTTCAAGCACTTACAGAAATTTTAAAACAATGAAGCTGACATCTCGGCTGTTCAGAGGCGAATCATTTTTGTAAAATCTGGGTTTAGGAGAGAATTAAAACCATAAAATCAATGCAAACAATCTTAATGCATTTTATTTTGTTTTGGAGCCATGGAAGAAACATTTAAACAAGCATTCGATTTTTTCCTGTTGTATACTTAAACAATTAATTCAATAATTTATTCAAACAATGTACTATTGAACAACAATAAGATGTATAGAATTCAATTTTTCGTTTGTTTTATTAAAACAGATTCACATTATATTTACTGTTTGGTATGATCAAAATTTAAAATAAAAATAGTTTAACTGATACACAAGTCTTTAGATTACTTTTTAAAGTAATAAAGCAGGAATAACTATTTCAAATTCGCACTTAGAAAGTTCTTGACGCAAGAGACGATTGTACTGATGAACGAGTTAATATTTCATGCGTGACAAAATTCTATCATTAAACGGATACCATTTTCTTTACTACATTAAAAGTTGTGTTACACTCGTTGTTTTGCATTTAAGATGCAAAAAGTCGGGAAGTTGCTACGGAGAAATGTAATGTTTCTATTGTGTAAGTTCAAAATATGTATTGGTAGTTAAAAAATTAAAGTTATAAATTGGTTGGGTTTGTTTTCCTTGCAAATATTTTGAATGTTTATTTCCTGGAACACAATACAAGGACAAAAATTATTATAAAAGTGAAAATTCTAAGAACGTAAAACAATCAAATAATAATTATATTTTAATATATTCATCTTCATAACATGTGAATTCTGAAAACTATATCGAAGAAGAAATGTGTAATTCATCTGAAGAAAGTTATAATAGTTGGAAATTCCGAATAAACATTTCAATCAAATGAATATTGAACATTATTATAGAATTTGAGAAGTTCAAAAGTAATGTTTATGTGATCAAATAAGTGGTGCGCATTTTCAATCATTATATTATGGCTATAATAATTTTCTTAAGAATTCATCTGCTATTTTAAGTTATTTGTGCATCATTTCATAGAAAATTAAATGTTGATTTTAGTCCTATCATATTTCAGGTTGTGCTAATGTGCTAAATGTTAATGTCACCGCATCTTTCAATTCAACGTCATTTTTTCGGTTTAAACGTTACACGCCACGTGATAAAGGAATCACACTCATTGGCCAATCATGGACGGATAAATCAGTTACTTCATGCGGCATAAAAGCCGTGACGAAATATCCAGAGGTCAGATCATTCATGTATAACGCCAAAACCAAAGAGTGTATTCCTGGAGGAGAGGTCAGCGCTACTGGAAGACGCCCAACACAAGAAGAATCCTTGTACTTTAACTCGGGGTGTCAATCTTCTAAAGGATTTCACTTAATGTCCTACAACCATACCAAGGCGTGTGTCGGGATCTTCAACGAAACACTCAACTACACGGAAGCTGTGAATGCTTGTAAAGAGAAACAAAGTTTCCTGATTTCAATCAAAAACACAGAAAAACTCGAAATTCTCAGAAAGGAAGTGTCTACTACCTACGCAGCTACCTGGATCGGCTTGGATGACATGGCTACAGAAGGAAACTTTATCTGGATAGAGGACTTGACCAAACTGAATGACAGCCTGACAGTTCAGATTTTTAACACTAACGAGCCGAACAACGGCAATTATAAAGAGGACTGTGTTCAATATGTCTCTAAACACCAATCACTTAACGATGACGACTGCTATGAAATACAACCTTATGTGTGTGAACAAACTGTTGTTTAAGCATTATACGTCTTTTTTCAAATTTTGAAAACTGTCCTTTTTTATATTTGACCTTATTCATTTTAAATCAAAAATAAATTGTTGAAAAATCTTCACTGGAATGAGAACAGAAAATTGTTTCAGCAAAACTTGGTTTAGGAACTAAAGGTAAATGTGATTATCTCCGCAACGTTAAGACTCCACATGCTAGGATCTTCCTTCCTCCGCATTAACAGCTCCTGCAGTATGTACATTCACTGAACGGGCAGTAGACTCCACGTTTTCAATTGGTTACAATACTATCCGAGGATATAATTCAAGGATGAAAACACAATAGTTCTATATTTACCTAAACTGGTTCAAGATAACGTCCTCTGTCCAAACATTACCACATTGGCACTGATCCCACTCGCTACAACTAGCACTTGGACTTTCAGGTTAACCAACTGGAACAAGTGATCAGCTGATCAGGACAGAACTGGAACAAGTGATCAGCTGATCAGAACACAACTGAAACAAGTGATCAAATGCTAGCAAGCCGTGAACTGACGCGTGATACTGTGTTTAGAACCAAGTTGAACCATCTTAAACTTGTCGCATGTGATGCATGCACGTTGGTGGTGGTTAACATTTCTTGTGAATCGATGAGCTCAAGAACTATGCTGAAATAGTTTGTCATTTGCTAACAGCAATTGAGCACCCTTGGATGTCTAAAATGCATTTCCTTCATTCTCATTTAATGAAAGGGATGAGAATGGAGAAAGTGGAGTGGGGGTGGAGGGAGAGAGAAAGAGAGATTTCATCAAGGAGACAAGGTATCGAGGCCACTGCAATTCCAAACATGCAGGCTAATTACTGCTGGTTTCTAACTCAGATAACAGTGGCCACTCACAAGAGCAAGTGCCTAGAGAACTATTGATCATAGGGTTAATCTGGAGACGACATTTTGAAATGTTTGCTTTCACCTGGTTAACATACTTATATATTTTTGTTAGATTGGTATACCATACCATAAATATCATACTATCTCTTTCTTAAAGTGTAATGTATTATTTCATAGATATCGGCAAGTTTTGTTGGTTGTTCTTTTTTAGACTTTCTATAGAATTTTTTTTTTAATTAAAGAAAACAAAAATAAAATTTCTTCTTGGAAATAACTTACATATTTATTTTTAATTTCAACATATTCTATAATTCACATAGATAATTATTAGGAGCAATAGTTTCGGAAGAAGGCTCCAAACCCGAATTGATGGCCAGGATTGCGCAGACCACAACAGCACTAAAGAGGCTCACGAAAATATGGAACGACAAAAATATAGCCCCCAGCACCAAAATCAGGCTCATGCGCTCATTAATCCTTTCCATTTTCTTATATGCCTGCGAGTCCTGGAAATTAACAGCAGAACTTGAAAAGAAAATAAAGGCGATGGAGATGAGATGTTTCAGAAGCATTATTGGCATCTGCTATAGAGACCATATCACCAATGAACAAGTAAGGGAAAGGATTCGTCAAGCAATTGGGCAGTACGATGACCTCCTGGCGTCTGTAAAAAAGCGCGAAATTGAATTGTATGGCCAAGTGACTAGAAAACAAGTGCTCGCCAAAGAAATCTTGCAAGGCACAACTAGAGGAGAAAGAAGAAGAGGAAGACAAAGAAAAAGATGGGAAGAGAACATCAAAGAATGGACGGGATTACAACTAGGCGATGCTATGCATAGGGCAGGAGACCGAGAGGAATGTAGAAGAATAGTTTTTATGTCATCTGTGGCACCCCAACGATCGAAAGACTATGGGACATGATGATGATGATGATGACTACTTTGAGTAAAGTCACACAGTTTATTAGCAAATACTGTATTTCTGTGCATAATGAACAAACTAATTTTCACGTGTCGGCTGCATAACTTAAGGTCCTGACTTGCCCCACAAAATCTGACCAAAACATGGAATCAGCACACTTGACAATAAAAACAATCAATACACTATAGTAATTTTGTTGATGTTGTCCAGTATATTAATCAAATTTATCTTTTATATATGGATCTTTTATTAAAATCTGACATTTTATTATTTCTGCTCAGGCTTTTTCATGGCTGTAACTCTCCAAAAAAGTAACAAACTTAACATACTACAACATTTAAGATTTATTGCGTTAAAAGTTTTCCTCAAGATTTATTACTATATTTCACAATCATTATATATTCTAAGTATTCTTTACATTGTGAAACCGTTCACGTTGTAAGGATCTTGTTACGACCTCCTCCGTTACTCTGACAGGTTAGGTCATCGGCTCAATACTGTCTAGGAGGTTTTGTGCAACACACACGGTTAATTCATCATCATCATCATAATCATCATGTCCCTAAGTCCTTGGACCGTTGGAGCGTCACAGAGGACATGAAAACTATCCTTCTACATTCCTCTCGGTCTTCGGCACTACGCATAGCATCGCCTAGTTTTAATCCCGTCCATTCTTTGATGTTATCTTCTCATCTTTTTCTCTGTCTTCCTCTTCTTCTTCCTCCTCTAGTTGTGCACTGCATGATTTCTTTGGCGAGCCCTTGTTTTCTGATCACGTGGCAATACCACTCAATTTCGCGCTTTTTTACAGACACCAGGAGTTCATCGTACTGTCCAATTGCTTGACGAATCCTTTCTCTTACTTGTTCATTGGTGATATGGTCTCTATAGCAGATGCCGAGAATGCCTCTGACACATATCATCTCCATCGCTTTTATTTTCCTTTCAAGTTCTGCTGTTAATGTCCAGGAATCACAGGCATACAAGAAAATGGAGAGGATTAATGAGCGCATTAGCCTTAATTTTGGTGCTGGGGCTATATTTTTGTCGTTCCATATTTTCTTGAGCCTCTTTAGTGTTGTGGTCTGCGCAATCCTGGCCATCAATTCGGGCTTGGACCTTCTTCCGAAACTATTGCTCCGCGATACTTCTTAATTATTACAAAACATGACGATGATGTATCTTTTTTTTTCTTCATTATTTACGAAGTACATAGTATACAAAGATCGGAGGAACATGTTACATTACAACAGCTTGAGGAACGTTTAACTTTCTGACGACTGACACACCAGGCACTCTGAGAAATCAAGTCACTTACAGTCTGCGAGCTCTCAACACTAATGCACAATAGTACCTTACACACTAACCACTCAAAGGACAACTGTCAACACTACTGCTTAACATAGCTTTACACACTAACCACTGTCACGGCAACTCTCCGTATTACTCCACAAACATAACAAACACACCAACAACTCCAATGGAAACTTTCAACACTACAGCTAGACATATCTTTACACACTAACCACTCTAACAACTAACACTATTGCTCAAAAGAATTTAGCACACTAACCACTCTACCGGAAACTCGCAACACTACTGCTAAACATAACTTTACACACTGACCACTCTAACGACAACTCTCAACCATACTTCTCAACAGAACTTAACACAGTGACCACTCTAACAACATCTGAAACTTATTAAACATAACTCTAAATAACACCACATACTCACAGTCATCGTATATTCCCACATCTTTTAAACTACTTACTTTGTTTTTTTTTAACCCTTAGCACCTCGTCTAATCACACAACTAGCCTCAATCAAAAACTCACCCTTAACTGATCACGTTCCACCAACAACCAAACACCGCTCACAAAACCAGATCATAACAGATGAACAGCTAACATACGCATTATTGGGACGTAACTAAATAACAATGTTTAAATATTTATTTAATAATTTGAAAATATTCTTAAAACCACGTTGGAGATCTGAAGCTGAAGATGTGACGTCTGTAGATGAGAGGGATCGTGCAGGCTACGCAAGCTCTTGTCAATGTTCTGATACGTCTGTAGATGAGACTGATCGTGCAGACTATGCAAGCTCTTGTCTATGTTCTGATACGTCTGTAGATGAGATTGATCGTGCAGACTATGCAAGCTCTTGTCTATGTTCTGATACGTCTGTAGATGAGATTGATCGTGCAGACTATGCAAGCTCTTGTCTATGGTCTTATACGTTTGTGTATGAGACTGATCGTGCAGACTACGCAAGCTCTTGTCTATGATCTAATACGTCTGTAGATGAGAGTGATCGTGCAGACTACGCAAACTCTTGTCTATGATCTAATACGTCTGTAGATGAGACTGATCGTTCGGACTCCGCAAGCTCTTGTCTATGTTCTGATACGTCTGTAGATGAGAGTGATCGTGCAGACTACGCAAACTTGTCTATGATGTAATACGTCTGTAGATGAGACTGATCGTTCGGACTCCGCAAGCTCTTGTCTATGTTCTGATACGTCTGTAGATGGGAGTGATCGTGCAGACTACGCAAGCTCTTGTCTATGGTCTAATACGTCTGTAGATGAGAGTGATCGTGCAGATTACGCAAGCTCTTGTCTATGGTCTAATACGTCTGTAGATGAGAGTGATCGTCCAGACTACGCAAGCTCTTGTCTATGGTCTAATACGTCTGTAGATGGGAGTCATCGTGGAGGCTACTCAAGCTCTTGTCTATGTTCTGATACTTTTGTAGATGAGAGTGATAGTGCAGGCTACTTAAGCTCTTGTATATGTTCAGATTCCATGCTCGGTAAATATATGTGTTTACGATGGAAATGGCAAAATGGCTAATTGCTAATGGCCTTGTGTTTGAACAAGATGTCGTAATAAACTTCTCAAAAAAAAACCTAGTGTTACAAGCCTTGATCTTAAACTTTGTTCAAGTTTTACAAATCAATGAGATGTACTTTTTTTTAAACGCCCCCACCACCCCCCCCCCCCCGTCCCGGCCTAAACTTTTTCGTTTCTCTTCATTGAGCAACGTGCATTCTTGAATTATAAAGATACAACGTATTTAAGTTCTGAAGAGAACTTTAGTGGAGGTCATGCAATTCATATGTAAAAAATATATGTCCTTTATCATTACAGTTAAATATTGCTATTTTATTTCTAATCATATGCTAACAAATCAGCAGACGATCGGCAATCTTTTAAAATGTTGACACAAACTGGATTTCATTCATTGGTATTGTTTGTGCACATTATTATCTGTAAGTATATGACGTCCATTGGTAAGTCATTCATATTTGATTATTCACTGGTTTAAACGTTTTTGAAATGATAAATATGTCAGATTTGGGGTTTACTGGATGGTGACGGACACGACAGTCATCTGTCAGTAAAAATAAAGATAAAGATTGACAAACGTTATATATTGTATGTAATTTTTATAAAACTAAACATATTTTAAATCGAATTTAAAAACATGTGTTTCACTGTTCCTATTGATCAATTTTAAACTGGAAATTAAGAATATCGTTGTGATTTAACATTAGTGTGAGCAACAACAACAAAAAAGAAAAGATTTATGTGTACATGTTTTATTTTTTGCATTATATTTTTACACGTATTTTTAAAAAAGGGGTATTCCTCCTTAAATTGTGCAATGTTGTTATTTTTAATGTGTTAACTTTAGAGTATGAAACATGTTAATCAAAGACTTCTTTTAGCCTGAATAATTTTACAATAACGGCGTTAGCAGACAGATAATTAAGACATTCTACAGTGCAAGGATTGGGGGTCTTCTGAAATTACGTACAGTCGAACCCGCTAGTCTCGACCTCGGTTAATTCGCCAACCCTATTAAGTCGACGTTTTTGAAGTGGAACCGCCAAATTCTCTCTTTGTCTTAGCATTTTCTCATCGGTTATGTCGATTCTTTTATGTCGCCGAACCCTAATATCTCGAGCACAAAAGAGGGCCAAATTCGCCACTTAACGTTGGTTATCTCGATCCCCGTGACCAATCGCCAGCTTTTGAAAAGTTAGTTATCGATGCCACTTCACCATCTCACTACCGTATTTTCGCGTTTGTATCGACAACCCCATCTTAGCAGTGCATTGTTGGTTGTCAAGGAAATTTGTGGCATACGAGACACATGGGTAGGGGCAGGGCCGACCCTAACAATTGCAGGGGCCCTATGCGAAACGGATTGCGCGGGGACCAGTCTGGGTAGGAATAAGGATAATAAGTGAAAATTAAGATTTTGTATTAGAAAATAAATTCGGGGCGGGGCCTATGAAAGTGCGGGGCCCATTGCGGCCGCATAGGTTGCAGTGGCCAAAGGCCGGCCATGGGTAGGGGGATTGGTAGGTGTGTCAAAGGTTATAAAAATATCACCGCAACGTATCGTATTGATCGTGATGGTCATATTGTTGCTTTGTGTGTCACAGTGAACTAGCTATCTGCGGGTGGGGGAAGGTTGGTTCCGTCGAACGAAATAATGACGTCACAGCACGGAAAGACGTGTTGGCGGACTACAGTGTGTTGTGACTATGTCATGTTAAATATTACCACTACAGCGATCTCTTTATGAAAACACAAAACAATAGTATACGCAGTGGCGTAGCGAGCTTAACTCGCGCCCGGCACACATAACCTTTTTAGCCCCCTCCCACCTCTATTCGAAAACCATACAATATTATATGTAAAATATACTTTTTGGCGCCCCTTTGTGAGTAGCGCCCGGGGCATGATGCCCCCTTGCCCCCCCTCACTACGCGACTGAGTATACGGGCATACAATAACTGCGAACATGTTGTTAGTAAACATGTATGTACATTTTTATAGCATGCCGATCGCTTCATCAAACAAATAACGGCAACGCTGTTGTGTAAAAATAACCTCCAAAAACACGTGCATGTACATTCTCATTTATTAACGCACATCATGTATATAAAGACATTTCAAGCACATGTTAATATATTGCCGCTATATTGCTTTTCGTTTATCTCGATCCTCGGTTATCTCGACGCCTTTTGGCATACCCCGTGGCCGTCGACTTAACCGGGTTCTACTGTATTACCTGCTGGTGTGGGACTAACTCGTTTCTCATCAAACACCATCAGATAGACAATGGAGTTTATTGCTGCAAAGATTTTTCTCCCTGGGTGGGAGACTTGAGTTTATCGCCACCCCCCCTCCACCCTTGTGTTATGCCTGGGAGAAACACTGGTTGCTATTTTCTTCAGATAATGTGAAGATAAAAAAAAATTGTCTTCCACACCAAATAAATATATGTTGATCTCCGGAGGGGCATCACAAATTTGCACACCTCATAATAAATAAGTAACACCATTTATAATAATATGACGCGGGCATGTTGATGGCCGAATTATGTATGGGAAAGCCACCATAGCATAGAAAAATGATTATATGCCATCTAACAAAGCTGCCATGTCTATAAAAATGATTATATGCCTTCTAACAAAGCAACCATGCCATAGATAAATAATTATATGCCATTTAACCAAGCTGCCATACCATGGAAAAACGTTTATATGCAATTTAACAAAGCTACCATACCATATAAAAATGATGATATGCCATCTAACAAAGCTGCCATACCATAGAAAAATAATTAAATGCCATCTAAAAAAGCTGCAATGCCATAGAAAAATAATTAAATGCCATCTAACAAAGCTGCAATGCCACAGAAAAATGATTACATGTCATCTAACAAAGCTGCAATGCCACAGAAAAATGATTACATGCTATTTAACAAAGCTGTTATGTCATAGAAAAATGATTACATGTCATCTAACAAAGCTGCTATGTCATAGAAAAATGATTACATGTCATTTAACAAAGCTGCCTTACCATATAAAAATAATTAAATGAATTCTAAAAAAGTTCAATGCTTTCTAATGAACAATGAACAATTCACAGGTAATATCCCCTCCACTGCGTATTCTCAACAAAACCTTCAAATTCACTCCACAACTCAATTCTACCGCTGCCTAGCCGAGGTAGACCTAGTACCAGGTCACCATTCCTGGACTGATCGATCCACGATTTCCTGCTGGCAGACATCCTTGCAGCTCTTCTCGGAACTCAGAACTTTCAAGTTCAACGCTAAAACAGGGAAATGTGCACCTGGGTCGAATTTCACTGAGGTCAAACGAGGCCAAAGTCCCGAAGGCGAGATCTACATCAAGTTAGAATGTGACACGAAGAATGGGTTCCAGTTGAAACCGTTTGGAGAAACCACGTCATGCCTACGGGTATTTCAAGAGACACTCAACTACACAGAGGCTGACGCCTCGTGTGGACTACACCAAGCGTTTCTCGTGTCTGTAAAAAATGTGGACAAGCTAGAGATTATCAGACAGGAAGACTTCGATCTCTGGGTCGGGGCGGATGACATGATACGTGAAGGAAGTTTTGTTTGGAGAGAGGACTCTACGGTCATGACTGAAGACATAGCAAACCTAGTCTTTGCGCCAGGAGAACCCAATGATAAGAACAACAACGAAGACTGTGTGCAATATCGCACATACACACAATCTCTAAATGATCAGGACTGTTCAGAACGTATGTATTATGTATGTGAACAAAGAAAAGAGTTGTCTTAGTTAATTGACGTCAAATGATAGGGAGGAGAGAGGTGGACGTCACGTGGTATTCATGCCCTCCATCTCGAATTATTATTATACATTATGTACCACTTCATTTACTATACGAGCTGCGTGGTTGCATTACTCGCAGCTAGTTAATAATATATATTTATATATTTATCTGTCTCACTTACTCTAGGAAACGCATGTATATTTATATTTTGGCTATCAAGCAATATCTTGTCACATGAAAAAATAAAATGTTTCCAGAACAATTTAGTGATCTCTAATTTATATATTAATGCCGATTTGTTTGATGTTTTTGTCTATGTATTTGAATTTGCTAATTTATAACAGGAGATCAAAACAATGTATTGCAACCAAATTTGTTTTTGTCATTGTTATTGCATGTGTGTTGACCTAATTTTATTTTAACGTTGATTTGTGTCAACCACCCGCTTCCCCCCACGCCCCCCCCCCCCGAAAAAATACATAATTTTTTATAGTGATAACACCGATTGCATGCCGCGAACCTGTCTTGACTGGGAAAATGCTATTAAAATTATATTTGAACCAAAGAATGCTTTCGAGTGATGCATTCTAGAGTTTTTTCCATGGAGTTTTTAACTCCCGTCCTTTAAATAAACTAGCAGTATTCCTGGCCGAAAGAAACAATTGCTAATATTCTTAGACATATTAATAGGTGCGTTAGACGAAGACTTTACTCTTTAAGTGCATGCGTGTGTGTGTGTGCGTGTGTGTTTGTGTGTATTAATATTTGTATATTTTGAAGATGATACATTTTCGCTTGATGTGCAGTAAGTTAATATAGTTGTCATGTCTTTCTATTTTATTTATTTTTCTTTATATAAAGTTGATAGCATAATTAAATTAAATAATGTTAGTATTACACGCTTTGTTATCGATGTTCTTCGTAGTTTGAATTTTCAATTTTTTCTGACGTATTGCTTCAAAAAAACGTGTTAAACCTTAAAACGATTTAAATGTACAAAACCCAATTAACGGTGTGAACCATCGGATGGTATGCCATATTATAGAATGACAGATAGTATGATGTATAGTGTGACATATATTATGACTGATAGCATGACAGATGCAGCCAACAGATAGTATGACAGACATTACGACTGACAGAATGATATACTTTTACATATAGTATTGCATTTAGTATGATAGCTAGCATGGCTGACATTATGACGGATAGTAGGAAATATAGCAAGAAATATATTAGGACAGACAGTTTGCACATGCTATGAAAGCTAACTTGACACTTGATAGATTCTATAAGATATATTATGGTGGCTATCTTTTTCAGATCCCAAAGATACACTGTTTGGTTATTTTGAGAGTTCTCTAAACTGAAAAAATACGTTTGTCCATGCATCATTGTATTAAATTTCTTAACTGTATTAAAAAATATTTTTTTGCAAATGTCTCGTTAATTAAAATTTTAATTTAAAAAAACCAAGGGAAAAAGTAAAATCCTTTATAAAATATGATATCCAATGACGGGAGTGGGGCCGGAAATTTTATAAAACATGCATACCAGTAAGACACTTTATAAGAATAGCAATTAGTCGTCCCCCCCTTCCCCCCCCCCCCTCCTAAACCCGCACATTTTTTTTCACGCCCTCAACTATATAATAATAATATTCTAATGAACCACCCGCTTTTATACTTCAGATTCATCTCACAAACTATTTAAGAAAAAAAAATTCAATGTGATTGAGGGAGGGGCTGAAATTTGACAGAATGTGTTGTCATTGGCAAAGAGTCTATGTGCCAAAATACAGCTGATAGATGACTGAAAGGGGATCAGTTGGCTGTCTCAAGATTTTGACAGCCACACAGCCAGCCACGAACAAAAGCAAAAATATAAAGGGTTTTAAAACATAGTTTCTGTGCTGCATTAGCTACAGTGAGTTCATTCATCACAGTAATGGAAATTAAATTTAAATATTGTTCATATTCAAACTTAACAAGACACGTACAGTCCCTTTAAAGATTAAATTAGCTAAGCATCTTACACGCATAGAAAGGATGCTAAATGACAGAGGAGTGAAAGGGGACATCAGGAAAACCCCAGAGGAAAACGGCTGAAAGGAAAACCTAGGCTTAGATGGGTTGATGGGTGATGAGGAAAAAGATATACAGCAGTTGGGAATGCAGGCTTGTAAAAGAAAATCATTAGATAGGTCTCAGTATAAGGAAATGTGACGCAGGCCAAAGCCCTAAATTGGGTGTAGCGCTACAGGGATGGAAACATCTTACTAAAGTGTTCAAGAAATATTTATTTTGCCATCCTTAATATTTTCATACGTCATGGCCGATGAAATCCGTTAGATAACTTTTAGGCCACTTTTAGAGATTTATAAAAAAAAATTAACACCTCTCATCTGTTCAAGAGCCATTCACTTTTAGAAATGTGGTTTTAGAACATGCATGCTTTGAGAATTAAAACCATTAAAATCAATGCAAACATTTCTAATGCATTTTTGTCTCAAGCCTTGAAAAATGTTTTAAACCTTAAAATCGTTCTATTTGTATAGTATAATTTTTTTAATACAAATTTTTATTCAATTGCGATACTCAGGAATAAGAAAAAGATATAAAGATAATATTTTTTTTTTTTAAAGATACACATTAAAGTACTTTTCGTTCTGATCAAAATAAAAAAACTGAAGATATTTTATTGGATACACATCTTGTAATTTTATTTTTAAAAACCAGGAATAACTTTTACAAATCAGCTCTTCGAGCGTTCTTGCCATAGAGAAGGTTGTGTTGATGCAGAGTTATATTTCCTAAGCGATAAAAATCCATCATCAAAGGGATTCCGTTGTAATTATAATCTTGAAAGTTTTGTTAAACATAATTGATAGTTATTGGTGAATTCGTTTTTTTCAATTAAAGGTGCAAAATAAAAGCGTCATGTTGCCATGGACACATTTAATCTCTCTATTGTGTAAGTTCAAAATTTGTTTGTGTAGCGAAAAAATGAAATGATAAATACATTATTGTTTTGTTCATATAATATTCCTGTACAATAATTCAAGGAAAACAATTATTGTAATAGGTAGAGACTTTTAAGAATTTAAATTATGCAATCGAATAATAATTATGATATTTATAATTATATTCACTTCCATTGAAAGAAAATGTAACTTTAAAAAGTTAAAGAATTCGACAGAGATCAAAGGTAATGGATTTAAACATCAAATAACTGGTACACATCTTCAAATATTACATTATTGAAATAATATTTTTGTTAACAATGATTATCTAGTATGTAAAATTATTTTTTAAATTATTTTTTAAACATTTAAATGTCAAATTCTTTCTCTCTTTCACATTTCAGTGTGTGCTAATGTGATAAATGTCAAATTCTTTCCCTCTTTCACATTTCAGTGTGTGCTAATGTGCTAAATGTCAAATTCTTTCTCTCTTTCACATTTCAGTTTGTACTAATGTGTTACATGTCAAATTCTTTCTCTCTTTCACATTTCAGTGTGTCCTAATGTGTTACATGTCACGGCATCTTTCAATTCAACATCATTTTTTCGCTTTAAACGTTACACGTCACGTGATAAAGGAATCACACTCATTGGCCTATCTTGGACGGATAAATCAGCTACTTCCTGCGGTATCAAAGCCGCGATGAAATATCCAGAGCTTAGATCCTTCATGTATAGCGCCAAAACCAAAGTGTGTATTCCTGGAGGAGAGGTGAGCGCGACTGGACGCGTACCAACACAAGAAGAATCCTTGTACTTTAACTCGGGGTGTCAATCTTCTAAAGGATTTCGCTTAATTTCCTACAACAAAACCAAGGCGTGTATCGGGGTCTTCAACGAAACTCTCAACTACACAGAAGCTGTCAATGCGTGTCAAGAAAAACAAAGTTTCCTGATATCGCTCAAAACCTCAGACAAGCTCGAAATTCTCAGAAAGGAAGTGTCTACCGACTACCCGTTCACATGGATCGGTCTGGATGACCAGGTTACGGAGGGGAACTTTGTCTGGGCTGAGGACTTGACCAAACTGAACAACTCGTGGAAAGGTCAGATTTTCAGGCCTAACGAGCCGAACAACTTCTACAATGAGGACTGTGTTGAATATGACACTTCATCCAGATTACTCAACGATGAAAATTGTCTTCTTAGATTGCCATATGTGTGCGAACAAACGGTTATGTAGATTTGGTCATATTAAAAAACATAATCGTTACTTTATTCTTTTTTTTTTTTTTGGATCGATGCAGGATGCTCAGTGGTGCTAAATATATATAATATCTAGCTCATCTATAAAAAGAAAAAAAAAATAAATGTATGTACTTTACAATTACCTAACAGTCAATACTAGATATATAAAAGGTAATTTTCTTGAAAACTGACAAAATTGTTTTTATGAAGATTGATATTGTTTAAGATTAAACTTGACATTGTATGTATGTCAATTTAAGATGACTACTATTATACAATGGAATTGAGCAACGATCGCGCTGTATCTAGGAAAATATATGTTCCTAATAATTTTAAAATTTCTTAAAATTTTGTTGAGATTTAAGGTTGAAGATGTGACGTGTACGTGCATGCTACAGAAAATATATTCATTTACTGAGAAGTATTAGGGGATGCTAAAGAGCGTATCGACCAGATGCCTTCTTCAGATTTTAATAAGTAAAACAGTAACGATTGAATGAAGAGAAAAACAAAACATCTGAAGGAAAGCTTGCGAAGATGTTTATTTTAATGGTTTGATAGCAACAATCTAATCAAATGTTTTAGCACAGGAATATATTGCAAAAAAAAAAAAATCAAAAAAATGGTGAGTGACGTACCTTCACTTATTGGAGCCCAGGGCAAGCACCAAAAATTGCGCGGCAACACATATCATTTATAAATTGTGACAATAATTGTGAATTATAATGTCTTATATGTCAGTCTGCAGGTGTTGTACTAGTATTTAAATGTAAATGAAGCAGCTAGAGTTATCGAGTGGGCCCTGTAACCACTACGCCGTCAGGGGGCGCCAAATCTACATCGGGCCCATAGTTGTAATGTGGAAAAAATATAACCTATCAACTTTTAATGCAGGCGAAGCGCGGGAAACGTACCGAAAAGTGGGTAACGGCCTCCGAAAGACACGCGATGGCTTAGACTGGAGGAAGGAAATGGCTCGGGAGATACCTTCTGGCTCAAGATGTACCTGATTCAAAGCACGATCAAAGGAAAATATTACAACAATTTTAATAATAACTCTGGTTGTGAATGTGTTTGCGCTTGTGACTTTGGAGTGTTCTAGTGTGTATTTTATTATTATTATTACTAGCGAGAACCCGGCATGCGTTGCATGCCACTCAATGAAAAAAGTGTTTGTGTTTTAATTAAGATTTAAAGTATTTTTTAAATAGAAAATATTTATTATTTTTTCCGCCTGCTGTGTACACAAATAAATTAGACGTTTTTTTTCGACGCGCGAGCAGGCAACGTATAGCTGTCCACGTGAGAAGCATGTATTTTCAAAATTTAGTCCACACACTTGTAGCGATTGATACATCCACGAAGTAGCTCTGTTTTAAATTATATTTAGATAGCTAAAATATTTATTATTTTTAAAATAAGGCCCCGGCCTCAAACGCAAAATTTTCAAATGGTTGTACTTATGTCACACACAAACTGAAATTTCGTTTGTATTTGATTGATTTCTAGCCACCAATGCATTAGCACTGATTTAAATTATATTTGTATAGCTCATAAAAGAAAAAAATAGTTTGGGGCTCCGGCCCGAAATAGAATATTTCAAAATGGATGAGCTAATGCAGAAACCATTTGTGCACACAACAACTTACCAAAGTTTTATTGCAATCGGATGAATGGTATAGGAACGCATACGAAAATTATATTTAGCTCATAAAAGGGGGAAAAACAGAATTTAGGTCCCCGGTCCCAAAACGGAATATTGTAAAATGTGTGTAATAATTCAGAAACATTGGCATTTTTTTACAATTCACAAAATTTTCATCACTTTGGATTAATGGTATAGAAGAACATACTGGATATACTTATGTATGTATAGATATAGTTTAACGAATTAAGATAACTTTTTTGCAATTATTCTAGGATGATCTGTCTGTCTGTCTGTCTCTTTGTCTGTCTCTCTGTTTGTCTCTCAAGCTGTCTCTCAGTCTGTTTCACTGTCGGACTCTGTCTCACTGTCGGACTCTGTCTCTCTGTCTATCTCTCTGGCTCTCTGTCATTATGTCTGTCTCTCTGTCTGTCTCTCTGTCTATCTCTCTGTCTGTCTGACTGTCAGTCTCTCTGTCTGTCTCTCTGTCTGTATCTCTGTCTCTCTGTTTGTTTTTCTGACTATCTCTCTTTTTGTATCTCCTTCTGTCTCTCTGTCTGTCTGACTGCCTGTCTGTTTGTCTGTCTGTCTGTTTATATATCTACCTATCTATCTATCATCTACCTATCTACCTATTTACCATCTACATGCCTGCCTGCCTACATACCTACCTGACCACCTACCTACCTACCTAACTACCTACCTACCTACCTACCTATCTACCTAACTATCTACCTATCCAGCTACTATCTACAGTCCTGTTTACCCTAAAAATTTTAAAATCGTACAATATCACAAAATCGTTCAATACATTATCTTAATAGTAAAAAAACACAGCATATATAATCTATACAACTCAAAATCGTACATTTTACGCCCAAATCGTAAAAGTAAACAGGTCTGTATCTATCTAACCATCTTTCTATCTATCTACCTATCTCCCTACCTACCTACCTACATATCTATCTACCTACTTATCTACCTACCAATCTACCTAGCTACCTATGTTTCTACCTACCTAACTATCTATCCATCCAACCATTCATCCTCTCACCTACACACCCTTTCATCCATCCATCCTTTAATCCATCCTTCCGTCTATCTATCTTTTATCTACACCTCTATCTATCTATCTATCATCAACTGTGTATTTGTCTGTCTGTCTTTCTGTCTATCTCTCTATCTAATAAAATCTATATGTTCACTTGTGTAAAGTGATTGGGTTTTGATATCCATGGGTAAGTAAATGTAAATATATTTATGTTTTGTTAAAGTCACTGATTTTCTTAATTGGTTAACATATGTTCATATGTAAAATGAAAATATAGCTTTTTTTTTTGGCAACTGAAATGTCATTGGATTGAAAGATATTGTCATCCAAGTAAAAATGCGTGAACTCTATTTCTTACCATCGATATAAATGTATCGAAGAAGTTTAATTATTTATCAAATTTATTCTGAGGCTTATCTTGTGCTGCATTGGGCAAAATGAATGTATAGTGTACTCCCGGTCCACAGAGTTTTAAAAAAATCAATCAATCATACACTGGATTGTAGCCCCCTTACTTACGCAAAACGTTTTTTTTTTTCATTTAATATGCTTTATTCTTATTTAGATCAGTGATAAGTGCATTAAAAATTATATTTGGCTATTTAGTTTTGCTACACCAATTTAATTAAACGGCATATTCTTATTAAAATTATTTTTAAATTTAGAGTTTTGACTACCATATACATTTCATCAAAGTTTATTTTTGGAATTAATAAAAAGTACAAACTTATTAAATGTTAAAAATACAAAGCTAAATTAGTATTTAAGTTTTGCAATTTAAAAAGCAATCAATGCTATTTATTAATTTTACTTATAAGAAGGGAAATGTACATCATCAGTTTTGTCACACTCTTTTATTAAATCAGAAATCTTTTAGCTGTGTCTAAATTAAATAGGCAATTATCACTATGACGTCATTTGCGTGATTATTTAGAACAAATTAATTTTCATTTTATTTCGCCTTATTGACAACGCGCTAAAGAACGCACTAACAACAACTGGTGTTTAGGTTTTCCCGATGAATGTGATTACTGTGTATTTCTTTGATCATATTTTTTCTATTTAATTTTTTTTTCATAACTTTCAAACGCATATAAAATGCTTAAGATAGTTCCTTAGTTGTTTCTTTATATGTATTTGTAATTTATAATGTTAATACTTAAACCTTTGCTAAAATAAAAGCGGAAATAAAATATTTTTTGCGCATGTAAATTTATTCGATTTCCGTAAAATAATAGAAAATAACTATGATTGTTTTTAAGAGTCCGAACGTTTCAAAATATTTTCGGGTTTTAAGCGTTATGTCACTATAGCTCATTCTTATATATATTATTTGTTGTCTTATATATCGAGGTACCCCAACCTAGGGCTGGGCTCCCGCGCTGTACATAAAAATATTAGAAAAAGAGACATAAGCGTGACAATAACATAAAATACATATATGTAATAAAGAACAGATGTATAGAGACAAAACAAAAACTAATGCATATTCACCTCATCCACCCCATACCTTTTACATGAAAAGCAATGGACGACGGACAGCAGCAGCGTTTATCGGTCAGATGTGCGGAATCAGTCGGGGTAGTAGAGTTTAAAGAGATGTGTTTTGAGTGCAGTTTTGAAGGCTGTGATAGTTGATATATTGCGGATGTGTAGTGGATGTGTAGTGGAAGAGAATTCCATTGTTTGGGGGCACAGTAAGGGCATGATTAAGCCATTTTAGTGCCCAAGGCACAAACCCACATGGGTGCCCCCTTCTGCCCGGGGCCCCTGATCTTGTTCAAATTTGTTCCAAAAAAATATTCTTGAAGACTTGTGGTGCCCCCAAGCGCTTGGTGCCCTAGGCACGTGCCTTATTTGCCTCATGGTTAATCCAGGCCTGATTTTATATACCGTAGAAAGGCATTCTAAATCAAATATTCACGACGAGCATTTAGACTTGTGTTTCGACGCAACCTCCTCAATTTTGATAAGTTTTTATTAAGACAGAATTCAATCTTAATAGAACTCACCTACACACAAAAATTTCCGCGTGAAGGTGGTGGAGAAAACGGGCACTAGCCTTGGGCGCTAAATGGGGAAAAAAGGGGGGGGCTAACATAGTGAAGTAAAATATAAAATCAAACACAAGGGGTGCCAAATTCGTCTTTTGTCTGTTTCTCCCGCCAAGAAACTATAGTAAATAGTCTGATGTCCCAACCACTTTTAAACCGAATATTTTTTACACCATACTTAAATTGAGACGATTTCAATTTCCGAAAAGAAAATATTACGCACCAAATACAGTTGCGTTATTTTTAAAAAAAAAATAATTATATTTTTTAACGTATTTATCGGGAATAATATGTTGCGCGCTAGTGAAAACATTATTGAACCATACTTTCTTTTAAACATATAGAAGTACTTGTAATAGAATCTCAAAACCAAATACGCTGAAAAGAAAGCAGCCAAAAATGGAAGCAGTAACAGTCCACAGAGTATATAACCTTAGCTATTTAAGAATATACATTGTAGAGTCCTCTACACACAATTGGTAATTTAACCCTGATTTCGAATCGTTTTTCGAGTAAAATTATAGTGAGATTTACGAAAATAATAAACACGAAAAGGGGCATCCATAACACTACAAAGTCAATATCTGATGTCAGGAAAAAAAAATATTTGGACAAACTTATCGTGTTTTGAATTTAAAAAGATTGTAATGAATGTACAACGTGTAAATAATAGATTTTAAAAAAAAATTAAATCTGCCATGGACTGAAATTGCTCCGTGTGCACCTACACTTTCAGTGACGCGGTTTTACTAAAAGCTCTATAATTAATTTGGTTATAAAAATCAATAAAAGTGAACCCATGATTGTAAAACCCTAGTTACCCCGAAACACGCCCCTGGAGGAATGTGGTAATTTTAATGAACACTTTTTTTTTAAGCACGTAGGATAAATCTTTATTTAAAATGAGTACACCAAGCAACAGCGCACAGAAAACCTTCTCTTAATAGTTTCTTTTTTTTTTTTTGAAAGCGCGCAGCTCTGAGTCTAATTAGAAATGCTGACACTAAAAATAATTTATTTTGTGTGTCCTTCGAACAAATTTCTCATTTGAATCTACCTTCTAACCAATGTCTTTGTAAATGAAAAAAATATATATTAATGAAAAGATTACCGACTGTTATGCTAGCATATTACATTTGCTTTAAAAGATGATATTTTTTTAAGTAAATCTTTATTAAATGGGTGCCTCTCTTGGGTCCTAACTACCACTAAATCCTAACTTCTCCTGCGTCCGAATTGGCCTGTGTCTTGACGTCTCATTGGTCTTAACTTCTCACGTGTCCTAACTTCTCCTGCGTCTTAAATTCTCCTTAGTCTTAACTTCTCATGTGTTCTAGCTTCTCCTAGGTATTAACTTCTCATGTGTCCTAACTTCTCCTGGGTCATAATTTCTCTTGGGTCCTAAATTCTCCTTCGTCCTAATTTTTCATATGTCCTAACTTCTTCTGGGTCACGATTTCTCCTGGTTCTAACGTCTCATTGTTTCTAACTTCTGGAAGTTGTATTTGTCTTCTCTTCTTTTAAAAAAAAATCTTTAATATATATATCTTATTATTGTTTTCCGCCGAGGTAATAAAGCATACACTGCGCCTGTTATTTCATGTCATCCTAATTTATAAAAATAATATATCTCTCAAATATCATTATTTGATTAGTCTTTTGATTGGTCCATTCATTGGTCCTTTGATTGGTCCATTGATTGGTCCATTCATTGTTTCATTGGTTGGTCCATTGATTGTTCCATTCATTGGTCCATTCATTGTTTCATTGATTCGTCCATTAATTGGTCCATTGATTGGTACATTCATTGGTCCATTGATTGGTCCATTGATTGGTCCATTGATTGGTACATTGATTAGTCCATTGATTGGTGCATTGATTAATGCATTGATTGGTCCATTGAAAGGTCCATTGATTGACGCATTGATTAGTCCTTTGATTTAACTGTCTCCGTAATTTGCCGATCGTTTTTTTTTTTACTTTTCTCATTTTTTCCCTGCAAATATTTTTATATGAATGGGTCAGAATATTTAGACTAAATACGTTGTGTAAAGCCAATGTTTTCATAGTTCCAGTATCTCGTAATAGGTTTAGAAATTGATGGTCAAATAAAATAAAGTGTTGCGTTTATTGATCCCTGTATTTTCCAATAAACTTGGATAATTTTGCCGCCGGCCTCTATATGGAGAACAAAAAAGTGCCATCATGGATGGCGGACAGCATCTCTTCCTATGCCATGGAAACCCTGCCGCTAAAAAAAATTTTTTTTGGTGCACCCCTTCAAGCTACATCAGGGGCATTTGCATTACTTGCGATACCCTAGGTGCACTATTGGACATGTTTAATCCCAGCCGTCTGTCTTCCTCTATGTTTTGAGGGCGCACGATAATTGTATTGGTCGTTCTGGCTCTTTGTCACACAGCCTTTAGGATTTATCCTTTTTTAAAAAATAGTTTGTAAGACAATTTATGTTAAGCATTTTTTTTGTCAATTGGTCACGTCAACATATTCGTCGTACTATTCATGTTTCGTAATTTTCTTCTTTTTTTTTCAAATCTTCGATTAAATTTATTCTGCTCAAACTTTTCCAAAGCTTGAACCATCCATAAAAGTAAAATTTTGAAAGCGTAATAAAACAAAAATCTTTAAGCTTTATTTTTGTTCTAAAAAAAACTTCTCCAGAATTATTCCAGCGGACTCTTATATGATCTTCAAATTTGATAGTGTTTTAAGTTAAAAGGATTTTTTGAAAAAAATCGTGTTTCAATGGATTAAATCGATGGCGATAATTTAAATAGTTATCAAATCATTTAAAATCTTCTTTGGTCTGTGCTGAGATTTAAGGCTAAGTCGTTATGCCTGTAGATTAAAGTGATTGTACAGAAGCTACAGAAGCTCGTGTCTACGTTCTGATTTCATGAACGGAAAAATGCCTGTGTTTGCATAAGAAATTTCAAAATGGCTAATGGTTTTCTGTTTGAACGTGATGTCACAATAGCTTATCAAACAAAACTCTGCTCACACACTTTGATTGAACATTTGTTAAGCTCGACAAATCTTTCCACTTAGTCACGTGACGGCTCTCGCTATGACGATAAAATGTGTTAAAAGTTTGAAAAAGAACTATAAAGTCAAAGTCATGATAATCCTAACGAAACGTGTCATTAATAACTCAGGTTCAGTATCAATAGTATTTCTATAGCATGTTTTGGATTCATCGACATTTTTAAACTTTTCCAATTTTTTTTATTAAACGCTAATGATTTTTTTGAAAAATTAAAATCATTTATTTTTCTTGATTGCTTTTTCGTTAGCATATTTTCTTTTTAAAAAGCATCTACGAGCTTCGAACACAAGCAACGAGGGCAACAACAGGAAAAAAGATAAATGGCTTAAGATATTTATATATTTATATATTTATATAGACAATAAGAAATGTTTGCAAAAATTGGATTTTATTCACAGGAATTGTTTTTTTTCTAATGATGTGTAAGTATATCGAGTAACTTTGTAGTCTCGTGTTTTTTTGTCTTTAGTTGACATTCATTTGTCAGAAATTTTAACCATTCGGATGGTCCTCTTTAAGACACCGTGCCAAAGCAATATGCCGAGACATCGTGCCGAGACATCGTTCCAAGAGATCGTGCCGAGACAGTGGGATGAGACAGCATGCTAATGAAATGTGCCAAGACAGTGCACGAAAAAGACAGTTTACCACGACACTGTACAAATTCGGTGTGTCAAGACTGTATAAAAAAAGACATTGTACAAGAGAGTGTAACATTAAAGGTTATCAAAGAGCGTAAAAAAGACATTATAGTAAGAACGATCACCAATACAGTGTACCAAGATAGAGTTTCAATACAGTTTTCCAAACTAGGTTCTCAAGACAGCATAAAAAATACAATGCACCAATACAGTGACCAAGACAGTGCAAAACAAGACAGTGTACAAGACAGGGTATCACGACCGTCTTTCAAGACAATGTATCAAGACAGTGTACCGAGACAGTTTACAAAGACAGTGTATCAAGACAGAGTACAAGACAGTGTATCAAGACAGTGTATCAAGACAGTGTATCAAGATAGTGTATCAAAACAGTGCACCAAGACATTGTATCAAGACAATATACCAAAATATTTTTGTAACCCATTAAAAAAACAATACGCTTTGTGTTTACGTGATATTTTAAAATTAATTATAACTCTCAATGACAACAACAAAAAAACGTGTTTAAACGAAACTTGAAAATAATAATTAAACATTAATCATTGGTGCAGTGGAACTCCCACTGTCAAACGCGATTTCGGATTAAACGTGACCACCAAATGACTCATAGAATTCGATATATTAATTCGCAATATAATTGAATTTATTTTTCTAACAATGTGATAGAAAACAGGAGAAGGCCTTAGTGCTAAAAGTACTTAAGTCACAAAATGCACATTTTGAGATAATCAAGTTCAAATATACTTTTCGTCTATAAAATGTGACTATTTTCATTTTTTTCCCTTGATTAATTAAGGGCCTAACGCACATTTTAATGTCTTCAAATTTCTGCAGTACACTGGGCTAAACTGGGTAAGAAAAGATCACAGTTTAGATTGATTTTGACAAAAATGTGACTTAAGTACTTTTAGCACTAAGGTCTTAGTATAAAGATGTAGTGTAGTTTTATGTAGTGAATTATATTTTGCACGCTATCCGGAAATGGAAGCCGTCACACAACAATAAAAATATAGATAAGAGATAAATAAAAGCTAAAACTAATAGGAAGATAGTTTAGATTTAACAAAATTATGGTCATTGTCCCGGAATAACTATTTAGCCCCCTACCCCACCCCAATGTTGTTAAATATCTGTTGGTGAAGTATTGTAGACATCGCCTAAGATCTAATCATGATTCTTTCCTATGACAGCCTGAAAAGGAAGAGAAGAAGCTGTATTATTGCTATTTTATCATTGTTAAATTTCTTTGGCTAGTGAAAAAACTACTCCCCAAAATTCTTGAACAAATAGGTGTGTTTTTATAATATTTTGCAGTGGCAATTTATAACTAAAGATTGTCCCAAAAATGAAATGACGTATATTTAAGATAGTTTTTCTGGCATCCGTCCGTCAGAATGTGAAGATGGCGTAGACTTTGCAGGACGAAATCACAAGGCCTGGATTTTTTTTTCTTTTGGAGGTTAAGCTGGTACTACAGACAAAAAAAATCATCTCTCTCCACGCATCTCAATATCACAAGGAAACATCACATGTGGAGTGTACAGCTTGGCCCCAGTAGCGTGGCAGGCGTTGCCGGAAATGTTTCATTGTGTCAACGTCATACCGCCAACGGGGCTCCATGTCCGGGTTTGAATTCAGAGCTTCCCCTCTCTTTGGTGTGTTGCCGTCCAAGGCTAACGAGTCCCACGAAGATGATTCTAGGTGGACTGATTAATACCAAGCTTACCGACTGGAGTTCAACACGCAATAAAAGTCCAGACAAGTAGACACACACTCAGACGCCGGGTGCTTGAGACTTACTGTGTCTTAGATTTAACTATAATATAAACCTCAAGTAGATACATTTCATCACACATCCAGGTCAACTGTTAAACGATTTAGGTTGTGTGGTTTTTTTTGTTTTATTAATTTTTTCAAACTTATAGCACTTAAGAGATGTTCGGATGTCTCATTTCGTTACACAATCAGGTCATCTGTTAAGGGATTTTTGTTTTTGATTTAATTTTATTTTTTTATAATTATTTTTAAAAAAAACGTTTATCCCTTAAGAGGTGACCTGGATATCGCAAGTAGTCACACAATCAGGTCATCTGTTAAGGGATTTTTGTTTTTGATTTAATTTTATTTTTTTATAATTATTTTTAAAAAAAACGTTTATCCCTTAAGAGGTGACCTGGATATCGCAAGTAGTCACACAATCAGGTCATCTGTTAAGGGATTTTTGTTTTTGATTTAATTTTATTTTTTTATAATTATTTTTTTAAAAAACGTTTATCCCTTAAGAGGTGACCTGGATATCGCAAGTAGTCACACAATCAGGTCATCTGTTAAGGGATTTTTGTTTTTGATTTAATTTTATTTTTTTATAATTATTTTTTAAAAAAACGTTTATCCCTTAAGAGGTGACCTGGATATCGCAAGTAGTCACACAATCAGGTCATCTGTTAAGGGATTTTTGTTTTTGATTTAATTTTATTTTTTTATAATTATTTTTTTTAAAAAAACGTTTATCCCTTAAGAGGTGACCTGGATATCGCAAGTAGTCACACAATCAGGTCATCTGTTAAGGGATTTTTGTTTTTGATTTAATTTTATTTTTTTATAATTATTTTTTAAAAAAAACGTTTATCCCTTAAGAGGTGACCTGGATATCGCAAGTAGTCACACAACCAGGTCATCTGTTAAGGGATTTTTGTTTTTGTATTAATTTTATTTTTTTATAATTATTTTTTTTTTAAAAACGGTTTATCCCTTAAGAGGTGACCTGGATATTGCAAGTAGTCACACAATCAGGTCATCTGTTAAGGGATTTTTGTTTTTGATTTAATTTTATTTTTTTATAATTATTTTTAAAAAAAACGTTTATCCCTTAAGAGGTGACCTGGATATCGCAAGTAGTCACACAATCAGGTCATCTGTTACGGGGTATAAGTTGTTCAATTTTAAAATGTAATCTTTATTGCAAGCAAACAATTTGTTAATTGTTTATTATGAGTTACACTTACAAGTGGACGAACCCAAAATCGATTAGAAATTAACCTAAAAAGAATCAATATAGCATGAAATTTTGCTTGCATACCTTTTATAAATGCTTTCATGGCATTCCTAAATGTACGTACCATATAAACTAACTAGGCTGCATAACAAACTAAAAGTGCAAACCTTCAAAAAATGATCCTACATTTCTAATAAATTTACATAGCATCTAACAATGCTCACATATTATCTAATAAATGTACATACCATCTAACAACGCATCCATTCTATCTAATATATGTACATACCATCAAGCAACTATGCCATAATATCTAATACATGTGCATACCATCAAACAACCTTGCCATAATATCCAATACATGGGCATACCATCAAACAAACATGCCATAATATCTAATACACGTGCATACCATCAAGCAACCATGCCGTAATATCTAATAAATGTGCATATAATCAAACAATGATGCCAGGATATCTAATACATGTGCATACCATCAAACAACTCTGCCCTTACTATATATACTAATGTTTATACATCCACGAACAATCAGTGGCAAGCCACGACATGTGTCACTAATGGAGAATGTTAAAATTTCGCCGTTATGAAACATGTGAATCCTATTTATTTTGCTTCGTAACTACAAATTACTATGTAGTACACAAGGGCAGCAGAGTATCATGCTTTACTTAAGTCATACTAACTTTCGTAAACTAACTTTAAAGGGGAAACTTTTTTTTAAGTATTCAAATTCTGACTCCTGCTCGCCGAGTTTGGGCTCCCTCGAAGTGTTGCCCGTGTCGCGTACCTGTCTTGCCAAACAATCGGGACGCCTCTGCTAACAATTCGTGAAAGAAATCTATTAAAACGTGTGTTATGTACGGTGCCTGTGAGGCCATAAAAAAACTATGATAAAATATAACAATGACTGTCTCACATCTAATACAACTAATAAACATTGAATTATCCACAGGTCGCATCCTCTCCGTTACATCTTCTCCACAAGTCGTTGAAATCAACTCCGCAACTCCATTTTACCGCAACCAAGCTGAAGATTCTGACCTTGTACCACGTCACCATTCCTGGACTGACCGATCCATTATTTCCTGCTGGCAGACATCCTTGTGGCTCTTCCCGGAACTCAGAATTTTCAAGTTCAACTCTAATACAGGGAAATGTACACCTCGGTTAAACTTCATTGCAGTAAACCAACGCCTATTTCCCGAAGAAGCGATCTACATCAAGTTAGAATGTGACACGAAGAATGGGTTCCAGTTGAAACAGTTTAGAGAGACCACGGCATGCCTACGGGTATTTCAAGAGTACCTCAGCTACAGAAGAGCAGACGATTCGTGTGGACTACACCAAGCGTTTCTCGTGTCTTTAAAAAATATGGACAAGCTAGAGATTATCAGACAGGAAGGCTTCGATGTCTGGGTTGGGGTGGATGACATGAAAACCGAAAGAAGTTTTGTTTGGAAAGAGGATTCTACGGTCATGACCCAAGACTTAGTAAAGCTACTCTTCACACCAGGAGAGCCTAACGATAGAGGAAACAACGAAGACTATGTGCAATATCATAATGGTACACAATCTCTAAATGATCAGAATTGTGCAGTCCGTCTGTTTTACGCGTGTGAACAAAGAATAGAGCTGTCTTAGTGTTTTAATTATTTGTACTACAGGCTTACATTTATTGACATTAAATAGTTGCATATAAACAGAAAGTTCACTTGCGCCCAATAGTATGTCTTTGTAATTGCCGAAATCACTATTTCATTGGTCACGAAAGTGTATTGGCCGGGCCTTTTTTCTTAAAATCTTTTATTTATCCTTCAATTACATTTTTTTTTCTAAGCTATAAAAAGCTGAAAATGTAACATTTAACACATCTGATCCTAGTTGAATAACAACATATTCAAGATTAACGAATATTTGATTGCTCTATTTTAAACTAAGATGCTAGCTCATTATTTCCATAAAAAAACTAAAAGAAAAAGTTGCCGGCGGAACTCAGTTACGTAATCAAAAAGATACATTTTTTAATTCGAAATTACAAAGTTGTTTGAGAGCACAGGATCGTTAGCAATGTATCGAAGAAACGATATTATTGTGATTTTATCTTTTTAATAATGAATATCTACTCTGTATATCTCGCGCGCTCTCTCTCTCTTTCGCTCTCTTTCTCTTTCTTTCTTTCGCTCTCTCTTTCTCTCTGTCTCTGTCTCGCTCTCTTTCTCTCTCTCTCTCTCTCTTTCGCCATTTCTCTCTCCCTTTCACACTCTCTCTCTTTCTCTTTTCCCTCTTTCTCTATCCCCCCTCTCTCCCTCTTTTTATACGTTTTTTTTTAATATTCTTGTTTTAAAAATTACTGTTTTTATCATTGTTGTTTTTTTAACATTTTTGTTTTTAACATTGCTGTATTTATAATGTTTAATTTGAACATTGTTTTTTTTAAATTTTTGTTTTTAACATTGCTGTATTTATAATGTTTAATTTGAACATTGTTTTTTTAACATTGTTGCTTTAACATTGCTGTTTATAAAAAAAAAAAATTACATTGATTTTTTTACGTTGGTATTGATTTTTTTGACCAGTTTAAAAAATGAAAATTTTATTTAAATTTTTGTAAAACTGATTTTATTTTTTCGATACTTGTATTCATAAAGTAATTGATGCTGTTGTGATAAAAGATATCAATGTTGTTTTTTTTCAATCATCCTACGGTTTTGATACTTCTGGTGTATTTTTTGTTCGTCCATACATGTTATTATTTAATTATGTTTATGATAAATGTGTCTACCAGAGACCACTGGCCATTAAATAGCAATGTTTCAAAAGGCCATGTTTGTTTTTTGTGTGTGCAATTAGTGTCAAGTAAGAATATGTGCTATAGATGGACGCAGTAATAAACTTCCTATTGGAAATTACAGTTATAGAAGAGTGAATCCAGTCGGAAGGCGGTCAGTTTTAAACGGCTGAGTTTTTCAACTAGCCAATAACAAGCATCATAAGCAATAACCGGCGATAGGTGACGTAAAAGTGCCGGGGTGGCAAGGGGCGTACCTGGACTAAAACTGCACCTCGGGGCGAACTCACAGAGTTTAGAAACCCCCCCCCCCAACCAAAATCATATATTTTTTAATGATGGTAACAAATTTTAACAAAATTGCCACCAGGGGTTATCGCTACTCCCCCCCCCCCAACCAGCCGAAATGTGTCTAAAACGCGGGTGATTATATATTATTTTACTATTGAAAGCCCCTCAGCCATCAATAAATCAGCTTTAGTATTTACATAAACTTCATAAAATAAATATTCTCTTTAAAATAATTAAGCTTTTTTTTTTTTTTTTTTTTTTTTTTTTTTTTTTTTTTCATTCAAGAACTCTTCTGGTAATGGAATATTTTACGAAGTAAGATTTCTTTGGTAATTCTATTATTTGAAAATTGAAACTATCCATTGTAGGACTTGATCTGGTGCTTTAAAAAAAATGCATTATACTTCAATTTGTATCTTGAAATATTAAAAAGAAAAAGTATTTGTTTGTTTTTTTTTTAAATTCATAACATTACTTTTCTTATAAATTGAAACGACCTGGACAATTTTAAAAATAAATTTACTAATGTGTGACGTAAAGATGTGCTGTCTTAAGGCATGGGCCCACTGGGCACTGGCCCAGGGCCTCATGCCTCCTGGGGGTCTCACGCTTCCAGGAGACTCACTCTTTTAGAGGCATCTTTCTTTACATATTGTTAATGAATATTTTTTTAAAAAATTGGCAATTTAATTTGATTCAAAAGTCAATGGACAGCGCTTTTCTCAATGTTACCCCACGATATTATCGGCACACTCCAAATTTAATATTATAAACACGAATCACATACTGGGTACTACTTTAAGGGGAATAGCTCTAGTCAACAAGTTTTACTTCTCCTAAATATGAATCGAAAATAATCAAGTAAGAATTTGTGTTTACAATCATATTATACTAATTACGGATATTATATATGCCATGCTCCCCTCCCCCGAACGTCTGAAATACTATCCACCGTTCCCCCACGGAAAAAATAACTGAAAGATACTAGTCAAAACGCATAGGCGAACCAAGGCCACAATGCTTTTCCTAACATTACTTGAATAGTAGGCTAAAGACATCCTTTCCCAAGAGAAAGCGGTACCCAGTGCGCCTCCATTAAGACGATTGTGCCGTCCAAAATGGGAAGTACATGGGATTTTATCTTTTAATTCACTATTAACGCCCCATCTTAAGATGATTTTGCCGCCCCCCTGATATCGGCGCCAGGGGTGATTGGCCCGCTCGCCCTTTCTTAGCACGGACCTGAGTATACAGAATATTGAGGGTTAAGGGCCTCAGTGCATAACAGTTCCCAGGGACTCAACTGCTGTAAAGAGAATACACATTGGTTTTCTTTTATTTAATTAATGTATGTCAATGTTTAAGTTCATGATTATGTTTGTTAAATTGTATGTACAGCGTGGTGAGCCCAGCCCTTGGCTGGGGCACTACGCTATATAGAGCTACTACTTCTAATAATAATAATAAAGACGGCACTGAGTAAAGCGGCTGAACACTTACAATGCGTTAAGAAAACCTAACTTACTTGAACTTATAAATGTCCATAGGGTTCTTTTTTTTTTAATATTAAAGTTCTCATCTCAAATCGAAAACATTTTTATTTGTATGACGGGAAAAACATGTTTTAGCTAGTTCATTAATAATACACAAATCATTCATATAAAGATAAATTAAATGTAAAAAATATATATAAGATAAAATAAGAAAAGATAAGATTCTTCGATTGATCCAAAAAAATGGAAATGTTTTTTGAGTGCATTGTACATTTTCAGCACATAATTAAAAAAACAAGTAGAACACAAGACGTGTACATTAAATTATTGCACTAGTGGGAAAAAACAGACATTCAGTGAACTCTCTTAAATATATCAGTGTTGGACTGCGATAAAGCTTTAAAGTAGATTAAATAGACACGAACAATCTGTGTCGATATAACAATATATATTGAGCTTTAATAATAATTTTACATTACAAATAATTAAACGTTTCGGCACTTGCCTTCATCAGTACAAGACATACAAATAAATATTAATAAAATTTACATAATATATATAGAGAGAGATAAATCCTACCTAAAAATAGAAAATCAGACAGAAACAAGGTAAAGAAAAAAGAAGAATGAAAAGGAAGTGAAATATATCAGGGACGTATTGGTTCTCATTTGGATTTGGGATTTCTGTGGAGCTCGCGGGTAAATTCGTGCAGATTGGGGAACCAAAGAATTGTTATATCTTTCAGTCCTCGCCCTGACGGAAAGAATTCGCCACCGAACGGGCCGATCAAAGTACCTGTGATGAAGAGGGTGTGATGTATCATCTAAAATGTGTTTAGTTTTACAATGACATCGTTTTTCATATATCCTACCTAAACATTACTTTTTTTTATATACTGATAGCAACATCTGCCGAGAGCCTTGCATTGGTATTAAGTTGAACACTTATTAAAGCAGAACTTATATTGTTTTATTTACACGCACTGTTTGTGTCTAATGATCTACTTGAAAGCTTTATCGCAGCTAATTACTTAATTAGTTAATCTTAGTAAGTTCATAATTATGGAGGAAAATTTCATTTCTATGATAGTTCAAAATAACGAATGCAAATAAATTTGTACCATGTTAGTTCTCTTATATTAAATCCATGAATCCACAAATAAGATCCACTCAATGCACGAAAACCTCAATTTCACAATCCGTTGCGTCTTTCTCTTTTGATCAATGTTTTTGCAAAGTCATTCATAAAATATTGTCATATTTTTCTTTTATTTCATACTGCTCTTTTCCCAATTGAATAGATTCTATTCGTACACGTATGAATCTATTCGTTTGTGTTTTTTTATAAATTTTATTATACGTTTCATTCATTCTTTCTTTAAATTTGTCTCTTTTATTTTAAAAAAAAAATATATTTTAAACTCAAATCAGTTTTGAACATTCAGATTACCTTTTAGTTCATCGATCTGAAGCTGTGGGCCGAAATGAAAGCATTGTCTAAATATTATTCGACCAAGCGAAAAGGGTAAATAGCACGCAATCTGAGACTTATTCTGTGACAGAAAGTCCTTTCAGTTGTGTGCACTTGGGCAACCAGAAATTGATAAAATTACATCAGCATTGAAGCTGTCCATTGCGTTTAGTGTTGACGTGAACTCTTGAGAATTAATTCGACTCTTTAAATAAAAGGAATTGACTAACTAACTTTAAAAAAAACTATTTAAAAAATTTAAAAAGATATATTGTTTCGCTAAAGTTATATTCCTCACAATATTTTAAAGAAAAAGCTTTCAATTTCCGCTTTCAATTTTTTGTTTCAATTTTGCGGATTATTGACTTAAAATCGTTTATAATTGGTCAAGAAATCAATGGTCAGGGTATCTTTTGTTTTACCTTTGCCATTGTTGTTTGAGATTATTTTTTAATAAAAAATTTTTTTTTAAAAAAGATATAAATTTACTTTACTTTCGATTACCAGTGATGCCAGGCATGCCTGTTGTACATGAATGACGGGTTTTAAGTCTTGACATTGCAAAAAAATACTTGACATTATGAAATTGAATTCTTCCCCCCCCCCCTTTTTTTTCTGATCCACTCCCCCACCCGCAACTTTTCGGTTATATATCCGTCTATAAATTGGTGCCCAGTTTCAATACCTTCATTAAATTATAATGTAAGACCAGCTATGCGTGTTGATGTTTTAAACGGTATCATGTCTGTGAAACTCAACAATGGCTGTGGGGTGTTATCGAACTTTTTCAGCTTTGGATATTTTATCATTTGTAAGTTTTAAGTATTTGTTTGTATTTTTTTTTTAGACTTAAATGAACAATACACAGTAATTATTACTCGATGAATTGCAATTAAATTAGTTGTGGGTGAGGTCCTTGCCAAAAATTAGTGCCAGGGGCGTCATTTCAGGATTTTAAAAAAAGAAAGGGGGGGGGTGGCAAAGCCAAAACTTGGTCGGCTTGTTAAGTTGTTTAATACTGGATGCGCCACAGTACATAGCAAATTAAATTAAACATGCTAATTCGGGGGGGGGGGGGGCATATGTATAAATGAATAATAATTTGAACCTGAAAAGATAAAGCCAGAAAGTATATCTTTTAACAAAACATTTACAAATGTTTAGACCATAAAAATCTTTGTTTGATTTGTTTTCCAGACATCTGTCAAAACGTCTCCATGGCCCAAACCGTCGTACATGCACATTCGCCTGTCACTTTCTACCGGTACCGAGATGTGAATGTTGGACTATCAAGTTCCAATGAATCCTGGAGCGAAACGTCCGATGTCTCGTGCGCACTGACCATCAGAAACCTGTACCCGGAGGCGCGAAGTTTCCTGTTCAACGGACAATCCCTGCAGTGCGCCCCGGGACTGCACGTACGTGCCAGTAACAATTCTGAAACTTCACTTGACGACCTGTACAATAAATTCAACTGCGACGTTACAAAGGGCTTTAAAATCTTTGCAAGCGGCGCCGCCGTAGCGTGTCTCGGAGTGTTTAACTACTCTGTGAACTACACGACCGCCGACACTGCGTGTGGCTCCAGAGGCGCATATTTGATGTCCGCAAAAACAGTAGATAAGCTCAAAATGCTTAGGCAAGAGCTGCCCTGGGGCACAGAAACGTGGATCGGACTGGACGATATCTCGAAAGAAGGAACTTATGTTTGGAAGGAGGACAACTCATCCCTGAGCCGCGAGGACATAAGACTGCTATTCAAAACTGATGACTCTAACACAGCATTTGGTATTCATGACTGCTTTCTGTACGCGTGGGGGTCGAGTGACGGTCCCAGCTGTACCTTATGCTCAAAACTGCAACCGTATGTATGTGAAAAAACATTTTAATTTAAAAATTTCATAATGCAAAAATAAATGGAAAAATACATATAAAATGTACGCAGTAGGAACCCATGAATCATGAAACGAGACTGCTGTCTACTTGTAAAAAAAATGTTAGGTAGTACAATCTGTCTTCAATTTATTTTTCAGAAAACTATGATCTCATTCTTTGCGTAATTCAACACTGCGTTGTTCTTTTAAGGAAATAAAACGAAATAGAATACTAAGAATTTCTTATATGCCAAACTGGGCATGATCAAAGAGAAAATATACCCTTCCGTAAAATTCTTAATTAAAGATACTTAAAAGACTTACTTAAACTTATTTAAAAGACTTACTACCTTACTTAGAGACTTATTTAACGGTTTCGGCCGAAACAGAAAAGTTTAGTTTCAGTATATCTTCGGTTTCGGTGCCGTCTGACCGAAAGTAATCAATGCATTCGGTTTTTTAACAAATGTCGGACTGCCACCCGCTCTTTAGGCTGGCAATGCGATATTCATTATTGCTCGACGTCTTGCCGTCATCGTACACTATTTAACAAATCCTCTGGGAACACTGTTAACAGCTGAATGATGACTGACTTGTCCAAAATTGCTGAAAATGAAATTTTAATAACGCAAGGTGAAAGGTAAGTGATTTGTGTGGAAAAAACAATAAGGGAATGTTAATATTTATATTATTTTATTTGTTAAAATATTGCTTTTTAAAATTGTGAACCCTATGTTTTTAAATCATTAAAGTGAGACATAAATTTTGATTTATCAATATCTTGCTCATAAATGTTGTCATAGTCAAAGGTAAATAGTAGTGTGAAATAAAATCTTAGGTAATGATAACATTTCCTTTATTATTATTTTTTTAAGATTACTCTTTTTTTCTTTTAAATTTGGGATCCCTCAGCTTATTCAAATTAATTCATTCATTGATATTCACCATTATCATTTTCATAAATGTTTTCAAGGACAACGTAATACATTTGTAAAATACCTCACCAAATTAGACACGTGTAAGTGTAAGGACACACATGTAAGAAATAGAATAATGAACCTTTGGTAATATTTTAAAAAAATATATAACAGCTAATGATTTATTCTGAATGCACACAATTTCTAGTTTCTTTTTAAATATATAACAGCTAATGATTATTCTGAATGTACACAATTTCTAGTTTCTTTTTAAATATATAACAGCTAATGATTATTCTGAATGCACACAATTTCTAGTTTATTTTTAAATTTATAACAGCTAATGATTATTCTGAATGCACACAATTTCTAGTTTCTTTTTAAATTTATAACAGCTAATGATTATTCTGAATGTACACAATTTCTATTCTCTTTTTAAATATTATTCAAGGTGTGTGTTTATTAAAGCTTATTTATTTATTTTTTCCAATTAGAAAAATTAAATTTGATTATGTATATTTGAATATGCTAACTATTTATCTATGCACTAATAAAAACTAAAATTAATATAATGGTGTTGAGTCTAATTTATTGATTTATTTAATGTCTTTTAACAAACATTTTATAGCCTAATTTATATATATATGTCATTGTATTACCCAAAGTTAAATAAGTTACGGTTTCGGTTGAAATCAGAAAATCCATTTCGTTCGATTTCTACTTCACTCTATATATAAATATATATAGAGAGCAAATATAACATGTAAGAATTAAAAAGTTGATCGACATATTAAAAATGATACAGCGCGCACTGAGTTGTCTGAATTAAATTTATTGTACGTACGGATTGTAGGCCTTTGTATACGAACACCTTAGAGGTTCTCATAATGTTTAAAAAAACGCATTCATTGGGTGATGAACAGTTTTTCTATGCTGTATCGACGAAAAAGTTCGATCTATCAATAAAGAATCCTATTTCGTGGAAATTTACTTATCGCGGTAGAGTCTGGAAATGATTAAACGTGATAAAAAAAGGAACACTGTGTATGACAAAACAGCAACTCGATCTTATTCGTTTCTGGCTGTATGCTGCCTCCGCTGCACCATCGCAAGAACTGAGTATCTTCTTTCATTGCTAAATAAAGTATTGCCCTATCATCGTTGCCCACCACAATTGTCACCATTAGAAATTTATTTATTTTTTAAAAATAGTTAACGAAAATCTCAACACATTTTATTATAAATATTTAATAAACTCCAAACTTAAAAGACTTACTTATCTTACTTAGAGACTTACTTAACTGTTTCGTCCGAAACAGAAAAGTTAAGTTTTAATTTATCTTCGGTTTCGGCTGAAAGAATTATAAAGAAAACTTAAAAGGCACCATGCAGTGAACAAAAAACGGGGATCACTGCAAACACATCTTATAGTTTGTTACAAAGACGACAATCAATTATAGTACATCTCAACAAAATCGTTTCCATTTATTCCAATGATATTTTCTTGTCGATACTTTTGGAGAGCCTTTGCGTCCGTCTGATCAATCAGGTATTGGTACTAGGAGAAACCGTTTGAAAGACTTGATCATCACGCTAGTCATCGATCATTCGATATCGTTATCTTTACTGTAGTAAAAGAAAATCCATGAAACGAAAAGACATACAGTAATACCTCGAATATTTAAGGCGGTTATGGTCATAGCACCTGTCGCTTAGCATGAGAAATCGCAAATGCTTGGTACGAGTCAATAACAGTGGTAATAAAAACCAATTTTCTAGGGCTTAACCCTTAAAATGACAAATGCATGCTCCCAGTGGAATATAGCTACATTTAAAAGTTGTTTTAAGACATTCCCTTAAAATGAAATGGTTGACGTCAAAATAAATTACAGTATCGCCTAATGGCATTTTACCGCACTAACACATTTACACTACGGTATGCTTATGTTACGCCTGCAGTTAACTAATTCATCAACTGCCGTTTAAAAAAAAAATTATAAAAGTCACTTCAAAATGTAAACATAAAAAGATCTACAGTGTTTTTCGAGTATGTCTCAAATTTCGCAAATCTGTGAAAAAATTGCGAATGCTAATTAGTTTGGAAATCCTGAAATCGTAAATTCCGAAGCGCTAATGCACAAGGTGTCACTGTATTAAGAACCGCTGATCACTCGCACTGCACGTGTTGAGCATCAGTTTGGTACAGCTAGGCAGACAGCTTAGGTTTTTTTTCTGTTGGTTTTTTTTTTAAGTTTCCAAACGTTATACACAAGAACGTGAGCAGAATAATTCTCAGAGACCATGTTGCAATATCTATACGTCCTGTTGGCATCTTGGGTGTTCTGGGACACCCTACAGCTAAAGAGTAAGTATAGTTTCTCTTTGTTTGTTCCTTCTCATATGTTGTTTAAAAGCCAAAGCCGAAACAGTTGAGCTTGACTGCGGTCAGGAGGCTAGTAATATAATAATATAAAACGTAACGCCCAGATGCATACAACATTTTCTCATTAACTCCCTTATAGTCTTTAGAAACGAATGACATTTGCGTAACGTTATGTTCATAGCCACCTCCGATCACCAGTCCAAGGAGGGAACCAAGCCATGTGGACATAGCCTCTGTAAGATATGCATTTACACCATTCAAACCCAACAAGCTAACTTATAACGGGTTTTTCAAAATGAGAGATGGGTTATCTTCTATCAGTAAGAATGTTGTTTCTACATGAGTGTGTAAACATTGCCTATAGTGTTACATGGGGGAGACATGACGCTGACTTGCAGATTGGTTCAGTGAATACCTACGCCAAATGGCTCTGGACAAGAAACGTCCTGTCACTGCTCAAATCCTTAGAAGCTGTCACAGCGGTACGATATGTGTCCATTCCGACTATTGGTTCCTTTAAAAGCACTACAGCAAAGTTTTAAAACTATCAAACTTTTTATTAATTTTTTTTTACTCTCGACCATCTTTCTGAACTATATAAAACAAATAAAAAAGCATTCAAATATTTTATTCGCCTAGTATTTCAAATATTTTTGGGTAAGATAAAGCCCATGTTGCCTACTGTTCTCTTTTGACGATATTCACCAAATATCTCCCATCCTTCATCATCATCATGTCCCTTAGTTCTTGGACCGTTGGGGCGCCACAGATGACATGATAATTATCCTGCATTCCTCTCTGTTTTCTGCCCTGGGTGACGGTCGAGACGGTATGGATTGTAAATCTATTCTCATGTACATGTAGCATATCTAGGGCAGTCGTCGCATGCCGGCGCCCATCCCTCTCCATGCCTAACGACAGACGATGACCTCCAAACTAGGTGGTTCGCCTTGGTCATGAACACGTGGACGTTCAAGTTCGTCTCGGAATTCTCGCGCAATGGCCGGTAACCTGCATCAGGGAGCGTTTACGCCCAGTTGTGCTATGTTAAGACCACCCCCTCACATGGTTTAGTCCGCCAGCTGGGGCCGTTTTTCCAGGGTATGGCACGTGTAGACACATGTGAGAAATTTAGAGGATTGTTGAGGGCCAGTGATGCTGCCCAACTTAAGGTGCAGCATGACGGACATCGAAAGGTACTACCTCTACCCAGAGTCCCTATACCCATCCTATACCCCACTGCATTATATTAACCTTGATTTCTCTCGTAGTTTAAATTTTATACTTATTTGTGGAATTTGAATTTTTATGTTTCCTGCTGGTCTATATCTCATATGTTTGGATTTTAATACTATAATTTTCAATATTACAGCCAAGACTTCAGTAAATGGATTGCCACGTTCATTAGACTACCCATTCTACCGCTGTAAACAATGCTACTTTAAACCAGCGCAAAACTACACAGGTTGGACGGACAGCTCTGTCATCTCCTGCGGAATTAAAACACTCCGACTTTATCCGGACTGTTTCAGCTTCAGTTTTAATCCCGTCTCTAATGTATGCACCCCGGGATTAAACATGGAGGCCGGACAGTCATGGGCCAATCAGGTCATCAACATGGTGGTATGTGACGCTTCTAAAGGATTACAGATCTATACCTCAGGAAACTCGATGTCCTGTCTTGGATGGTTTAAGACTTCCGTGACGTATTACGAAGCAGATGATGCCTGCAGGTCAAAGGGAGGCTATCTGATGTCAGTGAAGTCAATGGATAAGGTAGCGATGCTTCGCCCCTTGATCACGGTGCGCACATGGATCGGCCTGGACGACACAATACAAGAAGGCATGTATATCTGGAGAGACGACAATTCGACCTTAACCGCTGCCGTCAGAAGCGCCATTTTCGCTTCTGGTGAACCAAATAATAATGGTGATCGAGAGGATTGTAATGTTTTCACGCCGACATTGCTTTATGATGTCCCTTGTTGGTTTAATTACACTTATTTGTGTGAGATATTTACAGTCAATCTATAATTTTTGTCGAGTAGCAGATCAATAAATAAATACCACAGTTACCTTTCCCCACCCATACCCTGTCCAAACGTATGCTCGCTACACCATTCTCTCCAACCAGCTTTTTTAATCATCACGCCTTCCCCTTTAATCCCCTTGAGGTGCACTAGGTTGAAAGCATTAATTATTTACTTCATGTGCATCATTCTTTTATTTACATCAAGATAATTTTAAAAAATACGGGCACCCAAACGATATCCTACGTCAAGAATTATTTTTAAAAAAATGTAAATACTTTTTTTAATGTAACTAATTTAATTCTGCTAAATTGTTCAATTTCTCACGTTCATTAAACTTGAACGCTTTATATATTGATTGGAAAGTTCTTATATATTTACATTCCCAGATATATCAACGGGGCAGATGTATTTCGCTTATAGAAATAAATTATTAAGGCTTAGTTACTTAACAGTAATCCAATGTGTATTTAATTGTCACAAAGATTTCAAAAAACTGTAATTGTTTACAAAAATTCACGAACTTAATGTCAACTAGAATATATTTTAAATATATATATGCTTTATATGATCCCCTGAAGGCATAGGGTTCTATAGAACAAATTGCTCGCAGCAAGTCATAGGGTTCTATAGAACAATTGCTCACAGTCTGCTGTTTCTTCAAAGCTTCTAGTGAATTAGTGCAGGCTGAAGCACACAATAGAAATCAAAATGCGTCATCTGCATCCTGTTCATTATGAATAAGACATGATATTTTCTTAATAATATCAGCTCAGAAAGTAGGCACTAATATGACTTTTCAAATCAGTTTCTAAACAAGACGATATTGAACTGTTAAATTTTTATTATACAATGTAACCACAAATCTTTAACATTAGCTTACTGTGAGATGATGATGTTTAATTAGATCAAGGTCTTTGCTAGATCGTCCAAGCTATGTTTTTATTAGTTCTGTTTGAACTGATTTTTTTCCCATGACTGTGTCAAAATAATTGACGGAGTCACGAACACATTCCAAGGTTCTCATAAGCAATATGTTTTACTATAAAAGACTAATTCAATTTTGGTATATTTTGAAGATGTTTAATAATTATACAAGTGAGATCAGATTGAACAAATAAGTTTGGATCACCTTTCATGTTTTTACAATAAATTGTGTTTTATATTTTTGATATAGTAGAAAAACGTATGTGGAAGCTTGAATCGAAAGACATGACAATAAGAGAAGAACGTTTCGGCTAAGAACCTCCCTCGGGAGATAGGACAAAGGAAAATACGAAAAGAAATAGAAACTAGTTTAAACGGTTATGTGTTCACCATTGTTAACTTTTGTGCTTTTGCGATGTCATGACATTTAGTTTGGCTTCAAATGACAACTTCAGTCATCAAATTTTATATGCAAATTCCGACCTAATAAAGCAGTATGTAAACCCGATTTTATATATTATTTTTTAAAAATTAATTTTAACACAAGTAGACAATACCAGTTAAGGCTTTTAAATGATAATACCCACAAATAGATATAGCCCGCCAAACAGTGGCGTCAGCGATGCGTGAACTTCCCATCTGCTAAATTTACGTGACAAAACATGAACTCAAGTCATGCACATTTAAGAATCCCAATTTTCGCTACACCCCTTCCCCGCATTTTACATCACTGAAAACTTTTTATTTCACGCCCATGAGCTATATTAAATATTCTTTTGTCTCAACCACTTGTAAACCGATTTGTTTACACCATACTTAAATTGAGACCATTTCATTTTCCGTAAAGAAAATATTACGCACAAAACGCATTTGCGTTTTTAAAAAAATATCATTTAGCGTAAGTATCTGGAATTATATTTTGCGCGCTACTGAACTCATTATTGAACCATAACTTTTTTTCAAACATATAGAATTATTTTTAATATACTCTCAATACCAAATACGCTAAATAGGAATCAGCCAGAAGTGGAAGCAGTCCACGAGTTACACCAGAAATCGTAATTTATATAAGAGATACTGGAGCCACTAATGGAAGTCTAGGATTTTTCTTTTTATTTAAATGTATATATTTCAACTAATATTTAGATTGCAGATCGATTACTACAGAAAACTAAAAATCTAACGGGTTTAAGAAGATTCGTATTATTGTTTCCCAAGCAAGTACGTTAGAAAAGGTCGTCTCAAACCTCAAAAAAAAAAAAAAAATGCTAGAAATAGAATGCAATGTGCATTCCGCTTCTAGAACGAAATTTTCTCAAAACTGAAATTGATTGGACAATCTCCTTATCATCTTGGACCACAAAGTTTTCGCAGAACTGCCTTCTCAATAATGTTCGATGTTTTAATAGTAAATCCGTAGAGAAAAAAAACTTAATTTCTGTTCGCTATTTGTAAGAAACAATTGGGGGGGGGGGGGGGATTCTTTCACACAAGACATTCTCAATCTCATCTCGACCTGAAAACACTAAATCTACAACAAAACTTCTGACAACTTAACCACCTGAAAGAAGCTCGATAAGATATGTCGGAGTATCCCGATGTTACTTCCGTTACAAATTCGCGGGGAAAATGGCGAAGCCTTAAAGTAATTTCAGTTAACTGTTGGAACCATATTTTACAGATTTATCGAGATATTTCCCACACAAATTTCAACTGATGACCAATGCAAGCAAAGGTCCCATGGGTTTATAACATACAACCCTTTGAGCGGCATTTTAAACTTTCAAAAGCAATTTATTCCTATCATTGCACATGTTTGTAACACCACCGTTTGCAACGCCATCTTTTGAAACACATATCAATTTTGTAAAATCCAAGTAGAATTTGACCCCATGGATTTTTATGCTATTTTAAAATTTCCCCCACACTCACTGTTCATTGCATACATTGCACAAACGCCATTTTTTAATCAAAACTACTCTTCGCTCCAATGGCCGGATAAACCAAACCCGGAAGTCACCCGCGGGACGTCGCTTGCTCACTCCTGATAAGGTTATACCCACGTCTTTTGATTAATTTTTAAAAAAATACAAATAAAAGCTGCAGCCGATATTATATTTAGAGCGCCTTTCTTATTGATAACAGGGAAACAACAAAGAATGACATTTCATGATTGTTTAATGTCAGGAGTTTTTTAACACAAGAAGGGCGTTAAATAATAAGTTCCATTAGTGATTATAGCTCTCAATGGTTTTTAAAGATTCATCAGATGTACTAATAGCCTCATCTATTTCGCAAACACCTGCTGGAATGATGATGTCTACAATCTTTTCCAGCTTGTTATTATCTCCCAACTTAGTTTTTGTACCGCGCTTCGAGCCTTTGGGGATGAAGCGTGATTTTTCAAATGAACTTTATTATTATTATTATTATTATTATTATCAACGAATTTGAAAGTCTTGGGGGTTATTTAGATATACTTTTTCAATGCACAACGTTTTACAGTTACTTTTATACAGTGGTTCTCTACCTTACTATTGCTGTGACACAGTTCCTTGTGTTATGGTGATCTCCAATTTTGGTTGTTGCTACTTCATAAATATTTTGTTTGAACTATGGTCTTAGGCAACACCCGTGTAAGGGTCATTGGACCCCCCAAAGGGATCGTGACCCACATGTTGAGAACTGCTGCTTTAATTGAATATTTCTGTTCAAAACTTTATTGTTTTTTTCAAGATGTATATACTTTAAAAAAATAGGTTAATTAAACACAAGGCTTTTAAAATTTTAAAGGTCATTTTTTTTCTCCTAACAAAGAAAAACAACAATTGTATTTTTTAATTTAGTTCAATAATTAATAATACCAAAATCTACATCATGGGTTCGAATTATGATTTGTACGAAAAATGTTTTGCCTGACAAAAGGTTATGGAACAAAAACTTTAAGAATATTAAAGTAAGGCCTGATAAACATTATTTATGTTCCAAATTGTGCTATCCCTTTGCAACATTACAGTGGCTATATGTAGCTTAAAAACACAAACATCCCGAGGTCGTATGGCTACACTCCCTAACGCCGTCAACATTGTCGCTAGCTTGACGTTAAGTTTATATCACAATTAGCCGACGGCTTCCATTTAACAACATTATTGGGGAGACGAAGATCAAGCTGTACATATTATGGAAATATGAAGTTTATAATAAAACTTGTGAAAATACCAAACAACACCACGGGCGTATCGACCAGAAGCCTTCTTCAGCTTTGAACCAAAAAGACAGCAAAGACCGAATGGAAATGAAAGAAACGCATATCAAAGAAAAATGGAGCCTAGTGGTAGCATATCAAAGAAAAGTGGCGCCTAGTGGTAGCATATCAAAGAAAAGTGGCGCCTAGTGGTAGCATATCAAGAAAAGTGGCGCCTAGTTGTAGCATATCAAAGAAAAGTGGCGCCTAGTGGAAGCATATCAAGAAAAGTGGCGCCTAGTGGTAGCATATCAAAGAAAAGTGGCGCCTAGTGGTAGCATATCAAAGAAAAGTGGCGCCTAGTGGTAGCATATCAAAGAAAGGTTGCGCCTAGTGGAAGCATATCAAAGAAAAGTGGCACCTAGTGGTAGCATATCAAAGAAAAGTGGCGCCTAGTGGTAGCATATCAAAGAAAAGTGGCGCCTAGTGGTAGCATAACAAAGAAAAGTGGCACCTAGTGGTAGCATATCAAAGCAAAGTGGCACCTAGTGGTAGCATATCAAAGAAAAGTTGCGCCTAGTGGTATTATATCAAAGAAAAGTGGCGCCTAGTTGTAGCATATCAAAGAAAAGTGGCGTTAACTTGTTGTTGTAGTGGTTAATTTTGAATCGTTGATAAAAGCCATCCAATAAAATGTTGTAGTACAAGAAGATATTGAGGAGCTATCAAAGACAAAGGTTAATCCCAGCTTTCATTGCAAAATAGAAGTTATAATTTAACCTTTTGAAAAATGTTATCATGTTATCAAAAATTTTGTGGGAGGTGTGGGGGAGGGGGACCAGCTTGGGCGACTATATTAATCTAAACACGTCAACACGCGTCGTATAAATTTCAGAATTTTGTTCTTTTCCCCCCAAACTTGGATTACAATATATTTTACTTAAACTTTGTCAGCGCTGAAATTGATCGCAATGGTTACATGGCATCTAATAATGGTTACATGGCATCTAACAATGATTATATGGCATCTAACAATGATTACATGGCATCTAAAAATGATTACATTGCATCTAACTATGGGTACATGACATCTTACAATGGTTACATGACATCTGACAACTAACAAACATAGAATTATCCACAGGTAACTTCCCTCCAACTACTTCTTCTCAACAAGTCGTTCAAATCCCCTCAACTACTCCATTCTACCGCTGCCAAGCTGATGATGCTGATCTTGTACCACGTCACCATTCCTGGACTGAACGGTCAATTATTTCCTGCTGGCAGACATCCCAGCAGTCTTTTCCGGAACTCAGAATTTTCAAGTTCAACTCTGAGACAGGGCAATGTACACCTGGGTCAAAGTTGATTGCAATGGACCAACGCCGACATCCCGAAGAGGAGATCTACATCAAGTTAGAATGTGACACGAAGAATGGGTTCCAGTTGAAAAAGTTTAGAGAGACCACGGCCTGCCTACGGGTATTTCAAGAGAACCTTACCTACACAGAGGCCGACGCGTTTCTCGTGTCTGTAAAAAATGTGGACAAGTTAGAGATTATTAGACAGGAAGGCTTCGATGTCTCGATAGGGGCGGATGACATGAGAACTGAAGGAAGCTTTGTTTGGAAAGAGGATTCTACAGTCATGACTGACGACTTAGCAAGGCAAATCTTTGGCATTGGTGAACCCAGTGATTCGGAAAAAGTCGAAGACTGTGTGCAATATCGCAGGGGCATGAATGCCTTGAATGATCTCCAATGTTCAACTCGATTGTTTTACATGTGTGAGCAAAGAATAGATTGATCTTATTTATTGTAAAGATATCTTTAATACTGTGCACAGTTTGGATATTCTCGTAGTCGGGTTTATATTTTTGGATCTCATTACATTTTACACCAGAGTTTATTAAAGGCCATTTTCTATAAAACTTGCTGTTAGTGTTATGCTTTCTCTCTGGCCTGCTTTTGACAGAGGGCTGAAATTATTATAAATTTTTTAAAAATCAAAATATCAATATATTTACTACTTCCTTGATTTATTTAAAAATATGTGCGAGTTCAAGTTGGAAAAGAAGGGAGACGAACATAATGCCAGCGTGTGGGTCCTGAAGGGAAATTACAGACAAGTTTGGATTATCTCATCGTTAGTTAATCCTTATGACTCAATATCGTTGTGTTATTATTTTACATTGTACCCTATATATATATGTGTGAGAGGCCATGTTGGAGATGTGAGAGGCCATGTTATAAATGTGAGAGGCCATGTTAGAGACGTGAGAGGCCATGTTGGAGATGAGAGAGGCCATGTTGTTTTACCTGTAGCTAGCCATTAAAGATCTAGACATCGAGCTGAACAGAGGTGTTAATTGTATAATCTGACCGCCTATAATTCATTTGGTTTTACTAAGGTGTGCCAGGTGTCTCTCTATTTTATGTCAGATGTCTCTCTAGTTTCTGTCAGTTGCCTCTCTAGTTTCACTAAGTGCCTCTCTCGTTTCTGTCAAATGCCTCTCTCTTTTCTGCCAGTAGCCTTTCTAGTTTTAGCCAGATGCCACTCTGTTTTTCAGTCAGTTGCCTCTCTATCTTCTGTCAGGTGCCACTCTATCTTCTGTCAGCTGCCTCTCTAGCTTCTGTCAGGTGCCTCTCTTGCTTCTGTCAGGTGCCTCTCTAGCTTCTGTCAGGTGCCTCTCTAGCTTCTGTCAGGTGCCTCTCCAGCTTCTTTCAGGTGCCTCTCTAGCTTCTGTCAGGTGCCTCTCTAGCTTCTGTCAGGTGCCTCTCTAGCTTCTGTCAGGTGCCTATATAGCTTCTGTCGGGCGCCACTCTAGCTTCTGTCAGGTGCCACTCTAGCTTCTGTCAGGTGCCTCTCTATCTTCTGTCAGGAGCCTCGCTAGCTGTTGTCAGGTGCCTCGCTAGCTTCTGGCAGGTGCCTCTCTAGCTTCTGACAGGTGCCTCTCTATTTTGAGACAAGCTAATACGATTCTCTATTTCAATTATTTCCTTGATTTTTTGCTCAAGTTTCGGATATTCATTTTAAATATTGTTGAAACTCAGAGACCGAACTTAAACTGGCGTTACCGAGATGCCTTCCATGAGCCAAATTGTCCATCTAATTCACGTCAATCATTTAATAGCATTAGACATCGTGGCATTTTTCGACAAATGCATTCTTTGACTACTTTATATTTTTAAAAAGAACTCACTTAAAAGGAGGGCATCACGCGTATCAGTCAAAATGTGTTTAATGCGATTGTTTTCTGAAAAATGTCGCGCCTGTTATATGGGTGAGACAGGAAGAAGGTTAAATGATAGATTAAGTGAACATCTTCGTAATATTGAACAAAACAAGCCATCCCCGGTCTTATCCAATCTCAGCGGATGTGAGCACGTGTCCACATCAGATGAATCAATCATTGTTTCAAATACTTGCAATAATACACCAGCGAGAATAAAGAATTGAAAAAAAAACTCAGATTTTCAGCAGCATATCAACATTTGGAATCAATCCAATACACTCTTACCATCGGTCCTCAATTTTTCTCCATTTCTATTTATATTTTTTCTAGTTTAGATTATTAATTTTACATTATTGATACTTAAATTCTTTCAACTCGACTGGAAATAGTTATGAGAGAAGCGCGTTTTGGTTTTGAACAGTTTTACATTAGTTTTATATTTTGCCATTGCGTCTACACATCTGTGAACACTTAGGTGGGAGAGCTACATTGTGATCTGTGAACACTTAAGTGGGAGAGCTACATTGTGATCTGTGAACACTTAAGTGAGAGAGCTACCTTGTGATCTGTGAACATTTAAAGTGGCAGAGCTACATTGTGATCTGTGAACACTTATGTGGGAGAGCTACATTGTGATCTGTGAACACTTAAGTGAGAGAGCTACATTGTGATCTGTGAACACTTAAGTGAGAGAGCTACCTTGTGATCTGTGAACACTTAAGTGGGAGAGCTACATTGTGATCTGTGAACACTTATGTGGGAGAGCTACATTGTGATCTGTGAACACTTAAGTGGGAGAGCTACATTGTGATCTGTGAACACTTAAGTGAGAGAGCTACATTGTGATCTGTGAACACTTAAGTGGGAGAGCTACATTGTGACACAGGAAAACGTTAGTTTTGTATTAAAAGAAAAGATAAGACATCATAAGATTAGTTGATTTTATTAATCAAAATAAATGGGAATTTAAATAACTAATATATTGATGTATTGTTCTTTGGTCTTAAATGTCCATTTCTGAGTTTCTGTGAAATCTTCATTGCGTTATTTAATAATTCGTTTAGATGAGCCACTGTGAAACCTGGTAATAACCTGCCTTGGTTTGTTTCAAAGAGATAAAGCAATGCACAATTGTAACATCATCATTATTCTTGATTCAGATGTTCATTATTCTTGATTCAGATGTGACCTTCTACTTAGATTTATTAAGTTATATTCTTCTTATTATTTTCTCATTGAGTAATCACTTTCACCGTTTCAATATGAGCCTCACAAACACGAGACAGAACGTCTTGATTCGATCATCACTATGGTTTATTCATCTACTTAACACAATTCACAATAATAATAATGTCCCCTACAATTGGAGAAAGATAAGGTATATTGTCATATTCCTTCAGACATGAAATATCACACGATTTCACACGATGTCAAAATATGTAAAACTCTGGGTCATTGTGAGAGCAACTTCATACATGATCGCCATACATTCTTCCATACCTCTTCTGCGCATGACATCAATAATTTCATCCACTTCCTGTAAATATTAAATTACCAAAACAATATATTATCCGAGATAAATTACTAGGTCCACATTTGAGCTGTTACAACAATAAATGGGGTTAAGTGATGTGCTTAAATTGCATGCAGCAAAAGTCTATGTCCCAAGGTTGAAATCCGTGTTGAGTTTTTTAGAATTAGGGAGTGTATATACTGTGAGTTATGGAGAGATCAGACAGAACGATTCGAAGGATTCGAGAGCTGTAGTTTTCCGAACCTTGTGGTATATCTAGATAGAGAGACCGTCGTTTGGGGCAGTAGCTAGTCCGCTGAGAAAACTATTTAATCATGTACATTCAAGCCTAGACTACTTCTTGGAAACAGGTGTACAGAGCAAATAAACTTTTTAACATTACTAACTTGGCGTTGGAGTTTGTACTTCGCTCAAACGGATATTTGGACAACAAGGCGCTTGAAGAATCTTTGTGTTGTTAGCATAGCTACTCTTGTGTGTTCGTTGGCTGAAGAAGACATTTAGCCGATAAGACATCTTTATTGTTGTTGGGTTTTCAAGCCTGAACATTACCGGTCAAATATTTTTTTTTACTTCACATGGCTTGGACGCAGACCCCTATTATATTATCCTAATCAAGCAGACTTTTCAAATTTAATTCTTACTTGTTTTTTATTTTTTTTTAAATCTTTTTATTTTTAGTATCCTTTACTATTACAATTAGACATGAAATCTATCCTTCTCCATTCCTCTCTGTCTTCTGCACTACGCATAGCATCGACTAGTTTTAGTCACGTCTACTCTTTGATCTTCCCATCTTTTTCTCTGTCTTCCTCTTCTTCTCCCTCCTCTAGCTGTGCCCTGCATGATTTCTTTGCGAGCCCTTGTTTTCTGGTCACGTGGACATACCACTCAAGTTTCCGCTTTTAGCCCATATGCGAGGATTAAGGTGGCCATGGTTGCTTTCGAAGGACGAACTACTCTATAATATAGTTTAGGTCCACATCTGTAAATGACTCAAAGTAAATTAACAAATGATACGCATTAAGTAAATAACCGTTGCTTTGAACTAAGTTTTATTTTAGAGGATTGTGGTAGAAGGCGTGTGTGGGTAGAAAAGCTGTTCAGAGAGAATGGTGTAGCGAGCATGCCTTTGGACTGGTCGGAGAGAATGGTGTAGCGAGCATGCGTTTGGAATGGTCGGAGAGAATGGTGTAGCAAGCATGCGTTTGGAATGGTCGGAGAGAATGGTGTAGCAAGCATTCGTTTGGAATGGTTGGAGAGAATGGTGTAGCAAGCATGCGTTTGGAATGGTCGGAGAGAATGGTGTAGCAAGCATTCGTTTGGAATGGTCGGAGAGAATGGTGTAGCGAGCATGCGTTTGGAATGGTCGGAGAGAATGGTGTAGCGAGCATGAGCTTGGACAGGGTGTAGGTGGGGAGAGGTAATAGTGGTATTTATTTAAGGAGCTACTAATCGATAAAAGTTATAGATCGACTGTAAATATCTCACACATGTAAGTGTAATTAAACGAACAGAGGACATCCTTAAGCAACGTCGGGGTGAAAACATTACAATCCTCTTGATCCACATTATTGTTTGGTTCGCCAGAAGCGAAAATGGCGCTTTTTACGTCATCAGTCAAGGTCGAATTATCGTCTTTCCAGATATACACGCCTTCTTGTATTGTGTCGTCCAGGCCGATCCAAGTGCGCTCTATGACCAAGTTCCGAAGCATCGCTACTTTATCCATCGTCTTCAATGACATCAGATAACCTCCCTTTGACCTGCAGGCATCAACTGCTTCGAAGTACGTCACGGAAGTCTTAAACCATCCAAGACAGGACATCAACTTTCCTGAGGTATAGATCTGTAATCCTTTAGAGGCGTCACATACCACCATGTTGATGACCTGATTGGCCCATGTCTGTCCGGTCTCTGTGTTTAATCCCGGGGTGCATACATTAGAGACGGGATTAAAGCTGAAGCTGAAACTGTCCGGATAAAGTCGGAGTGTTTTAATCCCGCAGGAGATGACAGAGCTGTCCGTCCAACCTGGATAGTTTTGCGCTGGTTTAAAGTAGCATTGTTGGCAGCGGTAGAAAGTGAAGTCATACGATCGTGGCAAGCTCCTCACCTGTGCAAGGCCTGGTAGTGGTAGTACTGTAAAGTTGTTTTCTATAATGATAAAGATATCGCAATTAAAACTTTAAATCATACTATTGGCATCTTTCAAAATATCATTTTCAAGTAACATTTTCTGTTCAAAGAAGAAGTTAATTGTAAAATCTGTATAAGAATGCTTGAAGTGGATAAGATGTTATTGGTATTGGTATTAGTAAATAATTATATCAGGTGACAAGTAAAAAAAAAACACAGAGCAACACAATTTCATTTATTTATAATTTTTTAAACTACTATGGTAAAAAGTGACCTTATTTCTAATATGTTTGAACACCCATTTATGTCATGGATGTAGTTTATTTTATAAATCTCTTATAAATATATGGTTTCACGCGAGTGCCCCGCTTCCTTTTCACAACCCGCTTTTCCCCCTACTCAACATGTTTTATATTAACAGTACTGAAAAAAAAGAGAAAACAAACAAAAAGAAGGGGGGGGGGTGTTTGTTACGCAGCGAGCGTCATAAGTGATGGTTGAACTAGGGTAAAAAATGGGAATTATTTTCTTTAAGTTTAGGTGACAATTACGTTAATCAATAAAGAGCCATGGGTCGGGATTACGACTGTCTGTAGGACTGACTATAGGACTGACTGTAGGACTGACTGTAGGACTGTCTGTAGGACTGTCTGTAGGTCTGTCTGAAGGATTGTCTATAGGTCTGTCTTTTAAAGGCTGGCAGGTATGCTGTAGGACTGTCTACAGGCATATTGGTTAAAAGCTGGCATATATCATAGAAAATTAGATGTTAAATTTGGTTTCAACTCTTGGGTCCACCTGCTATTTTCCGAAAATACACGGACCGAGTGTAAGCCCTAGTACACTATAGTGTTGTTGGTGCCGTGTCAAGCCCTAGTACACTATAGTGTTGTTGGTGTCGTGTCAAGCCCTAGTACACTATATTGTTGTTGGTGCCGTGTTAAGCCCTAGTACACTATATTGTTGTTGGTGCCGTGTTAAGCCCTAGTACACTATATTGTTGTTGGTGCCGTGTTAAGCCCTAGTACACTATATTGTTGTTGGTGCCGTGTTAAGCCCTAGTACACTATATTGTTGTTGGTGCCGTGTTAAGCCCTAGTACACTATATTGTTGTTGGTGCCGTGTTAAGCCCTAGTACACTATATTGTTGTTGGTGCCGTGTTAAGCCCTAGTACACTATATTGTTGTTGGTGCCGTGTTAAGCCCTAGTACACTATATTGTTGTTGGTGCTGTGTTAAGCCCTAGTACACTATATTGTTGTGGTGCCGTGTTAAGCCCTAGTACACTATATTGTTGTTGGTGCTGTGTTAAGCCCTAGTACACTATATTGTTGTTGGTGCTGTGTTAAGCCCTAGTACACTATATTGTTGTTGGTGCTGTGTTAAGCCCTAGTACACTATATTGTTGTTGGTGCCGTGTTAAGCCCTAGTACACTATATTGTTGTTGGTGCCGTGTCAACCCCTAGTACACTATATTGTTGTTGGTGCCGTGTTAAGCCCTAGTACACTATATTGTTGTTTGTGCCGTGTTAAGCCCTAGTACACTATATTGTTGTTGGTGCCGTGTTAAGCCCTAGTACACTATATTGTTGTTGGTGCCGTGTTAAGCCCTAGTACACTATATTGTTGTTGGTGCCGTGTTAAGCCCTAGTACACTATATTGTTGTTGGTGCTATGTTAAGCCCTAGTACACTATATTGTTGTTGGTGCCGTGTTAAGCCCTAGTACACTATATTGTTGTTGGTGCCGTGTCAAGCCCTAGTACACTATATTGTTGTTGGTGCCGTGTTAAGCCCTAGTACACTAAATTGTTGTTTGTGCCGTGTTAAGCCCTAGTACACTATATTGTTGTTGGTGCCGTGTTAAGCCCTAGTACACTATATTGTTGTTGGTGCCGTGTTAAGCCCTAGTACACTATATTGTTGTTTGTGCAGTGTTAAGCCCTAGTACACTATATTGTTGTTGGTGCTGTGTTAAGCCCTAGTACACTATATTGTTGTTGGTGCCGTGTTAAGCCCTAGTACTCCATATTGTTGTTGGTGCCGTGTTAAGCCCTAGTACACTATATTGTTGTTGGGGCCGTGTCAAGCCCTAGTACACTATATTGTTGTTTGTGCCGTGTTAAGCCCTAGTACACTATATTGTTGTTGGTGCCGTGTCAAGCCCTAGTACACTATATTGTTGTTGGTGCTGTGTTAAGCCCTAGTACACTATATTGTTGTTGGTGCTGTGTTAAGCCCTAGTACACTATATTGTTGTTGGTGCCGTGTTAAGCCCTAGTACACTATATTGTTGTTGGTGCCGTGTTAAGCCCTAGTACACTATATTGTTGTTGGTGCCGTGTTAAGCCCTAGTACACTATATTGTTGTTGGTGCCGTGTTAAGCCCTAGTACACTATATTGTTGTTGGTGCCGTGTTAAGCCCTAGTACACTATATTGTTGTTGGTGCCGTGTTAAGCCCTAGTACACTATATTGTTGTTTGTGCCGTGTCAAGCCCTAGTACACTATTTTGTTGTTGGTGCCGTGTTAAGCCCTAGTACACTATATTGTTGTTGGTGCCGTGTTAAGCCCTAGTACACTATATTGTTGTTGGTGCCGTGTTAAGCCCTAGTACACTATATTGTTGTTGGTGCCGTGTCAAGCCCTAGTTTACTCTATATTGTTGTTGGTGCTATGTTAAGCCCTAGTGCACTATATTGTTGTTGGTGCCGTGTCAAGCCCTAGTACACTATAGTGTTGTTGGGGCCATGTCAAGCCCTAGTACACTATAGTGTTGTTGGTGGCGTGGGACTGCATGATTAAGCAGTGCGAAACCGGAGATCTACTATGTCAATGTTATCATTAGTTGCATTTTTTAAAAAAATTTAATTGCAGCTTGATGAGATTTTTGCCCATAACTCAGTCTTTTTTCCTGCAACCTCTGGAATAAGCGTACGGGAGTAAAACTTAAGCAGTCATAATCCTGGGCAGGGGTCAAATGGGCATCCTGACTTTTTTCCTAAATGTATTTAAGACAACGACTTATACGCCCTTGCGACACTTCTCGTTCCCGAAGACGTTACTAGTCTGTGCTGCCTTTACTGTAGAAGCAGCATTACTGGATTAGAAAAGTGGTTCTCAAAGTGAAAAGTGCGTTCTCAAGTTTGTGGGTGGTAAAATACTTGGTATATTTAGAGGGGCACCTTGGCTACCTAAGAGGGTGGTGGTGGGTTCTATTAAAAAAAATATTTTTTTATATGAAAGCTTAACAAAATTTGAACAGAATTATTTAAAATTATCGGTTTTGGTTAATCTGCCTTTAAAAAAGGTAACGACTGGACAGCATCCAACCAGAGCACAGTGCTATGAATTACAAGAAAGTTATTATTATTTTGGCGTATACCATATACTGTAAAAGAAAGGATTGAATGTACTTTAGAAAAGGGTATGGAATGTACTGTAAAAAAAGTATTGAATGTACTTTAAATAGGAGTCGCCGCCATTGTCTCCCACACACTCACGGAAAGCAAAAAATGGAAATTAATCATAACGATTATTTACTCTTGTGATACCGGTAAATATTTTTTATTCTTATCAATGTCAGTTTGTCGAAAATGACTAATATAAATATTTGACATTGATGGAAGGCAACCCCTCCCAGAGGTTGTCTTTACATTGATGGTAGGCAAACCCCTACCAGAGGTTGTCTTTACACTGATGGTAGGCAAACCCCTACCAGAGGTGGTCTTTTACATTGATGGCAGGCAAACCCCTGCCTGTGGTGATCTTTTACATTGATGGAAGGCAGCCCGCTGCCTGTGGTGATCTTTTACATTGATGGCAGGCAGCCCCCTGCCTGTGGTGATCTTTTACATTGATGGCATGCAAACCCCTGCCTGTGGTGATCTTTTACATTGATGGAAGGCAGCCCCCTGCCAGTGGTGATCTTTTACATTGATGGAAGGCAGCCCCCTGCCTGTGGTGATCTTTTACATTGATGGAAGGCAGCCCCCTGCCAGTGGTGATCTTTTACATTGATTTAAAGCAGCACCCTGATACAAGTGGTCTTTTACATTGAGGGAAGGCAGCCCCCTGATACAAGTGGTCTTTTACATTGATGGAAGGCAGCCCCCTGCCTGTGGTGATCTTTTACATTGATGGAAGGCAGCCCCCTGCCAGTGGTGATCTTTTACATTGATGGAAGGCAGCCCGCTGCCTGTGGTGATCTTTTACATTGATGGCAGGCAGCCCCCTGCCAGTGGTGATCTTTTACATTGATGGAAGGCAGCCCCCTGCCTGTGGTGATCTTTTACATTGATGGAAGGCAGCCCCCTGCCTGTGGTGATCTTTTACATTGATGGAAGGCAGCCCCCTGCCTGTGGTGATCTTTTACATTGATGGAAGGCAGCCCCCTGCCTGTGGTGATCTTTTACATTGATGGCAGGCAGCCCCCTGCCTGTGGTGATCTTTTACATTGATGGAAAGCAGCACCCTGATACAAGTGGTCTTTTACATTGAGGGAAGGCAGCCCCCTGATACAAGTGGTCTTTTACATTGATGGAAAGCAACACCCTGATACAAGTGGTCTTTTACATTGAGGGAAGGCAGCTCCCTGTCATATATGGCCATCGACGCTCTGTAGATCGAATCAAATAAGAGGTACTTCCTTGTACGTCTTTGTTCTCACGTACATTTCATTAGTCTTGATTCAAATACAGAGTGGTAGCACAGTGCATAAGTTTGTACAAGAGAGAGTGGTGCGACTATGAGAGAGTGGTTTGTATTAGAGAGAGTAGTGCGACTGTGTAAAAAATCTCTTGAGATTTACGTTTCTTTTTACGTATCTCTGTTACTTGTCATACTTCTTTTCGTCTTGTTTGCTGATAAAGGCTCTAAGCCGAAAAGTCCCAATCTTTTGTCCCGTCTATGAATTCAAGTTCAGCAAATGTTGTTCTTATATTTCATTTGCACATCTTGAATGCAGTACATCGATTATTATATTTTAGAGCAGTTAACGGAAATGTTTAAATTTAAAAAATAATATTTTTTTTTGCACTTTATTATAATCAACAATACTGTCTTTCAAACCTAGAGAATTATTAGTTTTAACAGCAGTTGGTGATTTCTGAATCTCAAATAGAATCGCGTACTCTATCTCTTTCCTAAAACGTGTCGATTCCTTTTTTTTTTAATCAAATAAAAAATTGCATAGCAACGGTTGAATTCAAGAAAGTAGACTTACGCACAACCTGAAGGTTGGTTTCGCCAAACAGCAAAAATGGCGTCAGGATGTATAGACATAGCGACATGGTTTCCGGGAAATATGCAGCACGCTGTCCTTGTCATTAATAAAAATGAGTGTGTCTAGCTGTAACAAAATAATATTAACCAGTTGCAGCACTAGTGATCAGTAGCCTCATAATTTTACCCACACCCCACACACACAAAAATAATTCAATCGAAAGTTTAATCAATAAATAGCGTAGTGATGAACTTGTTCAAATAGTTTCTTTAGCACCGATGAGAAAGGACGGCTCTCGAAAACTATCGGTGACCGTTTAAACAAAACTGTATAACGAGAAGAAGTGTATTTGGAGTATCGTCATTTTCATTGATCATCACGAGAATTAGTCAATGATGCTAATAAAACTAGGTTAAGTGTTAGCCATTGTTCTTTTTTTTAAAAACTAGTTTCTATTTCTAGTCGTACTTTCATTTGTCCTGTCTGCTGAGGAAAGCTCTTGGCCGAAACTTTCTTCCCATATTCTCATGTCTTTCGATTCAAGCCCCCCACATACCTTTTTCTATTCCCTACAGACAGCGTGAACGCAATCTTTCCTTTGTTATCCTTTATAATTTGAAGATGTGACTACCTTGGTTCGTCCAACATTGATCAGCTAGGGGTTTATCTCAATCCTGTTCTTTAAAAACAAATTTAACACCATTAAAATAAGTTCAATTAAAGCGTTTGCTTCTTGTAGTATGTCTTATTGTCGTGTGTCTTGTAGTATATGATATTGCCTTGTGTCTTGTAGTATGTCTTATTGTCGTGTGTCTTGTAGTATATATTGCCTTGTGTCTTGTAGTATATATTGCCTTGTGTCTTGTAGTATGTCTTATTGTCGTGTGTCTTGTAGTATATATTGCCTTGTGTCTTGTAGTATATATTGCCTTGTGTCTTGTAGTATATATTGCCTTGTGTCTTGTAGTATGTTTTGTTGTAGTGTAGTATGTTTTGTTGTCGTGTGTCTTGTAGTATATATTGCCTTGTGTCTTGTAGTATATATTGCCTTGTGTCTTGTAGTATATATTGCCTTGTGTCTTGTAGTATGTCTTATTGTCGTGTGTCTTGTAGTATATATTGCCTTGTGTCTTGTAGTATATATTGCCTTGTGTCTTGTAGTATGTCTTATTGTCGTGTGTCTTGTAGTATATATTGCCTTGTGTCTTGTAGTATGTTTTGTTGTAGTGTAGTATGTTTTGTTGTCGTGTGTCTTGCAGTATTAATTATTGCCATGTGCCGAGTATTAGTTTTGTTATTGCCGTGTGTTGTACTATTGTCTTATTGCCGGGTGTCTTATAGTATGTCTTTTTGCAGTGTGTCTTGTAGTATGTCTTATTGCTATGTGTCTGGTAGTATTTTTATTGCCGTGTGTTGTACTATGAACTTATTGTCGTGTGACTTGTAGTTTGTCTTATTGTTGTGTGTCTTGTAGTATGACATTTTGTCGTGTGTCTTGTAGTATGTCTAATGCCGTGTGTCTTGCTGTATGTCTCATTTGCATGTGTGTATTATTATGTATCATTGCTTACTGTCGTGTAATTTATATTATTGTCTTCTGTCTTGTATACTCTACCAATGCATTATGTCTTGGATAATGTTTCAATGCATTATGTCATGTATAATGTATCAATGCATTATGTCTTGTAGATTGTATCAATGCATTATGTCTTGTATAATGTATCAATGCATTATGTCTTGTATATGCATTATTGCATTCTCTCTTGTATTGGGTATCATGCATTGCCTTCTATCTCGTCATTCAAACTGGCCGTTAAAATAAAAATCAAATAAAAATTTGATTGAAAAATAAGTTTTTTAAGTCTCAGCTAATAATACGTATGTTGCACAAAGAATATCTCGAAGGTTATATTCCATAAACAAATATATTTAAAGCATGAAATATTAACTTTGTTTTCATTGTCCGAATGTATCACGAAGCAAAGAAAAATGACTGGGCTTCTAAAGAAACAACTGAAATGTATTTATTTCTGTGATTACACCAATAACATATTATTCGATTAAAATCATTTGAATCTCTCTTCTCATCTGTTAAGAGCACGGAACTGTTGCTTTTGTGACATCATGACATTGAGTTTGGCTTCAAATGACAACTTCTGACATCCAATTTCTATAAGCAAATTCTGACCTAAAAAAGCAATTTGTAAACCAGATTTCACATTTTAATTTTGAATAACTGTTCACATAAGTATGCAATACAAATAATGCCTTTTGAGGGATGATATTAAGAGACCTGGAGCCACTAATTGTAACCTACAAGTTTTCTTTTCTCTTTTTTAAATTTATATCTTTCAACAAATCATTGGATTGCAGATCGATCACTACAGATCACTACTAGAATCAAACGGGTTTTAAGAACGTTCTTATTACTGATGCCCAAGCAAGTCTGTCAGAAACGATCATTTCATGTCACAAACAATCCAATGCTATGCTCAAAACAGGATGACAATGTGCATTCCGCTTCCTGCAGGAATTTTTTGCAGATTTGAAATTGATTGAACCATCTCCATATCAACTTGGATCGCAAAGCTAGTGGAAATGCCTTCGCAATAATGTTCGATTTCGTTATATTAAATCCTTAGAAGAAGCCAAAATCCATTCGCTATAACAATCGGGGGGTGATTCTTTCACACAAGACATTCTCAATTTCATCTCGCCCTGATAGCACAAAATCTACAAATAAACTTCTGACACATGAGCCACCTGATAGAAGCGTGATACGCTAAGTCGCGATTTCCCGCTGTTACACCACCCGTTACAAACACGCGGGAAAATGACGAAGACTTTAAAGTCATTTAAGTTAACTGTTGGAAACGCATATTCCATGAAGCAAGATGTATCCAGATATTTCCCACTCAACTTCCATCTGATGGCCAAAGCATTGAAGAGGCCGTGGGCTTATAGTATATGCAACACTTTGAGCGGCCTTGTAAAAGTTCTCAAGCAATTTTTTTCACGTGCCACCATATTTTGTAACTCGCTTCAATTTTGTAAAATCCAAATAGAACTTGAACACGTGTATTTTTTCTGCCTCATTGAAAAGGTCCCAGATTTGTTCATTGCATATTATGCACAGACATTATGTAAAAAAAAGTTATCAAGACTACTATTTCCTCCATCGGGAAGTAGCTTGCTCACTCCTGGTGAGGCTGTACAAGCTTCTTTTTAAACTGTTGCCGATATTATATTTAGAGAGACTTTCTTGCTGATAGCAGAGTAACAACAGGAAATGGCATTACATGATTGTTTAATGTCAGGATATTCTTAACCTCAGAAGGGCGTAAAATAATAAGTTCCAGTAGTCCTTAGTACTCTCAATTGTTTCTAAAGATTGATCAGATGTTCTATTTGCCTTCACGTTTGTATTTTTTCACGAGTATTAATAATTAAGGAATTTAAATTGAGAAATTTTTAAATATCTTTTTTTTTCAATAAACAAAATTAATTTTTTTTTACTTTAATAAAGTATGTGTGTCCAAAACATGATATTATTTTTTCAACGACATTTTCTTTAAATTGTAAAGATCATATCATTCTCATTTCTTTTAACATAAAAAAACTAAAACCTTATTATGTAATTCAAAATCTATTTTATTTATGTCAGTACATACCAATACCGATACCAATATCTACTTCGCGGCTTCGAATTTAATTTGTACAAAACATGATTTGCCTGACAAAGGTTTATTGAGAAAAATTTAAACAATATTAAAGAAAAGTGCTGTAAACATTATTTATGTTCCAACCTTTGCTATCCTTTTTCAATATTACAACGATTTTGGATTTGATTCCAGTAGTTTAAACACACATACATCCCGAGGTCGTATGGCAACACAATGTACTGATGTCAATAGAGTCAATAGCCTGACCTCGCTTTTACATCACGTTTAACCAACGCCTTGTATTTAGCAACAGTATTGGGGAGACGAAGATCAAGTTGTACGGGAAAATGAGGTTTATGATAAAACGTGAGAAAAGACCTCACAACACCTCGTTCGTATCGACCAGAAACCTTCTTCAGCTTTGAACAAATTAAAAAGTATAGATGAAAAGATAATAAAAGAAACGTATATCAAAGAAAAGTGGTGCCTAGTTATTGTCTTTTTTAAATAAACTTTTTAAAAATGTATTTTATAATCGTTGATAACAGACATCCAATAAAATGTTGTCGCACAAGAAGATATTGAGGAACTATCAAAGACAAAGGTTAACCCGAGCTCTTATTGGAAAATAGAAGTTATAATTTCCCTTTTGAAAACTGTTATCATTTTATCAAAAGTTTGCGAGGGGGGGAGAGAGTAGTCAGGGTCGTCGGCTATATATTTTATAAAAACAGCACTACGCGTCGTATAAGCGTCAGTTCACACGATCAAATTTCGCTTCAAATTGTCGTATGAACGCACTATTTTGTGCGTGGTTTCTTTTTGTGGGGAATTTTATCAAATAGTAATTTGACAGTTGTGACAAGGCTTCATACACGAATTGCATCAAATGCTTGAAGGAAAATTTGATCGTGTGAACCGACCCTAAATCTTATTCAGAATTCTGTTCTTTTTTTCCCAAACTTGGATTAAAATATATTTCTACTCCAACTTTGTCAGCGCTAAGACTGGTCGAACGATTAAACAAATGTACCATACAGAAGATATATGTTCTTTTTGTGATATATCCTTACTCCAGAATTAATCATAATATTTAAAAAGATATTGACATAAATTAAATTGACTTATTTTACAAAAGCAACGAAGTGTTTAGCACGCACACAGAGGAAAAGTCGACTGGCCACATCATGACAAAGAAGGCACTAAACACTTAACTCATACAGCTGCTTTATTGAGAAAAAATGTGGTCGGAAGTAGGATTTTATTCCAAGGAATTCTTTGTGTACATAATACTCATCTGTAAGTATATCTAGTAATTTCGTTTTTTTTTTTGTCTTTTACTATTGATTTGCTAAGTATTAGTATAACGATTCATCTTTCCCATATGGATAACACAATGATGACAGAAACGACAGTTTAAAAGACAGTGTGGTTTTTTTGGTTGTTCGTCCTTCGTATGTGAAAAAGGGCTATTGTCAACGGTGTTTAAGCAGATTGACTACCAGTACTATTTTTGATCTGAAAGCTTTCCCGCACTTAGAATACATGTTTTTGGTCCTAGTTGGTTTTGAGACGATTTTGCTCTTCCTTGCCGTGCGCCTTTCTTGTGCGTGAGCGGTGCTCTTATTCTCTGGGGATTTTGCTCCGACAGTGAGTCTGCGTCGCCCGCTTGTATGGTCCATAGTTCTCCTTCACACAGCTTGAAGGCAGTCCTTCATTTATTATCTTCACGGTCCATATCAAGTGTTAACCACAAAATAGGGTCAATGTCGGTGGATTTGAATGAAGTTTTTATCCACACTTGAAGCATTTTCTTTCTGTCCATCAACTGATGTAGAGCTCGCAGAACATTTGTTGTTTTGGAAGTCTGCTGTCTGGAATTCTTGCGAGATACCATGCCCATCTGGATTGTCCTAGTTGTAGGGGCGTGTGCACGCTGATAAGACACTGTACAAAAAGAGAGAGAGACAGATACGAGAGTCAACTTTCAGAAATTGTACCACAAGCGAGAGAGATAAAGACAGTAATGATTTATAATACAGTGTACCACGGCATGGACAGACGGGAAACTAATCTTTTAGACACAGTAATAAGACAGTAACATGCGTAACTTTCGCCTTTTAACGTGATCTTTTAGACACAGTAATAAGACAGTGACATGCGTGACTTTCGTCTTTTAACGTGATCTTTCAGACATAGTAATAAGACAGTGACATGCGTGACTTTCGTCTTTTAACGTGATCTTTCAGACATAGTAATAAGACAGTGACATGCATGACTTTCGTCTTTTAACGTGATCTTTCAGACATAGTAATAAGACAGTGACATGTGACTTTCGTCTTTTAACGTGATCTTTTAGACAAAGTAATAAGACAGTGACATATGTGACTTTCGTCTTTTAACGTGATATTTTAGACATAGTACCAAGACATTGACTGACATGAAACTCATCTAATTGGAATTTCCCATGACATTGACAGATGGGACACTCATATCTTAGACATGGTATTAAACAATGTGTTATAGTGGACTAACGGACTATACCGTCCGGATAGCCAACCAGGTCAAACAGCGCGCATGCGCAGAGACTGTTGATAGTTTGTGAAAATGGACAGTGTTTTCCGTAGTCAAGCATAGAGTCAACATTATTAAGAATTTGTATTATATGTAGATTTAAGTTAATGTTTATTGTTGGGCATAAAGACATAATGAAAAACAAAACGTGACACATGTTCGAGACCGTGTAGCAAGACAGCGGAAACCTTGAAATGGTGCTATTTTATACATTACAGTTTATCATGAAAAAGACTTTGACATACGCTAAATGCCTATATTTAATGTAATTTTAAAAGAAAATATATATTAAGTTCAATTCACACCCAGAAAATATGTTTAATATGGTCCTGATGAAACGTTAGAATGATAGGTAATTGAACGCTACTGGTACCCCGTTTTTTAACATGGCCGCCATCTTGGTTGACACGACCCGTAAAATTAAGAATAAAACGTTTAAAAATAATGAAAAAACTTCCTGAATGTTTCCCTCACCCTAACCTGAACCCTAAATCTATCCCTCACCCTAACCTGAACCCTAAATCTATCCCTCACCCTAACCTGAACCCTAAATCTATCCTACCTAACCTAATGAAATGAGGTACCACAGATGAGCATTAGCCGAATGATATCAGTGTTTCTTTCAGGCATACCTCCGGGGGAGCACTGCCCCCCCGGAGCAAGTCAAGTGCCCCCCCCCCGGGGGAAAATGTGTAAGAAAAAATACTTTAAAAAAAAAAAACTACTCTAAATTTAATTTTTTTAAATTTTTAAAAAGTTTTTGAAATGTGTGCCTTTAATCGATTACAATTATTGGAACAAATAAAATATCGCTTTGTTCGATATATATTGATGATCCATAGCGTTCAGGTTAATCTTGTTACAGGCTCGCAGAAATCGATTATAAATATGGTATTGTTTTGAAAATTGGCCGCTCCTGATCATAAGCTAAATCTTACTTTTTCTGATTCGCAGATATCGGTATCTTTTATTTAATTTCATTTTGCAGCTGCAAAAGTTGAAAAACTTTTTAATAACCCTGTATTAAACTACCTTTTCATCGATATAAATGTCTGTAAATTAAATATACCGGTAGTTCTTGCTAAGAAATAAACATGTGCAATCTGTTTTCAAATGATATTGAAAAATAGTATCATGCTTAAAAAATCATTTTTAGCAAACATTTTAATGTAGTAGATTCCATAGATGTATGCTGACATAGATAAAATGAAAATGTAAAAATAATAATAATAATTTTAAAACAAAAAATTAGGAATTTAACTGTTACATACAAATAGTGGACATTTCATCATAATTATTAAATCGAGTATTTCTAATTTTTTAACACAGTTTCGGGAACAGAGTAAAATGATTTTAAAAAATAGTCTTTATTTATTAAATCCCCAATGACTTTTCTTTGTTAATATAATAATAATAAACAATCTTCCCCAGCTGTTTGAACTATTAAAAAAAAAATATTTTAAGATGATAATCCAGTAGAAAGAATATAATATATATTTAAACAACGAATAAAAAAAAATCGAGTATTTCGATTATCTTGTAAATGCCATTTTTGGTAGTAGTTAAAAAAAAATTATATGGAATTGGTTAAAAAAAATTGTTTTCAAGTATAATATCGAAGAGGCAAGTTGTAATGATCTGAAGCAAATTATAGTAGTCTAAATTTCTTAATTAACATTTCAATCAACTGAATATTGAGATTGAGAATTGAAACATTAATTGTATACGGAAAAAAATCACACATTAATAAATATATGAGTCTTTTGTAAACAATTCTTGACTTCTGAACAATTATGTCGGTTACATATGATTTATAAATAAATACCAATTTTGAAAACCCATAAAGATATAGTCTTTAGCCCTTTTTACAGAAAAGCTTTTTTTCTTTTTGACTTTGGTGAAACTTGGAAATATTTTGAAATAAACGTATGTTTTTGGTTTTTCTTTTTCGTTCAAAATGTAAAACTATTTTAGAATTTCTTTTTTGTGATGGATACCTTTTTTTGGAAGGAATTCTTTTTTCTTAATTTTAAAAATATTTTGTAGTAAATTCATTATTTTTATGTAGTTGATCCCAAAAATATTTTAAAATAATAACTTTAAAAATACATTACTTTTCTATTTTAAAAAAATTTTTTGCATACCACACTTAGTCAAGCAGAGACGTCGCTTGACTTTTTATGGCACCCGTGCTACTTTTCGTTTTTTTCCTTCCCTACCTAGCAGTAAAAGTTGATAATTTAATGTAATTACAGCCCAACTTTAAGCCCCTAAAATATACGAGGCCCCATGCAGCTATGTGGGTTGAAAGACCTCACACGATGGCTCTTAGGTCAAATGACACATAAAATCTTAACTAGCATCTCTCACGTTGCTCTACAGTTAAGTGTTTAATGATGCGAAACTAAATTTAACTACGGTATGTAAAAAAAAATGCTCTTGCATTTTGAATTTATCAAAATATTTCCGGGGCCTATAAAGTTTTAAGGGGCGAGTCTAAGCTAAGGAGTATCTCTCGATAAAAAACATACCCTAAGGGATCCCAATTGGACTGAATTTATTTAATATTGTGCTGGTGGAAGAGTTAGTGATGTCCTGTTATTATCGTTATTTCTAGAGCTTCCCACCCAAATATCTGAAATGTTTACATCAGTGGCGCTTCATCCCATTTAGGGCCCTGGCCTGCTCCACCCCATTCTTCCATTGGATCGATTCATCGCTTTACACCTCCATGTGCGAACCCCAACCTTTGTAAGCCCTTCTCTACATCGTCAATCCATCTCAGTCTTGGTCGACCGGTGAGCCGTCTGCACCTAGGTTTCTGCCTGTAGATTTTGTTGCTCCAGAATCCGGCATCCTTTCAATGTGTCCTGCCTAGGGCAGTCTGCCTTTTTTTATATTGTTGTCACTATGGATGGGTATTTGTACAATTGATTTAGCTCTTGGTTTGTACGGATTCCCAAAACAAAATTGTCTATCATCGGGTCATATATTTAGCAGGTTCTCTGCTTTTCTGGTAGGAACCAAGTCTCACTACTGGTCTTGTGATAGTGGTGTATACTACCTTCTTTGTTCCCTTAGCAAGATTTTTGCTTTGAAGTAGCTTTTGTAAATTGAAATAAGAACGGTTGCATGCTGTTATTCTTTCTTGCACCTCCGATTGTATTTCCTCTTGCTTATTTATAGTCACCCCTAGATATTTGAAAGTAGCTACCCTCTCAAAGGCGTAGATGTTCATATTGATGAAGTCATCAGTGCTTATTTCCTGACATTATCATAAATATTGCCTTCGCTTTATTTACATCAAGACCAGCTTTGACCGTCACATCTTCAAGTTCCCTGAAAGTTTTAATTATATCATCAATGGTGTTTCTACCAAGTAGCGCTATATCGTCTGTGTAGGCCAGGTACTGCAGTGGCTGGCTTCATAAAGTTCCTTATGGTTGTTCTGTACCACCTCTCAGGTGCTCACACGTATGTTTCTAATGCTTTTTTTCTTAAGTGATGTTGAAAATGATACACGGATTTCCTTGTCTGAGGCCCAGATTGATTGGGAACTCCCTCAAGTACTCCCTCTGTACTTTGATTCTACTTTTGTAGTTATCCATCGTCATATGTATGAGTCGGGTAAGTTTGTTAAGGACTCCAAGTTCCAGCACAGCATCGTTCATGTATTTCCTGTCTATGCTATCATAACCTGATTTGTAGTCCAGATATAGTTGTTGTATGTTGATGTATTCTTAGCATTTTTCTACGATACATCTAACAGTAAATATATGAACGTTTGAAATGCCCCTTCACACATTGTCTTAAAGATACATTGAATTCAGTGCATGATACCCTCCCTAGGTAACTCTTGTTACCAGTGAAATATCCGTATCAACACCAGGCACAGAAACATTGCAAATCCCATCTACATTCATAGGAGCCATAATGATCAATAAATTGATCGTGGGCCCTTAATAGACAGAAAAAGAAGAAGAAATTTAGTTTGTGTCTGGCACTGGTCGCCATAATGCCTCCCCCGACGCTTGAAAAATTATTTCCCCCGATCAAATGAAAGTCTTATCAAAACATTCGAATCATGTATACTCCAAAATGCACCTTTTGATTGTTAAACAATCACACATTTTCTGCTGCCCTACTTCCCGATAAAAATTACTTGCCATGACAGCCAAATTTGGTGCTGATATATACTGCCCAGCGGCGTGCCTAGTGTTAGCGCCACCCTAGGTGGGTTAACTTTTTTGCTACGCTACCTTTCTCGATAGAAACTCTGCAGATGTCCGTAAAATCCCGCCGCTCTATCTAAAGAAAAAATGACAACTGGGAAGACCAAATGTTCGCCCCCCACACTGCTACGTCACTGACGTAAGTCTTTGATTACAGGGGACAAGATTCATTTTTACACCCCCCTTCCCTCCCCCCCCCCCCCCCCGTTAAACTCTGAAACCTATTATTTTCATCCATTAACACTATGCCCATTAGATGCCCCCGCTAGTCTGGCGCCCGGGGACATATGTCCCATCTGCCAACCCTTAGCTACGCCTTTGGCCACTGAAAAACTGGCACTGCCCCCCCCCCCCCGAACGTCAAAAGTGCCCCCTCGGGGGAAAATTTCTGAAAGAAACACTGAATGATATTGTAGCTCGAAATAACTATAGAGTCTCACTAAAACACGCCCCCGATTTAACCTAAATTCGCACATAATTCAAGCTTGCGTACATTCTCATAAAGCTACAATGCCGTATAAAAATGATTACATGGCATCCAACAATGATTGCATGACATATATAACAAAGATTTTATGGCATCTAACGATGGTCACATGGCATTAATGAGTACATGGCATCTAACAATAATTTCATGTCATCTAACAAATATTGCATGTCATCTAAAAGTACATACATGGCATCTAACGATCATACAATGATGAAATGAATTTCATATTTATTCCATCGCATCGAAATATGATTAAATGGCATCTAAAAGTAATTTCATGTCATCTAAAAATGATTACCTGACATCTAAGAAAATATCATGCAACTAATAAATATTGAACAATTCACAGGTAGCATCCCCTCCAATACGTACTCTCAACAATCTCAAATCAACTCCACAACTCCATTCTACCGCTGCCAAGTTGATGATGCTGACCTTGTACCACGTCACCATACCTGGACTGAACGATCCATTATTTCCTGTTGGCAGACATCCCTTCGGCTCTTCCCGGAACTCAGAATTTTCAAGTTCAGCTCTAAGACAAGGGAATGTACACCTGGGTCAAAGTTCATTGCAGTAGACCAACGCCGACTTCCCGAAGAGGAGATCTACATCAAGTTAGAATGTGACACGAAGAATGGGTTCCAGTTGAAACAGTTTAGAGAGACCACGGCCTGCCTACGGGTATTTCAAGAGAACTTTACCTACACAGAGGCCGACGCATCGTGTGGACTGCACCAATCATTTCTCGTGTCTGTAAAAAATGTGGACAAGTTAGAGATTATTAGACTGGAAGGCTTTGATGTCTGGGTCGGGGCTGATGACATGAAAACTGTAGGAAGTTTTGTTTGGAAAGAGGATTCTACAGTCATGACTGAAGACTTAGCAAGGCGAATCTTTGGCATTGGTGAACCTGATGATTTGGGAAAAAACGAATACTGTGTGCAATATCGCAGTGGACCAAAAGACTTAAATGATCTCGAATGTTCACTTCGATTGTTTTTCGTGTGTGAGCAAAGAATAGATTGGTCTTGTTTATTGTACAGATATCTTTAACACTGCCATTAATTTGTGTGTTCTCGTGGTTGGTTTTCTTTTAGTTATTCTCATTACATTTTACACCAGAGTTTATTAAACGCAATTTTACTTAAATTTTTTTCTCACACCCTTCCTGCTTCACTCTTTCTGTCTCACTCTCCCTGTCTTACTCTCCTTGTCTCACTCTCCCTGTCTCACTCTCCTTGTCTCACTTTCCCTGTCTCACTCTCCCTGTCTCACTCTCAATGTCTGACTCTACCTTCTCCCGCTGCCCCCTTTCCTTCTCCCCTTCCTATACCTTCCTCTCCCTCCCTTCCTCACCTCCCCCATCCCATTCCAAGTTCTTACCCTTCCCCCTCTGACTCCTCCCATCTTCCACCTTCACCCTTCTTCCCCTTCCACCTAACTCATACCCCTTTTTCCCCTTTCTCCTTCAAATATAAATCTTTGACTACATCAGAAAATTGCAACATAAACTACAACTACATATACAGCTCCAACTAGAACTAAACCAGTAGCTTCTCCATCCACAACTGCATTTATAGCTTAAAAAACAACTCCACCAACGGCAACTACATCTTCTACAATAAATACAACTAAATCTACAAAATCAACAACAGCTACACATGCTAATGTAAGTAAATCTCCAGATAAAACTAAAACTACTTCAAAGGCAACTACATCTACAACTGCAAATACATCCATAACTATGACTACATATACAGCTACAACTACAACAAAGAATAAAATGTACAAACAAATTATAGAGTAATGGCAATAAATCTATAACTAGAACTACATCTACAGCTGCAACTAAAACTTTTGCTACAGTCTCAACTACAGGATCATTTATAATAAAAAAATCAACAACTCCATCTACAGCTACAAGTATTTCTCCACATACATCTACTATCTCATTTATAGAAATAGCGAGAAAAACATCATAACTACATCAAATAAAAATACAATTATGAGTTCATTACCCTTCAGTACTGGTAACTGAATATGTAAAAACAAGTGTATGTTTCTGTTTGATCTAAATCCATTCATCCACGCAGTAGCCTTTGTTTGGTATTATATTTTTACACCTCATATTTGAGGGGTTTTCTTACGAATTTTAGGCCCCTATCACAGCACGTTGCATCTAATTAAGTCGCGCCCACCCCTCCCAACCCGGGTTCCCCGCCCCAGTTTTTCAATATTTTTGTGAACATGACTAATGTTTGAAAATTTCATTTAGCATACCAACTTATTGGTATTTAAAATCTGGCAATAGGGTGAAAATACAAAACAAATGAAAATGGAGTTATGCACATCTGTTGTTTGAAGGATTTTCAAAGACGCTTTTTGCCTTTAGCAATCAATTATTAATTAAATATAAAATTAAGCACCTGAACTGGACTTTTACTGGAAAAGACAACTGACAACGTCAACGACATATTAAAAATAATATAAGACTAACAATTGAATTAACAAGAAAACGAATTGGAAAACAGTAAATAGTCATTAGTAGCCGCCATACTTTCCTTTCATATTTGCATGATTTAACTCAAACTCTGTTTTCTTAAATTGACATTTTTCTTTTTGAAATATTATTAAATTTTTAAAATTGTGTCTTTTATATATGTGCTCAAATGAATAACTACAAATACAATGTCAATGTCATAAAAAACATTTCCATTTATTTGGATCATTAAACAAATTTTATGTAGGGACTTTGACAGTAATGTTAAATATTATGCCTATTCACATTACCATAAATGAAACATAATTTTAAAAGGCTAGTTATAGGCATTTATAAAAAAATTCATTAAACCCCCTTCTTTATGTTTGAGTTTGTATTTAACTGCAAACCTATGACCGAATTTCCAAATTTCTGACTTATTTAGCCCAAATCCTTTTTATGGTAAAAGGTAAGATTTTTGGAGACATTCTGATGATTCTCAATGAAAGATATGACCCAATAAAAAAAAAAAACTTTTAAATTACATCAAAACTTTTTATTTTATGATAATTGTATTTAAAGGTATGTAAAGAAAAACATAACATGTATTTTAATAAATGGCATGCTTCAGTTATATTTTGAATCAATTCTTATATTTATAAAAGTTAAGTAGAAGTCTTTTAAACAAAATAAAGTTGAATGCAATAGATCAGGACTGGTACAACTCAAAATGTAAAGTGGGCCGTAATACTTAATGAAAAACTTGTGCGGGCCGTAATACTTAATGAAAAATTTGTGATGGGCAAAAAATAATAGGACGCGGGCTAAAGCTAATAAGAAAATAATAATAATAAAGAATATTTTGTTACTTTGCTGGCCGCCAAGTGGGTGTTGGCGGGCCATATGTGTAGGCCTGCAATAGATTATAAATAAAAACTACTAACATCACCAACAATCAGGCTAATACGAACATACAAGTACCGGGGTAGTGATTTAATTTTAAAAGGTAATGGGGATGTTCTGCCTGTCATTTTCTATTTAGACTGCTCTTTGGTCTTGTTGTTAATCCACAATCTCTCATTCATAAACTTTGTCTTTGTCCAAAAAGGCCTCCTTATATTGACTAATTATCTTTTTTTTTTTTAACTGAATCATTTAAAATCAAATGCACTGCCACATCTCTGTGTAATTAACATACAAAATAAAATCATTGCATAGGAGGCCATGACTAATAACCTACCTATACTTGATATAGGCCTTAATCCTTGCTCATCATTCACATTAATTTTCATTCAGTGACATTTATGTTGTGCACTATTTGAGACTGCTATAAAAAGTAGAACCATGACCATGTGTTTTATCAAGCTAGAGAGTGTGGTTCAGGATATGAGCCAATCATCTTTGAATATAAAGAAATTGTCATTCCCTTTTTTTTTCATATGTGTGTGATTGTGGATGTCCCATAACCACCATTGATGTGTTGAATTTTATTTATTGCTCATAAAATTATAATAATTTTAAAGTTTTGATCACACAACCACTAATAGTTAAGTAACTGTATTCATATTTGTGTGATACCATACACCACAGATGTGTTAGTTAATGACAAATCTATAACATAAACTTATGGTACCACAGATATGTTAATTAATGACTAATGTAGAACAAAAACTTATGGAAATCTGCCGTTTCTCTCAATGTATCGGCCGCGAAGATTCATGGGACATTACTCTTCAAAAGCCACTCACTCCCAGAGCTGGATCATATCATTTTAATTATAATTATTATTTTTGCCTCTGCTGTTTATGCCTAGCTTTTTAGTCCATGGAAAGGTGGTTATAAAGTGATCCCACAGTTTTTTTTCTTCCTCACCACAGAATCTTCAGAAGTACTGCAGCCGCATTAGCATGCTATAGAGAGACAATACGATACTGACAATCAAATAAAGAAGATTTTTGGCTGGGAGTTGGCATTCTGGGCTTGATTGGCTTATCAAGTGAGAAATATTTATTAAAAAATAAATTAGCTCATTTTTTAAAGTTTTCCCAAAACTAAAAATTGCCAGTCATCTTTGTCTGTTTGACAACACACATAAATATTTCTCATTGCATATACATAATGCATGTTAATTTGATATTATAATTTTATATTTATATATATATATATAATATACACTATGTCAAATGTTGGTTAAGTTATTTTTCAAACAATATTTTGTCTTTTACCTTCTTTAAAAAAACATATTTAGACAAACCTCACAAAGTCATTGGAACATCAGCATAGATTTTAAAATAGCCAGCTTTTTTTTTTTCAACAAGTGGTTGTGTTTCAGACTTTTGATATCTCTAAAAAAAAAACTGTTTATGACTTTATCACTTGTGTTAAGATTGTACTAAATATTAAAGGATGTCCCTCTGCGGCCCTCATCAGTGTTGGTGTATCTGACAGGTCAGTGGCAAGGCAGATGTGCAAGACAAGCCAAACTTTTACTTGAGCGGAGACAGAGAACAGTTTCTTTGTCTTGCAGAATGAACAACAAAGACAGCTGTATGAGAAATGTCATGACGGCATAGTTTCACCAGGTGGTCAAGGCCTTGTTAGCTCAAAAGGTAGTTATCATTCAGATTTCAGTTTCTTTACCTAATGTGCAGCTCTGCCCATCAGTTTATGCATTGAATAAAATGGGTTATTTATCTTTTTCTTACAATATCAGTCATATTGTTTTTAATTACAGATTATTCAGTTTAAATATTTATTTCAACTGTTTTACCCATAACTGGGAGTGACCCCAAATAAGATTCAAACCCACTTCCACTAAAGCATGAGACAGACAATGTTACCATGGTAATTGTAGGCAGTGGCATCCTTGTTACCTTCAATTATCGAATAATCTTAGTTTAAATAAATTTAAATATTAGTTTTAAAGATGGGGAACATTGAAAGTTCTGTTTCATTCATTTCATGGTCCATGCTGTTAAAGCCAGATAAAGTCATACAGTTTCATGAATGTTTTTTTTCCCTCCATTTTACTGTACATCCAATTCTATTTGATTTAATCAATAATAATATTTATTTTATTCATAAGAAATGTCAATTTGAAAACAACAGAATTTTGATTTTAACATTTAAATAATTTTTTATTCATTTATTGCTCTCTTTTAAAACTCTTGGAATCTGCATATTTTCTCCACTATGTTGGCACCTGAGCTGTGTACACCTGTAATTGGTACCTGTAAGTTGTGCACATCTGTAATTGGCAGCTCTAAGTTGTGCACATCTGTATTTTGCAGCTCTAAGTTGTGAACATATGTAACTGGCATCTCTAAGTTGTGTACATATGTAATTATTACCCCTAAGTTGTGCACATCTGTAATTATTACCTATAAGTTGTGTACATCTGTAATTGGCAGCTCTAAATTGTGAACATATTTAATTAGCAGCTCTAAGTTATGTGCAATTGTAATTGACTGTTCTAAGTGGTGCACATATGTAATTGACAGCTCTAAGTTGTGCACATATGTAATTGACAGCTCTAAGTTGTGCACATCTGTAATTGACAGCTCTAAGATGTGCACATATGTAATTGGTAGCTCTAAGTTGTGCACATATGTTATTGGCAGCTCTAAGTTGTGCACATATGTTATTGGCAGCTCTAAGTTGTGCACATCTGTAATTGGCAGCTCTAAGTTGTGCACATATGTATTTGGCAGCTCTAAGTTGTGCTAATATGTAATTGGCAGCTCTAAGTTCTGCACATAAGTAATTGTCAGCTCTAAGTTGTGTACATCTGTAATTGACAGCTCTAAGTTTTGCACATCTGTAATTGGCACTTCTCAGTTGTGCACATTTGTAATTGGCAGCTCTAAGTTCAGCACATATGTAATTGGCACCTCTCAGTTGTGCACATTTGTAATTGGCAGCTCTAAGTTGTGCACATCTGTAATGGGCAGCTCTAAGTTGTGTACATCTGTAAATGACAGCTCTAAGTTATGCACATCAGTAATTAACAGCTCTAAAATTTTCACATTTGTAGTTGACATCTTTAGGCTGTTCACATATGCACCTAAAAATAAGCAGCCTCACTTCTGGTTAATTGTGCAAAGTTTCCTGTGCAATGCACATACAAATATTTTAGAGTTTAAAAATATATTCCTCCCAAATTAATCCACTTTATAAAATATTGTGTCTTCGACTTTGAAAATTTTGTTTCATGTGGCCTTTAATTATTCTTTTAAAATTAAAACTTTTGTTTAAATGAGTCTTGCATGGGGATCTGACTTATGTTTTAAATGTGAGAGGTATCTCTCGAAAGAAATATCTTCTTGGCACTATGCCAATGTGATTAATTTAATTAAGCCAAATTACCACACAAACATAATAACCTATCTATATACATATAGACTGAAACAAAGTCTTTGTCAAAGGAGAAAATAACTGCAAGTATTTATTCACAAGGGTGTTTACATTTAACTTCGTAGTTCACTCCTTTGTTAGATATAATATATATATACAAATGAAATACAGTACATTTTGTAAGTAAGATGTTGGAATACAAGTTTCCCTAAAATACTGATATTATCATCATTGTAAATGCTATATTTGCTCAATGTTAGATGTTCAATCGATGTAGACTTAGCCATATATAGTTTCACTGTTGATCTCAGTGGATCAATAAGTATTTGAGTTTCTTCTGTTACAGAAGTGTGTCCTCCGTTCCTGTCTTCGGGACATTTTAAAGTGAAGCAAAGTAGGCATTCCAGGTCGTAGAGCGCGGCAACTTCTTGTTCCAAGAGGTTCCGATGGATCTCTGCTGTGGGGAAGTAGACTTTCCAGAGATAAATCGTGGGTGAAAATAGTCCTTGAATCTCAAGTCCTTATCGTAGCCGTAGGTAGTTTGGTGTGGGATATGAAACGTTCCCCTAGTTCCAGCTTCAAGATACGTCGGTTCAGTAAGAATAAACATGGCTAAATGTGAAATGATACAAAATATATATGAAGTATCTAGGTGAATAGTCATATGCTGACGTGTCCCATTCCAACAGCAACGAATTTATATCGAGGTATTGAAGGTGACATAGCTTGTACATATACATCTAATGTGTGGATAGATTTATTAGCCTTTGTCATTGTCAGCGTAAGCATGTGTGGCTTAACGACAATGTTGGACAAATAAAGCATTTTAATTAAGGTATAATACATTGAATCATTAACAAACATTAATTAAACAGGAACACAATATACATGTTCTCCTCTTGTTAAAAGAGACATGGCGAGTGGGAATGACAACCTACCATCACCATGATGGGTTGCCTTTCCCCTATGACAGTGTGTCGCAGCCTGTGACGCAGGCGTGCTTATAAACAAACTGACATATAGAACATATTATATAACAATCACGATCGAAACATAACAAGTGCATTAATAAAAAGTATCAGAATCATGGTTGCACACTTAGTAGTATTCTAAGTTGCAGCTTATGATCATACTAATTATTGTGGCAGATATTGATCTATTCTCTGTATGAAACTGTACAACTAATTGTGGCAGACGTTGAACTAGTCTCTAGATGAAACTGTACAACTTATTGTGGAAGACATTTATCTATTCTCTATATGACACTGTACAACTTATTTTGGCAGACATTGGTCTATTCTCTATATGAAACTGTACAACTTATTGAGTCAGACATTGGTCTATTCTCTATATGAAACTGTACAACTTATTGTGGCAGACATTGGTCTATTCTCTATATGAAACTGTAAAACTTATTGTAAACTTTTGTCAGACATTAATCTATTCTCTATATGAAACTGTACAACTTATTGAGGCAGACATTGGTCTATTCTCTATATGAAACTGTACAACTTATTGAGGCAGACATTGGTCTATTCTCTATATGAAACAGTACAACTTTTTGTGGTCGACATTAGTCTATTCTCTATATGAAACTGTACAACTTATTGTGGCAGACACTAATCTATTCTCTATATGAAACTGTGCAACTTATTGTGGCAGAAATTGGTCTATTCTCTATATGAAACTGTACAACTTATTGAGTCAGACATTGGTCTATTCTCTATATGAAACTGTACAACTTATTGAGCCAGACATTGGTCTATTCTCTATATGAAACAGTACAACTTTTTGTGGTCGACATTAGTCTATTCTCTATATGAAACTGTACAACTTATTGTGGCAGACACTAATCTATTCTCTATATGAAACTGTACACCTTTTTTTGGCAGACATTGGTCTATTCTCTATATGAAACTGTACAACTTATTGTGGCAGACATTGGTCTATTCTCTATATGAAACTGTACAACTTATTGTAGCAGACATTGGTCTATTCTCTATATGAAACTGTACAACTTATTGTAGCAGACATTGAACTAGTCCCTATATGAAACAGTACCATTTTTTATGGCCGACATTGGTCTATTCTCTATATGAAACTGCACAACTTATTGAGTCAGACATTGGTCTATTCTCTATATGAAACTGTACAACTTATTGTGGCAGACATTGGTCTATTCTCTATATGAAACTGTACAACTTATTGTAGCAGACATTGGTCTATTCTCTATATGAAACTGTACAACTTATTGTAGCAGACATTGGTCTATTCTCTATATGAAACTGTACAACTTATTGTAGCAGACATTGAACTAGTCCCTATATGAAACAGTACCATTTTTTATGGCCGACATTGGTCTATTCTCTATATGAAACTGCACAACTTATTGAGTCAGACATTGGTCTATTCTCTATATGAAACTGTACAACTTATTGTGGCAGACATTGGTCTATTCTCTATATGAAATTGTACAACATATTGTGGCATACATTGATCTATTTTCTAAATGAAACTGTACACCTTATTGAGGCAGACATTGGTATATTCTCTATATGAAACTGTACAACTTATTGAGGCAGACATTGGTCTACTCTCTATATGAAACAGTACAACTTATTGTGGCAGACATTGGTCTATTCTCTATATGAAACTGTACAACTTATTGTGGCAGACATTGATCTATTCTCTATATGAAACTGTACAACGTATTGTGGCAGACATTGGTCTATTCTCTATATGAAACTGTAAAACTTATTGTAAACTTTTATCAGACATTGGTCTAGTCTCTATATGAAACTGTACAACTTTTTGTGGTCGACATTAGTCTATTCTCTATATGAAACTGTACAACTTATTGTGGCAGACACTAATCTATTCTCTATATGAAATTGTGCAACTTATTGTGGCAGACATTGAACTATTCTCTATATGAAACAGTACAATTTTTTGGGGCCGACATTGGTCTATTCTCTATATGAAACTGTACAACTTATTGAGTCAGACATTGGTCTATTCTCTATATGAAACTGTACAACTTATTGTGGCAGACATTTATCTCTTCTCTAAATGAAACTGTACACCTTTTTTTGGCAGACATTGGTCTATTCTCTATATGAAACTTTACAACTTATTGTAGCAGACATTGGTCTATTCTATATATATATAACTGTACAACTTATTGTGGCAGACATTGGTCTATTCTCTATATGAAACTGTACAACTTATTGTAGCAGACATTGAACTAGTCCCTATATGAAACAGTACCATTTTTTATGGCCGACATTGGTCTATTCTCTATATGAAACTGTACAACTTATTGAGTCAGACATTGGTCTATTCTCTATATGAAACTGTACAACTTTTTGTGGCAGACATTTATCTCTTCTCTATATGAAACTGTACAACTTATTGTAGCAGACATTGGTCTATTCTCTATATGTAACGGTACAACTTATTGTAAACTTTTGTCAGACATTGGTCTATTCTCTATATGAAACTGTACAACTTATTGTGGCAAACACTGATCTATTCTCTATTTGAAACTGTACAACTTATTGAGTCAGACATTGGTCTATTCTTTATATGAAACTGTACACCTTATTTTGGCAGACATTGGTATATTCTCCAAATGAAACTGTACAACTTATTGTGGCAGACATTGGTCTATTCTCTATATGAAACTGTACAACTTTTTGAGTCAGACATTGGTCTATTCTCTATATGAAACTGTACAACTTATTGAGTCAGACATTGGTCTATTCTCTATATGAAACTGTACAACTTATTGTGGTAAACACTGATCTATTCTCTATATGAAACTGTACAACATATTGAGTCAGACATTGGTCTATTCTCTATATGAAATGGTACAACTTATTGTGGCAGACATTTATCTCTTCTCTATATGAAACTGTACAAATTATTGTAGCAGACATTGGTCTATTCTCTATATGTAACTGTACAACTTATTGTGGCAGACATTTATCTCTTCTCTAAATGAAACTATACACCTTATTTTGGCAGACATTGGTCTATTATATATATATATATAACAGTACAACTTATTGTGGCAGACATTGGTCTATTCTCTATATGAAACTGTACAACTTATTGTAGCAGACATTGGTCTATTCTCTATATATAACTACAACTTATTGTAAACTTTTGTCAGACATTGGTTTATTCTCTATATGAAACTGTTCAACGTATAGTAGCTGACATTGAACTAGTCTTTATATGAAACAGTACTACTTTTTGTGGTAGACATTTATCTCTTCTCTATATGAAACTGTACAACTTATTTTGGCAGACATTGGTCTATTTTCTATATGAAACTGTACAACTTATTGTGGCAGACATTGGTGTATTCTCTATATGAAACTGTACAACTTATTGTAGCAGAGATTGGTCTATTCTCTATATGAAACTGTACAACTTATTGTGGCAGACATTTATCTCTTCTCTAAATGAAACTATACACCTTATTTTGGCAGACATTGGTCTATTATATATATATATATATAACAGTACAACTTATTGTGGCAAAATTTGGTCTATTCTCTATATGAAACTGTACAACTTATTGTAGCAGACATTGGTCTATTCTCTATATGTAACTATACAACTTATTGTAAACTTTTGTCAGACATTGGTCTATTCTCTATATTAAACTGTACAACATATTGTAGCAGACATTGAACTAGTCTTTATAAGAAACAGTACTACTTTTTGTGGTTGACATTAGTCTATTTTCTATATGAAACTGTACAACTTATTGAGTCAGACATTGGTCTATTCTCTATATGAAACTGTACAACTTATTGTTGCAGACATATATATTCTCTATATGAAACTGTACAACTTATTGAGTCAGACATTGGTCTATTCTCTATATGAAACTGTACAACTTATTGTAGCAGACTTTGAACTATTCTCTATATGAAACTGTACCATTTTTAATGGCCGACATTGGTCTATTTTCTATATGTAACGGTACAACTTATTGTAAACTTTTGTCAGACATTTGTCTATTCTCTATATGAAACTGTACAAGTTATTGTGGCAAACACTGATATATTCTCTATATGAAACTGTACAACTTATTGAGTCAGACATTGGTCTATTCTCTATATGAAACTGTACAACTTATTGTGGCAGACATTTATCTCTTCTCTAAATGAAACTGTACACATTATTTTGGCAGACTTTGGTCTATTCTTTATATGAAACTGTAAAACTTATTGTGGCAGACATTGGTCTATTATATATATATATATAACTGTACAACTTATTGTGGCAGACATTGGTCTATTCTCTATATGAAATGTACAACTTATTGTAGCAGACTTTGGTCTATTCTCTTTATTTAACTATACAACTTATTGTAAACTTTTGTCAGACATTGGTCTGTTCTCTATATGAAACTGTACAACTTATTGTAGCAGACATTGAACTAGTCTCTATATGAAACTATACAACTTTTTGTGGTGGACATTAGTCTATTCTCTATATGAAACTGTACAAATTATTGAGTCAGACATGTATCTCTTCTCTATATGAGACTGTACAACTTATTGTAGCAGACATTGAACTAGTCTCTATATGAAACAGTACCATTTTTTATGGCCGACATTGGTCTATTCTCTATATGAAACTGTACAACTTATTGTGGCAAACACTTATCTATTCTCTATATAAAACTGTACAACTTATTGAGTCAGACATTTTTCTATTCTCTATATGAAACTGTACAACTTATTTTGGCAGACATTTATCTCTTCTCTATATGAAACTTTACAACTTATTGTAGCAGACATTGGTCTTTTCTCTATATGAAACTGTACAAGTAATTGAGTCAGACATTGGTCTATTCTCTATATGAAACTGTACAATTTATTGTGGCAGACATTGGTCTATTCTCTATATGAAACTGTACAACTTATTGTAGCAGACATTGGTCTATTCTCTTCATTAAACTATACAACTTATTGTAAACTTTTGTCAGACATTGGTCTGTTCTCTATATGAAACTGTACAACTTATTGTGGCAGACATTGGTCTATTCTCTATATGAAACTGTACAACTTATTGTAGCAGACATTGGTCTATTCTCTTTATTAAACTATACAACTTATTGTAAACTTTTGTCAGACATTGGTCTATTCTCTATATTAAACTGTACAACATATTGTAGCAGACATTGAACTAGTCTTTATAAGAAACAGTACAACTTTTTGTGGTGGACATTAGTCTATTCTCTATATGAAACTGTACAACTTATTGAGTCAGACATTGGTCTATTCTCTATATGAAACTGTACAACTTATTGTGGCAGACATTTATCTCTTCTCTATATGAAACTTTACAACTTATTGTAGCAGACATTGGTCTATTCTCTATATGTAACGGTAAACTTATTGTAAACTTTTGTCAGACATTGGTCTATTCTCTATATGAAACTGTACAACTTATTGTGGCAAACACTGATCTATTCTCTATATGAAACTGTACAACTTATTGAGTCAGACATTGGTCTATTCTCTATATGAAACTGTACAACTTATTGTGGCAGACATTTATCTCTTCTCTATAGGAAACTTTACAACTTATTGTAGCAGACATTGGTCTATTCTCTATATGTAACGGTAAACTTATTGTAAACTTTTGTCAGACATTGGTCTATTCTCTATATGAAACTGTACAACTTATTGTAGCAGACATTAAACTAGTCTCTATATGAAACAGTACAACGTATTGTGGCAAACACTGATCTATTCTCTATATGAAACTGTACAACTTATTGAGTCAGACATTGGTCTATTCCCTATATGAAACTGTACAATTTATTGTGGCAGACATTTATCTCTTCTCTAAATGAAACTGTACACCTTATTTTGGCAGACATTGGTCTATTCTCAATATGAAACTGTACAACATATTGTGGCAGACATTGGTCTATTCTATATATATAACTGTACAAATTATTGTGGCAGACATTGAACTAGTCTATATATGAAACAGTACAACTTTTTGAGTCAGACATTGGTCTATTCCCTATATGAAACTGTACAATTTATTGTGGCAGACATTTATCTCTTCTCTAAATAAAACTGTACACCTTATTTTGGCAGACATTGGTCTATTCTCTATATGAAACTGTACAATGTATTGTAGCAGACATTTGTCTATTCTCTATATGAAACTATATAACTTATTGTAAACTTTTGTCAGACATTGGTCTATTCTCTATATGAAACTGTACAACTTATTGTAGCAGACATTGAACTAGTCTATATATGAAACAGTACAACTTTTTGTGGTGGACATTAGTCTATTTTCTATATGAAACTGTACAACTTATTGAGTCAGACATTGGTCTATTCCCTATATGAAACTGTACAATTTATTGTGGCAGACATTTATCTCTTCTCTAAATAAAACTGTACACCTTATTTTGGCAGACATTGGTCTATTCTCCATATGAAACTGTACAATGTATTGTAGCAGACATTTGTCTATTCTCTATATGAAACTATATAACTTATTGTAAACTTTTGTCAGACATTGGTCTATTCTCTATATGAAACTGTACAACTTATTGTAGCAGACATTGAACTAGTCTATATATGAAACAGTACAACTTTTTGTGGTGGACATTAGTCTATTTTCTATATGAAACTGTACAACTTATTGAGTCAGACATTGGTCTATTCTCTATATGAAACTGTACAACTTATTGAGTCAGACATTGGTCTATTCTCTATATGAAACTGTACAACTTATTGTAGCAGACTTTGAACTATTCTCTATATGAAACTGTACCATTTTTAATGGCCGACATTGGTCTATTTTCTATATGTAACGGTACAACTTATTGTAAACTTTTGTCAGACATTTGTCTATTCTCTATATGAAACTGTACAACTTATTGTGGCAAACACTGATCTATTCTCTATATGAAACTGTACAACTTATTGAGTCAGACATTGGTCTATTCTCTTTATAAAACTGTACAACTTATTGTAGCAGACATTGAACTAGTCTCTATATGAAACAGTACCATTTTTTATGGCTGACATTGATCTTTTCTCTATATGAAACTGTACAACTTATTGTGGCAGACATTTATCTCTTCTCTATATGAAACTGTACAACTTATTGTAGCAGACATTGGTCTATTCTCTATATGTAAAGGTACAACTTATTGTAAACATTTTCAGACAATGGTCTATTCTCTATATGAAACTGTACAACTTATTGTGGCAAAAACTGATCTATTCTCTATAGGAAACTGTACAACTTATTGAGTCAGACATTGGTCTATTCTCTATATGAAACTGTACAACTTATTGTGGCAGACATTTATCTCTTCTCTAAATGAAACTGTACACCTTATTTTGGCAGACTTTGGTCTATTCTCTATATGAAACTAAAACTTATTGTGGCAGACATTGGTCTATTATATATATATATATATAACTGTACAACTTATTGTGGCAGACATTGGTCTATTCTCTATATGAAATGTACAACTTATTGTAGCAGACTTTGGTCTATTCTCTTTATTTAACTATACAACTTATTGTAAACTTTTGTCAGACATTGGTCTGTTCTCTATATGAAACTGTACAACTTATTGTAGCAGACATTGAACTAGTCTCTATATGAAACAGTACAACTTTTTGTGGTGGACATTAGTCTATTCTCTATATGAAACTGTACAAATTATTGAGTCAGACATGTATCTCTTCTCTATATGAGACTGTACAACTTATTGTAGCAGACATTGGTCTATTCTCTTCATTAAACTATACAACTTATTGTAAACTTTTGTCAGACATTGGTCTGTTCTCTATATGAAACTGTACAACTTATTGTGGCAGACATTGGTCTATTCTCTATATGAAACTGTACAACTTATTGTAGCAGACATTGGTCTATTCTCTTTATTAAACTATACAACTTATTGTAAACTTTTGTCAGACATTGGTCTATTCTCTATATTAAACTGTACAACATATTGTAGCAGACATTGAACTAGTCTTTATAAGAAACAGTACAACTTTTTGTGGTGGACATTAGTCTATTCTCTATATGAAACTGTACAACTTATTGAGTCAGACATTGGTCTATTCTCTATATGAAACTGTACAACTTATTGTGGCAGACATTTATCTCTTCTCTATATGAAACTTTACAACTTATTGTAGCAGACATTGGTCTATTCTCTATATGTAACGGTAAACTTATTGTAAACTTTTGTCAGACATTGGTCTATTCTCTATATGAAACTGTACAACTTATTGTGGCAAACACTGATCTATTCTCTATATGAAACTGTACAACTTATTGAGTCAGACATTGGTCTATTCTCTATATGAAACTGTACAACTTATTGTAGCAGACATTAAACTAGTCTCTATATGAAACAGTACAACGTATTGTGGCAAACACTGATCTATTCTCTATATGAAACTGTACAACTTATTGAGTCAGACATTGGTCTATTCCCTATATGAAACTGTACAATTTATTGTGGCAGACATTTATCTCTTCTCTAAATGAAACTGTACACCTTATTTTGGCAGACATTGGTCTATTCTCAATATGAAACTGTACAACATATTGTGGCAGACATTGGTCTATTCTATATATATAACTGTACAACTTATTGTGGCAGACATTGAACTAGTCTATATATGAAACAGTACAACTTTTTGAGTCAGACATTGGTCTATTCCCTATATGAAACTGTACAATTTATTGTGGCAGACATTTATCTCTTCTCTAAATAAAACTGTACACCTTATTTTGGCAGACATTGGTCTATTCTCTATATGAAACTGTACAATGTATTGTAGCAGACATTTGTCTATTCTCTATATGAAACTATATAACTTATTGTAAACTTTTGTCAGACATTGGTCTATTCTCTATATGAAACTGTACAACTTATTGTAGCAGACATTGAACTAGTCTATATATGAAACAGTACAACTTTTTGTGGTGGACATTAGTCTATTTTCTATATGAAACTGTACAACTTATTGAGTCAGACATTGGTCTATTCCCTATATGAAACTGTACAATTTATTGTGGCAGACATTTATCTCTTCTCTAAATAAAACTGTACACCTTATTTTGGCAGACATTGGTCTATTCTCCATATGAAACTGTACAATGTATTGTAGCAGACATTTGTCTATTCTCTATATGAAACTATATAACTTATTGTAAACTTTTGTCAGACATTGGTCTATTCTCTATATGAAACTGTACAACTTATTGTAGCAGACATTGAACTAGTCTATATATGAAACAGTACAACTTTTTGTGGTGGACATTAGTCTATTCTCTATATGAAACTGTACAACTTATTGTGGCAAACACTGATCTATTCTCTATATGAAACTGTACAACTTATTGAGTCAGACATTGGTCTATTCTCTTTATAAAACTGTACAACTTATTGTAGCAGACATTGAACTAGTCTCTATATGAAACAGTACCATTTTTTATGGCTGACATTGATCTTTTCTCTATATGAAACTGTACAACTTATTGTGGCAGACATTTATCTCTTCTCTATATGAAACTGTACAACTTATTGTAGCAGACATTGGTCTATTCTCTATATGTAAAGGTACAACTTATTGTAAACATTTTCAGACAATGGTCTATTCTCTATATGAAACTGTACAACTTATTGTGGCAAAAACTGATCTATTCTCTATAGGAAACTGTACAACTTATTGAGTCAGACATTGGTCTATTCTCTATATGAAACTGTACAACTTATTGTGGCAGACATTTATCTCTTCTCTAAATGAAACTGTACACCTTATTTTGGCAGACTTTGGTCTATTCTCTATATGAAACTAAAACTTATTGTGGCAGACATTGGTCTATTATATATATATATATAACTGTACAACTTATTGTGGCAGACATTGGTCTATTCTCTATATGAAATGTACAACTTATTGTAGCAGACTTTGGTCTATTCTCTTTATTTAACTATACAACTTATTGTAAACTTTTGTCAGACATTGGTCTGTTCTCTATATGAAACTGTACAACTTATTGTAGCAGACATTGAACTAGTCTCTATATGAAACAGTACAACTTTTTGTGGTGGACATTAGTCTATTCTCTATATGAAACTGTACAAATTATTGAGTCAGACATGTATCTCTTCTCTATATGAGACTGTACAACTTATTGTAGCAGACATTGAACTAGTCTCTATATGAAACAGTACCATTTTTTATGGCCGACATTGGTCTATTCTCTATATGAAACTGTACAACTTATTGTGGCAAACACTTATCTATTCTCTATATAAAACTGTACAACTTATTGAGTCAGACATTTTTCTATTCTCTATATGAAACTGTACAACTTATTGTGGCAGACATTTATCTCTTCTCTATATGAAACTTTACAACTTATTGTAGCAGACATTGGTCTTTTCTCTATATGAAACTGTACAAGTAATTGAGTCAGACATTGGTCTATTCTCTATATGAAACTGTACAATTTATTGTGGCAGACATTGGTCTATTCTCTATATGAAACTGTACAACTTATTGTAGCAGACATTGGTCTATTCTCTTCATTAAACTATACAACTTATTGTAAACTTTTGTCAGACATTGGTCTGTTCTCTATATGAAACTGTACAACTTATTGTGGCAGACATTGGTCTATTATATATATATATAACTGTACAAGTTGTTGTGGCAGACATTGGTCTATTCTCTTTATTAAACTATACAACTTATTGTAAACTTTTGTCAGACATTGGTCTGTTCTCTATATGAAACTGTACAACTTATTGTAGCAGACATTGAATTAGTCTCTATATGAAACAGTACAACTTTTTGCGGTGGACATTAGTCTTTTCTCTATATGAAACTGTACAAATTATTGAGTCAGACATGTATCTCTTCTCTATATGAAACTGTACAACTTCTTGTAGCAGACATTGAACTAGTCTCTATATGAAACAGTACCATTTTTTATGGCCGACATTGGTCTATTCTGTATATGAAACTGTACAACTTATTGTGGCAAACACTGATCTATTCTCTATATGAAACTGTACAACTTATTGAGTCAGACATTGGTCTTTTCTCTATATGAAACTGTACAACTTATTGTGGCAGACATTGATCTATTCTATATATATAACTGTACAACTTATTTAGTCAGACATTTATCTATTCTCTATATGAAACTGTACAACTTATTGTAGCAGACATTGGTCTATTCTCTATATGTAACTATACAACTTATTGTAAACTTTTGTCAGACATTGGTCTATTCTCTATATTAAACTGTACAACATATTGTAGCAGACATTGAACTAGTCTTTATAAGAAACAGTACAACTTTTTGTGGTGGACATTAGTCTATTCTCTATATGAAACTGTACAACTTATTGAGTCAGACATTGGTCTATTCTCTATATGAAACTGTACAACTTATTGTGGCAGACATTTATCTCTTCTCTATATGAAACTTTACAACTTATTGTAGCAGACATTGGTCTATTCTCTATATGTAACGGTACAACTTCTTGTAAACTTTTGTCAGACATTGGTCTATTCTCTTTATGAAACTGTACAACTTATTGTGGCAAACACTGATCTATTCTCTATATGAAACTGTACAACTTATTGAGTCAGACATTGGTCTATTCTCTATATGAAACTGTACAACTTATTGTGGCAGACATTTATCTCTTCTCTATATGAAACTTTACAACTTATTGTAGCAGACATTGGTCTATTCTCTATATGTAACGGTAAACTTATTGTAAACTTTTGTCAGACATTGGTCTATTCTCTATATGAAACTGTACAACTTATTGTAGCAGACATTAAACTAGTCTCTATATGAAACAGTACAACGTATTGTGGCAAACACTGATCTATTCTCTATATGAAACTGTACAACTTATTGAGTCAGACATTGGTCTATTCCCTATATGAAACTGTACAATTTATTGTGGCAGACATTTATCTCTTCTCTAAATGAAACTGTACACCTTATTTTGGCAGACATTGGTCTATTCTCAATATGAAACTGTACAACATATTGTGGCAGACATTGGTCTATTCTATATATATAACTGTACAACTTATTGTGGCAGACATTGAACTAGTCTATATATGAAACAGTACAACTTTTTGAGTCAGACATTGGTCTATTCCCTATATGAAACTGTACAATTTATTGTGGCAGACATTTATCTCTTCTCTAAATAAAACTGTACACCTTATTTTGGCAGACATTGGTCTATTCTCTATATGAAACTGTACAATGTATTGTAGCAGACATTTGTCTATTCTCTATATGAAACTATATAACTTATTGTAAACTTTTGTCAGACATTGGTCTATTCTCTATATGAAACTGTACAACTTATTGTGGCAGACATTGGTCTATTCTCTATATGAAACTGTACAACTTATTGTGGCAGACATTTATCTCTTCTCTATATGAAACTGTACAACTTATTGTAGCAAACATTGGTCTATTCTTTATATGTAACGGTACAATTTATTGTAAACTTTTGTCAGACATTGGTCTATTCTCTATATGAAACTGTACAACTTATTGTAGCAGACATTGGTCTATTCTCTATATGTAACTGTAAACTTATTGTAAACTTTTGTCAGACATTGGTCTATTCTCTATATGAAACTGTACAACTTATTGTGGCAAACACTGATCTATTCTCTATATGAAACTGTACAACTTATTGAGTCAGACATTGGTCTATTCTCTATATGAAACTGTACAACTTATTGTTTCAGACATTGGTGTATTCTCTATATCAAACTGTACAACTTATTGAGTCAGACATTGGTCTATTCTCTATATGTAACGGTAAACTTATTGTAAACTTTTGTAAGACATTGTTCTATTCTCTATATGAAACTGTACAACTTATTGTGGCAAACACTGATCTATTCTCTATATGAAACTGTACAACTTATTGAGTCAGACATTGGTCTATTCTCTATATGAAACTGTACAACTTATTGTGACAGACATTGATCTATTCTCTATATGAAACTGTACAACTTATTGTAGCAGACACTGATCTATTCTCTATATGAAATTGTACAGCTTATTGAGTCAGACATTGGTCTATTCTCTATATGAAACTGTACAACTTATAGTGCCAGACATTGATCTATTCTCTATATGAAACTGTACAACTTATTGTGACAGACATTGGTCTATTCTCTATATGAAACTGTACAACTTATTGTGGCAGACACTGATCTATTCTTTATATGAAACTACAACTTATTGTGGCAGACATTGATCCTCTATATCAAACTGTACAACTTATTATGGCAGACGCTGATCTATTCTCTATATAAAAGTGTACAAATTATTGTGGCAGACATTGAACTAGTCTCTATATGAAACTGTAAACTTATTGTGGCAGACATTGGTCTATTCTCTATATGAAACTGTACAACTTATTTTGGCAGACATTGGTCTATTCTCTATATGAAACTGTATAACTTATTGACTCAGACATTGGTCTATTCTCTATATGAAACTGTACTACTTATTGTGGCAGACACTGATCTATTCTCTATATCAAACTGTACAACTTATTGAGTCAGACATTGGTCTATTCTCTATATGAAACTGTACAACTTATTGAGTCAGACATTGGTCTATTCTCTATATGAAACTGTACAACTTATTGCGGCAGACATTGGTCTATTCTCTATATGAAACTGTACAACTTTTTGTGGCAGACACTTATCTATTCTCTATATGAAACTGTAAAATTTATTGTGGCAGACATTGGTCTAATCTCTATATGAAACTGTACAACTTATTGTGGAAGACATTTATCTATTCTCTATATGACACTGTACAACTTTATTTGGCAGACATTGGTCTATTCTCTATATGAAACTGTACAACTTATTGAGTCAGACATTGGTCCATTCTCTATATGAAACTGTACAACTTATTGTGGCAGACATTGGTCTCTTCTCTATATGAAACTGTACAACTTATTGTTGCAGACACTGATCGATTCTCTATATGAAACTGTACAACTTTTAGTGGCAGACATTGATCTATTCTCTATATGAAACTGTACAACTTATTGTGACAGACATTGGTCTATTCTCTATATGAAACTGTACAACTTATTGTAGCAGACATTGATCTATTCTCTATATGAAACTGTACAAGTTATTGTGGCAGATATTGATCTATTCTCTGTATGAAACTGTACAACTAATTGTGGCAGACATTGAACTAGTCTCTAGATGAAACTGTACAACTTATTGAGTCAGACATTGGTCTATTCTCTATATGTAACTGTACAACTTATTGTGGCAGACATTGGTCTATTCTCTATTTGAAACTGTACAACTTATTGTGGCAGACATTGATCAATTCTCTAAATGAAACTGTACAACTTATTGTGGCAGACATTGGTCTATTCTCTATATGTAACTGTACAACTTATTGTAAACTTTTGTCAGACATTGGTCTATTCTCTATATGTAACTGTACAACTTATTGTAAACTTTTGTCAGACATTGGTCTATTCTCTATATGAAACTGTACAACTTATTGAGTCAGACATTGGTCTATTCTCTATATGAAACTGTACAACTTATAGTGTCAGACATTGGTCTATTCTCTATATGAAACTGTACAACTTATTGTGACAGACATTGGTCTATTCTCTGTATGAATCTGTACAACTTATTGTAGCAGACATTGGTCTATTCTCTATATGAAACTGTACAACTTATTGTAGCAGACATTGGTCTATTCTCTATATGAAACTGTACAACTTATTGTGGCAGACACTGATCTATTCTCTATATGAAACTGTACAACTTATTGAGTCAGACATTGGTCTATTCTCTATATGAAACTGTACAACTTATTGTAGCAGACATTGGTCTATTCTCTATATGAAATTGTATAACTTATTGTGGCAGACATTGATCTATTCTCTATATGAAACTGTACAAATTATTGTGGCATATATTGATCTATTCTCTGTATGAAACTGTACAACTAATTGTGACAGACATTGAACTAGTCTTTATATGAAACAGTACTACTTTTTGTGGTCGACATTAGTCTATTCTCTATATGAAACTGTACAACATATTGTGGCAGACGCTGATCTATTCTCTATATGAAAGTGTACAAATTATTGTGGCAGACATTGAACTAGTCTCTATATGAAACTGTAAAACTTATTGTGTCAGACATTGGTCTATTCTCTATATGAAACTGTACAACTTATTGTGGCAGACATTGGTCTATTCTCTATATGAAACTGTACAACTTATTGACTCAGACACTGATCTATTCTCTATATGAAATTGTGCAACCTATTGTGGCAGACACTGATCTATTCTCTATATGAAACTGTACAACTTATTGTGTCAGACATTTGTCTATTCTCTATATGAAACTGTACAACTTATTGCGGCAGACATTGGTCTATTCTCTATATGAAACTGTACAACTTATTCAGTCAGACATTGGTCTATTCTCTATATGAAACTGTACAACTTATTGTAGCAGTCATTGATCTATTCTCTATATGAAACTGTACAACTTTTTGTGACAGACATTGGTCTATTCTCTATATGAAACTGTACAACTTATTGTGGTAGACACTGATCTATTCTTTATATCAAACTGTACAACTTATTGAGTCAGACATTGGTCTATTCTCTATATGAAACTGTACAACTAATATTGGCAAACATTGATCTATTCTCTATATGAAACTGTACAACTTATTGTGACAGACATTGGTCTATTCTCTATATGAAACTGTACAACTTATTTTGGTAGACACTGATCTATTCTCTATATCAAACTGTACAACTTATTGAGTCAGACATTGGTCTATTCTCTATATGAAACTGTACAACTTATTGAGTCAGACATTGGTCTATTCTCTATATGAAACTGTACAACTTATTGCGGCAGACATTGGTCTATTCTCTATATGAAACTGTACAACTTATTGTGGCATACACTTATCTATTCTCTATATGAAACTATACAACTTATTGTGGCAGACATTGGTCTATTCTCTATATGAAACTGTACAACTTATTGTGGCAAACATTGGTCTATTCTCTGTATGAATCTGTACAACTTATTGTAGCAGACATTGGTCTATTCTCTATATGTAACTGTACAACTTATTGTAAACTTTTGTCAGACATTGGTCTATTCTCTATATGAAACTGTACAACTTATTGTGGCAGACACTGATCTATTCTCTATATGAAACTGTACAACTTATTGAGTCAGACATTGGTCTATTCTCTATATGAAACTGTACAACTTATTGTAGCAGACATTGGTCTATTCTCTATATGAAATTGTATAACTTATTGTGGCAGACATTGATCTATTCTCTATATGAAACTGTACAAATTATTGTGGCATATATTGATCTATTCTCTGTATGAAACTGTACAACTAATTGTGACAGACATTGAACTAGTCTTTATATGAAACAGTACTACTTTTTGTGGTCGACATTAGTCTATTCTCTATATGAAACTGTACAACTTATTGTGGCAGACGCTGATCTATTCTCTATATGAAAGTGTACAAATTATTGTGGCAGACATTGAACTAGTCTCTATATGAAACTGTAAAACTTATTGTGTCAGACATTGGTCTATTCTCTATATGAAACTGTACAACTTATTGTGGCAGACATTGGTCTATTCTCTATATGAAACTGTACAACTTATTGACTCAGACACTGATCTATTCTCTATATGAAATTGTGCAACCTATTGTGGCAGACACTGATCTATTCTCTATATGAAACTGTACAACTTATTGTGTCAGACATTTGTCTATTCTCTATATGAAACTGTACAACTTATTGCGGCAGACATTGGTCTATTCTCTATATGAAACTGTACAACTTATTCAGTCAGACATTGGTCTATTCTCTATATGAAACTGTACAACTTATTGTAGCAGTCATTGATCTATTCTCTATATGAAACTGTACAACTTTTTGTGACAGACATTGGTCTATTCTCTATATGAAACTGTACAACTTATTGTGGTAGACACTGATCTATTCTTTATATCAAACTGTACAACTTATTGAGTCAGACATTGGTCTATTCTCTATATGAAACTGTACAACTAATATTGGCAAACATTGATCTATTCTCTATATGAAACTGTACAACTTATTGTGACAGACATTGGTCTATTCTCTATATGAAACTGTACAACTTATTTTGGTAGACACTGATCTATTCTCTATATCAAACTGTACAACTTATTGAGTCAGACATTGGTCTATTCTCTATATGAAACTGTACAACTTATTGAGTCAGACATTGGTCTATTCTCTATATGAAACTGTACAACTTATTGCGGCAGACATTGGTCTATTCTCTATATGAAACTGTACAACTTATTGTGGCATACACTTATCTATTCTCTATATGAAACTATACAACTTATTGTGGCAGACATTGGTCTATTCTCTATATGAAACTGTACAACTTATTGTAGCAGACATTGGTCTATTCTCTATATGCAACTGTACAACTTATTGTAAACTTTTGTCAGACACTGATCTATTCTCTATATGAAACTGTACATCTTATTGTAGCAGATATTGAACTAGTCTCTATATGAAACAGTAAAACTTATTGTGGCAGACATTGGTCTATTCTCTATATGAAACTGTACAACTTATTGTAGCAGACATTGGTCTATTCTCTATATGAAACTGTACAACTTATTGTAGCAGACATTGGTCTATTCTCTATATGTAACTGTACAACTTATTGTAAACTTTTGTCAGACATTGGTCTATTCTCTATATGAAACTGTACAACTTCTTGTAGCAGACATTGAACTAGTCTCTATATGAAACAGTACCATTTTTTATGGCCGACATTGGTCTATTCTGTATATGAAACTGTACAACTTATTGTGGCAAACACTGATCTATTCTCTATATGAAACTGTACAACTTATTGAGTCAGACATTGGTCTATTCTCTATATGAAACTGTACAACTTATTGTGGCAGACATTGATCTATTCTATATATATAACTGTACAACTTATTTAGTCAGACATTTATCTATTCTCTATATGAAACTGTACAACTTATTGTAGCAGACATTGGTCTATTCTCTATATGTAACTGTACAACTTATTGTAAACTTTTGTCAGACATTGGTCTATTCTCTATATTAAACTCTACAACATATTGTAGCAGACATTGAACTAGTCTTTATAAGAAACAGTACAACTTTTTGTGGTGGACATTAGTCTATTCTCTATATGAAACTGTACAACTTATTGAGTCAGACATTGGTCTATTCTCTATATGAAACTGTACAACTTATTGTGGCAGACATTTATCTCTTCTCTATATGAAACTTTACAACTTATTGTAGCAGACATTGGTCTATTCTCTATATGTAACGGTACAACTTATTGAGTCAGACATTGGTCTATTCTCTATATGAAACTGTACAACTTATTGTGGCAGACATTTATCTCTTCTCTATATGAAACTTTACAACTTATTGTAGCAGACATTGGTCTATTCTCTATATGTAACGGTAAACTTATTGTAAACTTTTGTCAGACATTGGTCTATTCTCTATATGAAACTGTACAACTTATTGTAGCAGACATTAAACTAGTCTCTATATGAAACAGTACAACGTATTGTGGCAAACACTGATCTATTCTCTATATGAAACTGTACAACTTATTGAGTCAGACATTGGTCTATTCCCTATATGAAACTGTACAATTTATTGTGGCAGACATTTATCTCTTCTCTAAATGAAACTGTACACCTTATTTTGGCAGACATTGGTCTATTCTCAATATGAAACTGTACAACATATTGTGGCAGACATTGGTCTATTCTATATATATAACTGTACAACTTATTGTGGCAGACATTGAACTAGTCTATATATGAAACATTACAACTTTTTGAGTCAGACATTGGTCTATTCCCTATATGAAACTGTACAATTTATTGTGGCAGACATTTATCTCTTCTCTAAATAAAACTGTACACCTTATTTTGGCAGACATTGGTCTATTCTCTATATGAAACTGTACAATGTATTGTAGCAGACATTTGTCTATTCTCTATATGAAACTATATAACTTATTGTAAACTTTTGTCAGACATTGGTCTATTCTCTATATGAAACTGTACAACTTATTGTGGCAGACATTGGTCTATTCTCTATATGAAACTGTACAACTTATTGTGGCAGACATTTATCTCTTCTCTATATGAAACTGTACAACTTATTGTAGCAAACATTGGTCTATTCTTTATATGTAACGGTACAATTTATTGTAAACTTTTGTCAGACATTGGTCTATTCTCTATATGAAACTGTACAACTTATTGTAGCAGACATTGGTCTATTCTCTATATGTAACTGTAAACTTATTGTAAACTTTTGTCAGACATTGGTCTATTCTCTATATGAAACTGTACAACTTATTGTGGCAAACACTGATCTATTCCCTATATGAAACTGTACAACTTATTGAGTCAGACATTGGTCTATTCTCTATATGAAACTGTACAACTTATTGTTTCAGACATTGGTGTATTCTCTATATCAAACTGTACAACTTATTGAGTCAGACATTGGTCTATTCTCTATATGTAACGGTAAACTTATTGTAAACTTTTGTCAGACATTGTTCTATTCTCTATATGAAACTGTACAACTTATTGTGGCAAACGCTGATCTATTCTCTATATGAAACTGTAAAACTTATTGAGTCAGACATTGGTCTATTCTCTATATGAAACTGTACAACATATTGTGGCAGACATTGGTCTATTCTATATATATAACTGTACAACTTATTGTGGCAGACATTGAACTAGTCTATATATGAAACAGTACAACTTTTTGAGTCAGACATTGGTCTATTCCCTATATGAAACTGTACAATTTATTGTTGCAGACATTAATCTCTTCTCTAAATAAAACTGTACACCTTATTTTGGCAGACATTGGTCTATTCTCTATATGAAACTGTACAATGTATTGTAGCAGACATTTGTCTATTCTCTATATGAAACTATATAACTTATTGTAAACTTTTGTCAGACATTGGTCTATTCTCTATATGAAACTGTACAACTTATTGTGGCAGACATTGGTCTATTCTCTATATGAAACTGTACAACTTATTGTGGCAGACATTTATCTCTTCTCTATATGAAACTGTACAACTTATTGTAGCAAACATTGGTCTATTCTTTATATGTAACGGTACAATTTATTGTAAACTTTTGTCAGACATTGGTCTATTTTCTATATGAAACTGTACAACTTATTGTAGCAGACATTGGTCTATTCTCTATATGTAACTGTAAACTTATTGTAAACTTTTGTCAGACATTGGTCTATTCTCTATATGAAACTGTACAACTTATTGTGGCAAACACTGATCTATTCTCTATATGAAACTGTACAACTTATTGAGTCAGACATTGGTCTATTCTCTATATGAAACTGTACAACTTATTGTTTCAGACATTGGTGTATTCTCTATATCAAACTGTACAACTTATTGAGTCAGACATTGGTCTATTCTCTATATGTAACGGTAAACTTATTGTAAACTTTTGTCAGACATTGTTCTATTCTCTATATGAAACTGTACAACTTATTGTGGCAAACGCTGATCTATTCTCTATATGAAACTGTACAACTTATTGAGTCAGACATTGGTCTATTCTCTATATGAAACTGTACAACTTATTGTGACAGACATTGATCTATTCTCTATATGAAACTGTACAACTTATTGTAGCAGACACTGATCTATTCTCTATATGAAATTGTACAGCTTATTGAGTCAGACATTGGTCTATTCTCTATATGAAACTGTACAACTTATAGTGCCAGACATTGATCTATTCTCTATATGAAACTGTACAACTTATTGTGACAGACATTGGTCTATTCTCTATATGAAACTGTACAACTTATTGTGGCAGACACTGATCTATTCTTTATATGAAACTACAACTTATTGTGGCAGACATTGATCCTCTATATCAAACTGTACAACTTATTATGGCAGACGCTGATCTATTCTCTATATAAAAGTGTACAAATTATTGTGGCAGACATTGAACTAGTCTCTATATGAAACTGTAAACTTATTGTGGCAGACATTGGTCTATTCTCTATATGAAACTGTACAACTTATTTTGGCAGACATTGGTCTATTCTCTATATGAAACTGTATAACTTATTGACTCAGACATTGGTCTATTCTCTATATGAAACTGTACAACTTATTGTGGCAGACACTGATCTATTCTCTATATCAAACTGTACAACTTATTGAGTCAGACATTGGTCTATTCTCTATATGAAACTGTACAACTTATTGAGTCAGACATTGGTCTATTCTCTATATGAAACTGTACAACTTATTGCGGCAGACATTGGTCTATTCTCTATATGAAACTGTACAACTTTTTGTGGCAGACACTTATCTATTCTCTATATGAAACTGTAAAATTTATTGTGGCAGACATTGGTCTATTCTCTATATGAAACTGTACAACTTATTGAGTCAGACATTGGTCTATTCTCTATATGAAACTGTACAACTTATTGTGGGAGACATTTATCTCTTCTCTATATGAAACTTTACAACTTATTGTAGCAGACATTGGTCTATTCTCTATATGTAACGGTAAACTTATTGTAAACTTTTGTCAGACATTGGTCTATTCTCTATATGAAACTGTACAACTTATTGTAGCAGACATTAAACTAGTCTCTATATGAAACAGTACAACGTATTGTGGCAAACACTGATCTATTCTCTATATGAAACTGTACAACTTATTGAGTCAGACATTGGTCTATTCCCTATATGAAACTGTACAATTTATTGTGGCAGACATTTATCTCTTCTCTAAATGAAACTGTACACCTTATTTTGGCAGACATTGGTCTATTCTCAATATGAAACTGTACAACATATTGTGGCAGACATTGGTCTATTCTATATATATAACTGTACAACTTATTGTGGCAGACATTGAACTAGTCTATATATGAAACAGTACAACTTTTTGAGTCAGACATTGGTCTATTCCCTATATGAAACTGTACAATTTATTGTGGCAGACATTTATCTCTTCTCTAAATAAAACTGTACACCTTATTTTGGCAGACATTGGTCTATTCTCTATATGAAACTGTACAATGTATTGTAGCAGACATTTGTCTATTCTCTATATGAAACTATATAACTTATTGTAAACTTTTGTCAGACATTGGTCTATTCTCTATATGAAACTGTACAACTTATTGTGGCAGACATTGGTCTATTCTCTATATGAAACTGTACAACTTATTGTGGCAGACATTTATCTCTTCTCTATATGAAACTGTACAACTTATTGTAGCAAACATTGGTCTATTCTTTATATGTAACGGTACAATTTATTGTAAACTTTTGTCAGACATTGGTCTATTCTCTATATGAAACTGTACAACTTATTGTAGCAGACATTGGTCTATTCTCTATATGTAACTGTAAACTTATTGTAAACTTTTGTCAGACATTGGTCTATTCTCTATATGAAACTGTACAACTTATTGTGGCAAACACTGATCTATTCTCTATATGAAACTGTACAACTTATTGAGTCAGACATTGGTCTATTCTCTATATGAAACTGTACAACTTATTGTTTCAGACATTGGTGTATTCTCTATATCAAACTGTACAACTTATTGAGTCAGACATTGGTCTATTCTCTATATGTAACGGTAAACTTATTGTAAACTTTTGTCAGACATTGTTCTATTCTCTATATGAAACTGTACAACTTATTGTGGCAAACGCTGATCTATTCTCTATATGAAACTGTACAACTTATTGAGTCAGACATTGGTCTATTCTCTATATGAAACTGTACAACATATTGTGGCAGACATTGGTCTATTCTATATATATAACTGTACAACTTATTGTGGCAGACATTGAACTAGTCTATATATGAAACAGTACAACTTTTTGAGTCAGACATTGGTCTATTCCCTTTATGAAACTGTACAATTTATTGTGGCAGACATTAATCTCTTCTCTAAATAAAACTGTACACCTTATTTTGGCAGACATTGGTCTATTCTCTATATGAAACTGTACAATGTATTGTAGCAGACATTTGTCTATTCTCTATATGAAACTATATAACTTATTGTAAACTTTTGTCAGACATTGGTCTATTCTCTATATGAAACTGTACAACTTATTGTGGCAGACATTGGTCTATTCTCTATATGAAACTGTACAACTTATTGTGGCAGACATTTATCTCTTCTCTATATGAAACTGTACAACTTATTGTAGCAAACATTGGTCTATTCTTTATATGTAACGGTACAATTTATTGTAAACTTTTGTCAGACATTGGTCTATTCTCTATATGAAACTGTACAACTTATTGTAGCAGACATTGGTCTATTCTCTATATGTAACTGTAAACTTATTGTAAACTTTTGTCAGACATTGGTCTATTCTCTATATGAAACTGTACAACTTATTGTGGCAAACACTGATCTATTCTCTATATGAAACTGTACAACTTATTGAGTCAGACATTGGTCTATTCTCTATATGAAACTGTACAACTTATTGTTTCAGACATTGGTGTATTCTCTATATCAAACTGTACAACTTATTGAGTCAGACATTGGTCTATTCTCTATATGTAACGGTAAACTTATTGTAAACTTTTGTCAGACATTGTTCTATTCTCTATATGAAACTGTACAACTTATTGTGGCAAACGCTGATCTATTCTCTATATGAAACTGTACAACTTATTGAGTCAGACATTGGTCTATTCTCTATATGAAACTGTACAACTTATTGTGACAGACATTGATCTATTCTCTATATGAAACTGTACAACTTATTGTAGCAGACACTGATCTATTCTCTATATGAAATTGTACAGCTTATTGAGTCAGACATTGGTCTATTCTCTATATGAAACTGTACAACTTATAGTGCCAGACATTGATCTATTCTCTATATGAAACTGTACAACTTATTGTGACAGACATTGGTCTATTCTCTATATGAAACTGTACAACTTATTGTGGCAGACACTGATCTATTCTTTATATGAAACTACAACTTATTGTGGCAGACATTGATCCTCTATATCAAACTGTACAACTTATTATGGCAGACGCTGATCTATTCTCTATATAAAAGTGTACAAATTATTGTGGCAGACATTGAACTAGTCTCTATATGAAACTGTAAACTTATTGTGGCAGACATTGGTCTATTCTCTATATGAAACTGTACAACTTATTTTGGCAGACATTGGTCTATTCTCTATATGAAACTGTATAACTTATTGACTCAGACATTGGTCTATTCTCTATATGAAACTGTACAACTTATTGTGGCAGACACTGATCTATTCTCTATATCAAACTGTACAACTTATTGAGTCAGACATTGGTCTATTCTCTATATGAAACTGTACAACTTATTGAGTCAGACATTGGTCTATTCTCTATATGAAACTGTACAACTTATTGCGGCAGACATTGGTCTATTCTCTATATGAAACTGTACAACTTTTTGTGGCAGACACTTATCTATTCTCTATATGAAACTGTAAAATTTATTGTGGCAGACATTGGTCTATTCTCTATATGAAACTGTACAACTTATTGAGTCAGACATTGGTCTATTCTCTATATGTAACTGTACAACTTATTGTGGCAGACATTGGTCTATTCTCTATTTGAAACTGTACAACTTATTGTGGCAGACATTGATCAATTCTCTAAATGAAACTGTACAACTTATTGTGGCAGACATTGGTCTATTCTCTATATGTAACTGTACAACTTATTGTAAACTTTTGTCAGACATTGGTCTATTCTCTATATGTAACTGTACAACTTATTGTAAACTTTTGTCAGACATTGGTCTATTCTCTATATGAAACTGTACAACTTATTGAGTCAGACATTGGTCTATTCTCTATATGAAACTGTACAACTTATAGTGTCAGACATTGGTCTATTCTCTATATGAAACTGTACAACTTATTGTGGCAGACATTGGTCTATTCTCTGTATGAATCTGTACAACTTATTGTAGCAGACATTGGTCTATTCTCTATATGTAACTGTACAACTTATTGTAAACTTTTGTCAGACATTGGTCTATTCTCTATATGAAACTGTACAACTTATTGTGGCAGACACTGATCTATTCTCTATATGAAACTGTACAACTTATTGAGTCAGACATTGGTCTATTCTCTATATGAAACTGTACAACTTATTGTAGCAGACATTGGTCTATTCTCTATATGAAATTGTATAACTTATTGTGGCAGACATTGATCTATTCTCTATATGAAACTGTACAAATTATTGTGGCATATATTGATCTATTCTCTGTATGAAACTGTACAACTAATTGTGACAGACATTGAACTAGTCTTTATATGAAACAGTACTACTTTTTGTGGTCGACATTAGTCTATTCTCTATATGAAACTGTACAACTTATTGTGGCAGACGCTGATCTATTCTCTATATGAAAGTGTACAAATTATTGTGGCAGACATTGAACTAGTCTCTATATGAAACTGTAAAACTTATTGTGTCAGACATTGGTCTATTCTCTATATGAAACTGTACAACTTATTGTGGCAGACATTGGTCTATTCTCTATATGAAACTGTACAACTTATTGACTCAGACACTGATCTATTCTCTATATGAAATTGTGCAACCTATTGTGGCAGACACTGATCTATTCTCTATATGAAACTGTACAACTTATTTTGTCAGACATTTGTCTATTCTCTATATGAAACTGTACAACTTATTGCGGCAGACATTGGTCTATTCTCTATATGAAACTGTACAACTTATTCAGTCAGACATTGGTCTATTCTCTATATGAAACTGTACAACTTATTGTAGCAGTCATTGATCTATTCTCTATATGAAACTGTACAACTTTTTGTGACAGACATTGGTCTATTCTCTATATGAAACTGTACAACTTATTGTAGTAGACACTGATCTATTCTTTATATCAAACTGTACAACTTATTGAGTCAGACATTGGTCTATTCTCTATATGAAACTGTACAACTAATATTGGCAAACATTGATCTATTCTCTATATGAAACTGTACAACTTATTGTGACAGACATTGGTCTATTCTCTATATGAAACTGTACAACTTATTTTGGTAGACACTGATCTATTCTCTATATCAAACTGTACAACTTATTGAGTCAGACATTGGTCTATTCTCTATATGAAACTGTACAACTTATTGAGTCAGACATTGGTCTATTCTCTATATGAAACTGTACAACTTATTGCGGCAGACATTGGTCTATTCTCTATATGAAACTGTACAACCTATTGTGGCATACACTTATCTATTCTCTATATGAAACTATACAACTTATTGTGGCAGACATTGGTCTATTCTCTATATGAAACTGTACAACTTATTGTAGCAGACATTGGTCTATTCTCTATATGCAACTGTACAACTTATTGTAAACTTTTGTCAGACACTGATCTATTCTCTATATGAAACTGTACATCTTATTGTAGCAGATATTGAACTAGTCTCTATATGAAACAGTAAAACTTATTGTGGCAGACATTGGTCTATTCTCTATATGAAACTGTACAACTTATTGTAGCAGACATTGGTCTATTCTCTATATGAAACTGTACAACTTATTGTAGCAGACATTGGTCTATTCTCTATATGTAACTGTACAACTTATTGTAAACTTTTGTCAGACATTGGTCTATTCTCTATATGAAACTGTACAACTTCTTGTAGCAGACATTGAACTAGTCTCTATATGAAACAGTACCATTTTTTATGGCCGACATTGGTCTATTCTGTATATGAAACTGTACAACTTATTGTGGCAAACACTGATCTATTCTCTATATGAAACTGTACAACTTATTGAGTCAGACATTGGTCTATTCTCTATATGAAACTGTACAACTTATTGTGGCAGACATTGATCTATTCTATATATATAACTGTACAACTTATTTAGTCAGACATTTATCTATTCTCTATATGAAACTGTACAACTTATTGTAGCAGACATTGGTCTATTCTCTATATGTAACTATACAACTTATTGTAAACTTTTGTCAGACATTGGTCTATTCTCTATATTAAACTGTACAACATATTGTAGCAGACATTGAACTAGTCTTTATAAGAAACAGTACAACTTTTTGTGGTGGACATTAGTCTATTCTCTATATGAAACTGTACAACTTATTGTAGCAGACATTGGTCTATTCTCTATATGAAACTGTACAACTTATTGTAGCAGACATTGGTCTATTCTCTATATGAAACTGTACAACTTATTTTGTCAGACATTGGTCTATTCTCTATATGAAACTGGACAACTTATTGCGGCAGACATTGGTCTATTCTCTATATGAAACTGTACAACTTATTGTAGCAGACACTTATCTATTCTCTATATGAAACTGTACAACTTATTGTGGCAGACATTGGTCTATTCTCTATATGAAACTGTACAACTTATTGTAGCAGACATTGGTCTATTCTCTATATGTAACTGTACAACTTATTGTAAACTTTTGTCAGACATTGGTCTATTCTCTATATGAAACTGTACAACTTCTTGTAGCAGACATTGAACTAGTCTCTATATGAAACAGTACCATTTTTTATGGCCGACATTGGTCTATTCTGTATATGAAACTGTACAACTTATTGTGGCAAACACTGATCTATTCTCTATATGAAACTGTACAACTTATTGTGGCAGACATTGATCTATTCTATATATATAACTGTACAACTTATTGAGTCAGACATTGGTCTATTCTCTATATGAAACTGTACAACTTATTGTGGCAGACATTTATCTCTTCTCTATATGAAACTTTACAACTTATTGTAGCAGACATTGGTCTATTCTCTATATGTAACGGTACAACTTATTGAGTCAGACATTGGTCTATTCTCTATATGAAACTGTACAACTTATTGTGGCAGACATTTATCTCTTCTCTATATGAAACTTTACAACTTATTGTAGCAGACATTGGTCTATTCTCTATATGTAACGGTAAACTTATTGTAAACTTTTGTCAGACATTGGTCTATTCTCTATATGAAACTGTACAACTTATTGTAGCAGACATTAAACTAGTCTCTATATGAAACAGTACAACGTATTGTGGCAAACACTGATCTATTCTCTATATGAAACTGTACAACTTATTGAGTCAGACATTGGTCTATTACCTATATGAAACTGTACAATTTATTGTGGCAGACATTTATCTCTTCTCTAAATGAAACTGTACACCTTATTTTGGCAGACATTGGTCTATTCTCAATATGAAACTGTACAACATATTGTGGCAGACATTGGTCTATTCTATATATATAACTGTACAACTTATTGTGCAGACATTGAACTAGTCTATATATGAAACAGTACAACTTTTTGAGTCAGACATTGGTCTATTCCCTATATGAAACTGTACAATTTATTGTGGCAGACTTTTATCTCTTCTCTAAATAAAACTGTACACCTTATTTTGGCAGACATTGGTCTATTCTCTATATGAAACTGTACAATGTATTGTAGCAGACATTTGTCTATTCTCTATATGAAACTATATAACTTATTGTAAACTTTTGTCAGACATTGGTCTATTCTCTATATGAAACTGTACAACTTATTGTGGCAGACATTGGTCTATTCTCTATATGAAACTGTACAACTTATTGTGGCAGACATTTATCTCTTCTCTATATGAAACTGTACAACTTATTGTAGCAAACATTGGTCTATTCTTTATATGTAACGGTACAATTTATTGTAAACTTTTGTCAGACATTGGTCTATTCTCTATATGAAACTGTACAACTTATTGTAGCAGACATTGGTCTATTCTCTATATGTAACTGTAAACTTATTGTAAACTTTTGTCAGACATTGGTCTATTCTCTATATGAAACTGTACAACTTATTGTGGCAAACACTGATCTATTCTCTATATGAAACTGTACAACTTATTGAGTCAGACATTGGTCTATTCTCTATATGAAACTGTACAACTTATTGTTTCAGACATTGGTGTATTCTCTATATCAAACTGTACAACTTATTGAGTCAGACATTGGTCTATTCTCTATATGTAACGGTAAACTTATTGTAAACTTTTGTCAGACATTGTTCTATTCTCTATATGAAACTGTACAACTTATTGTGGCAAACGCTGATCTATTCTCTATATGAAACTGTACAACTTATTGAGTCAGACATTGGTCTATTCTCTATATGAAACTGTACAACTTATTGTGACAGACATTGATCTATTCTCTATATGAAACTGTACAACTTATTGTAGCAGACACTGATCTATTCTCTATATGAAATTGTACAGCTTATTGAGTCAGACATTGGTCTATTCTCTATATGAAACTGTACAACTTATTGTGCCAGACATTGATCTATTCTCTATATGAAACTGTACAACTTATTGTGACAGACATTGGTCTATTCTCTATATGAAACTGTACAACTTATTGTGGCAGACACTGATCTATTCTTTATATGAAACTACAACTTATTGTGGCAGACATTGATCCTCTATATCAAACTGTACAACTTATTATGGCAGACGCTGATCTATTCTCTATATGAAAGTGTACAAATTATTGTGGCAGACATTGAACTAGTCTCTATATGAAACTGTAAAACTTATTGTGGCAGACATTGGTCTATTCTCTATATGAAACTGTACAACTTATTGTGGCAGACATTGGTCTATTCTCTATATGAAACTGTACAACTTATTGACTCAGACACTGATCTATTCTCTATATGAAATTGTGCAACCTATTGTGGCAGACACTGATCTATTCTCTATATGAAACTGTACAACTTATTGTGTCAGACATTTGTCTATTCTCTATATGAAACTGTACAACTTATTGCTGCAGACATTGGTCTATTCTCTATATGAAACTGTACAACTTATTCAGTCAGACATTGGTCTATTCTCTATATGAAACTGTACAACTTATTGTGGTAGACACTGATCTATTCTTTATATCAAACTGTACAACTTATTGAGTCAGACATTGGTCTATTCTCTATATGAAACTGTACAACTAATATTGGCAAACATTGATCTATTCTCTATATGAAACTGTACAACTTATTGTGACAGACATTGGTCTATTCTCTATATGAAACTGTACAACTTATTTTGGTAGACACTGATCTATTCTCTATATCAAACTGTACAACTTATTGAGTCAGACATTGGTCTATTCTCTATATGAAACTGTACAACTTATTGCGGCAGACATTGGTCTATTCTCTATATGAAACTGTACAACTTATTGTGGCATACACTTATCTATTCTCTATATGAAACTGTACAACTTATTGTGACAGACATTGGTCTATTCTCTATATGAAACTGTACAACTTATTGTAGCAGACATTGGTCTATTCTCTATATGCAACTGTACAACTTATTGTAAACTTTTGTCAGACACTGATCTATTCTCTATATGAAACTGTACATCTTATTGTAGCAGATATTGAACAAGTCTCTATATGAAACAGTAAAACTTATTGTGGCAGACATTGGTCTATTCTCTATATGAAACTGTACAACTTATTGTAGCAGACATTGGTCTATTCTCTATATGAAACTGTACAACTTATTGTAGCAGACATTGGTCTATTCTCTATATGTAACTGTACAACTTATTGTAAACTTTTGTCAGACAATGGTCTATTCTCTATATGAAACTGTACAACTTCTTGTAGCAGACATTGAACTAGTCTCTATATGAAACAGTACCATTTTTTATGGCCGACATTGGTCTATTCTGTATATGAAACTGTACAACTTATTGTGGCAAACACTGATCTATTCTCTATATGAAACTGTACAACTTATTGAGTCAGACATTGGTCTATTCTCTATATGAAACTGTACAACTTATTGTGGCAGACATTGATCTATTCTATATATATAACTGTACAACTTATTTAGTCAGACATTTATCTATTCTCTATATGAAACTGTACAACTTATTGTAGCAGACATTGGTCTATTCTCTATATGTAACTATACAACTTATTGTAAACTTTTGTCAGACATTGGTCTATTCTCTATATTAAACTGTACAACATATTGTAGCAGACATTGAACTAGTCTTTATAAGAAACAGTACAACTTTTTGTGGTGGACATTAGTCTATTCTCTATATGAAACTGTACAACTTATTGAGTCAGACATTGGTCTATTCTCTATATGAAACTGTACAACTTATTGTGGCAGACATTTATCTCTTCTCTATATGAAACTGTACAACTTATTGTAGCAGTCATTGATCTATTCTCTATATGAAACTGTACAACTTTTTGTGACAGACATTGGTCTATTCTCTATATGAAACTGTACAACTTATTGTGGTAGACACTGATCTATTCTTTATATCAAACTGTACAACTTATTGAGTCAGACATTGGTCTATTCTCTATATGAAACTGTACAACTAATATTGGCAAACATTGATCTATTCTCTATATGAAACTGTACAACTTATTGTGACAGACATTGGTCTATTCTCTATATGAAACTGTACAACTTATTTTGGTAGACACTGATCTATTCTCTATATCAAACTGTACAACTTATTGAGTCAGACATTGGTCTATTCTCTATATGAAACTGTACAACTTATTGAGTCATACATTGGTCTATTCTCTATATGAAACTGTACAACTTATTGCGGCAGACATTGGTCTATTCTCTATATGAAACTGTACAACTTATTGTGGCATACACTTATCTATTCTCTATATGAAACTGTACAACTTATTGTGACAGACATTGGTCTATTCTCTATATGAAACTGTACAACTTATTGTAGCAGACATTGGTCTATTCTCTATATGCAACTGTACAACTTATTGTAAACTTTTGTCAGACACTGATCTATTCTCTATATGAAACTGTACATCTTATTGTAGCAGATATTGAACTAGTCTCTATATGAAACAGTAAAACTTATTGTGGCAGACATTGGTCTATTCTCTATATGAAACTGTACAACTTATTGTAGCAGACATTGGTCTATTCTCTATATGAAACTGTACAACTTATTGTAGCAGACATTGGTCTATTCTCTATATGTAACTGTACAACTTATTGTAAACTTTTGTCAGACATTGGTCTATTCTCTATATGAAACTGTACAACTTCTTGTAGCAGACATTGAACTAGTCTCTATATGAAACAGTACCATTTTTTATGGCCGACATTGGTCTATTCTGTATATGAAACTGTACAACTTATTGTGGCAAACACTGATCTATTCTCTATATGAAACTGTACAACTTATTGAGTCAGACATTGGTCTATTCTCTATATGAAACTGTACAACTTATTGTGGCAGACATTGATCTATTCTATATATATAACTGTACAACTTATTTAGTCAGACATTTATCTATTCTCTATATGAAACTGTACAACTTATTGTAGCAGACATTGGTCTATTCTCTATATGTAACTATACAACTTATTGTAAACTTTTGTCAGACATTGGTCTATTCTCTATATTAAACTGTACAACATATTGTAGCAGACATTGAACTAGTCTTTATAAGAAACAGTACAACTTTTTGTGGTGGACATTAGTCTATTCTCTATATGAAACTGTAAAACTTATTGAGTCAGACATTGGTCTATTCTCTATATGAAACTGTACAACTTATTGTGGCAGACATTTATCTCTTCTCTATATGAAACTGTACAACTTATTGTAGCAGTCATTGATCTATTCTCTATATGAAACTGTACAACTTTTTGTGACAGACATTGGTCTATTCTCTATATGAAACTGTACAACTAATATTGGCAAACATTGATCTATTCTCTATATGAAACTGTACAACTTATTGTGACAGACATTGGTCTATTCTCTATATGAAACTGTACAACTTATTTTGGTAGACACTGATCTATTCTCTATATCAAACTGTACAACTTATTGAGTCAGACATTGGTCTATTCTCTATATGAAACTGTACAACTTATTGAGTCAGACATTGGTCTATTCTCTATATGAAACTGTACAACTTATTGCGGCAGACATTGGTCTATTCTCTATATGAAACTGTACAACTTATTGTGGCATAAACTTATCTATTCTCTATATGAAACTGTACAACTTATTGTGACAGACATTGGTCTATTCTCTATATGAAACTGTACAACTTATTGTAGCAGACATTGGTCTATTCTCTATATGCAACTGTACAACTTATTGTAAACTTTTGTCAGACACTGATCTATTCTCTATATGAAACTGTACATCTTATTGTAGCAGATATTGAACTAGTCTCTATATGAAACAGTAAAATTTATTGTGGCAGACATTGGTCTATTCTCTATATGAAACTGTACAACTTATTGTAGCAGACATTGGTCTATTCTCTATATGAAACTGTACAACTTATTGTAGCAGACATTGGTCTATTCTCTATATGTAACTGTACAACTTATTGTAAACTTTTGTCAGACATTGGTCTATTCTCTATATGAAACTGTACAACTTCTTGTAGCAGACATTGAACTAGTCTCTATATGAAACAGTACCATTTTTTATGGCCGACATTGGTCTATTCTGTATATGAAACTGTACAACTTATTGTGGCAGACATTGGTCTATTCTCTATATGAAACTGTACAACTTATTGTAGCAGACATTGGTCTATTCTCTATATGAAACTGTACAACTTATTGTAGCAGACATTGGTCTATTCTCTATATGTAACTGTACAACTTATTGTAAACTTTTGTCAGACATTGGTCTATTCTCTATATGAAACTGTACAACTTCTTGTAGCAGACATTGAACTAGTCTCTATATGAAACAGTACCATTTTTTATGGCCGACATTGGTCTATTCTGTATATGAAACTGTACAACTTATTGTGGCAAACACTGATCTATTCTCTATATGAAACTGTACAACTTATTGAGTCAGACATTGGTCTATTCTCTATATGAAACTGTACAACTTATTGTGGCAGACATTGATCTATTCTATATATATAACTGTACAACTTATTTAGTCAGACATTTATCTATTCTCTATATGAAACTGTACAACTTATTGTAGCAGACATTGGTCTATTCTCTATATGTAACTATACAACTTATTGTAAACTTTTGTCAGACATTGGTCTATTCTCTATATTAAACTGTACAACATATTGTAGCAGACATTGAACTAGTCTTTATAAGAAACAGTACAACTTTTTGTGGTGGACATTAGTCTATTCTCTATATGAAACTGTACAACTTATTGAGTTAGACATTGGTCTATTCTCTATATGAAACTGTACAACTTATTGTGGCAGACATTTATCTCTTCTCTATATGAAACTTTACAACTTATTGTAGCAGACATTGGTCTATTCTCTATATGTAACGGTACAACTTCTTGTAAACTTTTGTCAGACATTGGTCTATTCTCTATATGAAACTGTACAACTTATTGTGGCAAACACTGATCTATTCTCTATATGAAACTGTACAACTTATTGAGTCAGACATTGGTCTATTCTCTATATGAAACTGTACAACTTATTGTGTCATACATTTATCTCTTCTCTATATGAAACTTTACAACTTATTGTAGCAGACATTGGTCTATTCTCTATATGTAACGGTAAACTTATTGTAAACTTTTGTCAGACATTGGTCTATTCTCTATATGAAACTGTACAACTTATTGTAGCAAACATTAAACTAGTCTCTATATGAAACAGTACAACGTATTGTGGCAAACACTGATCTATTCTCTATATGAAACTGTACAACTTATTGAGTCAGACATTGGTCTATTCCCTATATGAAACTGTACAATTTATTGTGGCAGACATTTATCTCTTCTCTAAATGAAACTGTACACCTTATTTTGGCAGACATTGGTCTATTCTCAATATGAAACTGTACAACATATTGTGGCAGACATTGGTCTATTCTATATATATAACTGTACAACTTATTGTGGCAGACATTGAACTAGTCTATATATGAAACAGTACAACTTTTTGAGTCAGACATTGGTCTATTCCCTATATGAAACTGTACAATTTATTGTGGCAGACATTTATCTCTTCTCTAAATAAAACTGTACACCTTATTTTGGCAGACATTGGTCTATTCTCTATATGAAACTGTACAATGTATTGTAGCAGACATTTGTCTATTCTCTATATGAAACTATATAACTTATTGTAAACTTTTGTCAGACATTGGTCTATTCTCTATATGAAACTGTACAATTTATTGAGTCAGACATTGGTCTATTCTCTATATGAAACTGTACAACTTATTGCGGCAGACATTGGTCTATTCTCTATATGAAACTGTACAACTTATTGTGGCATACACTTATCTATTCTCTATATGAAACTGTACAACTTATTGTGGCAGACATTGGTCTATTCTCTATATGAAACTGTACAACTTATTGTAGCAGACATTGGTCTATTCTCTATATGCAACTGTACAACTTATTGTAAACTTTTGTCAGACACTGATCTATTCTCTATATGAAACTGTACATCTTATTGTAGCAGATATTGAACTAGTCTCTGTATGAAACAGTAAAACTTATTGTGGCAGACATTGGTCTATTCTCTATATGAAACTGTACAACTTATTGTAGCAGACATTGGTCTATTCTCTATATGAAACTGTACAACTTATTGTAGCAGACATTGGTCTATTCTCTATATGTAACTGTACAACTTATTGTAAACTTTTGTCAGACATTGGTCTATTCTCTATATGAAACTGTACAACTTCTTGTAGCAGACATTGAACTAGTCTCTATATGAAACAGTACCATTTTTTATGGCTGACATTGGTCTATTCTGTATATGAAACTGTACAACTTATTGTGGCAAACACTGATCTATTCTCTATATGAAACTGTACAACTTATTGAGTCAGACATTGGTCTATTCTCTATATGAAACTGTACAACTTATTGTGGCAGACATTGATCTATTCTATATATATAACTGTACAACTTATTTAGTCAGACATTTATCTATTCTCTATATGAAACTGTACAACTTATTGTAGCAGACATTGGTCTATTCTCTATGTGTAACTATACAACTTATTTTAAACTTTTGTCAGACATTGGTCTATTCTCTATATTAAACTGTACAACATATTGTAGCAGACATTGAACTAGTCTTTATAAGAAACAGTACAACTTTTTGTGGTGGACATTAGTCTATTCTCTATATGAAACTGTACAACTTATTGAGTCAGACATTGGTCTATTCTCTATATGAAACTGTACAACTTATTGTGGCAGACATTTATCTCTTCTCTATATGAAACTTTACAACTTATTGTAGCAGACATTGGTCTATTCTCTATATGTAACGGTACAACTTCTTGTAAACTTTTGTCAGACATTGGTCTATTCTCTATATGAAACTGTACAACTTATTGTGGCAAACACTGATCTATTCTCTATATGAAACTGTACAACTTATTGAGTCAGACATTGGTCTATTCTCTATATGAAACTGTACAACTTATTGTGGCAGACATTTATCTCTTCTCTATATGAAACTTTACAACTTATTTTGGCAGACATTGGTCTATTCTCAATATGAAACTGTACAACATATTGTGGCAGACATTGGTCTATTCTATATATATAACTGTACAACTTATTGTGGCAGACATTGAACTAGTCTATATATGAAACAGTACAACTTTTTGAGTCAGACATTGGTCTATTCCCTATATGAAACTGTACAATTTATTGTGGCAGACATTTATCTCTTCTCTAAATAAAACTGTACACCTTATTTTGGCAGACATTGGTCTATTCTCTATATGAAACTGTACAATGTATTGTAGCAGACATTTGTCTATTCTCTATATGAAACTATATAACTTATTGTAAACTTTTGTCAGACATTGGTCTATTCTCTATATGAAACTGTACAACTTATTGCGGCAGACATTGGTCTATTCTCTATATGAAACTGTACAACTTATTGTGGCAGACATTTATCTCTTCTCTATATGAAACTGTACAACTTATTGTAGCAAACATTGGTCTATTCTTTATATGTAACGGTACAATTTATTGTAAACTTTTGTCAGACATTGGTCTATTCTCTATATGAAACTGTACAACTTATTGTAGCAGACATTGGTGTATTCTCTATATGTAACTGTAAACTTATTGTAAACTTTTGTCAGACATTGGTCTATTCTCTATATGAAACTGTACAACTTATTGTGGCAAGCACTGATCTATTCTCTATATGAAACTGTACAACTTATTGAGTCAGACATTGGTCTATTCTCTATATGAAACTGTACAACTTATTGTTTCAGACATTGGTGTATTCTCTATATCAAACTGTACAACTTATTGAGACAGACATTGGTCTATTCTCTATATGTAACGGTAAACTTATTGTAAACTTTTGTCAGACATTGTTCTATTCTCTATATGAAACTGTACAACTTATTGTGGCAAACACTGATCTATTCTCTATATGAAACTGTACAACTTATTGAGTCAGACATTGGTCTATTCTCTATATGAAACTGTACAACTTATTGTGACAGACATTGATCTATTCTCTATATGAAACTGTACAACTTATTGTGACAGACATTGGTCTATTCTCTATATGAAACTGTACAACTTATTGTGGCAGACACTGATCTATTCTTTATATGAAACTACAACTTATTGTGGCAGACATTGATCCTCTATATCAAACTGTACAACTTATTATGGCAGACGCTGATCTATTCTCTATATAAAAGTGTACAAATTATTGTGGCAGACATTGAACTAGTCTCTATATGAAACTGTAAACTTATTGTGGCAGACATTGGTCTATTCTCTATATGAAACTGTACAACTTATTTTGGCAGACATTGGTCTATTCTCTATATGAAACTGTATAACTTATTGACTCAGACATTGGTCTATTCTCTATATGAAACTGTACAACTTATTGTGGCAGACACTGATCTATTCTCTATATCAAACTGTACAACTTATTGAGTCAGACATTGGTCTATTCTCTATATGAAACTGTACAACTTATTGAGTCAGACATTGGTCTATTCTCTATATGAAACTGTACAACTTATTGCGGCAGACATTGGTCTATTCTCTATATGAAACTGTACAACTTTTTGTGGCAGACACTTATCTATTCTCTATATGAAACTGTAAAATTTATTGTGGCAGACATTGGTCTATTCTCTATATGAAACTGTACAACTTATTGTGGAAGACATTTATCTATTCTCTATATGACACTGTACAACTTTATTTGGCAGACATTGGTCTATTCTCTATATGAAACTGTACAACTTATTGAGTCAGACATTGGTCCATTCTCTATATGAAACTGTACAACTTATTGTGGCAGACATTGGTCTCTTCTCTATATGAAACTGTACAACTTATTGTTGCAGACACTGATCGATTCTCTATATGAAACTGTACAACTTATAGTGGCAGACATTGATCTATACTCTATATGAAACTGTACAACTTATTGTGACAGACATTGGTCTATTCTCTATATGAAACTGTACAACTTATTGTAGCAGACATTGATCTATTCTCTATATGAAACTGTACAAGTTATTGTGGCAGATATTGATTTATTCTCTGTATGAAACTGTACAACTAATTGTGGCAGACATTGAACTAGTCTCTAGATGAAACTGTACAACTTATTGAGTCAGACATTGGTCTATTCTCTATATGTAACTGTACAACTTATTGTGGCAGACATTGGTCTATTCTCTATTTGAAACTGTACAACTTATTGTAAACTTTTGTCAGACATTGGTCTATTCTCTATATGTAACTGTACAACTTATTGTAAACTTTTGTCAGACATTGGTCTATTCTCTATATGAAACTGTACAAGTTATTGTAGCAGACATTGGTCTATTCTCTATATGAAACTGTACAACTTATAGTGTCAGACATTGGTCTATTCTCTATATGAAACTGTACAACTTATTGTGGCAGACATTGGTCTATTCTCTGTATGAATCTGTACAACTTATTGTAGCAGACATTGGTCTATTCTCTATATGTAACTGTACAACTTATTGTAAACTTTTGTCAGACATTGGTCTATTCTCTATATGAAACTGTACAACTTATTGTGGCAGACACTGATCTATTCTCTATATGAAACTGTACAACTTATTGAGTCAGACATTGGTCTATTCTCTATATGAAACTGTACAACTTATTGTAGCAGACATTGGTCTATTCTCTATATGAAATTGTATAACTTATTGTAGCAGACATTGATCTATTCTCTATATGAAACTGTACAAATTATTGTGGCATATATTGATCTATTCTCTGTATGAAACTGTACAACTAATTGTGACAGACATTGAACTAGTCTTTATATGAAACAGTACTACTTTTTGTGGTCGACATTAGTCTATTCTCTATATGAAACTGTACAACTTATTGTGGCAGACGCTGATCTATTCTCTATATGAAAGTGTACAAATTATTGTGGCAGACATTGAACTAGTCTCTATATGAAACTGTAAAACTTATTGTGTCAGACATTGGTCTATTCTCTATATGAAACTGTACAACTTATTGTGGCAGACATTGGTCTATTCTCTATATGAAACTGTACAACTTATTGACTCAGACACTGATCTATTCTCTATATGAAATTGTGCAACCTATTGTGGCAGACACTGATCTATTCTCTATATGAAACTGTACAACTTATTGTGTCAGACATTTGTCTATTCTCTATATGAAACTGTACAACTTATTGCGGCAGACATTGGTCTATTCTCTATATGAAACTGTACAACTTATTCAGTCAGACATTGGTCTATTCTCTATATGAAACTGTACAACTTATTGTAGCAGTCATTGATCTATTCTCTATAGGAAACTGTACAACTTTTTGTGACAGACATTGGTCTATTCTCTATATGAAACTGTACAACTTATTGTGGTAGACACTGATCTATTCTTTATATCAAACTGTACAACTTATTGAGTCAGACATTGGTCTATTCTCTATATGAAACTGTACAACTAATATTGGCAAACATTGATCTATTCTCTATATGAAACTGTACAACTTATTGTGACAGACATTGGTCTATTCTCTATATGAAACTGTACAACTTATTTTGGTAGACACTGATCTATTCTCTATATCAAACTGTACAACTTATTGAGTCAGACATTGGTCTATTCTCTATATGAAACTATACAACTTATTGAGTCAGACATTGGTCTATTCTCTATATGAAACTGTACAACTTATTGCGGCAGACATTGGTCTATTCTCTATATGAAACTGTACATATTATTGTGGCATACACTTATCTATTCTCTATATGAAACTGTACAACTTATTGTGGCAGACATTGGTCTATTCTCTATATGAAACTGTACAACTTATTGTAGCAGACATTGGTCTATTCTCTATATGCAACTGTACAACTTATTGTAAACTTTTGTCAGACACTGATCTATTCTCTATATGAAACTGTACATCTTATTGTAGCAGATATTTAACTAGTCTCTATATGAAACAATAAAACTTATTGTGGCAGACATTGCTCTATTCTCTATATGAAACTGTACAACTTATTGCGGCAGACATTGCTCTATTCTCTATATGAAACTGTACAACTTATTGTGGCAGTCATTGGTCTATTCTCTATATGAAACTGTACAACTTATTGTGGAAGACATTTATCTATTCTCTATATGACACTGTACAACTTTTTTGGCAGACATTGGTCTATTCTCTATATGAAACTGTACAACTTATTGAGTCAGACATTTGTCCGTTCTCTATATGAAACTGTACAACTTATTGTGGCAGACATTGGTCTCTTCTCTATATGAAACTGTACAACTTATTGTGGCAGACATTGAACTAGTCTCTATATGAAACAGAACAACTTTTTGTTGTCGACATTAGTCTATGCTCTATATAAAACTGTACAACTTATTGTGTCAGACATTGGTCTATTCTCTATATGAAACTGTACATCTTATTGTGGCAGATATTGAACTAGTCTCCATATGAAACAGTAAAACTTATTGTGTCAGACATTGGTCTATTCTCTATATGAAACTGTACAACTTATTGTAGCAGACATGGGTCTATTCTCTATATGAAACTGTACAACTTTTTGTAGCAGACATTGGTCTATTCTCTATATGTAACTGTAAAACTTATTGTAAACTTTTGTCAGACATTAGTCTATTCTCTATATGAAACTGTACAACTTATTGTAGCAGACATTGAACTAGTCTTTATATGAAACAGTACAACTTTTTGTGGTCGACACTGATCTATTCTCTATATCAAACTGTACAACTTATTGAGTCAGACATTGGTCTATTCGCTATATGAAACTGTACAACTTATTGAGTCAGACATTGGTCTATTCTCTATATGAAACTGTACAACTTATTGCGGCAGACATTGGTCTATTCTCTATATGAAACTGTACAACTTATTGTGGCATACACTTATCTATTCTCTATATGAAACTGTACAACTTATTGTGGCAGACATTGGTCTATTCTCTATATGAAACTGTACAACTTATTGTAGCAGACATTGGTCTATTCTCTATATGCAACTGTACAACTTATTGTAAACTTTTGTCAGACACTGATCTATTCTCTATATGAAACTGTACATCTTATTGTAGCAGATATTGAACTAGTCTCTATATGAAACAGTAAAACTTATTGTGGCAGACATTGGTCTATTCTCTATATGAAACTGTACAACTTATTGTAGCAGACATTGGTCTATTCTCTATATGAAACTGTACAACTTATTGTAGCAGACATTGGTCTATTCTCTATATGAAACTGTACAACTTATTGTAGCAGACATTGAACTAGTCTTTATATGAAACAGTATAACTTTTTGTGGTCGACATTGTCTATTCTCCATATGAAACTGTACAACTTATTGTGGTAGACATTGATCTATTCTTTATATCAAACTGTACAACTTATTGAGTCAGACATCGGTCTATTCTCTATATGAAACTGTACAACTTATTGTGGCAGACACTGATCTATTCTCTATATGAAACTGTACAACTTATTGAGTCAGACATTGGTCTATTCTCTATATGAAACTGTACAACTTATTGTAGCAGACATTGGTCTATTCTCTATATGAAATTGTATAACTTATTGTGGCAGACATTGATCTATTCTCTATGTGAAACTGTACAAATTATTGTGGCATATATTGATCTATTCTCTGTATGAAACTGTACAACTAATTGTGACAGACATTGAACTAGTCTTTATATGAAACAGTACTACTTTTTGTGGTCGACATTAGTCTATTCTCTATATGAAACTGTACAACTTATTGTGGCAGACGCTGATCTATTCTCTATATGAAAGTGTACAAATTATTGTGGCAGACATTGAACTAGTCTCTATATGAAACTGTAAAACTTATTGTGTCAGACATTGGTCTATTCTCTATATGAAACTGTACAACTTATTGTGGCAGACATTGGTCTATTCTCTATATGAAACTGTACAACTTATTGACTCAGACACTGATCTATTCTCTATATGAAATTGTGCAGCCTATTGTGGCAGACACTGATCTATTCTCTATATGAAACTGTACAACTTATTGTGTCAGACATTTGTCTATTCTCTATATAAAACTGTACAACTTATTGCGGCAGACATTGGTCTATTCTCTATATGAAACTGTACAACTTATTCAGTCAGACATTGGTCTATTCTCTATATGAAACTGTACAACTTATTGTAGCAGTCATTGATCTATTCTCTATATGAAACTGTACAACTTTTTGTGACAGACATTGGTCTATTCTCTATATGAAACTGTACAACTTATTGTGGTAGACACTGATCTATTCTTTATATCAAACTGTACAACTTATTGAGTCAGACATTGGTCTATTCTCTATATGAAACTGTACAACTAATATTGGCAAACATTGATCTATTCTCTATATGAAACTGTACAACTTATTGTGACAGACATTGGTCTATTCTCTATATGAAACTGTACAACTTATTTTGGTAGACACTGATCTATTCTCTATATCAAACTGTACAACTTATTGAGTCAGACATTGGTCTATTCTCTATATGAAACTGTACAACTTATTGAGTCAGACATTGGTCTATTCTCTATATGAAACTGTAAAACTTATTGCGGCAGACATTGGTCTATTCTCTATATGAAACTGTACAACTTATTGTGGCATACACTTATCTATTCTCTATATGAAACTGTACAACTTATTGTGGCAGACATTGGTCTATTCTCTATATGAAACTGTACAACTTATTGTAGCAGACATTGGTCTATTCTCTATATGCAACTGTACAACTTATTGTAAACTTTTATCAGACACTGATCTATTCTCTATATGAAACTGTACATCTTATTGTAGCAGATATTGAACTAGTCTCTATATGAAACAGTAAAACTTATTGTGGCAGACATTGGTCTATTCTCTATATGAAACTGTACAACTTATTGTAGCAGACATTGGTCTATTCTCTATATGAAACTGTACAAATTATTGTAGCAGACATTGGTCTATTCTCTATATGTAACTGTACAACTTATTGTAAACTTTTGTCAGACATTGGTCTATTCTCTATATGAAACTGTACAACTTATTGTAGCAGACATTGAACTAGTCTTTATATGAAAAAGTACAACTTTTTGTGGTCGACATTGTCTATTCTCCATATGAAACTGTACAACTTATTGTGGTAGACATTGATCTATTCTTTATATCAAACTGTACAACTTATTGAGTCAGACATCGGTCTATTCTCTATATGAAACTGTACAACTTATAGTGGCAAACATTGATCTATTCTCTATATGAAACTGTACAACTTTTTGTGACAGACATTGATCTATTCTCTATATGAAACTGTACAACTTATAGTGGCAAACATTGATCTATTCTCTATATCAAACTGTACAACTTATTGAGTCAGACATTGGTTTATTCTCTATATGAAACTGTACAACTTATAGTGGCAGACATTGATCTATTCTCTATATAAAACTGTACAACTTATTGTGACAGACATTGGTCTATTCTCTATATGAAACTGTACAACTTATAGTGGCAAACATTGATCTATTCTCTATATCAAACTGTACAACTTATTGAGTCAGACATTGGTTTATTCTCTATATGAAACTGTACAACTTATAGTGGCAGACATTGATCTATTCTCTATATAAAACTGTACAACTTATTGTGACAGACATTGGTCTATTCTCTATATGAAACTGTACAACTTATTGTGGCAGACACTGATCTATTCTCTATATGAAACTGTACAACTTATTGTGGCAGACATTGATCTATTCTCTATATGAAACTATACAACTTATTATGGCAGACGCTGACCTATTCTCTATATGAAAGTGTACAAATTATTGTGGCAGACATTGAACTAGTCTCTATATGAAACTGTAAAACTTATTGTGGCAGACATTGGTCTATTCTCTATATGAAACTGTACAACTTATTGTGGCAGACATTGGTCTATTCTCTATATGAAACTGTACAACTTATTGACTCAGACATTGGTCTATTCTCTATATGAAACTGTACAACTTATTGTGGCAGACACTGATCTATTCTCTATATTAAACTGTACAACTTATTGAGTCAGACATTGGTCTATTCTCTATATGAAACTGTACAACTTATTAAGTCAGTCATTGGTCTATTCTCTATATGAAACTGTACAACTTATTGTGGCAGACATTGGTCTATTCTCTATATGAAACTGTACAACTTATTGTGGAAGACATTTATCTATTCTCTATATGACACTGTACAACTTTTTTGGCAGACATTGGTCTATTCTCTATATGAAACTGTACAACTTATTGAGTCAGACATTTGTCCGTTCTCTATATGAAACTGTACAACTTATTGTGGCAGACATTTGTCTCTTCTCTATATGAAACTGTACAACTTATTGTGGCAGACATTGAACTAGTCTCTATATGAAACAGAACAACTTTTTGTTGTCGACATTAGTCTATGCTCTATATAAAACTGTACAACTTATTGTGTCAGACATTGGTCTATTCTCTATATGAAACTGTACAACTTATTGTGGCAGACACTGATCTATTCTCTATATGAAACTGTACATCTTATTGTGGCAGATATTGAACTAGTCTCCATATGAAACAGTAAAACTTATTGTGTCAGACATTGGTCTATTCTCTATATGAAACTGTACAACTTATTGTAGCAGACATGGGTCTATTCTCTATATGAAACTGTACAACTTTTTGTAGCAGACATTGGTCTATTCTCTATATGTAACTGTAAAACTTATTGTAAACTTTTGTCAGACATTAGTCTATTCTCTATATGAAACTGTACAACTTATTGTAGCAGACATTGAACTAGTCTTTATATGAAACAGTACAACTTTTTGTGGTCGACACTGATCTATTCTCTATATCAAACTGTACAACTTATTGAGTCAGACATTGGTCTATTCGCTATATGAAACTGTACAACTTATTGAGTCAGACATTGGTCTATTCTCTATATGAAACTGTACAACTTATTGCGGCAGACATTGGTCTATTCTCTATATGAAACTGTACAACTTATTGTGGCATACACTTATCTATTCTCTATATGAAACTGTACAACTTATTGTGGCAGACATTGGTCTATTCTCTATATGAAACTGTACAACTTATTGTAGCAGACATTGGTCTATTCTCTATATGCAACTGTACAACTTATTGTAAACTTTTGTCAGACACTGATCTATTCTCTATATGAAACTGTACATCTTATTGTAGCAGATATTGAACTAGTCTCTATATGAAACAGTAAAACTTATTGTGGCAGACATTGGTCTATTCTCTATATGAAACTGTACAACTTATTGTAGCAGACATTGGTCTATTCTCTATATGAAACTGTACAACTTATTGTAGCAGACATTGGTCTATTCTCTATATGAAACTGTACAACTTATTGTAGCAGACATTGAACTAGTCTTTATATGAAACAGTATAACTTTTTGTGGTCGACATTGTCTATTCTCCATATGAAACTGTACAACTTATTGTGGTAGACATTGATCTATTCTTTATATCAAACTGTACAACTTATTGAGTCAGACATCGGTCTATTCTCTATATGAAACTGTACAACTTATTGAGTCAGACATTGGTCTATTCTCTATATGAAACTGTACAACTTATAGTGGCAAACATTGATCTATTCTCTATATGAAACTGTACAACTTATTGTGGCAGACATTGATCTATTCTCTATATGAAACTGTGCAACTATTATGGCAGACGCTGATCTATTCTCTATATGAAAGTGTACAAATTATTGTGGCAGACATTGAACTAGTCTCTATATGAAACTGTAAAACTTATTGTGGCAGACATTGGTCTATTCTCTATATGAAACCGTACAACTTATTGTAGCAGACATTGGTCTATTCTCTATATGAAACTATACAACTTATTGACTCAGACGTTGGTCTATTCTCTATATGAAACTGTACAACTTATAGTGGCAGATACTGATCTATTCTCTATATTAAACTGTACAACTTATTGAGTCAGACACTGATCTATTCTCTATATGAAATTGTACAACCTATTGTGGCAGACACTGATCTATTCTCTATATGAAACTGTACAACTTATTGTGTCAGACATTTGTCTATTCTCTATATGAAACTGTACAACTTATTGCGGCAGACATTGCTCTATTCTCTATATGAAACTGTACAACTTATTCAGTCAGACATTGGTCTATTCTCTATATGAAACTGTACAACTTATTGTAGCAGTCATTGATCTATTCTCTATATGAAACTGTACAACTAATATTGGCAAACATTGATCTATTCTCTATATGAAACTGTACAACTTATTGTGACAGACATTGGTCTATTCTCTATATGAAACTGTACAACTTATTGTAGCAGTCATTGGTCTATTCTCTATATAAAACTGTACAACTTATTGTGACAGACATTGGTCTATTCTCTATATGAAACTGTACAACTTATTGTGACAGACATTGGTCTATTCTCTATATGAAACTGTACAACTTATTTTGGTAGACACTGATCTATTCTCTATATCAAACTGTACAACTTATTGAGTCAGACATTGGTCTATTCTCTATATGAAACTATACAACTTATTGAGTCAGACATTGGTCTATTCTCTATATGAAACTGTACAACTTATTGCGGCAGACATTGGTCTATTCTCTATATGAAACTGTACAACTTATTGTGGCATACACTTATCTATTCTCTATATGAAACTGTACAACTTATTGTGGCAGACATTGGTCTATTCTCTATATGAAACTGTACAACTTATTGTAGCAGACATTGGTCTATTCTCTATATGAAACTGTACAACTTATTGTAGCAGACATTGGTCTATTCTCTATATGAAACTGTACAACTTATTGTAAACTTTTGTCAGACACTGATCTATTCTCTATATGAAACTGTACATCTTATTGTAGCAGATATTGAACTAGTCTCTATATGAAACAGTAAAGCTTATTGTGGCAGACATTGGTCTATTCTCTATATGAAACTGTACAACTTATTGTAGCAGACATTGGTCTATTCTCTATATGAAACTGTACAACTTATTGTAGCAGACATTGGTCTATTCTCTATATGAAACTGTACAACTTATTGTAGCAGACATTGAACTAGTCTTTATATGAAACAGTACAACTTTTTGTGGTCGACATTGTCTATTCTCCATATGAAACTGTACAACTTATTGTGGTAGACATTGATATATTCTTTATATCAAACTGTACAACTTATTGAGTCGGACATCGGTCTATTCTCTATATGAAACTGTACAACTTATAGTGGGAAACATTGATCTATTCTCTATATGAAACTGTACAACTTATTGTGACAGACATTGGTCTATTCTCTATATGAAACTGTACAACTTATTGTGTTAGACACTGATCTATTCTCTATATCAAACTGTACAACTTATTGAGTCAGACATTGGTTTATTCTCTATATGAAACTGTACAACTTATAGTGGCAGACATTGATCTATTCTCTATATAAAACTGTACAACTTATTGTGACAGACATTGGTCTATTCTCTATATGAAACTGTACAACTTATTGTGGCAGACACTGATCTATTCTCTATATGAAACTGTACAACTTATTGTGGCAGACATTGATCTATTCTCTATATGAAACTATACAACTTATTATGGCAGACGCTGACCTATTCTCTATATGAAAGTGTACAAATTATTGTGGCTAACATTGAACTAGTCTCTATATGAAACTGTAAAACTTATTGTGGCAGACATTGGTCTATTCTCTATATGAAACTGTACAACTTATTGTGGCAGACATTGGTCTATTCTCTATATGAAACTGTACAACTTATTGACTCAGACATTGGTCTATTCTCTATATGAAACTGTACAACTTATTGTGGCAGACACTGATCTATTCTCTATATTAAACTGTACAACTTATTGAGTCAGACATTGGTCTATTCTCTATATGAAACTGTACAACTTATTAAGTCAGTCATTGGTCTATTCTCTATATGAAACTGTACAACTTATTGCGGCAGACATTGGTCTATTCTCTATATGAAACTGTACAACTTATTCAGTCAGACATTGGTCTATTCTCTATATGAAACTGTACAACTTATTGTAGCAGTCATTGATCTATTCTCTATATGAAACTGTACAACTAATATTGGCAAACATTGATCTATTCTCTATATGAAACTGTACAACTTATTGTGACAGACATTGGTCTATTCTCTATATGAAACTGTACAACTTATTGTAGAAGTCATTGGTCTATTCTCTATATAAAACTGTACAACTTATTGTGACAGACATTGGTCTATTCTCTATATGAAACTGTACAACTTATTGTGACAGACATTGGTCTATTCTCTATATGAAACTGTACAACTTATTTTGGTAGACACTGATCTATTCTCTATATCAAACTGTACAACTTATTGAGTCAGACATTGGTCTATTCTCTATATGAAACTGTACAACTTATTGAGTCAGACATTGGTCTATTCTCTATATGAAACTGTACAACTTATTGCGGCAGACATTGGTCTATTCTCTATATGAAACTGTACAACTTATTGTGGCATACACTTATCTATTCTCTATATGAAACTGTACAACTTATTGTGGCAGACATTGGTCTATTCTCTATATGAAACTGTAAAACTTATTGTGGCAGACATTGGTCTATTCTCTATATGAAACTGTACAACTTATTGTGGCAGACATTGGTCTATTCTCTATATGAAACTGTACAACTTATTGACTCAGACATTGGTCTATTCTCTATATGAAACTGTACAACTTATTGTGGCAGACACTGATCTATTCTCTATATTAAACTGTACAACTTATTGAGTCAGACATTGGTCTATTCTCTATATGAAACTGTACAACTTATTAAGTCAGTCATTGGTCTATTCTCTATATGAAACTGTACAACTTATTGCGGCAGACATTGGTCTATTCTCTATATGAAACTGTACAACTTATTCAGTCAGACATTGGTCTATTCTCTATATGAAACTGTACAACTTATTGTAGCAGTCATTGATCTATTCTCTATATGAAACTGTACAACTAATATTGGCAAACATTGATCTATTCTCTATATGAAACTGTACAACTTATTGTGACAGACATTGGTCTATTCTCTATATGAAACTGTACAACTTATTGTAGAAGTCATTGGTCTATTCTCTATATGACACTGTACAACTTATTGTGACAGACATTGGCCTATTCTCTATATGAAACTGTACAACTTATTTTGGTAGACACTGATCTATTCTCTATATCAAACTGTACAACTTATTGAGTCAGACATTGGTCTATTCTCTATATGAAACTGTACAACTTATTGAGTCAGACATTGGTCTATTCTCTATATGAAACTGTACAACTTATTGCGGCAGACATTGGTCTATTCTCTATATGAAACTGTACAACTTATTGTGGCATACACTTATCTATTCTCTATATGAAACTGTACAACTTATTGTGGCAGACATTGGTCTATTCTCTATATGAAACTGTACAACTTATTGTAGCAGACATTGGTCTATTCTCTATATGAAACTGTACAACTTATTGTAGCAGACATTGGTCTATTCTCTATATGAAACTGTACAACTTATTGTAAACTTTTGTCAGACACTGATCTATTCTCTATATGAAACTGTACATCTTATTGTAGCAGATATTGAACTAGTCTCTATATGAAACAGTAAAGCTTATTGTGGCAGACATTGGTCTATTCTCTATATGAAACTGTACAACTTATTGTAGCAGACATTGGTCTATTCTCTATATGAAACTGTACAACTTATTGTAGCAGACATTGGTCTATTCTCTATATGTAACTGTACAACTTATTGTAAACTTTTGTCAGACATTGGTCTATTCTCTATATGAAACTGTACAACTTATTGTAGCAGACATTGAACTAGTCTTTATATGAAACAGTACAACTTTTTGTGGTCGACATTGTCTATTCTCCATATGAAACTGTACAACTTATTGTGGTAGACATTGATCTATTCTTTATATCAAACTGTACAACTTATTGAGTCGGACATCGGTCTATTCTCTATATGAAAATGTACAACTTATAGTGGCAAACATTGATCTATTCTCTATATGAAACTGTACAACTTATTGTGACAGACATTGGTCTATTCTCTATATGAAACTGTACAACTTATTGTGTTAGACACTGATCTATTCTCTATATCAAACTGTACAACTTATTGAGTCAGACATTGGTTTATTCTCTATATGAAACTGTACAACTTATAGTGGCAGACATTGATCTATTCTCTATATAAAACTGTACAACTTATTGTGACAGACATTGGTCTATTCTCTATATGAAACTGTACAACTTATTGTGGCAGACACTGATCTATTCTCTATATGAAACTGTACAACTTATTGTGGCAGACATTGATCTATTCTCTATATGAAACTATACAACTTATTATGGCAGACGCTGACCTATTCTCTATATGAAAGTGTACAAATTATTGTGGCAGACATTGAACTAGTCTCTATATGAAACTGTAAAACTTATTGTGGCAGACATTGGTCTATTCTCTATATGAAACTGTACAACTTATTGCGGCAGACATTGGTCTATTCTCTATATGAAACTGTACAACTTATTCAGTCAGACATTGGTCTATTCTCTATATGAAACTGTACAACTTATTGTAGCAGTCATTGATCTATTCTCTATATGAAACTGTACAACTAATATTGGCAAACATTGATCTATTCTCTATATGAAACTGTACAACTTATTGTGACAGACATTGGTCTATTCTCTATATGAAACTGTACAACTTATTGTAGAAGTCATTGGTCTATTCTCTATATGACACTGTACAACTTATTGTGACAGACATTGGCCTATTCTCTATATGAAACTGTACAACTTATTTTGGTAGACACTGATCTATTCTCTATATCAAACTGTACAACTTATTGAGTCAGACATTGGTCTATTCTCTATATGAAACTGTACAACTTATTGAGTCAGACATTGGTCTATTCTCTATATGAAACTGTACAACTTATTGCGGCAGACATTGGTCTATTCTCTATATGAAACTGTACAACTTATTGTGGCATACACTTATCTATTCTCTATATGAAACTGTACAACTTATTGTGGCAGACATTGGTCTATTCTCTATATGAAACTGTACAACTTATTGTAGCAGACATTGGTCTATTCTCTATATGAAACTGTACAACTTATTGTAGCAGACATTGGTCTATTCTCTATATGAAACTGTACAACTTATTGTAAACTTTTGTCAGACACTGATCTATTCTCTATATGAAACTGTACATCTTATTGTAGCAGATATTGAACTAGTCTCTATATGAAACAGTAAAGCTTATTGTGGCAGACATTGGTCTATTCTCTATATGAAACTGTACAACTTATTGTAGCAGACATTGGTCTATTCTCTATATGAAACTGTACAACTTATTGTAGCAGACATTGGTCTATTCTCTATATGTAACTGTACAACTTATTGTAAACTTTTGTCAGACATTGGTCTATTCTCTATATGAAACTGTACAACTTATTGTAGCAGACATTGAACTAGTCTTTATATGAAACAGTACAACTTTTTGTGGTCGACATTGTCTATTCTCCATATGAAACTGTACAACTTATTGTGGTAGACATTGATCTATTCTTTATATCAAACTGTACAACTTATTGAGTCGGACATCGGTCTATTCTCTATATGAAACTGTACAACTTATAGTGGCAAACATTGATCTATTCTCTATATGAAACTGTACAACTTATTGTGACAGACATTGGTCTATTCTCTATATGAAACTGTACAACTTATTGTGTTAGACACTGATCTATTCTCTATATCAAACTGTACAACTTATTGAGTCAGACATTGGTTTATTCTCTATATGAAACTGTACAACTTATAGTGGCAGACATTGATCTATTCTCTATATAAAACTGTACAACTTATTGTGACAGACATTGGTCTATTCTCTATATGAAACTGTACAACTTATTGTGGCAGACACTGATCTATTCTCTATATGAAACTGTACAACTTATTGTGGCAGACATTGATCTATTCTCTATATGAAACTATACAACTTATTATGGCAGACGCTGACCTATTCTCTATATGAAAGTGTACAAATTATTGTGGCAGACATTGAACTAGTCTCTATATGAAACTGTAAAACTTATTGTGGCAGACATTGGTCTATTCTCTATATGAAACTGTACAACTTATTGTGGCAGACATTGGTCTATTCTCTATATGAAACTGTACAACTTATTGACTCAGACATTGGTCTATTCTCTATATGAAACTGTACAACTTATTGTGGCAGACACTGATCTATTCTCTATATTAAACTGTACAACTTATTGAGTCAGACATTGGTCTATTCTCTATATGAAACTGTACAACTTATTAAGTCAGTCATTGGTCTATTCTCTATATGAAACTGTACAACTTATTGCGGCAGACATTGGTCTATTCTCTATATGAAACTGTACAACTTATTGCGGCAGACATTGCTCTATTGTCTATATGAAACTGTACAACTTATTGCGGCAGACATTGCTCTATTCTCTATATGAAACTGTACAACTTATTGTGGCAGTCATTGGTCTATTCTCTATATGAAACTGTACAACTTATTGTGGCAGTCATTGGTCTATTCTCTATATGAAACTGTACAACTTATTGTGGCAGTCATAGGTCTATTCTCTATATGACACTGTACAACTTTTTTGGCAGACATTGATCTATTCTCTATATAAAACTGTACAACTTATTGTGACAGACATTGGTCTATTCTCTATATGAAACTGTACAACTTATTGTGGCAGACACTGATCTATTCTCTATATGAAACTGTACAACTTATTGTGGCAGACATTGATCTATTCTCTATATGAAACTATACAACTTATTATGGCAGACGCTGACCTATTCTCTATATGAAAGTGTACAAATTATTGTGGCAGACATTGAACTAGTCTCTATATGAAACTGTAAAACTTATTGTGGCAGACATTGGTCTATTCTCTATATGAAACTGTACAACTTATTGTGGCAGACATTGGTCTATTCTCTATATGAAACTGTACAACTTATTGACTCAGACATTGGTCTATTCTCTATATGAAACTGTACAACTTATTGTGGCAGACACTGATCTATTCTCTATATTAAACTGTACAACTTATTGAGTCAGACATTGGTCTATTCTCTATATGAAACTGTACAACTTATTAAGTCAGTCATTGGTCTATTCTCTATATGAAACTGTACAACTTATTGTGGCAGACATTGGTCTATTCTCTATATGAAACTGTACAACTTATTGCGGCAGACATTGCTCTATTCTCTATATGAAACTGTACAACTTATTGCGGCAGACATTGCTCTATTCTCTATATGAAACTGTACAACTTATTGCGGCAGACATTGCTCTATTCTCTATATGAAACTGTACAACTTATTGTGGCAGACATTGAACTAGTCTCTATATGAAACAGTACAACTTTTTGTTGTCGACATTAGTCTATGCTCTATATAAAACTGTACAACTTATTGTGTCAGACATTGGTCTATTCTCTATATGAAACTGTACAACTTATTGTGGCAGACACTGATCTATTCTCTATATGAAACTGTACATCTTATTGTGGCAGATATTGAACTAGTCTCCATATGAAACATTAAAACGTATTGTGTCAGACATTGGTCTATTCTCTATATGAAACTGTACAACTTATTGTAGCAGACATGGGTCTATTCTCTATATGAAACTGTACAACTTTTTGTAGCAGACATTGGTCTATTCTCTATATGTAACTGTAAAACTTATTGTAAACTTTTGTCAGACATTAGTCTATTCTCTATATGAAACTGTACAACTTATTGTAGCAGACATTGAACTAGTCTTTATATGAAACAGTACAACTTTTTGTGGTCGACACTGATCTATTCTCTATATCAAACTGTACAACTTATTGTGTCAGACATTAGTCTATTCTCTATATGAAACTGTACAACTTATTGAGTCAGACATTGGTCTATTCTCTATATCAAACTGTACAACTTATTGTGTCAGACATTGGTCTATTCTCTATATGAAACTGTACAACTTATTGCGGCAGACATTGGTCTATTCTTTATATGAAACTGTACAACTTATTGTAGCAGACATTGGTCTATTCACTGTATGAAACTGTACAACTTATTGTAGCAGACATTGGTCTATTCTCTATATGTAACTGTACAACTTATTGTAAACTTTTGTCAGACATTGGTCTATTCTCTATATGAAACTGTACAACTTATTGTAGCAGACATTGAACTAGTCTTTATATGAAACAGTACAACTTTTTGTGGTAGACATTGTCTATTCTCCATATGAAACTGTACAACTTATTGTGGTAGACATTGATCTATTCTTTATATCAAACTGTACAACTTATTGAGTCAGACATCGGTCTATTCTCTATATGAAACTGTACAACTTATAGTGGCAAACATTGATCTATTCTCTATATGAAACTGTACAACTTATTGTGACAGACATTGGTCTATTCTCTATATGAAACTGTACAACTTATTGTGTCAGACATTGGTCTATTCTCTATATGAAACTGTACAACTTATTGTGGCAGACATTGATCTATTCTCTATATGAAACTGTACAACTATTATGGCAGACGCTGATCTATTCTCTATATGAAAGTGTACAAATTATTGTGGCAGACATTGAACTATTCTCTATATGAAACTGTAAAACTTATTGTGGCAGACATTGGTCTATTCTCTATATGAAACTGTACAACTTATTGTAGCAGACATTGGTCTATTCTCTATATGAAACTGTACAACTTATTGTGGCAGACACTGAACTATTCTCTATATTAAACTGTACAACTTATTGAGTCAGACATTGGTCTATTCTCTATATGAAACTGTACAACTTATTAAGTCAGACATTGGTCTTATCTCTATATGAAACTGTACAACTTTTTGTGGCAGACACTTATCTATTCTGTATATGAAACTGTACAACTTATTGTGGCAGACATTGGTCTATTCTCTATGAAACTGTACAACTTATTGTGGCAGACATTGGTCTATTCTCTATATGAAACTGTACAACTTATTGTGGAGGACATTGCTCTATTGTCTATATGAAACTGTACAACTTATTGCGACAGACATTGCTCTATTCTCTATATGAAACTGTACAACTTATTGTGGCAGTCATTGGTCTATTCTCTATATGAAACTGTACAACTTATTGTGGCAGTCATTGGTCTATTCTCTATATGAAACTGTACAACTTATTGTGGCAGTCATTGGTCTATTCTCTATATGACACTGTACAACTTTTTTGGCAGACATTGATCTATTCTCTATATAAAACTGTACAACTTATTGTGACAGACATTGGTCTATTCTCTATATGAAACTGTACAACTTATTGTGGCAGACACTGATCTATTCTCTATATGAAACTGTACAACTTATTGTGGCAGACATTGATCTATTCTCTATATGAAACTATACAACTTATTATGGCAGACGCTGACCTATTCTCTATATGAAAGTGTACAAATTATTGTGGCAGACATTGAACTAGTCTCTATATGAAACTGTAAAACTTATTGTGGCAGACATTGGTCTATTCTCTATATGAAACTGTACAACTTATTGTGGCAGACATTGGTCTATTCTCTATATGAAACTGTACAACTTATTGACTCAGACATTGGTCTATTCTCTATATGAAACTGTACAACTTATTGTGGCAGACACTGATCTATTCTCTATATTAAACTGTACAACTTATTGAGTCAGACATTGGTCTATTCTCTATATGAAACTGTACAACTTATTAAGTCAGTCATTGGTCTATTCTCTATATGAAACTGTACAACTTATTGTGGCAGACATTGGTCTATTCTCTATATGAAACTGTACAACTTATTGCGGCAGACATTGCTCTATTCTCTATATGAAACTGTACAACTTATTGCGGCAGACATTGCTCTATTCTCTATATGAAACTGTACAACTTATTGCGGCAGACATTGCTCTATTCTCTATATGAAACTGTACAACTTATTGTGGCAGACATTGAACTAGTCTCTATATGAAACAGTACAACTTTTTGTTGTCGACACTGATCTATTCTCTATATCAAACTGTACAACTTATTAAGTCAGACATTGGTCTATTCTCTATATGAAACTGTACAACTTATTGAGTCAGACATTGGTCTATTCTCTATATCAAACTGTACAACTTATTGTGTCAGACATTGGTCTATTCTCTATATGAAACTGTACAACTTATTGCGGCAGACATTGGTCTATTCTTTATATGAAACTGTACAACTTATTGTAGCAGACATTGGTCTATTCTCTGTATGAAACTGTACAACTTATTGTAGCAGACATTGGTCTATTCTCTATATGTAACTGTACAACTTATTGTAAACTTTTGTCAGACATTGGTCTATTCTCTATATGAAACTGTACAACTTATTGTAGCAGACATTGAACTAGTCTTTATATGAAACAGTACAACTTTTTGTGGTAGACATTGTCTATTCTCCATATGAAACTGTACAACTTATTGTGGTAGACATTGATCTATTCTTTATATCAAACTGTACAACTTATTGAGTCAGACATCGGTCTATTCTCTATATGAAACTGTACAACTTATAGTGGCAAACATTGATCTATTCTCTATATGAAACTGTACAACTTATTGTGACAGACATTGGTCTATTCTCTATATGAAACTGTACAACTTATTGTGTCAGACATTGGTCTATTCTCTATATGAAACTGTACAACTTATTGTGGCAGACATTGATCTATTCTCTATATGAAACTGTACAACTATTATGGCAGACGCTGATCTATTCTCTATATGAAAGTGTACAAATTATTGTGGCAGACATTGAACTATTCTCTATATGAAACTGTAAAACTTATTGTGGCAGACATTGGTCTATTCTCTATATGAAACTGTACAACTTATTGTAGCAGACATTGGTCTATTCTCTATATGAAACTGTACAACTTATTGACTCAGACATTGGTCTATTCTCTATATGAAACTGTACAACTTATTGTGGCAGACACTGAACTATTCTCTATATTAAACTGTACAACTTATTGAGTCAGACATTGGTCTATTCTCTATACGAAACTGTACAACTTATTAAGTCAGACATTGGTCTTATCTCTATATGAAACTGTACAACTTTTTGTGGCAGACACTTAACTATTCTGTATATGAAACTGTACAACTTATTGTGGCAGACATTGGTCTATTCTCTATGAAACTGTACAACTTATTGTGGCAGACATTGGTCTATTCTCTATATGAAACTGTACAACTTATTGTGGAGGACATTTATCTATTCTCTATATGACACTGTACAACTTTTTTTGGCAGACATTGGTCTATTCTCTATATGAAACTGTACAACTTATTGAGTCAGACATTAGTCCGTTCTCTATATCAAACTGTACAACTTATTGTGGCAGACATTGGTCTCTTCTCTATATGAAACTGTACAACATATTGTGGCAGACATTGAACTAGTCTCTATATGAAACTGTACAACTTTTTGTTGTCGACATTAGTCTATTCTCTATATAAAACTGTACAACTTATTGTGTCAGACATTGGTCTATTCTCTATATGAAACTGTACAACTTATTGTGGCAGACACTGATCTATTCTCTATATGAAACTGTACATCTTATTGTGGCAGATATTGAACTAGTCTCCATATGAAACAGTAAAACTTATTGTGTCAGACATTTGTCTATTCTCTATATGAAACTGTACAACTTATTGTAGCAGACATGGGTCTATTCTCTATATGAAACTGTACAACTTTTTGTAGCAGACATTGGTCTATTCTCTATATGTAACTGTAAAACTTATTGTAAACTTTTGTCAGACATTGGTCTATTCTCTATATGAAACTGTACAACTTATTGTAGCAGACATTGAACTTGTCTTTATATGAAACAGTACACATTTTGTGGTCGACACTGATCTATTCTCTATATCAAACTGTACAACTTATTGAGTCAGACATTGGTCTATTCTCTATATGAAACTGTACAACTTATTGTGGCAGACACTGAACTATTCTTTATATTAAACTGTACAACTTATTGAGTCAGACATTGGTCTATTCTCTATACGAAACTGTACAACTTATTAAGTCAGACATTGGTCTTATCTCTATATGAAACTGTACAACTTTTTGTGGCAGACACTTATCTATTCTGTATATGAAACTGTACAACTTATTGTGGCAGACATTGGTCTATTCTCTATGAAACTGTACAACTTATTGTGGCAGACATTGGTCTATTCTCTATATGAAACTGTACAACTTATTGAGTCAGACATTAGTCCGTTCTCTATATCAAACTGTACAACTTATTGTGGCAGACATTGGTCTCTTCTCTATATGAAACTGTACAACATATTGTGGCAGACATTGAACTAGTCTCTATATGAAACTGTACAACTTTTTGTTGTCGACATTAGTCTATTCTCTATATAAAACTGTACAACTTATTGTGTCAGACATTGGTCTATTCTCTATATGAAACTGTACAACTTATTGTGGCAGACACTGATCTATTCTCTATATGAAACTGTACATCTTATTGTGGCAGATATTGAACTAGTCTCCATATGAAACAGTAAAACTTATTGTGTCAGACATTTGTCTATTCTCTATATGAAACTGTACAACTTATTGTAGCAGACATGGGTCTATTCTCTATATGAAACTGTACAACTTTTTGTAGCAGACATTGGTCTATTCTCTATATGTAACTGTAAAACTTATTGTAAACTTTTGTCAGACATTGGTCTATTCTCTATATGAAACTGTACAACTTATTGTAGCAGACATTGAACTTGTCTTTATATGAAACAGTACACATTTTGTGGTCGACACTGATCTATTCTCTATATCAAACTGTACAACTTATTGAGTCAGACATTGGTCTATTTTCTATATGAAACTGTACAAAATTATTGAGTCAGACATTGGTCTATTCTTTATATGAAACTGTACAACTTATTGCGGCAGACATTGGTCTATTCTCTATATGAAACTGTACAACTTATTGTGGCATACACTTATCTATTCTCTATATGAAACTGTACAACTTATTGTGGCAGACATTGGTCTATTCTCTATATGAAACTGTACAACTTATTATAGCAGACATTGGTCTATTCTCTATATGTAACTGTACAACTTATTGTAAACTTTTGTCAGACATTGGTCTATTCTCTATATGAAACTGTACAACTTATTGTAGCAGACATTGAACTAGTCTTTATATGAAACAGTACAACTTTTTGTGGTCGACATTGTCTATTCTCCATATGAAACTGTACAACTTATTGTGGTAGACATTGATCTATTCTCTATATCAAACTGTACAACTTATTGAGTCAGACATCGGTCTATTCTCTATATGAAACTGTACAACTTATTGTAGCAGACATTGGTCTATTCTCTATATGAAACTGTACAACTTATTGTAGCAGACATTGAACTAGTCTTTATATGAAACAGTACAACTTATAGTGGCAGACACTGAACTATTCTCTATATTAAACTGTACAACTTATTCTGTCAGACATTGGTCTATTCTCTATATGAAACTGTACAACTTATTAAGTCAGACATTGGTCTTATCTCTATATGAAACTGTACAACTTATAGTGGCAGACATTGATCTATTCTCTATATAAAACTGTACAACTTATTGTGACAGACATTGGTCTATTCTCTATATGAAACTGTACAACTTATTGTGGCAGAAACTGATCTATTCTCTATATGAAACTGTACAACTTATTGTGGCAGACATTGATCTATTCTCTATATGAAACTATACAACTTATTATGGCAGACGCTGACCTATTCTCTATATGAAAGTGTACAAATTATTGTGGCAGACATTGAACTAGTCTCTATATGAAACTGTAAAACTTATTGTGGCAGACATTGGTCTATTCTCTATATGAAACTGTACAACTTATTGTGGCAGACATTGGTCTATTCTCTATATGAAACTGTACAACTTATTGACTCAGACATTGGTCTATTCTCTATATGAAACTGTACAACTTATTGTGGCAGACACTGATCTATTCTCTATATTAAACTGTACAACTTATTGAGTCAGACATTGGTCTATTCTCTATATGAAACTGTACAACTTATTAAGTCAGTCATTGGTCTATTCTCTATATGAAACTGTACAACTTATTGCGGCAGACATTGGTCTATTCTCTATATGAAACTGTACAACTTATTGCGGCAGACATTGCTCTATTGTCTATATGAAACTGTACAACTTATTGCGGCAGACATTGCTCTATTCTCTATATGAAACTGTACAACTTATTGTGGCAGTCATTGGTCTATTCTCTATATGAAACTGTACAACTTATTGTGGCAGTCATTGGTCTATTCTCTATATGAAACTGTACAACTTATTGTGGCAGTCATTGGTCTATTCTCTATATGACACTGTACAACTTTTTTGGCAGACATTGATCTATTCTCTATATAAAACTGTACAACTTATTGTGACAGACATTGGTCTATTCTCTATATGAAACTGTACAACTTATTGTGGCAGACACTGATCTATTCTCTATATGAAACTGTACAACTTATTGTGGCAGACATTGATCTATTCTCTATATGAAACTATACAACTTATTATGGCAGACGCTGACCTATTCTCTATATGAAAGTGTACAAATTATTGTGGCAGACATTGAACTAGTCTCTATATGAAACTGTAAAACTTATTGTGGCAGACATTGGTCTATTCTCTATATGAAACTGTACAACTTATTGTGGCAGACATTGGTCTATTCTCTATATGAAACTGTACAACTTATTGACTCAGACATTGGTCTATTCTCTATATGAAACTGTACAACTTATTGTGGCAGACACTGATCTATTCTCTATATTAAACTGTACAACTTATTGAGTCAGACATTGGTCTATTCTCTATATGAAACTGTACAACTTATTAAGTCAGTCATTGGTCTATTCTCTATATGAAACTGTACAACTTATTGTGGCAGACATTGGTCTATTCTCTATATGAAACTGTACAACTTATTGCGGCAGACATTGCTCTATTCTCTATATGAAACTGTACAACTTATTGCGGCAGACATTGCTCTATTCTCTATATGAAACTGTACAACTTATTGCGGCAGACATTGCTCTATTCTCTATATGAAACTGTACAACTTATTGTGGCAGACATTGAACTAGTCTCTATATGAAACAGTACAACTTTTTGTTGTCGACATTAGTCTATGCTCTATATAAAACTGTACAACTTATTGTGTCAGACATTGGTCTATTCTCTATATGAAACTGTACAACTTATTGTGGCAGACACTGATCTATTCTCTATATGAAACTGTACATCTTATTGTGGCAGATATTGAACTAGTCTCCATATGAAACATTAAAACTTATTGTGTCAGACATTGGTCTATTCTCTATATGAAACTGTACAACTTATTGTAGCAGACATGGGTCTATTCTCTATATGAAACTGTACAACTTTTTGTAGCAGACATTGGTCTATTCTCTATATGTAACTGTAAAACTTATTGTAAACTTTTGTCAGACATTAGTCTATTCTCTATATGAAACTGTACAACTTATTGTAGCAGACATTGAACTAGTCTTTATATGAAACAGTACAACTTTTTGTGGTCGACACTGATCTATTCTCTATATCAAACTGTACAACTTATTGTGTCAGACATTGGTCTATTCTCTATATGAAACTGTACAACTTATTGAGTCAGACATTGGTCTATTCTCTATATCAAACTGTACAACTTATTGTGTCAGACATTGGTCTATTCTCTATATGAAACTGTACAACTTATTGCGGCAGACATTGGTCTATTCTTTATATGAAACTGTACAACTTATTGTAGCAGACATTGGTCTATTCACTGTATGAAACTGTACAACTTATTGTAGCAGACATTGGTCTATTCTCTATATGTAACTGTACAACTTATTGTAAACTTTTGTCAGACATTGGTCTATTCTCTATATGAAACTGTACAACTTATTGTAGCAGACATTGAACTAGTCTTTATATGAAACAGTACAACTTTTTGTGGTAGACATTGTCTATTCTCCATATGAAACTGTACAACTTATTGTGGTAGACATTGATCTATTCTTTATATCAAACTGTACAACTTATTGAGTCAGACATCGGTCTATTCTCTATATGAAACTGTACAACTTATAGTGGCAAACATTGATCTATTCTCTATATGAAACTGTACAACTTATTGTGACAGACATTGGTCTATTCTCTATATGAAACTGTACAACTTATTGTGTCAGACATTGGTCTATTCTCTATATGAAACTGTACAACTTATTGTGGCAGACATTGATCTATTCTCTATATGAAACTGTACAACTATTATGGCAGACGCTGATCTATTCTCTATATGAAAGTGTACAAATTATTGTGGCAGACATTGAACTATTCTCTATATGAAACTGTAAAACTTATTGTGGCAGACATTGGTCTATTCTCTATATGAAACTGTACAACTTATTGTAGCAGACATTGGTCTATTCTCTATATGAAACTGTACAACTTATTGTGGCAGACACTGAACTATTCTCTATATTAAACTGTACAACTTATTGAGTCAGACATTGGTCTATTCTCTATATGAAACTGTACAACTTATTAAGTCAGACATTGGTCTTATCTCTATATGAAACTGTACAACTTTTTGTGGCAGACACTTATCTATTCTGTATATGAAACTGTACAACTTATTGTGACAGACATTGGTCTATTCTCTATGAAACTGTACAACTTATTGTGGCAGACATTGGTCTATTCTCTATATGAAACTGTACAACTTATTGTGGAGGACATTGCTCTATTGTCTATATGAAACTGTACAACTTATTGCGGCAGACATTGCTCTATTCTCTATATGAAACTGTACAACTTATTGTGGCATTCATTGGTCTATTCTCTATATGAAACTGTACAACTTATTGTGGCAGTCATTGGTCTATTCTCTATATGAAACTGTACAACTTATTGTGGCAGTCATTGGTCTATTCTCTATATGAAACTGTACAACTTATTGTGGCAGTCATTGGTCTATTCTCTATATGACACTGTACAACTTTTTTGGCAGACATTGATCTATTCTCTATATAAAACTGTACAACTTATTGTGACAGACATTGGTCTATTCTCTATATGAAACTGTACAACTTATTGTGGCAGACACTGATCTATTCTCTATATGAAACTGTACAACTTATTGTGGCAGACATTGATCTATTCTCTATATGAAACTATACAACTTATTATGGCAGACGCTGACCTATTCTCTATATGAAAGTGTACAAATTATTGTGGCAGACATTGAACTAGTCTCTATATGAAACTGTAAAACTTATTGTGGCAGACATTGGTCTATTCTCTATATGAAACTGTACAACTTATTGTGGCAGACATTGGTCTATTCTCTATATGAAACTGTACAACTTATTGACTCAGACATTGGTCTATTCTCTATATGAAACTGTACAACTTATTGTGGCAGACACTGATCTATTCTCTATATTAAACTGTACAACTTATTGAGTCAGACATTGGTCTATTCTCTATATGAAACTGTACAACTTATTAAGTCAGTCATTGGTCTATTCTCTATATGAAACTGTACAACTTATTGTGGCAGACATTGGTCTATTCTCTATATGAAACTGTACAACTTATTGCGGCAGACATTGCTCTATTCTCTATATGAAACTGTACAACTTATTGCGGCAGACATTGCTCTATTCTCTATATGAAACTGTACAACTTATTGCGGCAGACATTGCTCTATTCTCTATATGAAACTGTACAACTTATTGTGGCAGACATTGAACTAGTCTCTATATGAAACAGTACAACTTTTTGTTGTCGACATTAGTCTATGCTCTATATAAAACTGTACAACTTATTGTGTCAGACATTGGTCTATTCTCTATATGAAACTGTACAACTTATTGTGGCAGACACTGATCTATTCTCTATATGAAACTGTACATCTTATTGTGGCAGATATTGAACTAGTCTCCATATGAAACATTAAAACTTATTGTGTCAGACATTGGTCTATTCTCTATATGAAACTGTACAACTTATTGTAGCAGACATGGGTCTATTCTCTATATGAAACTGTACAACTTTTGTAGCAGACATTGGTCTATTCTCTATATGTAACTGTAAAACTTATTGTAAACTTTTGTCAGACATTAGTCTATTCTCTATATGAAACTGTACAACTTATTGTAGCAGACATTGAACTAGTCTTTATATGAAACAGTACAACTTTTTGTGGTCGACACTGATCTATTCTCTATATCAAACTGTACAACTTATTGTGTCAGACATTGGTCTATTCTCTATATGAAACTGTACAACTTATTGAGTCAGACATTGGTCTATTCTCTATATCAAACTGTACAACTTATTGTGTCAGACATTGGTCTATTCTCTATATGAAACTGTACAACTTATTGCGGCAGACATTGGTCTATTCTTTATATGAAACTGTACAACTTATTGTAGCAGACATTGGTCTATTCTCTGTATGAAACTGTACAACTTATTGTAGCAGACATTGGTCTATTCTCTATATGTAACTGTACAACTTATTGTAAACTTTTGTCAGACATTGGTCTATTCTCTATATGAAACTGTACAACTTATTGTAGCAGACATTGAACTAGTCTTTATATGAAACAGTACAACTTTTTGTGGTAGACATTGTCTATTCTCCATATGAAACTGTACAACTTATTGTGGTAGACATTGATCTATTCTTTATATCAAACTGTACAACTTATTGAGTCAGACATCGGTCTATTCTCTATATGAAACTGTACAACTTATAGTGGCAAACATTGATCTATTCTCTATATGAAACTGTACAACTTATTGTGACAGACATTGGTCTATTCTCTATATGAAACTGTACAACTTATTATGTCAGACATTGGTCTATTCTCTATATGAAACTGTAAAACTTATTGTGGCAGACATTGATCTATTCTCTATATGAAACTGTACAACTATTATGGCAGACGCTGATCTATTCTCTATATGAAAGTGTACAAATTATTGTGGCAGACATTGAACTATTCTCTATATGAAACTGTAAAACTTATTGTGGCAGACATTGGTCTATTCTCTATATGAAACTGTACAACTTATTGTAGCAGACATTGGTCTATTCTCTATATGAAACTGTACAACTTATTGACTCAGACATTGGTCTATTCTCTATATGAAACTGTACAACTTATTGTGGCAGACACTGAACTATTCTCTATATTAAACTGTACAACTTATTGAGTCAGACATTGGTCTATTCTCTATATGAAACTGTACAACTTATTAAGTCAGACATTGGTCTTATCTCTATATGAAACTGTACAACTTTTTGTGGCAGACACTTATCTATTCTGTATATGAAACTGTACAACTTATTGTGGCAGACATTGGTCTATTCTCTATGAAACTGTACAACTTATTGTGGCAGACATTGGTCTATTCTCTATATGAAACTGTACAACTTATTGTGGAGGACATTTATCTATTCTCTATATGACACTGTACAACTTTTTTTGGCAGACATTGGTCTATTCTCTATATGAAACTGTACAACTTATTGAGTCAGACATTAGTCCGTTCTCTATATCAAACTGTACAACTTATTGTGTCAGACATTGGTCTCTTCTCTATATGAAACTGTACAACTTATTGTGGCAGACATTGAACTAGTCTCTATATGAAACTGTACAACTTTTTGTTGTCGACATTAGTCTATTCTCTATATAAAACTGTACAACTTATTGTGTCAGACATTGGTCTATTCTCTATATGAAACTGTACAACTTATTGTGGCAGACACTGATCTATTCTCTATACGAAACTGTACATCTTATTGTGGCAGATATTGAACTAGTCTCCATATGAAACAGTAAAACTTATTGTGTCAGACATTTGTCTATTCTTTATATGAAACTGTACAACTTATTGTAGCAGACATGGGTCTATTCTCTATATGAAACTGTACAACTTTTTGTAGCAGACATTGGTCTATTCTCTATATGTAACTGTAAAACTTATTGTAAACTTTTGTTAGACATTGGTCTATTCTCTATATGAAACTGTACAACTTATTGTAGCAGACATTGAACTTGTCTTTATATGAAACAGTACACATTTTGTGGTCGACACTGATCTATTCTCTATATCAAACTGTACAACTTATTGAGTCAGACATTGGTCTATTCTCTATATGAAACTGTACAACTTATTGAGTCAGACATTGATCTATTCTTTATATGAAACTGTACAACTTATTGCGGCAGACATTGGTCTATTCTCTATATGAAACTGTACAACTTATTATAGCAGACATTGGTCTATTCTCTATATGTAACTGTACAACTTATTGTAAACTTTTGTCAGACATTGGTCTATTCTCTATATGAAACTGTACAACTTATTGTAGCAGACATTGAACTAGTCTTTATATGAAACAGTACAACTTTTTGTGGTCGACATTGTCTATTCTCCATATGAAACTGTACAACTTATTGTGGTAGACATTGATCTATTCTCTATATCAAACTGTACAACTTATTGAGTCAGACATCGGTCTATTCTCTATATGAAACTGTACAACTTATTGTAGCAGACATTGGTCTATTCTCTATATGAAACTGTACAACTTATTGTAGCAGACATTGAACTAGTCTTTATATGAAACAGTACAACTTATAGTGGCAGACACTGAACTATTCTCTATATTAAACTGTACAACTTATTGAGTCAGACATTGGTCTATTCTCTATATGAAACTGTACAACTTATTAAGTCAGACATTGGTCCTATCTCTATATGAAACTGTACAACTTATTCCGGCAGACATTGGTCTATTCTCTATATGAAACTGTACAACTTTTTGTGGCATACACTTATCTATTCTCTATATGAAACTGTACAACTTATTGTGGCAGACATTGGTCTATTCTCAATGAAACTGTACTTCTTATTGTGGCAGTCATTGGTCTATTCTCTATATGAAACTGTACAACTTATTGTGGAAGACATTTATCTATTCTCTATATGAAACTGTACAACTTTTTTTGGCAGACATTGGTCTATTCTCTATATGAAACTGTACAACTTATTGAGTCAGACATTAGTCCGTTCTCTATATGAAACTGTACAACTTATTGTGGCAGACATTGGTCTCTTCTCTATATGAAACTGTACAACTTATTGTGGCAGACATTGAACTAGTCTCTATATGAAACAGTACAACTTTTTGTTGTCGACATTAGTCTATTCTCTATATAAAACTGTACAACTTATTGTGTCAGACATTGGTCTATTCTCTATATGAAACTGTACAACTTATTGTGCCAGACACTGATCTATTCTCTATATGAAACTGTACATCTTATTGTGGCAGATATTGAACTAGTCTCCATATGAAACAGTAAAACTTATTGTGTCAGACATTGTCTATTCTCTATATAAAACTGTACAACTTATTGTAGCAGACATGGGTCTATTCTCTATATGAAACTGTACAACTTTTTGTAGCAGACATTGGTCTATTCTCTATATGTAACTGTAAAACTTATTGTAAACTTTTGTCAGACATTGGTATATTCTCTATATGAAACTGTACAACTTATTGTAGCAGACATTGAACTAGTCTTTATATGAAACAGTACAACTTTTTGTGGTCGACACTGATCTATTCTCTATATCACACTGTACAACTTATTGAGTCAGACATTGGTCTATTCTCTATATGAAACTGTACAACTTATTGCGGCAGACATTGGTCTATTCTCTATATGAAACTGTACAACTTATTGTAGCATACACTTATCTATTCTCTATATGAAACTGTACAACTTATTGTGGCAGACATTGGTCTATTCTCTATATGAAACTGTACAACTTATTGTAGCAGACATTGGTCTATTCTCTATATGTAACTGTACAACTTATTGTAAACTTTTATCAGACACTGATCTATTCTCTATATGAAACTGTACATCTTATTGTAGCAGATATTGAACTAGTCTCTATATGAAACAGTAAAACTTATTGTGGGAGACATTGGTCTATTCTCTATATGAAACTGTACAACTTATTGTGGCAGACATTGGTCTATTCTCTATATGAAACTGTACAACTTATTGTAGCAGACATTGGTCTATTCTCTATATGAAACTGTACAACTTATTGTAGCAGACATTGGTCTATTCTCTATATGAAACTGTACAACTTATTGTAAACTTTTGTCAGACATTGGTCTATTCTCTATATGAAACTGTACAACTTATTGTAGCAGACATTGAACTAGCCTTTATATGAAACAGTACAACTTTTTGTGGTCGACATTGTCTATTCTCCATATGAAACTGTACAACTTATTGTGGTAGACATTGATCTATTCTTTATATCAAACTGTACAACTTATTGAGTCAGACATGGGTTTATTCTCTATATGAAACTGTACAACTTATTGTAGCAGACATTGGTCTATTCTCTATATGAAACTGTACAACTTATTGTAAACTTTTGTCAGACATTGGTCTATTCTCTATATGAAACTGTACAACTTATTGTAGCAGACAATGAACTAGCCTTTATATGAAACAGTACAACTTTTTGTGGTCGACATTGTCTATTCTCTATATGAAACTGTACAACTTATTGTGGTAGACATTGATCTATTCTTTATATCAAACTGTGCAACTTATTGAGTCAGACATTGGTTTATTCTCTATATGAAACTGTTCAACTTATAGTGGCAGACATTGATCTATTCTCTATATAAAACTGTACAACTTATTGTGACAGACATTGGTCTATTCTCTATATGAAACTGTACAACTTATTGTGGCAGACATTGATATATTCTCTATATGAAACTGTACAACTATTATGGCAGACGCTGATCTATTCTCTATATGAAAGTGTACAAATTATTGTGGCAGACATTGAACTAGTCTCTATATGAAACTGTACAACTTATTGTGGCAGACATTGGTCTATTCTCTATGAAACTGTACTTCTTATTGTGGCAGTCAGTGGTCTATTCTCTATATGAAACTGTACAACTTATTGTAGCAGACATTGAACTAGTCTTTATATGAAACAGTACACCTTTTTGTGGTCGACACTGATCTATTCTCTATATGAAACTGTACAACTTATTGAGTCAGACATTAGTCCGTTCTCTATATGAAACTGTACAACTTATTGTGGCAGACATTGGTCTCTTCTCTATATGAAACTGTACAACTTATTGTGGCAGACATTGAACTAGTCTCTATATGAAACAGTACAACTTTTTGTTGTCGACATTAGTCTATTCTCTATATAAAACTGTACAACTTATTGTGTCAGACATTGGTCTATTCTCTATATGAAACTGTACAACTTATTGTGGCAGACACTGATCTATTCTCTATATGAAACTGTACATCTTATTGTGGCAGATATTGAAATAGTCTCCATATGAAACAGTAAAACTATTGTGTCAGACATTGGTCTATTCTCTATATGAAACTGTACAACTTATTGTAGCAGACATGGGTCTATTCTCTATATGAAACGGTACAACTTTTTGTAGCAGACATTGGTCTATTCTCTATATGTAACTGTACAACTTATTGTAAACTTTTGTCAGACATTGGTCTATTCTCTATATGAAACTGTACAACTTATTGTAGCAGACATTGAACTAGTCTTTATATGAAACAGTACAACTTTTTGTGGTCGACACTGATCTATTCTCTATATCAAACTGTAAAACTTATTGAGTCAGACATTGGTCTATTCTCTATATGAAACTGTACAACTTATTTTGTCAGACATTGGTCTATTCTCTATATGAAACTGGACAACTTATTGCGGCAGACATTGGTCTATTCTCTATATGAAACTGTACAACTTATTGTAGCAGACACTTATCTATTCTCTATATGAAACTGTACAACTTATTGTGGCAGACATTGGTCTATTCTCTATATGAAACTGTACAACTTATTGTAGCAGACATTGGTCTATTCTCTATATGTAACTGTACAACTTATTGTAAACTTTTGTCAGACATTGAACTATTCTCTATATGAAACTGTACAACTTATTGTGGCAGACACTGATCTATTCTCTATATGAAACTGTACAACTTATTGTGGCAGACATTGGTCTATTGTCTATATGAAACTGTACAACTTATTGAGTCAGACATTGGTCTATTCTCTATATGAAACTGTACAACTTATTGAGTCATACATTGATCTATTCTCTATATGAAACTGTACAACTTATTGTGGCAGACACTTATCTATTCTCTATATGAAACTGTACAACTTATTGTGGCAGACATTGAACTAGTCTATATGAAACTGTAAAACTTATTGAGTCAGACATTGGTCTATTCTTTATATGAAACTGTACAACTTATTGTATCAGACATTGGTCTATTCTCTATATGAAACTGTACAACTTATTGTGGCAGACATTGATATATTCTCTATATGAAACTGTACAACTATTATGGCAGACGCTGATCTATTCTCTATATGAAAGTGTACAAATTATTGTGGCAGACATTGAACTAGTCTCTATATGAAACTGTACAACATTTTGTGGCAGACACTTATCTATTCTCTATATGAAACTGTACAACTTATTGTGGCAGACATTGGTCTATTCTCTATGAAACTGTACTTCTTATTGTGGCAGTCAGTGGTCTATTCTCTATATGAAACTGTACAACTTATTGTAGCAGACATTGAACTAGTCTTTATATGAAACAGTACACCTTTTTGTGGTCGACACTTATCTATTCTCTATATGAAACTGTACAACTTATTGAGTCAGACATTAGTCCGTTCTCTATATGAAACTGTACAACTTATTGTGGCAGACATTGGTCTCTTCTCTATATGAAACTGTACAACTTATTGTGGCAGACATTGAACTAGTCTCTATATGAAACAGTACAACTTTTTGTTGTCGACATTAGTCTATTCTCTATATAAAACTGTAGAACTTATTGTGTCAGACATTGGTCTATTCTCTATATGAAACTGTAAAACTTATTGTGGCAGACACTGATCTATTCTCTATATGAAACTGTACATCTTCTTGTGGCAGATATTGAACTAGTCTCCATATGAAACAGTAAAACTATTGTGTCAGACATTGGTCTATTCTCTATATGAAACTGTACAACTTATTGTAGCAGACATGGGTCTATTCTCTATATGAAACGGTACAACTTTTTGTAGCAGACATTGGTCTATTCTCTATATGTTACTGTACAACTTATTGTAAACTTTTGTCAGACATTGGTCTATTCTCTATATGAAACTGTACAACTTATTGTAGCAGACATTGAACTAGTCTTTATATGAAACAGTACAACTTTTTGTGGTCGATACTCATCTATTCTCTATATCAAACTGTAAAACTTATTGAGTCAGACATTGGTCTATTCTCTATATGAAACTGTACAACTTATTTTGTCAGACATTGGTCTATTCTCTATATGAAACTGTACAACTTATTGCGGCAGACATTGGTCTATTCTCTATATGAAACTGTACAACTTATTGTAGCAGACACTTATCTATTCTCTATATGGAACTGTACAACTTATTGTGGCAGACATTGGTCTATTCTCTATATGAAACTGTACAACTTATTGTAGCAGACATTGGTCTATTCTCTATATGTAACTGTACAACTTATTGTAAACTTTTGTCAGACATTGAACTATTCTCTATATGAAACTGTACAACTTATTGTGGCAGACACTGATCTATTCTCTATATGAAACTGTACAACTTATTGTGGCAGACATTGGTCTATTGTCTATATGAAACTGTACAACTTATTGAGTCAGACATTGGTCTATTCTCTATATGAAACTGTACAACTTATTGAGTCATACATTGATCTATTCTCTATATGAAACTGTACAACTTATTGTGGCAGACACTTATCTATTCTCTATATGAAACTGTACAACTTATTGTGGCAGACATTGAACTAGTCTATATGAAACTGTAAAACTTATTGAGTCAGACATTGGTCTATTCTTTATATGAAACTGTACAACTTATTGTATCAGACATTGGTCTATTCTCTATATGAAACTGTACAACTTATTGTGGCAGACATTGATATATTCTCTATATGAAACTGTACAACTATTATGGCAGACGCTGATCTATTCTCTATATGAAAGTGTACAAATTATTGTGGCAGACATTGAACTAGTCTCTATATGAAACTGTACAACATTTTGTGGCAGACACTTATCTATTCTCTATATGAAACTGTACAACTTATTGTGGCAGACATTGGTCTATTCTCTATGAAACTGTACTTCTTATTGTGGCAGTCAGTGGTCTATTCTCTATATGAAACTGTACAACTTATTGTAGCAGACATTGAACTAGTCTTTATATGAAACAGTACACCTTTTTGTGGTCGACACTGATCTATTCTCTATATGAAACTGTACAACTTATTGAGTCAGACATTAGTCCGTTCTCTATATGAAACTGTACAACTTATTGTGGCAGACATTGGTCTCTTCTCTATATGAAACTGTACAACTTATTGTGGCAGACATTGAACTAGTCTCTATATGAAACAGTACAACTTTTTGTTGTCGACATTAGTCTATTCTCTATATAAAACTGTAGAACTTATTGTGTCAGACATTGGTCTATTCTCTATATGAAACTGTACAACTTATTGTGGCAGACACTGATCTATTCTCTATATGAAACTGTACATCTTATTGTGGCAGATATTGAACTAGTCTCCATATGAAACAGTAAAACTATTGTGTCAGACATTGGTCTATTCTCTATATGAAACTGTACAACTTATTGTAGCAGACATGGGTCTATTCTCTATATGAAACGGTACAACTTTTTGTAGCAGACATTGGTCTATTCTCTATATGTAACTGTACAACTTATTGTAAACTTTTGTCAGACATTGGTCTATTCTCTATATGAAACTGTACAACTTATTGTAGCAGACATTGAACTAGTCTTTATATGGAACAGTACCAATTTTTGTTGTCGACACTGATCTATTCTCTATATCAAACTGTAAAACTTATTGAGTCAGACATTGGTCTATTCTCTATATGAAACTGTACAACTTATTATAGCAGACATTGGTCTATTCTCTATATGTAACTGTACAACTTATTGTAAACTTTTGTCAGACATTGGTCTATTCTCTATATGAAACTGTACAACTTATTGTAGCAGACATTGAACTAGTCTTTATATGAAACATTACAACTTTTTGTGGTCGACATTGTCTATTCTCCATATGAAACTGTACAACTTATTGTGGTAGACATTGATCTATTCTCTATATCAAACTGTACAACTTATTGAGTCAGACATCGGTCTATTCTCTATATGAAACTGTACAACTTATTGTAGCAGACATTGGTCTATTCTCTATATGAAACTGTACAACTTATTGTAGCAGACATTGAACTAGTCTTTATATGAAACAGTACAACTTATAGTGGCAGACACTGAACTATTCTCTATATTAAACTGTACAACTTATTGAGTCAGACATTGGTCTATTCTCTATATGAAACTGTACAACTTATTAAGTCAGACATTGGTCCTATCTCTATATGAAACTGTACAACTTATTCCGGCAGACATTGGTCTATTCTCTATATGAAACTGTACAACTTTTTGTGGCAGACACTTATCTATTCTCTATATGAAACTGTACAACTTATTGTGGCAGACATTGGTCTATTCTCAATGAAACTGTACTTCTTATTGTGGCAGTCATTGGTCTATTCTCTATATGAAACTGTACAACTTATTGTGGAAGACATTTATCTATTCTCTATATGAAACTGTACAACTTTTTTTGGCAGACATTGGTCTATTCTCTATATGAAACTGTACAACTTATTGAGTCAGACATTAGTCCGTTCTCTATATGAAACTGTACAACTTATTGTGGCAGACATTGGTCTCTTCTCTATATGAAACTGTACAACTTATTGTGGCAGACATTGAACTAGTCTCTATATGAAACAGTACAACTTTTTGTTGTCGACACTAGTCTATTCTCTATATAAAACTGTACAACTTATTGTGTCAGACATTGGTCTATTCTCTATATGAAACTGTACAACTTATTGTGCCAGACACTGATCTATTCTCTATATGAAACTGTACATCTTATTGTGGCAGATATTGAACTAGTCTCCATATGAAACAGTAAAACTTATTGTGTCAGACATTGTCTATTCTCTATATAAAACTGTACAACTTATTGTAGCAGACATGGGTCTATTCTCTATATGAAACTGTACAACTTTTTGTAGCAGACATTGGTCTATTCTCTATATGTAACTGTAAAACTTATTGTAAACTTTTGTCAGACATTGGTCTATTCTCTATATGAAACTGTACAACTTATTGTAGCAGACATTGAACTAGTCTTTATATGAAACAGTACAACTTTTTGTGGTCGACACTGATCTATTCTCTATATCACACTGTACAACTTATTGAGTCAGACATTGGTCTATTCTCTATATGAAACTGTACAACTTATTGCGGCAGACATTGGTCTATTCTCTATATGAAACTGTACAACTTATTGTAGCATACACTTATCTATTCTCTATATGAAACTGTACAACTTATTGTGGCAGACATTGGTCTATTCTCTATATGAAACTGTACAACTTATTGTAGCAGACATTGGTCTATTCTCTATATGTAATTGTACAACTTATTGTAAACTTTTATCAGACACTGATCTATTCTCTATATGAAACTGTACATCTTATTGTAGCAGATATTGAACTAGTCTCTATATGAAACAGTAAAACTTATTGTGGGAGACATTGGTCTATTCTCTATATGAAACTGTACAACTTATTGTGGCAGACATTGGTCTATTCTCTATATGAAACTGTACAACTTATTGTAGCAGACATTGGTCTATTCTCTATATGAAACTGTACAACTTATTGTAGCAGACATTGGTCTATTCTCTATATGAAACTGTACAACTTATTGTAAACTTTTGTCAGACATTGGTCTATTCTCTATATGAAACTGTACAACTTATTGTAGCAGACATTGAACTAGCCTTTATATGAAACAGTACAACTTTTTGTGGTCGACATTGTCTATTCTCCATATGAAACTGTACAACTTATTGTGGTAGACATTGATCTATTCTTTATATCAAACTGTACAACTTATTGAGTCAGACATGGGTTTATTCTCTATATGAAACTGTACAACTTATTGTAGCAGACATTGGTCTATTCTCTATATGAAACTGTACAACTTATTGTAAACTTTTGTCAGACATTGGTCTATTCTCTATATGAAACTGTACAACTTATTGTAGCAGACAATGAACTAGCCTTTATATGAAACAGTACAACTTTTTGTGGTCGACATTGTCTATTCTCTATATGAAACTGTACAACTTATTGTGGTAGACATTGATCTATTCTTTATATCAAACTGTGCAACTTATTGAGTCAGACATTGGTTTATTCTCTATATGAAACTGTTCAACTTATAGTGGCAGACATTGATCTATTCTCTATATAAAACTGTACAACTTATTGTGACAGACATTGGTCTATTCTCTATATGAAACTGTACAACTTATTGTGGCAGACATTGATATATTCTCTATATGAAACTGTACAACTATTATGGCAGACTCTGATCTATTCTCTATATGAAAGTGTACAAATTATTGTGGCAGACATTGAACTAGTCTCTATATGAAACTGTACAACTTATTGTGGCAGACATTGGTCTATTCTCTATGAAACTGTACTTCTTATTGTGGCAGTCAGTGGTCTATTCTCTATATGAAACTGTACAACTTATTGTAGCAGACATTGAACTAGTCTTTATATGAAACAGTACACCTTTTTGTGGTCGACACTGATCTATTCTCTATATGAAACTGTACAACTTATTGAGTCAGACATTAGTCCGTTCTCTATATGAAACTGTACAACTTATTGTGGCAGACATTGGTCTCTTCTCTATATGAAACTGTACAACTTATTGTGGCAGACATTGAACTAGTCTCTATATGAAACAGTACAACTTTTTGTTGTCGACATTAGTCTATTCTCTATATAAAACTGTAGAACTTATTGTGTCAGACATTGGTCTATTCTCTATATGAAACTGTACAACTTATTGTGGCAGACACTGATCTATTCTCTATATGAAACTGTACATCTTATTGTGGCAGATATTGAACTAGTCTCCATATGAAACAGTAAAACTATTGTGTCAGACATTGGTCTATTCTCTATATGAAACTGTACAACTTATTGTAGCAGACATGGGTCTATTCTCTATATGAAACGGTACAACTTTTTGTAGCAGACATTGGTCTATTCTCTATATGTAACTGTACAACTTATTGTAAACTTTTGTCAGACATTGGTCTATTCTCTATATGAAACTGTACAACTTATTGTAGCAGACATTGAACTAGTCTTTATATGAAACAGTACAACTTTTTGTGGTCGACACTGATCTATTCTCTATATCAAACTGTAAAACTTATTGAGTCAGACATTGGTCTATTCTCTATATGAAACTGTACAACTTATTTTGTCAGACATTGGTCTATTCTCTATATGAAACTGGACAACTTATTGCGGCAGACATTGGTCTATTCTCTATATGAAACTGTACAACTTATTGTAGCAGACACTTATCTATTCTCTATATGAAACTGTACAACTTATTGTGGCAGACATTGGTCTATTCTCTATATGAAACTGTACAACTTATTGTAGCAGACATTGGTCTATTCTCTATATGTAACTGTACAACTTATTGTAAACTTTTGTCAGACATTGAACTATTCTCTATATGAAACTGTACAACTTATTGTGGCAGACACTGATCTATTCTCTATATGAAACTGTACAACTTATTGTGGCAGACATTGGTCTATTGTCTATATGAAACTGTACAACTTATTGAGTCATACATTGATCTATTCTCTATATGAAACTGTACAACTTATTGTGGCAGACACTTATCTATTCTCTATATGAAACTGTACAACTTATTGTGGCAGACATTGAACTAGTCTATATGAAACTGTAAAACTTATTGAGTCAGACATTGGTCTATTCTTTATATGAAACTGTACAACTTATTGTATCAGACATTGGTCTATTCTCTATATGAAACTGTACAACTTATTGTGGCAGACATTGATATATTCTCTATATGAAACTGTACAACTATTATGGCAGACGCTGATCTATTCTCTATATGAAAGTGTACAAATTATTGTGGCAGACATTGAACTAGTCTCTATATGAAACTGTACAACATTTTGTGGCAGACACTTATCTATTCTCTATATGAAACTGTACAACTTATTGTGGCAGACATTGGTCTATTCTCTATGAAACTGTACTTCTTATTGTGGCAGTCAGTGGTCTATTCTCTATATGAAACTGTACAACTTATTGTAGCAGACATTGAACTAGTCTTTATATGAAACAGTACACCTTTTTGTGGTCGACACTTATCTATTCTCTATATGAAACTGTACAACTTATTGAGTCAGACATTAGTCCGTTCTCTATATGAAACTGTACAACTTATTGTGGCAGACATTGGTCTCTTCTCTATATGAAACTGTACAACTTATTGTGGCAGACATTGAACTAGTCTCTATATGAAACAGTACAACTTTTTGTTGTCGACATTAGTCTATTCTCTATATAAAACTGTAGAACTTATTGTGTCAGACATTGGTCTATTCTCTATATGAAACTGTACAACTTATTGTGGCAGACACTGATCTATTCTCTATATGAAACTGTACATCTTCTTGTGGCAGATATTGAACTAGTCTCCATATGAAACAGTAAAACTATTGTGTCAGACATTGGTCTATTCTCTATATGAAACTGTACAACTTATTGTAGCAGACATGGGTCTATTCTCTATATGAAACGGTACAACCTTTTGTAGCAGACATTGGTCTATTCTCTATATGTTACTGTACAACTTATTGTAAACTTTTGTCAGACATTGGTCTATTCTCTATATGAAACTGTACAACTTATTGTAGCAGACATTGAACTAGTCTTTATATGAAACAGTACAACTTTTTGTGGTCGACACTCATCTATTCTCTATATCAAACTGTAAAACTTATTGAGTCAGACATTGGTCTATTCTCTATATGAAACTGTACAACTTATTTTGTCAGACATTGGTCTATTCTCTATATGAAACTGTACAACTTATTGCGGCAGACATTGGTCTATTCTCTATATGAAACTGTACAACTTATTGTAGCAGACACTTATCTATTCTCTATATGGAACTGTACAACTTATTGTGGCAGACATTGGTCTATTCTCTATATGAAACTGTACAACTTATTGTAGCAGACATTGGTCTATTCTCTATATGTAACTGTACAACTTATTGTAAACTTTTGTCAGACATTGAACTATTCTCTATATGAAACTGTACAACTTATTGTGGCAGACACTGATCTATTCTCTATATGAAACTGTACAACTTATTGTGGCAGACATTGGTCTATTGTCTATATGAAACTGTACAACTTATTGAGTCAGACATTGGTCTATTCTCTATATGAAACTGTACAACTTATTGAGTCATACATTGATCTATTCTCTATATGAAACTGTACAACTTATTGTGGCAGACACTTATCTATTCTCTATATGAAACTGTACAACTTATTGTGGCAGACATTGAACTAGTCTATATGAAACTGTAAAACTTATTGAGTCAGACATTGGTCTATTCTTTATATGAAACTGTACAACTTATTGTATCAGACATTGGTCTATTCTCTATATGAAACTGTACAACTTATTGTGGCAGACATTGATATATTCTCTATATGAAACTGTACAACTATTATGGCAGACGCTGATCTATTCTCTATATGAAAGTGTACAAATTATTGTGGCAGACATTGAACTAGTCTCTATATGAAACTGTACAACATTTTGTGGCAGACACTTATCTATTCTCTATATGAAACTGTACTTCTTATTGTGGCAGTCAGTGGTCTATTCTCTATATGAAACTGTACAACTTATTGTAGCAGACATTGAACTAGTCTTTATATGAAACAGTACACCTTTTTGTGGTCGACACTGATCTATTTTCTATATGAAACTGTACAACTTATTGAGTCAGACATTAGTCCGTTCTCTATATGAAACTGTACAACTTATTGTGGCAGACATTGGTCTCTTCTCTATATGAAACTGTACAACTTATTGTGGCAGACATTGAACTAGTCTCTATATGAAACAGTACAACTTTTTGTTGTCGACATTAGTCTATTCTCTATATAAAACTGTAGAACTTATTGTGTCAGACATTGGTCTATTCTCTATATGAAACTGTACAACTTATTGTGGCAGACACTGATCTATTCTCTATATGAAACTGTACATCTTATTGTGGCAGATATTGAACTAGTCTCCATATGAAACAGTAAATCTATTGTGTCAGACATTGGTCTATTCTCTATATGAAACTGTACAACTTATTGTAGCAGACATGGGTCTATTCTCTATATGAAACGGTACAACTTTTTGTAGCAGACATTGGTCTATTCTCTATATGTAACTGTACAACTTATTGTAAACTTTTGTCAGACATTGGTCTATTCTCTATATGAAACTGTACAACTTATTGTAGCAGACATTGAACTAGTCTTTATATGAAACAGTACAACTTTTTGTGGTCGACACTGATCTATTCTCTATATCAAACTGTAAAACTTATTGAGTCAGACATTGGTCTATTCTCTATATGAAACTGTACAACTTATTTTGTCAGACATTGGTCTATTCTCTATATGAAACTTTACAACTTATTGCGGCAGACATTGGTCTATTCTCTATATGAAACTGTACAACTTATTGTAGCAGACACTTATCTATTCTCTATATGAAACTGTACAACTTATTGTGGCAGACATTGGTCTATTCTCTATATGAAACTGTACAACTTATTGTAGCAGACATTGGTCTATTCTCTATATGTAACTGTACAACTTATTGTAAACTTTTGTCAGACATTGATCTATTCTCTATATGAAAATGTACAACTTATTGTGGCAGACACTGATCTATTCTCTATATGAAACTGTACAACTTATTGTGGCAGACATTGGTCTATTGTCTATATGAAACTGTACAACTTATTGAGTCAGACATTGGTATATTCTCTATATGAAACTGTACAACTTATTGAGTCATACATTGATCTATTCTCTATATGAAACTGTACAACTTATTGTGGCAGACACTTATCTATTCTCTATATGAAACTGTACAACTTATTGTGGCAGACATTGAACTAGTCTATATGAAACTGTAAAACTTATTGAGTCAGACATTGGTCTATTCTTTATATGAAACTGTACAACTTATTGTAGCAGACATTGGTCTATTCTCTATATGAAACTGTACAACTTATTGTGGCAGACATTGAACTAGTCTCTGTATGAAACTGTACAACTTATTGTGGCAGACATTGAACTAGTCTCTGTATGAAACTGTACAACTTATTGTGGCAGACATTGAACTAGTCTCTGTATGAAACTAACAACTTATTGTGGCAGACATTGGTCTATTCTCTATATGAAACTGTACAGATTATTATAGCAGACATTGGTCTATTCTCTGTATGAAACTGTACAACTTTTTGTGGCAGACATTGGTCTATTCTCTATATGAAACTGTACAAATTATTGTGGCAGACATTGGTCTATTCTCTATATGAAACTGTACAACTTATTGAGTCAGACATTGGTCTATTCTCTATATCAGCCTGTACAACTTATTGTAGCAGACATTGGTCTATTCTCTATATGAAACTGTACAACTTATTGAGTCAGACATTGGTCTATTCTCTATATGAAACTGTACAATTATTGAGTCAGACATTGGTCTATTCTCTATATGAAACTGTACAACTTATTATGGCAGACATTGATCAATTCTCTATATGAAACTGTACAACTTATTGTGGCAGACATTGGTCTATTCTCTATATGAAACTGTACAACTTATTATGGAAGACATTGGTCTATTCTCTATATGAAACTGTACAACTTATAGTGTCAGACATTGGTCTATTCTCTATATGAAACTGTACAACTTATTATGGCAGACATTGATCAATTCTCTATATGAAACTGTACAACTTATTGTGGCAGACATTGGTCTATTCTCTATATGAAACTGTACAACTTATTGTGGCAGACATTGGTCTATTCTCTATATGAAACTGTACAACTTATTGTAGCAGACATTGAACTAGTCTCTGTATGAAACTGTACAACTTATTGTGGCAGACATTGGTCTATTCTCTATATGAAACTGTACAACTTATTGTGGCAGACATTGGTCTATTCTCTATATGAAACTGTACAACTTATTGTGGCAGACATTGGTCTATTCTCTATATGAAACTGTACAACTTATTGTTGCAGACATTGGTCTATTCTCTATATGAAACTGTACAACTTATTGTGGCAGACATTGGTCTATTCTCTATATGAAACTGTACAACTTATTGTGGCAGACATTAAACTAGTCTATATGAAACTGTACAACTTATTGTAGCAGACATTGGTCTATTCTCTATATGAAACTGTACAACTTATTGTAGCAGACATTGGTCTATTCTCTATATGAAACTGTACAACTTATTGTAGCAGACATTGGTCTATTCTCTATATGAAACTGTACAACTTATTGTAGCAGACATTGGTCTATTCTCTATATGAAACTGTACAACTTATTGTAGCAGACATTGGTCTATTCTCTATATGTAACTGTACAACTTATTGTAAACTTTTGTCAGACATTGATCTATTCTCTATATGAAACTGTACAACTTATTTTGTCAGACATTGGTCTATTCTCTATATGAAACTTTACAACTTATTGCGGCAGACATTGGTCTATTCTCTATATGAAACTGTACAACTTATTGTAGCAGACACTTATCTATTCTCTATATGAAACTGTACAACTTATTGTGGCAGACATTGGTCTATTCTCTATATAAAACTGTACAACTTATTGTAGCAGACATTGGTCTATTCTCTATATGTAACTGTACAACTTATTGTAAACTTTTGTCAGACATTGATCTATTCTCTATATGAAAATGTACAACTTATTGTGGCAGACACTAATCTATTCTCTATATGAAACTGTACAACTTATTGTGGCAGACATTGGTCTATTGTCTATATGAAACTGTACAACTTATTGAGTCAGACATTGGTCTATTCTCTATATGAAACTGTACAACTTATTGAGTCATTCATTGATCTATTCTCTATATGAAACTGTACAACTTATTGTGGCAGACACTTATCTATTCTCTATATGAAACTGTACAACTTATTGTGGCAGACATTGAACTAGTCTATATGAAACTGTAAAACTTATTGAGTCAGACATTGGTCTATTCTTTATATGAAACTGTACAACTTATTGTAGCAGACATTGGTCTATTCTCTATATGAAACTGTACAACTTATTGTGGCAGACATTGAACTAGTCTCTGTATGAAACTGTACAACTTATTGTGGCAGACATTGAACTAGTCTCTGTATAAAACTGTACAACTTATTGTGGCAGACATTGGTCTATTCTCTATATGAAACTGTACAACTTATTGTGGCAGACATTGAACTAGTCTCTGTATGAAACTGTACAACTTATTGTGGCAGACATTGAACTAGTCTCTGTATGAAACTAACAACTTATTGTGGCAGACATTGGTCTATTCTCTATATGAAACTGTACAGATTATTATAGCAGACATTGGTCTATTCTCTGTATGAAACTGTACAACTTATTGTGGCAGACATTGGTCTATTCTCTATATGAAACTGTACAAATTATTGTGGCAGACATTGGTCTATTCTCTATATGAAACTGTACAACTTATTGAGTCAGACATTGGTCTATTCTCTATATCAGCCTGTACAACTTATTGTAGCAGACATTGGTCTATTCTCTATATGAAACTGTACAACTTATTGAGTCAGACATTGGTCTATTCTCTATATGAAACTGTACAACTTATTATGGCAGACATTGATCAATTCTCTATATGAAACTGTACAACTTATTGTGGCAGACATTGGTCTATTCTCTATATGAAACTGTACAACTTATTATGGCAGACATTGGTCTATTCTCTATATGAAACTGTACAACTTATAGTGTCAGACATTGGTCTATTCTCTATATGAAACTGTACAACTTATTATGGCAGACATTGATCAATTCTCTATATGAAACTGTACAACTTATTGTGGCAGACATTGGTCTATTCTCTATATGAAACTGTACAACTTATTGTGGCAGACATTGGTCTATTCTCTATATGAAACTGTACAACTTATTGTAGCAGACATTGAACTAGTCTCTGTATGAAACTGTACAACTTATTGTGGCAGACATTGGTCTATTCTCTATATGAAACTGTACAACTTATTGTGGCAGACATTGGTCTATTCTCTATATGAAACTGTACAACTTATTGTGGCAGACATTGGTCTATTCTCTATATGAAACTGTACAACTTATTGTTGCAGACATTGGTCTATTCTCTATATGAAACTGTACAACTTATTGTGGCAGACATTGGTCTATTCTCTATATGAAACTGTACAACTTATTGTGGCAGACATTAAACTAGTCTATATGAAACTGTACAACTTATTGTAGCAGACATTGGTCTATTCTCTATATGAAACTGTACAACTTATTGTAGCAGACATTGGTCTATTCTCTATATGAAACTGTACAACTTATTGTAGCAGACATTGGTCTATTCTCTATATGAAACTGTACAACTTATTGTAGCAGACATTGGTCTATTCTCTATATGAAACTGTACAACTTATTGTGGCAGACATTGGTCTATTCTCTATATGTAACTGTACAACTTATTGTAAACTTTTGTCAGACATTGATCTATTCTCTATATGAAACTGTACAACTTATTGTGGCAGACACTGATCTATTCTCTATATGAAACTGTACAACTTATTGTGGCAGTCATTGGTCTATTGTCTATATGAAACTGTACAACTTATTGAGTCAGACATTGGTCTATTCTCTATATGAAACTGTACAACTTATTGAGTCATACATTGATCTATTCTCTATATGAAACTGTACAACTTATTGTGGCAGACACTTATCTATTCTCTATATGAAACTGTACAACTTATTGTGGCAGACATTGAACTAGTCTATATGAAACTGTAAAACTTATTGAGTCAGACATTGGTCTATTCTTTATATGAAACTGTACAACTTATTGTAGCAGACATTGGTCTATTCTCTATATGAAACTGTACAACTTATTGTGGCAGACATTGATATATTCTCTATATGAAACTGTACAACTTTTTGTGGCAGACACTTATCTATTCTCTATATGAAACTGTACAACTTATTGTGGCAGACATTGGTCTATTCTCTATGAAACTGTACTTCTTATTGTGGCAGTCAGTGGTCTATTCTCTATATGAAACTGTACAACTTATTGTAGCAGACATTGAACTAGTCTTTATATGAAACAGTACACCTTTTTGTGGTCGACACTGATCTATTCTCTATATGAAACTGTACAACTTATTGAGTCAGACATTAGTCCGTTCTCTATATGAAACTGTACAACTTATTGTGGCAGACATTGGTCTCTTCTCTATATGAAACTGTACAACTTATTGTGGCAGACATTGAACTAGTCTCTATATGAAACAGTACAACTTATTGTGGTCGACATTAGTCTATTCTCTATATAAAACTGTACAACTTATTGTGTCAGACATTGGTCTATTCTCTATATGAAACTGTACAACTTATTGTGGCAGACACTGATCTATTCTCTATATGAAACTGTACATCTTATTGTGGCAGATATTGAACTAGTCTCCATATAAAACAGTAAAACTATTGTGTCAGACATTGGTCTATTCTCTATATGAAACTGTACAACTTATTGTAGCAGACATGGGTCTATTCTCTATATGAAACGGTACAACTTTTTGTAGCAGACATTGGTCTATTCTCTATATGTAACTGTACAACTTATTGTAAACTTTTGTCAGACATTGGTCTATTCTCTATATGAAACTGTACAACTTATTGTAGCAGACATTGAACTAGTCTTTATATGAAACAGTACAACTTTTTGTGGTCGACACTGATCTATTCTCTATATCAAACTGTAAAACTTATTGAGTCAGACATTGGTCTATTCTCTATATGAAACTGTACAACTTATTTTGTCAGACATTGGACTATTCTTTATATGAAACTGTACAACTTATTGCGGCAGACATTGGTCTATTTTCTATATGAAACTGTACAACTTATTGTAGCAGACACTTATCTATTCTCTATATGAAACTGTACAACTTATTGTGGCAGACATTGGTCTATTCTCTATATGAAACTGTACAACTTATTGTAGCAGACATTGGTCTATTCTCTATATGTAACTGTACAACTTATTGTAAACTTTTGTCAGACATTGATCTATTCTCTATATGAAAATGTACAACTTATTGTGGCAGACACTGATCTATTCTCTATATGAAACTGTACAACTTATTGTGGCAGACATTGGTCTATTGTCTATATGAAACTGTACAACTTATTGAGTCAGACATTGGTCTATTCTCTATATGAAACTGTACAACTTATTGAGTCATACATTGATCTATTCTCTATATGAAACTGTACAACTTATTGTGGCAGACACTTATCTATTCTCTATATGAAACTGTACAACTTATTGTGGCAGACATTGAACTAGTCTATATGAAACTGTAAAACTTATTGAGTCAGACATTGGTCTATTCTTTATATGAAACTGTACAACTTATTGTAGCAGACATTGGTCTATTCTCTATATGAAACTGTACAACTTATTGTGGCAGACATTGAACTAGTCTCTGTATGAAACTGTACAACTTATTGTGGCAGACATTGAACTAGTCTCTGTATAAAACTGTACAACTTATTGTGGCAGACATTGGTCTATTCTCTATATGAAACTGTACAACTTATTGTGGCAGACATTGAACTAGTCTCTGTATGAAACTAACAACTTATTGTGGCAAACATTGGTCTATTCTCTATATGAAACTGTAGAGATTATTATAGCAGACATTGGTCTATTCTCTGTATGAAACTGTACAACTTATTGTGGCAGACATTGGTCTATTCTCTATATGAAACTGTACAACTTATTGTGGCAGACATTGGTCTATTCTCTATATGTAACTGTACAACTTATTGTAAACTTTTGTCAGACATTGATCTATTCTCTATATGAAACTGTACAACTTATTGTGGCAGACACTGATCTATTCTCTATATGAAACTGTACAACTTATTGTGGCAGACATTGGTCTATTGTCTATATGAAACTGTACAACTTATTGAGTCAGACATTGGTCTATTCTCTATATGAAACTGTACAACTTATTGAGTCATACATTGATCTATTCTCTATATGAAACTGTACAACTTATTGTGGCAGACACTTATCTATTCTCTATATGAAACTGTACAACTTATTGTGGCAGACATTGAACTAGTCTATATGAAACTGTAAAACTTATTGAGTCAGACATTGGTCTATTCTTTATATGAAACTGTACAACTTATTGTAGCAGACATTGGTCTATTCTCTATATGAAACTGTACAACTTATTGTGGCAGACATTGATATATTCTCTATATGAAACTGTACAACTTTTTGTGGCAGACACTTATCTATTCTCTATATGAAACTGTACAACTTATTGTGGCAGACATTGGTCTATTCTCTATGAAACTGTACTTCTTATTGTGGCAGTCAGTGGTCTATTCTCTATATGAAACTGTACAACTTATTGTAGCAGACATTGATCTAGTCTTTATATGAAACAGTACACCTTTTTGTGGTCGACACTGATCTATTCTCTATATGAAACTGTACAACTTATTGAGTCAGACATTAGTCCGTTCTCTATATGAAACTGTACAACTTATTGTGGCAGACATTGGTCTATTCTCTATATGAAACTGTACAACTTATTGTGGCAGACATTGAACTAGTCTCTGTATGAAACTAACAACTTATTGTGGCAAACATTGGTCTATTCTCTATATGAAACTGTAGAGATTATTATAGCAGACATTGGTCTATTCTCTGTATGAAACTGTACAACTTATTGTGGCAGACATTGGTCTATTCTCTATATGAAACTGTACAACTTATTGTGGCAGACATTGGTCTATTCTCTATATGTAACTGTACAACTTATTGTAAACTTTTGTCAGACATTGATCTATTCTCTATATGAAACTGTACAACTTATTGTGGCAGACACTGATCTATTCTCTATATGAAACTGTACAACTTATTGTGGCAGACATTGGTCTATTGTCTATATGAAACTGTACAACTTATTGAGTCAGACATTGGTCTATTCTCTATATGAAACTGTACAACTTATCGAGTCATACATTGATCTATTCTCTATATGAAACTGTACAACTTATTGTGGCAGACACTTATCTATTCTCTATATGAAACTGTACAACTTATTGTGGCAGACATTGAACTAGTCTATATGAAACTGTAAAACTTATTGAGTCAGACATTGGTCTATTCTTTATATGAAACTGTACAACTTATTGTAGCAGACATTGGTCTATTCTCTATATGAAACTGTACAACTTATTGTGGCAGACATTGATATATTCTCTATATGAAACTGTACAACTTTTTGTGGCAGACACTTATCTATTCTCTATATGAAACTGTACAACTTATTGTGGCAGACATTGGTCTATTCTCTATGAAACTGTACTTCTTATTGTGGCAGTCAGTGGTCTATTCTCTATATGAAACTGTACAACTTATTGTAGCAGACATTGATCTAGTCTTTATATGAAACAGTACACCTTTTTGTGGTCGACACTGATCTATTCTCTATATGAAACTGTACAACTTATTGAGTCAGACATTAGTCCGTTCTCTATATGAAACTGTACAACTTATTGTGGCAGACATTGGTCTCTTCTCTATATGAAACTGTACAACTAATGGTGGCAGACATTGAACTAGTCTCTATATGAAACAGTACAACTTTTTGTTGTCGACATTAGTCTATTCTCTATATAAAACTGTACAACTTATTGTGTCAGACATTGGTCTATTCTCTATATGAAACTGTACAACTTATTGTGGCAGACACTGATCTATTCTCTATATGAAACTGTACATCTTATTGTGGCAGATATTGAACTAGTCTCCATATGAAACAGTAAAACTATTGTGTCAGACATTGGTCTATTCTCTATATGAAACTGTACAACTTATTGTAGCAGACATGGGTCTATTCTCTATATGAAACGGTACAACTTTTTGTAGCAGACATTGGTCTATTCTCTATATGTAACTGTACAACTTATTGTAAACTTTTGTCAGACATTGGTCTATTCTCTATATGAAACTGTACAACTTATTGTAGCAGACATTGAACTAGTCTTTATATGAAACAGTACAACTTTTTGTGGTCGACACTGATCTATTATCTATATCAAACTGTAAAACTTATTGAGTCAGACATTGGTCTATTCTCTATATGAAACTGTACAATTTATTTTGTCAGACATTGGTCTATTCTCTATATGAAACTGTACAACTTATTGCGGCAGACATTGGTCTATTCTCTATATGAAACTGTACAACAATTGTAGCAGACACTTATCTATTCTCTATATGAAACTGTACAACTTATTGTGGCAGACATTGGTCTATTCTCTATATGAAACTGTACAACTTATTGTAGCAGACATTGGTCTATTCTATATATGTAACTGTACAACTTATTGTAAACTTTTGTCAGACATTGATCTATTCTCTATATGAAAATGTACAACTTATTGTGGCAGACACTGATCTATTCTCTATATGAAACTGTACAACTTATTGTGGCAGACATTGGTCTATTGTCTATATGAAACTGTACAACTTTTTGAGTCAGACATTGGTCTATTCTCTATATGAAACTGTACAACTTATTGAGTCATACATTGATCTATTCTCTATATGAAACTGTACAACTTATTGTGGCAGACACTTATCTATTCTCTATATGAAACTGTACAACTTATTGTGGCAGACATTGAACTAGTCTATATGAAACTGTAAAACTTATTGAGTCAGACATTGGTCTATTCTTTATATGAAACTGTACAACTTATTGTAGCAGACATTGGTCTATTCTCTATATGAAACTGTACAACTTATTGTGGCAGACATTGAACTAGTCTCTGTATGAAACTGTACAACTTATTGTGGCAGACATTGAACTAGTCTCTGTATAAAACTGTACAACTTATTGTGGCAGACATTGGTCTATTCTCTATATGAAACTGTACAACTTATTGTGGCAGACATTGAACTAGTCTCTGTATGAAACTAACAACTTATTGTGGCAGACATTGGTCTATTCTCTATATGAAACTGTACAGATTATTATAGCAGACATTGGTCTATTCTCTGTATGAAACTGTACAACTTATTGTGGCAGACATTGGTCTATTCTCTATATGAAACTGTACAAATTATTGTGGCAGACATTGGTCTATTCTCTATATGAAACTGTACAACTTATTGAGTCAGACATTGGTCTATTCTCTATATGAGCCTGTACAACTTATTGTAGCAGACATTGGTCTATTCTCTATATGAAACTGTACAACTTATTGAGTCAGACATTGGTCTATTCTCTATATGAAACTGTACAATTATTGAGTCAGACATTGGTCTATTCTCTATATGAAACTGTACAACTTATTATGGCAGACATTGATCAATTCTCTATATGAAACTGTACAACTTATTGTGGCAGACATTGGTCTATTCTCTATATGAAACTGTACAACTTATTGTGGCAGACATTGGTCTATTCTCTATATGAAACTGTACAACTTATTATGGCAGACATTGGTCTATTCTCTATATGAAACTGTACAACTTATAGTGTCAGACATTGGTCTATTCTCTATATGAAACTGTACAACTTATTGTGGCAGACATTGGTCTATTCTCTATATGAAACTGTACAACTTATTGTGGCAGACATTGGTCTATTCTCTTTATGAAACTGTACAACTTATTGTAGCAGACATTGAACTAGTCTCTGTATGAAACTGTACAACTTATTGTGGCAGACATTGGTCTTTTCTCTATATGAAACTGTACAACTTATTGTGGCAGACATTGGTCTATTCTCTATATGAAACTGTACAACTTATTGTGGCAGACATTGGTCTATTCTCTATATGAAACTGTACAACTTATTGTTGCAGACATTGGTCTATTCTCTATATGAAACTGTACAACTTATTGTGGCATACATTGGTCTATTCTCTATATGAAACTGTACAACTTATTGTGGCAGACATTAAACTAGTCTATATGAAACTGTACAACTTATTGTAGCAGACATTGGTCTATTCTCTATATGAAACTGTACAACTTATTGTGGCAGACATTGGTCTATTCTCTATATGAAACTGTACAACTTATTGTGGCAGACATTGGTCTATTCTCTATATGAAACTGTACAACTTATTGTTGCAGACATTGGTCTATTCTCTATATGAAACTGTACAACTTATTGTGGCAGACATTGGTCTATTCTCTATATGAAACTGTACAACTTATTGTGGCAGACATTAAACTAGTCTATATGAAACTGTACAACTTATTGTAGCAGACATTGGTCTATTCTCTATATGAAACTGTACAACTTATTGTAGCAGACATTGGTCTATTCTCTATATGAAACTGTACAACTTATTGTAGCAGACATTGGTCTATTCTCTATATGAAACTGTACAACTTATTGTAGCAGACATTGGTCTGTTCTCTATATGAAACTGTACAACTTATTGTGGCAGACATTGAACTAGTCTCTATATAAAACAGTAAAACTTATTGTGGCAGACATTGGTCTATTCTCTATATGAAACTGTACAACTTATTGTGGCAGACATTGAACTAGTCTCTATATAAAACAGTAAAACTTATTGTGGCAGAAATTTGTCTATTCTCTATATGAAACTGTACAACTTATTGTGGCAGACATTTGTCTATTCTCTTTATGAAACTGTACAACTTATTGTGGCAGAAATTTGTCTATTCTCTATATGAAACTGTACAACTTATTGTGGCAGAAATTTGTCTATTCTCTATATGAAACTGTACAACTTATTGTGGCAGACATTGGTCTATTCTCTATATGAATTTGTACAACTTATTGTGGCAGACATTAAACTAGTCTATATGAAACTGTACAACTTATTGTAGCAGACATTGGTCTATTCTCTATATGAAACTGTACAACTTATTGAGTCAGACATTGGTCTATTCTCTATATGAAACTGTACAACTTATTGTGGCAGACATTGGTCTATTCTCTATATAAAACAGTAAAACTTATTGTGGCAGACATTGGTCTATTCTCTATATGAAACTGTACAACTTATTGTGGCAGACATTGGTCTATTCTCTATATGAAACTGTACAACTTATTGTGGCAGACATTGAACTAGTCTCTATATAAAACATTAAAACTTATTGTTGCAGACATTGGTCTATTCTCTATATGAATCTGTACAACTTATTGTAGCAGACATTTGTCCATTCTCTATATGAAACTGTACAACTTATTGTAAACTTTTTTCAGACATTGGTCTATTCTCTATATGAAACTGTACAACTTATTGTGGCAGACATTGGTCTATTCTCTATATGAAACTGTACAACTTATTGTGGCAGACACTGATCTATTCTCTATATGAAACTGTACAACTTATTGTGGCAGACATTGGTCTATTCTCTATATGAAACTGTACAACTTATTGTGGCAGACACTGATCTATTCTCTATATGTAACTGTACAACTTATTGTGGCAGACTTTGATCTATTCTCTATATGAAACTGTACAACTTATTGTAGCAGACATTGGTCTATTCTCTATATGAAACTGTACAACTTATTGTGGCAGACTTTGATCTATTCTCTATATGAAATTGTACAACTTATTGTGGCAGACACTTATGTATTCTCTATATGAAACTGTACAACTTATTGTGGCAGACATTGAACAAGTCTCTATATGAAACTGTACAACTTATTGTGGCAGACATTGGTCTATTCTCTATATGAAACTGTACAACTTATTGTGGCAGACATTGAACTAGTGTCTAAATGAAACAGTACAACTTATTGTGGTCGACATTAGTCTATTCTCTATATAAAACTGTACAATTATTGAGTCAGACATTGGTCTATTCTCTATATGAAACTGTACAATTTATTGTGACAGACATTAGTCTATTCTCTATATGAAACTGTACAATTTATTGTGACAGACATTGATCTATTCTCTATATGAAACTGTACAACTTATTGTAGCAGACATTGGTATATTCTCTATGTGAAACTGTAAAACTTATTGTGGCAGACATTGATCTATTCTCTATATGAAACTGTACAATTTATTGTGACAGACACTGATCTATTCTCTATATGAAACTGTACAACTTATTGTAGCAGACTTTTATATATTCTCTATGTGAAACTGTACAACTTATTGTGGCAGACATTCGTCCTGTCTCTATATGAAACTGTACAACTGTAAAATGGAAACACATACTGCATCACAATATCACTTAGAAAATTATTAGTAAGTAATTATTAATTATTTTTTTATATCACGGAGATACTGATAACTTGATTTAGTCCTTCACACAGAAGATACATATAAAATTCTTGAAAACAAAATTTTATTGAAACAAAAAATGTATCACAAACAAAGAATCTGACATAAGCTCTGACCATTTTACCCTTGTTTTTGTAACGCAATTTACAAATGTTTTTTTATTGTCAAATTGCAGCGCACGACATAAAGCTGTCAGGCTGTACAGTAATTAGTACATCATCAAAAATGTCTTTCTTATGTTCCCTACATTGTTCATTAATTGCTACATTTTTTCTTGATGCAGATACAGTTCTTTGCATTTAGCATTGAGATAAATGAGTATCCCAATTTTGCACAGCGTGTTTCCTTTATTTTCTGTATCAGAAACTATAATGAAACTCAGTATGGCCTTGAATATGTCTCTAGTTATAATGGGCATGAATATGTCCCTAGTCATAATGGCCTTGAATAAGTCCCTAGTTATATTGGGCATGAATATGTCCCTAGTCATAATGGCCTTGAATATGTCCCTAGTCATAATGGCCTTGAATATGTCCCTAGTTATAATGGGCAAAATTTAAATTAAAACAATAAAATATTGCGATCAATTTTTTTTTATAGTTAATTACCAATTTTATGCACCTGGAACTGGAATATCACTGATTGCGGTATGAGTATGGATGATAAATGTAAACAAACCTTGTATGATGAAATTGTACAGTGTTATCTGTATCAGACACTTCTGAAGTGATAGCTTCATCAGATATATGCCTCAGATGAAGAGTTATTGGAATGCTTTAATATAAACTATCAGTGAACCAGTCTTGTGGCAAAACATCTGTAACACTGCCAAAAGAAAATTCATGAATGGACAAGTTGCTGCCCACTTTCTTCTACTCTGTGCTTTATATTTCCTTCCACTACCCTGTGCTTTATATTTCCTTCCACTACCTTGTGCTTTATATTTCCTTCCACTACCCTGTGCTTTATATTTCCTTCCACTACCCTGTGTGTTATATTTCCTTCCACTACCTTGTGCTTTATATTTCCTTCCACTACCCTGTGCTTTATATTTCCTTACCCTCCCTGTGCTTTATATTTCCTTCCCCTCCCTGTGCTTTACATTTCATTCCACTACCCTGTGCTTTATATTTCCTTCTACTACCCTGTGCTTTATATATCCAAAATGAAACCACATTTTACTCGTGTGTCAGATCTTAGTAGGAGTCTTGCAGCAAAAGTGAAGTATTTGAAGTACATGAAGTATTTGAAGTACATGAAGTAGATGCAAAAAAATAAACTTATAAAAGAATAGTAATCAATTTGATTGAAATATTTTTGTTTTTTTTATTTCCAGGTTACTACAGTTAACACAAGTGACTTGAGAGTGTAATCTAAGACATTTCAGTACATGCATATCAGACTTTCTTGGCTGACATTTGAATGCGCAACCTGCCATCTGGAATTACAACATAGCATCTTGGCTGACATCTGAATGTACAACATAGCATCTTGGCTGACATCTGAATGAACAAACCATCTTGGCTGACATCTGAATGTACAATATAGCATCTTGGCTGACATCTGAATGAACAAACCATCTTGGCTGAAATCTGACTGTACAACATAGAATATTGGCTGACATCTGAATGTACAAAATATCATCTTGGCTGACATCTGAATGTACAAAATATCATCTTGGCTGACATGTGAATGTACAACAAACCATCTTGGCTGAAATCTGACTGTACAACATAGCATATTGGCTGACATCTGAATGTACTACATAGCATCTTGGCTGACATCTGAATGTACAAAATATCATCTTGGCTGACATGTGAATGTACAACAAACCATCTTGGTTGAAATCTGAATGTACAACATAGCACCTTGGCGGACATCTGAATGTACAACAAACCATCTTGGCTGACATCTGAATGTACAACATAGCATCTTGGCTGACATCTAAATTTACATTATAGCACCTTGTCTGACATCTCAATGTACAAATAGCATCTTGTCTGACATCTGAATGTACAACATAGCATCTTGGCTGACATCTGAATGTGCAAAATACCATCTTGGCTGTGAATGAATGTCTCAACCCAAGTAAACAAGTTTTACCAAATTATTAAACAAATAAATTTCTACTAACACACATCTAAACTTTTTAAACTTGTTCATCAACCTGTTCATTGTTTCAATCACTCAACCTGTTCATTGTTTCAATCAATCAAACTTTAACCGTACTGGTTTTAAACCTCTAACAATATTTTCATTTATAATTCATAGAAATGTCACCATGCTGCTATATGACTGTGCCCCTCTGCCAGATCATTTACACAAACTAATAATATTAACATAGACGTTTTAATGGCCCTAACATGTCTTGGCATAAAGACTGAATGATAAAATGGATTGTCTTGACCAGTTAATGCAAATAGACTGGTGAACTCAATGAATCACCATAACCCTTTCAGCCAGTACATTTAAATGTATTTCCATTTGACTTCATGCCGCCACAATCCAAAGCTTAAGTAATTTAAATATTAACTTTAACACTTTTAACAAAAACACTAAGACTTGTCACTAGACAATCATTCAACTTGTTCATTCATTTTAAACATCACTAGACAAGTGACTAGCAAACAAATCATAAGTGAAACATCTCTAGACAATGGACTATAAAATGACTAGTGACACATCACTAGACAAGTGACTAACAAACAAATCAATAGTGACACATCACTAGATAAGTGACTAACAAACAAATCATTATTGACACCTCATTAGACAAGTGACTAACAAACAAATCTTTAGTGACACATCACTAGACAATGACTAAAATACAAACAGTTCACTAGACAAGTCACTAACAAACAGTTCACTAGACAGGTGACTAACAAAAAAGGGAAAAGAGGGTGGGGGACGTCCTATTAAAGCCATTAAATACCTATAAAAATATTCTTTCTTCAATAAATGCTATTTAAGACTATTTAAAACAATTTTCAAAGAGCAAAATAAACTGGTCTTACTACAGCATGAAATTTATTTAAAACAAAATCAGTTTCTAACAATGAAAAATTTGTGTCCACAATATGCGTTTTGATTCACCGAGAGTCCTAGACTATTGATTAGAATACTGACATAATTGGATACGAATTTTCCCATTTTATAAGAAGATCCATTGGGAGAAAATAAATCCCAGTGTTGGGTAAAACAACCAAGTGGAACCTCACGAGAGTAAATCAATTTTACCATTATCAGAATGTGTATATGAAACAAGACATCTTTACACTTTCTTTGAGAGTCCATGAGAGCTTGATTGAATGAGAGCTTGATTGAATGAGAGCCTGATTGAATGAGAGCCTGATTGAATGAGAGCCTGATTGAATGAGAGCTTGATTGAATGAGAGCTTGATTGAATGAGAGCCTGATTGAATGAGAGCCTGATTGAATGAGAGCCTGATTGAATGAGAGCCTGATTGAATGGGAGCTTGATTGAATGAGAGCTTGATTGAATGGGAGCTTGATTGAATGAGAGCTTGATTGAATGAGAGCTTGATTGAATGAGAGCCTGATTGAATGAGAGCCTGATTGAATGAGAGCCTGATTGAATGAGAGCCTGATTGAATGGGAGCTTGATTGAATGAGAGCTTGATTGAATGAGAGCCTGATTGAATGAGAGCCTGATTGAATGGGAGCTTGATTGAATGAGAGCTTGATTGAATGAGAGCTTGATTGAATGGGAGCTTGATTGAATGAGAGCTTGATTGAATGAGAGCTTGATTGAATGAGAGCCTGATTGAATGAGAGCCTGATTGAATGAGAGCCTGATTGAATGAGAGCCTGATTGAATGAGAGCCTGATTGAATGGGAGCTTGATTGAATGAGAGCTTGATTGAATGAGAGCCTGATTGAATGAGAGCCTGATTGAATGAGAGCCTGATTGAATGGGAGCTTGATTGAATGAGAGCTTGATTGAATGAGAGCTTGATTGAATGAGAGCTTGATTGAATGAGAGCTTGATTGAATGAGAGCTTGATTGAATGAGAGCTTGATTGAATGAGAGCCTTGAAGGCAAAGTTGGGCTCCCAATGTATTCGCAAATCCAAGGCAAGTAATTGTTGGGGTAATAATGGGGGAGACTGCAATCAGGTTAGCACAATAGGAAATTAGTAAAACGCAGTAAGGTTAAACCTGATAAAAGGAACGCAACAAAACAACGAACGTGTCGGCAGGAAGCCTTCATCAGCGAACAAACAGAAACACGAATAAAATTTAAAAATGTATCAAAAAATATATCATATAGCACTTAGCTCAGAAATAGTATCCAAGAGGGCAGCAAAAGATAATCACTTATCTTTTATCAGGTTTAACCTTACTGTGTTTTACTAATTTCCCAAGTAATTGTTTAATGTTATTAATGTTAACAATTATAAAGTAACTGACCTTACTAGTAAGCTACAAACTGACTTGTAAGAATTTAGTAAGCTACAAACTGACTTGTAAGAATTTAGTAAGCTACAAACTAACTTGTAAGAATTTAATCAATAATGGGGAAAAATTATTTATTTAAAAATAAAACATGCATCAAAATCAAATTTTAAGAAAATTGAATTTATAATTACGTACCTAATCTCTCATAAATATTCACTTTTTTTTTGCATAACAGTCACATACTTCAATCATAATGTGTATTTAAAAAGCTTGTATATAAGAGTGAGCATGGGTATCCATATAACGCTAAAAATCAAATCTAACTAAATGTTTGAAATATTATAAACAATGATAGGGATTTTCTCTTTTTTTTACTGAAATCAAATCAATTTACATATGAAAAAAATAAAATAGATATATAGCTATGATATTCCATATATTAGCAATAAACAAGTATTATTATTATTAATTCATAATTGCATTTATTGGGAAAATCCAAACATCTGTTGTTTTTTTTACATTGCATTGTTAATATTGCAAAAATAAATTTACGTTACGCAATGTCTTCCAACAATATCAAATTAATATTTTTAATTGAACGCCAAGAAATAAAAATGAGAATAATCTCATTATAACTTAGTTTAAACTCGCAAATTACAAGCGTTCATTTGCTTTGAGTTAGAAACCGTGTGTGACAAGACTGAAAGTTTTTCCGCCTTTTAAAAAATAAATTTAATAGTTTGCTTTTTAAATTATTAATACATACAGCCAAATTTAATCTTTGTATTTTTAACATTTAATAAGTTGTAATTCATGGTCACAAAAAGGGGTAGAGTAGACTTATATTATATAGCAGATAAATAGTTCTCACAATTATATGATGTTAGAAATTTTTACATCCTTACATAGATACTTCTTTTCTAATAAAAAAAAAAAAATTCTTTTGGGACTTAACAATATCAGTTAGTAAGTATCGCAAAATGCCTTCCATTAATATCACTGTAACATTGGGTCATATATTCTATTTAAAATATTTTAAAATGAAAATTATTTACAGAAAAAGTAAAATAATTTTTAAATTCAAGCAGCGTTTCTCAACCTTAGGGTTGCCTAAGACCATCTGAAAACACATATACACCACAGTTTTAAAGTATCAACGAAAATAATTTTGTGATTGGGGGTCGCCACAACGTGAGGACCTGACCTGTAATAAAGGGTTGTGGCATTAAAAAGGTTGAGAACCACTGAATTAAAGGATTCAATGAAATAAATTTCTAAAATGGTCCGTGTTTTTTTTTTCTTTCAATTTTATGAAAAGTTATCAAAGGGAAACAACCATTAAAATAAATAGATGTTTTTAATACGGAAGCGATAATTTCCCATTAATTATAATTTTTATGCATACTTGTTCAAGAAAGATAACTCCTGTAATCTTAATTAAGGATCGTATTATCTTGGTTGTTGTTCTTGATCATTTTCTGAAAATATGGGAACTAACTGCTGTCGCCTTGACGGACGAAAGTTTTTTTGAGTGGCATCCGATTAAGAGAAAGAACTCTTTTGAACATAAAGTTTGTAAACAAAAAGACATTACTTTTCAGCTTTTATTTGGATATGGAATTCTTTTGCATTTTGAATGTCAATATTATTTTGTTTGACTTCGAAGATAAGTCTAAGTATGTAAGTAGTTTTCATAATGCAAAGCAAAAATGTGTTGGTTCTACTGTAATGTTATGTGTGTAATCCTAAGCAGGGCTAATTGTTACTATTGACAGAATTGGTGCCTAGCGTCAAAACCCTGGTTCCTATTATTAATCATAGTAAAGGGTCAAATACCTGGTTCCGATAGGGTCAAAACCCATGTTCCGATAGGGTGAAAACTTTAGGGATAGATTTAGGGTTCAGGTTAGGATTAGGGATACATTTAATAAATTTAGGAAATTTTTTTCATTATTTTTAATTCTTAATTGTACGCGTCACCGCAATCAAGTTGGTGGCCATGGTAAAAAACGCGGGCCTATGTCTTCACTTTTACCAAATTTAGGGTTCAGGTTAGGTTTAGGGATACATTTAGGAAAAATTTTCAGTATTTTTAACATTTTATTCTTAATTTTACGGGTCGCTGCAACCAAGATGGCAACAATGGTAAAAAAAACTAGGAATTATCTCTACTGAATTACCCTAAGCAGGATTAGGCCAAGTGACGGCCAAGTCTAAGCTATTTAAAATATTTTACTTTGCTACCATGATATTTCACCATTTTTATTTTTAGTATTTGTATATATATAATATATGATATGGTCAGACAAATGCAAGCTATTTTTTATGTTTAGGTTCATTTGAGTTACAAAATTTTGTGCCTCTGAGTAACAATATTAATAATAAGTCCTTACTAATAGTAATTATTACAAGTAACTAGTACAGATCTGTTTACCCCCTGCTTACCAATGGCCGTAATATTACCCTGACTGATTCCTCAAATCTGACCGATAAACGATGCTGCTGGCCGCCGTCCATGGCTTCACATGTAAAAGTTCTGGGGTGGGTGGGGTGAATATGCATTTGTTTTTGTTTTGTCTCTATACATCTGTTCTTTATTGCATAAATGTATTTTGTTTTATTGTCACGATTATGTTTCTTTTGCTAATATTTTTATGTACAGCGCGGTGAGCCTAGCCCTAGGCTGGGGTACAGCACTATATAAGACAACATATAATAATAATAATAATAGCTTTGTTTTTAAACCTAAGACAATGGCACTGAGACGAGCCTAAAAAAAACATTTCTGGAGTTTTTTTCTTTATGTTATGGTCAAATATTTTTTTAATAATTGGGGTGTTTTCAGTAAAAAGACACAGCATTTTTTTTTTTACACCCTAAGCAGTCGAATAAGAACAACAGTAATGGTCTTTCGGTAAAATGTTCTGTTAGTACAAAACAAGTAGTAGTAGGCATACGCCTGATATTTATAGGTTAACTACTTTTACTTACTGTTACTACAGACCACTAATAACAAAGAAACCTAGATTAATTTTTTTTTAAAGTGATTATCTACTTAGCCTTGGGAAAATTTGCCCATTTCAAAAATACAGAACACACTATTATATAAAACTAGACAAACACGTTTATAATTTCTTTATTTATTGCAGATTGTTTCTATAAAAACTTTGGATAATTTCCTCCGAGATGTGAGCTGATTGAAAACAATTTCTCTTGATTTTATTGTTCATTTGACCCAGGTACTAAATATCTATTAAGTAAAAATATTTACAGCTTTTACTTTTAGTTAGTTTTATTTCACATGAGATGTAGTCAGTAAGTTTTTTATTTAAAATGATACTAAATTTGAATGAGTGAAAAATTAAGACATAGACAAAAATATGTCATCATAATATATTGGTATCTTTAATTTATAGTGAAATATTTTTTATGTTATTGTCAGTTTTAATTTGGTCAACAGAACTAAGATGCATCCTTGATTACACCTGCAATACTATATCCATGATTGGGAACAACTGAGATACATTGATGATCGTGTACCACTGAGATACTAAATCCATGATTAGGTACAAGTACAACTGAGATACACCCTTGATTGGGAAAAACTGAGATACACCCATGATTGGGAACAACTGAAACTGAAATACTTCAATGATTGGGTACAAATGAAATACATCCATGATTGGGTACAACTGAGATACTTCCATGATTGGATACAACTGAGATACTTCCATGATTGGGTACAGCTGAAATACTTCAATGATTGGATACAACTGAGATACACCCTTGATTGGGTACAGCCAAAATACTTCAATGATTGGTACAACTGAAATACATCCATGATTGGGTACAACTGATATACTTCCATGATTGGATGCAACTGAGATACTTCCATGATTGGGTACAACTGAAATACTTCAATGATTGGGTACAACTGAGATACTTCCATGATTGGGTACAATTGAAATACATCCATGATTGGGTACAGCTGAAATACTTCCATGATTGGGTATAACTGAAATACATCCATGATTTGGTACAGCTGAAATACTTCCATGATTGGGTACAATTGAGATACTTCCATGATTGGGTACAATTGAAATACATCCATGATTGGGTACAGCTGAAATACTTCCATGATTGGGTACAACTGAGATAACTCAAATGATTAAATACCCCCAAGATTTCTTTTATCTGTAACAACAGAGATTTTCCTGAACAGGTAAGTCTTTATCTTTCATTATGTTAAGGTTCCTTGACTTCCAAAATTTTAACAGTGGACCACAGATAGTGTTTCCTTCCTGAACATTTGACCAACGGTAGTGCCAACAACATGAACATTTGACCACCATTATGGTCATTATTTTTTATTGTTAGTAGTTATTGGACGGGTGGTTTTACTTAAAAGTGAAAAGAGTGCCAACCACTTCAGGCTGTTAAATAAATGTGTATGAACTTGTGAACCAATATGTACATTTTTTAATAGTTGATTCTTTTGATAATTATATTTGTTACCTTAAATGTTATACAATTTGTAACTTGAATCTCATCTCACATTTCATGTATTTTATTTTGTAGGCATAAGACTTTGTAGATCTTCCCTTGTAAATATGTTGTCTAGTATTAGTAAAGGATGTATACAGTGTCGGTCATCAAATATTTCCAGTACTGGATCCTGCAGTTGTAAAGGTACCTTCACACTGCGGATTTGTTACATGGATTCTCAACCTTCTGTGTATATGAGCTACTCTCTATACCGGCTACTCTCTATATGTACTGCTCACTGCCATAAAAAAGGGGCCATATTCACTGGTTGTTATAGTCAATGTACAGTGTCGCAGTAGTGACTGTTTGCAAGTTACAGAAACAATCCCATCATACTTTGTTTAATGCTAAAAAAATCAGCTTGTGTGAAAAGCTAAGAATCCTAGTAAGAAATCGGTTGTGTGAACATACCTTGAGACATTTATAATGAGACTTTGTACAAATACCGTTGTAAACATGTTGTCTGTTATCAATTAAGGATGTGTGATATTGAATATATTGCTGGTCATCAAACAATAAGACTCGAATTGTGCACAAAGAGTTTAATTATTTGACAACCAGCAATGAAATAATAACAAAAACTGAGAATCATCCAATAGGGAGTAATCATTGAGATTGTTCTTGATCTAAACAACGACGATGATGATCATTTGAAAAATAAGGGATTTATTGTTCGTGTTACAAGAAAAGGATGAAATCCAGGAATTCTATAGATTTTTGGAATATTTTAGACTATATATTGTCTAAGCATTATTGCGTGACTGCCTGGACAATTTTTAAACAAATATACATGTAATTAAATTAAGTACAAAATGTGGATTATCAGAAGGCTAAATGGAAGGTCTGGATTTCATCGTTTGACTTGTAACATGTAATTGGAGGGCTTGGTGGAATACGGTGCCTGTATTTTTAGGTAGCTTAGATTTCACCAAGTCCTTAAGCTACCGAAGTCACCATCAGTGTAACTTGTGTTTCTTTTGTATCTTTTGTAAAGATAACTCACTTTATATCACCAGGAGATTTCATGTTTTCATCTCTTTGGAGATAGTCTCGCGGAGAGAATTTTTATTTTTCTCCCCCTAAAATAAAGAGCATTCATGTTTTCATTTCCTTTCTTTTCAATAAATATAATTATTAACTTCACAACGACTTCCAATATTTTTATTCTTTTTATTCACACTTTTCTTTCCATCAATTCATTTATCTTCTGCTTTTCCCCCTCATTATCTTAAATTTCTTTAGCACCAGTTGTTAATTGTGATTATTCAGTCTTCTTTGCCTTGAATTGTTGTGCACCGTCTCTTGATTAAATGGAACACAGATGAGTCTTCCCTCATATTCTTTGCCTTCATTTCTTTAGCACCATCTGAAAATAAAAGAATTATAGTATCAACTATTACTTGGTCATTATTCTTACCAGCATAAACATTCTAATATGTTTGTTACAGTCGAAATAAATCGAATGCATAGAAGTATTTATTGTTATAAACAGGTTCTATGCATTCACTTCTCCACGTTGGTTAGATGAGATCACTCTTTTTTTAAATTTATAACCCCATCTCACAATATTAACACATTTTGTGATTTAATCATGGCTGAAACAAATTAATTCCCACCTAAAATTTAACGAGAATATACTCCCCAACATTTAGCAATCTTGATGTTATTATATAAGGAACTAAGCTAACCATATATCTCTACAGAAAATGATCTATTTATATCTGTAATACAGATTTCTTTCATTAATCTATTGTTTTTTTGTTATGAAATTAATTTTTTTTCATATCACGAGCTTTCATCTTTCCTTGGGTGATAATATTTTCCACCCCACTTTTTTACAATAAACTTAATAAATAATTCCAAATATTTGCTTTTGTCAATTTTAAAAATTTATAAGAAGTATTGTTTAAAAATATGCAACGAATATTCATAACCAAAATCAACTCGTCCAACTAAGTACAAACCATATGCAGTTGCCATTTGTTCCTTTTATTATCAAAATCTCTATGACCAATTATGTTAAATATTTCTACTTTAATCTTAAAATAAATAATCATAACCTTTTGGCAATATTCGGCATTTAAAGTAGATGTAAAACAATGCGCAGCAAAATAGTGCTAAGGTTTATTTAATAAAGTTCAGGGCATGCTTTAGGGGGGGGGGGGGGGGGTTTTGATGCTTTCCACAATAAAGGAATGAATTTGATGAATAATTAAATTTCTTCAGTGATTTGTAGTATATTTTTGTCTAAATGCGTGAAAACGATGTGTCATGTTTTCTTTTAAGAAGTGAATATATGTTATACCAATTAATAAAATATGGTTCTATTACATTGACAAACAGTGTACATAATATATTTCCTGATATAAGTATTTCTCGTGTGGATAGGGAAAAGCACACCAGATATGAAATACCCAAGGTGGACCGAAATCAGAACCTACCGTCTTGTAGGAAATGGAGCGATCCACGACAACCCAGCCATGTAAAATATTAAATGTTACTCAAATCAATCAACGGACTGATTACATTGGATTGCGAACTTGGCCAACCTAGTAAATCAACAGATTTAATATAAAACATCTATTACTTCATTGCAAGAAAGTCAGTGGAAAATTATAGCCATCCTCAAAACAAAAGACTACACCATATTTTATAGTGGCAACAACACTTGCACTCTAAGAACAGAATTTGCCACGCAAAAAAAGATGGGTGCAGGCAAAGGCTTAGGACCAGAGAATGAAAGTTCTTGCTCAGGGAAAAATGTTTAAAATAGAATTTATAAATGTTCATGCTCCCACCCAAGATACAGAAGTTCAGGAAAAAGAAGCCTTTTATAAGACAATGGAAAAAAGACATGATATTAAAATAGTGATTGGCGACTTTATTGCCAAAATAGAAAAAGAAAAAGTGAGAGACTGGGCCGCATCAAGTATGCCACAAAAAAGCTATTACAAATTCAATAAAGTGCAACTGTTACAATCTACTCAACCTTTATTAATAAATAAAATCATTAAGGGTTCTCAAGAACTAGGCTTCCTTTACTTTCTCATACTCCTTGTTGCCAGAGACATTTGGCTTGAGTGAGATGCTCAGTATAACTTGAAGATGTTAATCAGTAAGTTTGGCCCTGAACTTTGACTTGTAAAAGATCGTGGAAAAAAGCACAGATAGGTACTCCCAAAATAACACATGATCCTCTTATCCAACCTGGAAATCTCAGGGAAGGTGAAGGACAAGTCTCTCATAAATTTCTGAGCTTGTCTATTTTTTCCACTCACCTTCCTTAAAATAGGCTTGATTTCAGAATTGCACTGAAGATCAATCAGCTCCATTTGCAGCACAAAAGGGAGGAGGGCTGATCTTCCACAATGAAGGAAAAATGGTCAGCAAATATTTGAAAAGTGACTGTGAATTTTGAAGTCTGCAAATATGATCAAATTCTTACTGTAATTTTGCAACGGCATCAGTACACATACTAATGAATGGTGTGTCTGAGTCCAGAGTACTTTACATTTTGGGGCAGAGGTTTCTCTGAGAAAGCTCAGCTTTCCATAACATAACACATATGTGCAGAATACACTGACAAGCTGCCCCTGGTCTTGTAACTTCTTGTTAATTACATTCAGCTTCAAAAAGAAAAGGCAATTCCATCCTTCTCCATGAAGTCTTTATTTCTGCTCTCAACTCAAAAACCTTTTGAAGGCGTTTCCCCTACTAAGCCTACGTATCTCCGTGAAATAGATAACATCCTCATATGCTGACTCTATTTCCTATAAAAAGCACGGAACTGCCAATGCTTCAAGCCCCTGGATCTGATATGACTGATGAATTTCACGCCACACATCACATTGGCAAACTTCAGGCATTTGCTGCAAAGGGCCTCTTCCAGTTTTCTTTGAACATGTGTAATGAGTCAATTTATTTTCCACGGTTTACCAGCTCACACAATTGGCATAATATCTTCTGACCAGTGATCTGGACATGCAACACCAGCAACATATATTGCAAGCTGTACAGAGTCAGTAACGTCTGTTCTCTCATCAAAAGTGACAGTGTGCATGGAATGTTACTACTGTGTTGGCTGAAAAGCTGATGCTAAACAGACCCTTATTTTCCCAGCAGACTATACTTGCAGCTTGTAACATGCAATGTTTGATGAACTCACTTGTTTGAATGACTTTCCTGCCTTAGCCATCATCTCACTCACAACGTAACTAGTGTCAACTGCTGCATCACTTTATATTGCTTTCTTGAAAATAAACTTCCTGCCTCAGTAGACATGTTTAAAGTTTAGTGACAGGGCTTCTCTCTCATCTCCCTGGTATTTTCCATACTCCTCAGCATGTCTGGTTAATGACGCTTGATGTTTTACTCCTTGGGCGACGCAACTTTCGCAATGCATGTCAGAATGCCCATGTGCTTAACAAAACAATAGTACATGTCCATCTCCCACTTCTCCTGAAATTGTCCGTGCCAACCTTTCTCTTCACAGCATGTGTTGAGAAAGACATGACTGGGATTGGGTTGCACTGTGTGATAAAATATATTTTCCCTCCACTTGGTAACTCTGCCGAATCACGTTTCACGAGACTTTGCTCTTAAAGAGATTTAGAAGCAAACAAATAAATGAGGCTGCAATAGTCAGAGTGAATTCCCGAATTATGACATAATTTCTGACGTATGAAATATATTACATTGCTGATAATTTAAAATAATAATGTAATATGTGACCCTCCACGACGGTTTCAGTCGCATGTCAGCACGGCTAGTTTTGTGCTAGCGTTGAAAGGAAGACTGTTGGTAACAATGACCTTTTCGCTGATATTAAATCAACAATATGTTTCTACAGCTATAGTTACATCAAAAAAAATTACATTAATGTTGGCTAAAACAATAACAAATCACTGCACATACTAATGCTAGTTTCAAAAATTAGGCCAACAAGACAATAAAATTCAAATATTGAGCATAGCGTCACCCCTAAACTCCACAAGTAGACATGGCCGTCACATTACCTATCATTGTTAACGGCATAATATCCTTGGTAAGAAAATAAAATCCTGGTGATCTAAAGTCAAATATTCAGCTAATAAATGCTTTGAAAATAATGAGCTTCTGGTAAAGAAAGACAAAAAAGCATATAATAAAAATGACGATTCCCACTAGTGATTTTAAAACTGGTTCAAACAGAAGGCAGGAGCAGGCAATATTTATGAATTTTTGAAGCAAAGGAAGATACTATTGTAAGGAGAATGAATTTTGAATTTTGTATATTAGAAGAGGTTTTTCTGACTAACTCTATTTTGAAAGTGACCAAGCTAACAGGCTCAGAATTTCCCTCACTCGTCCACACTAGCGGCAATGTTAATAGGGATTCTTTGATTCTGTGTCAGATTGTTAAACTTTTAATATATGCATTTACAATATTTCTCAAAACCCCATTTTGAACATGTTTGTCTCATAAAACGCTATAAAATAAAAGCTTTTAGTCTGATTTTAAAAAGATTTTTACCATTAAAATGAACGTCCAAACCTATACAAACATAATAAATACCAGAATTTGACTGAAAACGTTGCAGGGGGGTCACATTATAGATATGAGAATAGGGAAAATGTGTGTGCCGCATTAACACTAAAATTTGCTGTCAGGTATCGGGCCTCAAATGGCCAGCGGGTCGCGAGTTTGAGACCCTTAGTTTATGCCAACTATTGGCTAGGAGAGTCGACATGAAGTATCCAATAACAATGGGATCTGACTCATAGACTTTGCCTTCACTACTCCATCGACTAGACTGCGTCAGCTGTGTACCCCTGATAGCTATCTCCTTGGTAGTGAAATTTTTACTTGATGTCGAACACTTTGTTTAATAAAAAAAGAAAACTGCAAGAGTTTTTCGTGGGGGAAGAAGGAAGATGGGATCTCGACACACAGCGCCCACAAAGATAGTGCATCAAAAGACTGGCCATGTTACCATTGGGCTCATTAATGTGCAGTCATCTGTCTTGCCATGATGAGAGTTCACATGTGCCTAACAGGCAGCAGTGAAATCTCTCAAACATTTTCGCACATCGGAGCGCCGTGAGCATGCTATCATAGCATGGAAATGAGCGCTATATAAGTACTCAAATCAATCAATGTCAGCAGCACCAAGTTTCCACACAAAAATATACATAAGGTTACTTGGAACTCACCAGATGGAATTACCCACAACCAAATTGACCTTGTTCTCATCGATCAGAGACAAGGATCAGATACAATAGATGTAAAAAGCTATTGAGGAGCACATGCAGACTTTGACCATCTACTTGTAAGGGTTAAATATAAGCAGAGCATGAGCACAATTCACAATGGCCGAAATCAACGAGAAAAACGATATGTTAGCAAAAGCTTACCAAAATGAAGTAGAAGCTCAACTAGAAGCATCACAGGGGTATATAAACAGGGAAAGCAACATAAATGAACAGTGGGATGGGTTAAAAATGCTATGAAAAGATCAGCAGAAAAAGTAGTAGGATATCAGTAGTGTAGGCTGGTTTGATAATGAATGCAGAGAGACTGTCAAAGAAAAGAAACAAAGCATGAATGGCCATGAAACAAAGGGAAACAAGGAAGAAAAAGAGGGAATGGGGAAAAGGCTAAAAGATATAGAAGACTTATCAAAAGAGGGAAACAGAGAAATGTACATGAAGATAAAAGATGAAAAGAATGCATACCAAGCCAGGCCACACACGTGTGAGAGCCAGGATGGGGAATCATTTACGAAAAATAGTATGGTACTGGAGTGGTGGGCTGAAGGACCACCACATGAAGGACCAGACCCTCTAATAAGCTCCCCAGCTCTAAAGGAAACTACAAAAGTAATCAACTATATGAAAAAACCAAAAAGCACCTGGAGAATGCCTCATCACAGCAGAACTTATAAACAAAAGAACTACACACTCAGACACATAAACTTATAACTAAAATTTGGCAAGAAGAGAAAATTCCAACAGATTGTGAAACAGGACTAATAACCCCGATATACAAGAAAGGCTCCAAACTTCAGTGCACAAACTACAGAGGAATGGTAAAACGAATTGCCAAAAGACTACAATCGTACACTGAAAAATACAATGTGACTACCAATGTAATAATAATAATAATAAAGTTTATTTGAAAAATCACGCTTCATCCCCTAAGGCTCGAAGCGCGTTACAAAGTCAAATCTAGGAGATTGATTGGAGTACTTATACGGCGCTCCGCTGTCGATGTTCGAGAGGTCTCACTGCTGCCAGTTAGGCGCATGTGAACTCCATCTCCCCATCTCGGGGTTTGAATTCAGAGTTGCCTTCTCTTAGATGGGTTGCCGTCCAAGGTTAGCGAGTCCCATCCACCCGGGGTGCTGGTGTTTTTGTGCTTGACTGGGCTATGGCAGGGATTGAACTCCTGACCATTAGCTTGAGATTTGCTCAGTTCAGACCACTCGGCCACCCTGCACCCACACAGATCACAAGGATCACCACACAGCGTTCTAAATAGTGTTTTACGGAAGTGTACATAATGTAGACTCGGACCAAACATAACGACTGATCAGATTTTCATCATCAGATGCCTATTAGAGAAATGTAAGAATATAATATCCAAGTACATCAAATCTATGTGGACTATAAAATGGCCTATGAAAGCATCAAAATGAAATATAAATATGACACTCTGCAGGAGTTTTGCATACCCATCAAACTGACAAGACTGATAAACTTAACATTAATCAGCTCAAAAATGTAAAATCAAGGTTCAGGGAGAATAAAGGGAATTTCAGATGGTTGGGGGGGGGGGGGGGGGGTGTAAAACAGTTTAAATACTGAGGCTTAGCCCCCCCCCCCCCCCCCAATAAATATATCAAACTCACCATGCTAATGTACATAGTATATTACAGTGTTAAATGTGAACCCCTAAAATGCCTTGTCCATGTCTAATGTGATCATTAAATCTTATTTTATAACATTATCAACTATGCAATATGAATGTAAGAAAGGAAAATTATTGTAAAAGAAAATGTGTCAAATTCCTTTAAATTATTATCACATTTAAAATTAATTGTGGTCATACCCATACACAGGCCTGGATTAACCATTAGGCAAATAAGGCGCGTGCCTTGGGCACCAAGCGTTTGCGGGCACCCCAAGTCCTCAAGAAATATTTCTTTTTGAACAAATTTGAACAAGATCAGGGGCCCCGGGCAGAAGGGGGCACCCATGTGGGTTTGTGCCTTGGGCACTAAAATGGCTTAATCCGGCCCTGCCCATACAAGTGACATAAATGCTGCTTTCTCTAAATTTGAATGGGTCGAGAAGATTTGGAAACATAGGCCTTAGCGGGCTATATATCGTTTGATGAAAATTTACTTGCACTTCCATATAATTATTTATAATGTGAACACCTACTTTTAGTAGAAATTTGATCAAATATTTTTCCCGTTATATGCAGTAATATCCGGTGGTAACTAGACTTTCAAAATCTTGTGCGCAGTTACTCATTTGCCATTTGGTGCCTCCCCAGGTAACAGATAAGAAAAGACCAAAATCAGAACCTACTGCCTTTTGACTTATTAATATAAATAATATTGGCCAACAGGGCATACTTCAGTGGTTAAACAAAAATATTCAAAAGTAAAAAAATCACAAGACAAAGAAAACTATACATACAACTGTATTGAGACTAGTAGTAATATACGCCAGTGAAAATTGGACACATGGGACAGAAAATTTCTCCAAGATAAGAGCAAACAAAGGATCAATTTGGATACCATGCTAGAAGAACAAAGAAAAAAATGGACGCGGGACACCGAGAGGAAAACAGCTCAAAGGCAGACCTAGGCTTAGGTGGATAGACCATGTAGAAACAGATCTACAGACATTTGTAATCCAAGCATGGAAAAATAAAAGCATCAGTTCTGAGTGGAGTGACGTTTAAGGATGGCAAAAGTTACACGGATAGTGGATGGGCCAAGACTTTAATATTCAAGACTGTTTCATTGTTAGGTAATAATACTAGCAGACTACGGTGACAGTCTGTGAATTTTTGAAAATGCCGCAATAGATGACTTCAGATATTATAATTAAAAAGGGCATCCTCTAAATAACTTAATTTTTTATCATGGCTTTGAAATTTAAATAATTTTCATATTTAATCATATTTTAAATAACAATGATTATTGCTTGTTTCAAATTTTATAAAATTTCAAATAACAACTATTTTTTGTTTTATATTCAATTTCTTTTGTTAAAAATAACATACATTTTAAAAGGAGTTATGCACCTTTGCTTAGCCAAGAGAGCAGTTTTTCATTTGAGTAGGTTAGGCGGCGGATGGTTGTGCTAAAGGTATTTTAAAAACTATTTTGCTGTGTAAATTTTATCATTTACTATAAACTGGGAACAATGCGATACCTAGGAGAGGTGGCCCAACAAACATATCACACTCATTCATTTCATAGTAAAAGTTCACATACCTTATCTTGTCCAAAGTAGACATTTAATGGATTGACTTCAACGACACAAAAGATCATTGGAACAAGACCTGTTGAGGTGTGGTTTTTCTTGACCATTCATCTTGTGATTTCTCTTGACCATTCATCTTGTGATTTCTCTTGACCATTCATCTTGTGATTTCTCTTGACCATTCATCTTGTGATTTCTCTTGACCATTCATCTTGTGATTTCTCTTGACCATTCATTCCTGTTGAAGAATGATTACAGCTCATGAAGAATAAATGCTTAATAAATTTAGCATGTGAATTAGTATCATTTCAAACACCTTTAATCCAATCAAGAGTTACTTAACACATAATACACTAACAGTGGTTCTCAACCTTATTCAAATGAAACTTTTTTTCAACCAGGAGAGGTGATATTTTTAACAAATGATTATAATTAATATATATTAAGATATTTTAACAATGTCAACCACTGCCACTTAAAGCAGTTGTTCACAACCATTTTTCCCTCACTCCCCACCTAACACCAAAAAAAGAGTTCATATCACCACCTCCCTTTATGCCTTACAGAAAATGCATATCACCACCTCCCTTTATCCCTTATAGAAAATGCATATCACCACCTCCCTTTACCCCTTATAGAAAATGCATATCACCACCCCCCTTTATCCATTATAGAAAATGCATAAATAAGAATGTTAAATTAAAGACATGCTATAAGTCTCTGTAAAGCAATGACCCCCACCTAACATTGCCCCCCCCCCACCTTTTTAAACACATTTCCAAACACCTAAGGCTAAATGTCACCCAATAGTCTTTAAATTGCCCACCAATGGTGGCTACACCCAAATGTAAGAAACACTGATATACAGTTAACTTGGCTCTATACTAAATGATAAGGTTCAGTGGTTATTACAGTAAGCGGTGGGGGACACTAGGATCATCAATGGGGTAGTTAAGAACTATTTTATGGTTTTGATTAGCAGTGACAAAGGAGAGTCGATGAAAGATATAAGAGTTTTAAATGGACATTACAAATGATCCCCAGACCATGGACATTACAAATGATCCCCAGACCATGGACTTTACAACCAATGATCCCCAGACCAACAAGCACAACTGGCTTGGCTTTTGTTAAAAAAAACAAGACTAGTGGCATGCATGCATTACATGATGTAACATTGTATTGATCATTACTAATAGTTACTAACAATAAGTGTTCACCCCAACAGCTCTCAGTGATCTTCTACCTTCATAGACACAAAGCTGGTCATTTGGAGATAAGTGTTACGCCCTGGATTGTTATTAATGTCTGGGCTGGCGCCAGCCCAGACATTGATAACAATCCAGGGCGTAACAATAAGCAAAATTAACAGATGTGACATTACAACAGGTTGAATTGATTTTAAGATCAAATTAACCTGTTCTTTTCACTCGCACATTTTTTGATGGATGAAATTTTCTTTATTAAAACAATGAAAAATTTACTTTTTGTTTTTTAGAGTAGTTCTGTCAACTAAGAAAAATTCCACTAAAAAGCATGTTATTGAAAATGATAGCTGACTGGCTTTGAACTGTTTGTTTCCCATATGAGAGGAAACGAATGGCATAGGTACCGGGAAACAAAAAATATAGAAGCACTGGCAGAGCCCAATAAAATATATGTCACAAGCACTTTGAACATATGGTGGACTAAATATAACTGTAATACCTTACCCTTAATACTATCTGAGTATGTTCAGCAATTTCATTTGTGAAAATACATGGCAACATTATCAGAATAATTCCTACAAAACATTGATATATTTACAGCATTTGATAAATAAATACGCTATTTATGGACTTTCAGGATGAATAGTGTAAAAAATTTTAATAATGTGCGTATGATCTAACCCTCCCCCCCCCCCCCCCTTCTACCCCAAATCAATACAAAATGTGGTTTAGACCCGCCCAACGCTTTACACGAAATCTCTACACCTCTAAATTTCCCTCTCAGGACAAACGTAATATAATTATAGATGGTCTCCAACCAATCATATTTCTCGATCCATTCACTGCTGGATGTGGAATGCAAATGCAAGTTAAAACTAACAATCGAAAATTTACTTTTTTAATTTTTAAAAAAAATTTAATGGGAAAAAAAACTACCGGGATGTGTATATTTTGTATTGTGATTAATTGTTCAAATATATGTTACAATGTACATGTCAATGGGTTATTACCTTCCATAGAGGGTCGTGAAAAACATATTCTTAACAGGTTTATAATTAGGTGCATGTGTTATGATGCTTAGCAGCTGACTCATGCTGACAACTTTGTTGCAAGCTTTTACTGAGATGAATTTGAAACACAACTGGACATTAGAATACTTGGATTGATTTTACAAATGACCCAATAAACTGAGAAAATAGTTGTGATTGTTACAACTATAAGTTAGTTTAAAAAAAACACACCATATCATATGTATCCACATCATGACTTTTACTCTATGATAAAATAAAAATAACTTTTAAGAGATTTGAAGGTTTTTTTATACAACGTAATCTTCAAAACCTGTAGTCAAATTTAATTTTGATGAGAAGGGAGAAAACAAGCCAACTGTTTAAGAGCTGCAACAAAGAGAAACTATTTAACTAGTAGTGTTAAGTTTCAAGAAATTACTGGTCGTCCCCCCTTTAAAGAAATTTAGTGATTAATACTTAAAATTTAAGAAAAGATTAATTTGAAGCATAGCTAAATTTGGTCAGTGTTTACACTGCACTATATTAATGAATACTGCAAGCAGGACTGCACTGATTAACATATAGGCCGATTACCAATTAATTATTTAGTATTTGATTTTGAAATTCCTATTTCTAGGGGCCTATTTATTACACTATTTTATAATGAATAATACTATTTGTAGGCTAACATTATTAATATATTCTTCAACTTCTTTGTTTATTTAATGGTTTTCCAATGTGGGGCATACACCCCACATAATGTGACACCCGACTTGGTGCAATTTGAAGTTAAAGGGAGACATAGTAACTCAGAGATAGACATGTATTTACAGTTCAAGGGGCAGCAAGTTGAAAGGACCCTTTATTTTTTTCAACTCTTCTATTAGGAGGACCTCAAAACGTTTTAGATGATTAGGTGGGTTAAGGCCTTGTGCATAGTTACTTATATGCCACTGAGTGTTCCCCTGGGTGGTGGATAGGGGAAAACCCACTGGATATGATGGGAACAGGGGCAGTCCAAAATCAGAACCTACTGCCCTGTAGGAAGTGGAGGGATCCAAAAACTAATGGAAATCAACCTAATTCTGGATATTGACATGATTTTAGGACTGCCATTCTGAACGTACTCAGCCTGTTTAGAGCACGAGCCAATGTAATGGAAGAACTAGAAAAAAGATTAAAATGTCTATTGCTACATTACAAGAAATAAGATGGAAAAATTCAGACATCCTCATTTCTTTCATCAGTTAAACAGAAAAACAAGAGAGAGAGAGAGAGAAGCAAAGATATATTAAAAAGAGGGAGCGACTGCAATCAGGTAAGGTTATAAGGAAATGAGTGAAACATAGTAAAAGGAAAACCTGATAATGATGCATTGTATTACAGAGCCCCATTTCATGTTTTCCCACTTTGTTTCGCTCCTTTCCTTTCAATAAAAAAATAGTTTTTAAAGGTTAGAAAATAACCAAACAAAAATATGGTCAGTGTTGTTTATTTAGGCTAGAAAAAAACCCTGCCTGGGTACCCTTGGAGCCAACAGATTAGACAAGTTTTTTGGAAATATATGGAGTCATGGGCATGGGAGTGAAAAGTTGTCAAAGAAAGTTAATCTATATTGCGTTACATGTACATGGACAATCCCATTTACTTCGCAAAGAAAAGGGACAACAGGAGGGGATGGCACATTTTTCTATATGGGTTGCTGCTGCTTCCTCACAGGGGCATATTATATTACAAAATTTCCATAATTTTATTCCCACTTTTCATCCAGAGTGACAACTTTCAGTCATGGTGCAAACAGTAACCCACTTGAGTAACTACTGTTTACAGTTACTAGATGGCACTTAGTGACCTACATACATGCTATATTTAAAATCAAAATTAACCCGCAGTGTCTTAATATCAAGGATTAAGTTAGAAAGTTATGACCAAAAAAAAAGAAGAAGAAACAGGGGTTAGTTGAAAGTAAATGGGATAAAAGGGTATTTACTTGAAGTAAAATGTTGACCAGGCATTGTCCCGACAGGTCATGTTTCCTCCTGCACATTCATCATAAGAGCAGCTGTGAAGTCTTGCAGTGATGGTGGCCTTCAAATGATCTCTGTGAAAACAACAACTTCAACCTGGAAGTAAGATGAAAAAGGGAATTAGTAAAAAGAAAGAAACTATTACTGTGCAAGCTTGCATTTATATAAAGACAATATCCTATGAACTATTTTAACCTGAAAGTTACCATTATATTAAGACATGGTGTAATCATTGATTTTACATGAGCCATGTTTGCATGGGTGTTGAAACAGAAGATTCTAGGTTCTAAAAGGGAATTTGAATAGCTTCATCTAATTAAGCTACTAAACAGTAAAAGTCCACCCACCATTTGAATGAGCAAAATTCAAGCTTTTCAAGGGTTTAGAGTAATGGATTTATAAAAAATTAAAATAAGATTTTTTGTCACAGATCTGCAGTAATATATTCATACCCCCCAACCTATTCATTGAAATTAACTTTTCTGATGTTTTCTTTTAATATTTCTTACATACACTAGTTGGATTTGTCTTTGGATAAAGTGTATTCAAAGGATCAAGATTTTCATATTTATCGGATGGGGCTTAGGCTACGGATGCTAAGTGTTTGTAACTTTTTAAAGAAATGTGTTTATTCTGGGCATGTAAATGTAACTGACTAGGACAGAGGCTCCCAGACTGTATCCTGCTGCTCCCTGATGTGTTTAAAAATTAGCTGAATTAATGCAAACCTGTTGCTCGCTTATTAATAAATGGCTACATACATCTTTATAATTATTCAGTGGATAATGAGTTAATTTCAGGACATATAGGGCCTTCACGAAATATATTGTTTTGATAAAGGCACATCAATTTATTGAGGTATTTCTTCTACTTCTTGTTGATAGTTTCATTCTTTACAATTGCTATTTTACTGTGCAATCAGAATGTGGCATAGGCAAAATTGGAAAGACCTGGCTTAATACAGCAAAGGCAAAGGTGCTGTGACCCCAAAAAGCTTTGGAACCTCCAGTCTAGGATAATTGAATAATTGAAATTCATGTACCAGCAATTTTGCTGGTAGGATAGCGAGTTATCTGCAGGTTTCCCTAATTAACTAATTTATTTTAATTTTTAAACCAATTATAAATTATAGCCTTTTCAAATTCAAATAGTATAATATTACCAATCTGTAAATTAATGAAATAGTAACAAAATCCCAAAACAGGGGTGTTGATTCCTGAGTGAGCAGTCAATACTTTCTCCAGAATTATTTTTAAAAAAGATTATCCCAATGATGACCCAACAATGGAGTTCCAAGCTATGATATGATTGTACTTGTAATTTTTAAAATTAGTTTATAAAACAAATTTGGAGCTCAAAGCAGTAAGATTTTAGTTTAATTAAAACCGGTAGAGTGCTTTTTCATAGTTGATTTCAAAGGCCATTTTTTATCAATAGACAATACCCTTATTTATTTAATACAACAGGACTTGTTCAATGTTTAGGATTTATTAAATAGGATTTTCTTTATTTAAATTAAAACTATTTATTTACCCTTCAGTTCGTATTATTCATTATTATTATACTTCAGTTGCTTCAGCCATGATTGTAGCTAGACTTGAGCAAAATTAATTATCTCATGTTAAACGGGGATACTCTTCGTTCCATTTGGACTGGATATTGAACGTCACCATTGAGAATTTGCAGTGCGTGGTAAAACTGCATCCGGGACCCTGATCCGTGCGTTTTGTGTCAGCTGACTAACATCAGTGAATCAAAACTGCAACCTCATTCTTCGATTCAAAAAAAAAAAAAAAGCTGACTAGACCACCTACTTCGACAAATTGTCTCATGATTTTAATTTTTAATACCATTCTTTTTCCCGAGAAAGGCCCTATATTTCCATTTTAAAGTGATTGATTCTGGACAAAACAGTTTCATGAAATACAATTTTACTGCAATTTTTTTCTCGTATCTTTTTGGCTATTAAAGTTAGAGCTATCAAATTTGGAGGAGACATTTACATTTACAATACAATGTTTAACAAAATAAGACACATGAAATATGAATTAAGTTGTTATATTTTTATTAAATATGACTTTATGAGCATATGGCGTGGATAACGACAATTGGCGGAAACCTTAATTTTTTAAAAAGTGACATATTTACTAAACCAATATAGCTACTGCTATAATTTTTTCAATGCAAACAGATAATGTCTATCTAAAAGTAATGCACATTTAAAATAAATGAAATACAGATCAGAAAAATTTATGCAATTTTAGAAAAAATATTTCATGAAAAGCAATCACGGCGTCCACCGCCGAGAGTTTTTTTACATTTCAATAGGCCCTACATAACTTTTAAACTAATAAAGCTACTGCAATCAAATTTTCAGCAATAATAGTTTGTGACATTCCAAATGTAGCAGAATATTCAAATATTGCAAAAGCAATTAAAATCCTGCTATACAAAATTCAAAAATGTCATGTAATCTTTCGACATTGATGTGCGTCTTTAAGCATAACTTTTAAACTAACAATGCTAATTCAATAAAATCTTCAGTACAAATAGACAGTGACAATCTAAATATAATAAAACATCCAATGCAATATTGCAGTCCACAGCAACAGATAGTGTCCTAGTCCACAGCAACAGATCGTATCCTTGTCCACATGAAAATATACAAAATGTTAAAAATTAAACTTTAAAATGAGTGAGCTGAAAATTCAAATGAATTTCATCATAACACTCAATTAAACAAAATGGAAATCTCCCATAAGAACATCAGAAATTAAATGTGAGAACGTTGACCACCTGAAAGTATAAAAAATATTAAAAATTAACATTAAAATGAGTGAGCTGAAAATTCATCTCCATCGCCTTTATTTTCTTTTCAAGTTCTGCTGTTTATGTCCAGGACTCAAAGGCATATAAGAAAATGGTGAGGATTAATGGGCGCATTAGCCTGATTTTGGTGCTGAGGGCTATATTTTTGTCGTTCCATATTTTCTTGAGCTTCTTTAGTGCTGTTGTGGTCTGTGCAATCCTGGTCATCAATTCGGGCTTGGAGCCTTCTTCCGAAACTATTGCTCCGAGCTACTTGAAGCTGCCAACTGTCTCTAATCTTTCCTCCCCGACCTTAATTTCAGTGGTGATGCCAGTGGTGCGATTTGTCATCATTTATGTCTTTTCTGCACTGATTTGCATGCCAAAGGACGATGAAGTCTTGTCTAGACTCTTTACTAGGTTGGCTAGCTCTTTTTCGCTTCCAGCCAGTCCGCAAAGCATAGGTTGGTGATTGTTCTGCCACCAATGCTGACAGTCCCTACATGCGTTTCCAGTGCATCTGACATTATTCTATCTAAGAAGATGTTGAACAGGGTGGGGGAGAGCAAGCAGCCTTGTCGTACTCCAACCGTGGTCTTGAACCATTATCCGATGTTATTGTCGAAGAAGACTGCGCTGGTGACCTTATCATAGAGGCTGCTTATCATTCTGGTTAAGTTTGTGTTGATGTTGTAGTGTCTCATGGTGGCCCATAACGCAGCATGCCAAACCCTGTCGAATGCCTTCTTGAAATCCACAAAGACGTGGTATAGGTTTTGTTGGTGTTGAGCATATTTCTCACATAGTATCCGGAAGTTTAGGATCTGTTCAGTAGTGCCACGTCCTTGCCTGAAGCCCGCCTGTTCTTCAGCTATGATACTGTGGGCATATGGTCTTAGTCGGTTCAGTATGACCTTCAGCATGACCTTGCTTGGGTGGCTTATTAGGCTAATGGTGCGATGGTTTTGGCTTAGCTGTAGGTTACCTTTTTTGGGGAGTGTGATAATGAGCGATTGAGTCCATGATTTGGGCCATTCCCCTGTCAGCCATATTTTGTTACAAATATTGGTTAGGGCATTTTATATCATTGCTTCTTCTCCCTGTTTCGCCAATTCGGCAGGGATATTATCTACTCCTGCGGCTTTTCCTATTTGGAGTGCTTGGACTGCTGCTTCTACTTCTGCGCGCAGAATAGGGAAGCTTTCATTGTCTGTTGCTGTGGGGACATTAAGGATCTCTGGGTCTATCTTTAAATTTTCATTATACAGCTCTGAGCAGTATTCAGTCCATCTTTTCAGGATATCATTTTCCTCGGTCAAACATTTGCCATTTGTATCTTGTATGGTAGTACTACGCCCTTGCTTTGCATTGGTTAGTTCTTTCACCAACTGGTATGCCTTTTTGCTATTGTGTTTCTTCGAGCAATTTTCAATGTCGTAGCATTGCTCTTCAATCCAATTCTTCAATGCCCTTCTCATACCCCTTTTGATGGTTTGGTTAATTTTCCTATATTTATCTGCTCCTTCTGTATCTACCATCTTTGTTTTCTTTAACTGCCTCCGTTTATCACATAGATCGAGGATGTCAGCTGTCACCCATGGTTTTTGTGTTGGTCGATGTTTACCAAGGATGTCATGGGCTGTGTCCGTCACAGCTGTGTTGAAGTTATCAATAAGTGTGTCCATGTCTGAACAGTCTGCATCTATAATGTTAAGCGCTGCAAATTTTCCTCCTATCATTGCTTGGAAGGCTTCTGCTGTTATAGGATCTTTCAGCTTTTCAAGATCGAATTTGATTCTGGTATATCCCTGTTTATTTACTCTCTTTAAGTGCAGCCTAAAGGTCATCATGACTAGATCGTGGTCACTTCCAGTGTCAGCTCCTGGGAAGCTGCGAGTCTTGGCAATGTTTATACTTGACAGGAAACGTGTTTTCAACATGATATAGTCGATCTGATTGTGATGTTTCCCATTGGGGCTATGCCATAAGGTTTTCTGGATATTTTATGTTCACCCAGTGTGTTGGCCAGTATGAGTTCATTGAAGCTGGCGAATTCCAAGAGCATCAGACCTCTCTCGTTTGAAGTTGCGTTACAGTGGCGTCCTCGTGTCACTTTCCAGTTTGCATAGGCATCTTCTCCTACTTTGGCATTCCAATCACATTGAATACAAATAATGTCTTTCTTGGGGGTTTTGTTCAGCACATCTTATATATTTGTTGACTTTAAATAAATAAGAAACTCATAAACTTGATTCAGCAATACCACAGATTTGTTTAAAGTCAACCCCCTTCTCCCCACGTTACCCCCAATGCAAAATGTGAAAAATAATAACATACAACTGTTATAATTGTTATACCATTTTACAAAAAATATCAGTAAATCTTAACTTTCCCTGATCAAAATTAATTAGTATAGTGGAACAGATGACATAGTGATACCGTTGATTTATTGTATGATCCAAATATAGTTACAGCATTCCATTCTAAATATATTAAATCTGTTTCAAAAAACCATTGCAAATTAAATTCCTTCATTTTTAATAATATTAAATATTTCGAATAAGATAGATGTCCTTAAATTCAGTAGCATAATATCATCATGCTTTAAAAATAGAGTTATTAGTGAATTTCAAATATTGTTTATTCTATTAATTTTGAACAAGTTAAAAGAAAACATTTTTTTTAAACACTAGATCTAAATTTAATGGCGCAATTTATTGCTGTACATTAAAATCTTATTATATTAAATTGAAATTGTTGTGTTTTCTTTATATCGTATCACAAGAACTATTTAAACTAAATTAAAAAATAAATACACATAGGCCTAACTGTCTTTCTGCAGAACTGAATACACTTGAATTTGATATCAATGATTCTGCCAAATCAAAAAGTGGCTTGTTTCCAATTGTCTCGGTCTATTCCCCCCACCCCCATTATTTTTTTTTAAAAAATCATTAAAAAACGAACATTTTTTTTTACAAAAATTTTCATACAAAGGCAAATGCAGTAGTGATGCTATGTATGGACATTCCCTGCCAGACATTCCCTAACATAGAATCCACAAAGAAAAAGAAAGTGAGGAAGGCCTAAGAATACACGGAGACGCGAGCTAGTGGCAGACACAAAAACTGGTTACCGGAAATTTGATCGAAAGAAATTTCGTCGACGGAAAATTGATCGACGGTAATTTGATCGAAAGGAAATTTGGTCGAATCTTTTTTTCAGTCCAGACGTTAAAATGTTCGTCAAATTTCTTTTTGAACGCACTATACTATATAGTAAAACAAAATAATGCGTTCAAAAAGAAATTTGACGCAAAATTTTAACGTACAAATTTTAAAAAACGATTCGACCAAATTTCCGTTCGATCCAATTTCCGTCGATCAATTTTCCGTCGACCAAATTTCTTTCGATCAAATTTCCGGATACGACAAAAAGTATGGGATGCACCTGGAAAGGACAGGACCGAGATGAATGGAAAATCTTGTAGACGGCTACTCCCCAGACGGGGTAAAAGGCAGAAGCAAGTATTGAAGGAGGATGACGCACCACTTACTGAGACAGCAAGTGGCGAAAGTTGGTGTCACCCGGTGCGATCAACTCTTTGTGTCACCCGGTGCGATCAACCCTTTGTGTCACCCGGTGCGATCAACTCTTTGTGTCACCCGGTGCGATCAACTCTTTGTGTCACCCGGTGCGATCAACTCTTTGTGTCACCCGGTGCGATCAACTCTTTGTGTCACCCGGTGCGATCAACTCTTTGTGTCACCCCCTCCACGCGACTTCCACGACTGGTTTATCTTTGTTAAAATAAGTCCACATTAAAACTATGACAAGAACAAAAGAAAAAAATTAATTGAAGGTCAGAAGGCAAATGTATTTAAGAACTGTAACAACTTTAAGTTTTAGTTATTTTTACATTAAATGTACCTTATTATTTCCTCTTCATCAAAGCTGCAAACGTTTCAATCGCTTGATCAAAATCAATATTCTTCACCGTATCACTTTCAATTGATAGTAGAGCCAGATCAGAAAGCCTTGATGTCCCATGGTGGATCGTAAATAGTTCTGCCATTCCCTTCTTAAACCTTAATATTCTCTCTACCGAAATTCCACATTAGGCTGATTTTAAAACCGCATTTCCAATAGCATGTTCCTTTAAGTGACATCGCTTCTCGTGCAGAAACAACCTTAAGGCCTCTAGGTAGGTCCCCACTTCGTCAAGAGTAAAGTCTTTAGTCTGCAATAAAATGTTAAGGGGCGATGCTAGTGACGAATAGGCGAAAATATTTATTTCTGGGTATTTCTGGGTTTCGATATATAATTTGGTTTCGAAAACATTTCTTTTAAAATGTAAATAAATTATTAAAAGAGATAAGAACATTTTGTAAAATAGCATTTTGTTAACCCTGTAAACGGGTAAAAAGACATTTTTAATGTTTTCAATTTTTGCCGATTCTATTCTTGTACTTAGAATCGCCCGACTACATTGTATTTGATATCAATGGTAAGCTTTATTTCCAAAAATTTTGATAAATATAGCTTCCTGTCACTTACAAACGTTTACGAACACTTTCCGAATACTTCAATCGGAGTTGAATTCTGGTCGAAACGGTGTTTTTCTGACCTAAATATAGGGTCACCTCATTTCGGACGCATCAACATTTAACGACGGGGGCGACAGCGAATGAGAGCGCATCACGGTGCGCAATGAGAGCCTTGTCTGGGGGGGGGGGGGAGCGGTCAAGATCCACTCATGAATTTTAATTATTAAAGATGCTCATGGACATATAAATAAATAAAGATACATGTAGATAACAATTAATGCATTCCTGTAACAGGTCAACACATGGATATAACAATACATTACACGCCTACTGTAACAGTTTATTATATGTCTGCTAACTTGTTATAAATATTTTGCTTCTGGTGAGCCCTGCTTCCTCTTCATAACCTCCTCATTTTTAAAATTAATATGACTGGCTAAAAACAATCTGTCACACATTGAGCTTCATGCGTGGCGTCTGAACTCAGTTAAATAGGTTGCTTGTTTTCTTCTTGAGGGGGGGGGGGGGAGACCATCATTCAGAGTTGTTAGCGTTCGTGTTCCAATGTCACATAGCGCGCTTCATACGTACAGCGTCTGAACCCAGGTAAATGGGTTGCTTGTTTTCTTCTTGAGGGGGGGGGGGGGGAGACCATCATTCAGAGTTGTTAGCGTTCGTGTTCCAATGTCACATAGCGCGCTTCATACGTGGCGTCTGAACCCAGGTAAATGGGTTGCTTGTTTTCTTCTTGAGGGGGAGGAGACCATCATTCAGAGTTGTTAGTGTTCGTGTTCCAATGTCATATAGCGAGCTTCATACGTACAGCGTTATCTCTATTCCGGGACACGGCAACTGCCTGCTCCTATTAGTGGGTTATTTCCTTGACACAAGCGCTTGACGAAGGTAATGTACTCGCACTACGACATAAGGCTGTAGATTTTGTTACATGTTATAGAATATGCTAAGTTATAAGCTTATATTTTTATATTATTATCATTATTATTTTGTAACACAGTGGTTCTCAACCTGCGGGTCGTGACACCTTTGGGGTCGAAGTACCCTTCCCAGGGGTCGCCTAAGACCATCGGAAAGCACATATACTCTACAGTTATGAAATGGCAACGAAAATAATGTCGTGGCTGGGGGGGAGGGGGGGGGTCCACCACAACATGAGAAACTGTTTGAAAAGGTCTCGGCATTAGGAAGGTTGAGAACCACTGTTGTAACATTTGGACACGCTGGTTATTTTCTCAGACCCAGTGTAAAGAAAAAACAAAAAAAAGCAACTCCACCCAGTTAAGCCATAGTTCACATTATTTATTTGAAATGTTTGTGTTATGCTTCGATAATGATCATTCGATCGTTAAATTTTGTAATATAACATTGATGAAGTTGTAAACTCATCTCGTTTTTAAACATTTTTTTTCTCCCTTTTGAATTGTTTATAAATTGTTGACATTACCTTAATAGCCGGTGCAGGGGTGATCAGATCGATATGATGTGTTCATATGTTTGATCAAAGACCAGGTTAATCAGTTCGATATAATGTCTCCATATGTTTATCAAGGACCAGGGTGATCAGATCGATATATGATGTCTCCATATGCTTGATCAAAGATCAGGGTGATCAGGTTGATATGATGTCTCCATATGTTTGATCAAAGACCAGGGTGATCAGGTTGATATGATGTCTCCATATGCTTGATCAAAGATCAGGGTGATCAGGTTGATATGATGTCTCCATATGCTGATCAAAGATCAGGGTGATCAGGTTGATATGATGTCTCCATATGCTTGATCAAAGATCAGGGTGATCAGGTTGATATGATGTCTCCATATGTTTGATCAAAGATCAGGGTGATCAGGTTGATATGATGTCTCCATATGTTTGATCAAGGACCAGGGTCATCAGGTCGATATGATGTCTTCAGATGCTTGATCAAAGATCAGGGTGATCAGGTTGATATGATGTCTCCATATGTTTGATCAAGGACCAGGGTCATCAGGTCGATATGATGTCTTCAGCTGCTTGATCAAAGATCAGGGTGATCAGGTTGATATGATGTCTCCATATGTTTGATCAAGGACCAGGGTCATCAGGTCGATATGATGTCTTCAGCTGCTTGATCAAAGATCAGGGTGATCAGGTTGATATGATGTCTCCATATGTTTGATCAAGGACCAGGGTCATCAGGTCGATATGATGTCTTCAGCTGCTTGATCAAGGACCAAGTTAATTAGATCGATAAGTTCACATATTTGTTGAATATGGTACTGATACCAAGAAAAAAGAGAATCAATAACCTTCTATTCTCTCTCACACCTCGTAAGTTATCATGAACTTTCTTACAAATTATAGCATTTCCCTTGTCTAAAATCAATTTATAAAAAAAAGTCTATGAAAGTCAGAAATTTATAGATTTTCTTTGAAGAATATCAAAATGACCTTTATGGCGTATTACGGGGCCATCAATAACTACTGCTCACGATGATCATTGAAATTGAAGATAACCCTGGTAGACGTGCTTCTTGTTTTAAATTTCTGCTTATTAAACTGTCACCGATAGTTTTCCGGAGCCGTCTTTTCTCATGGGAACAAAAGAAACTATTTGAACTGGTTCATCACCATGCTATTTATTGATTGATCTTTCGTTATTGCGTTTTTATTTTAATCTTTTAGGCTAATAGAAACATTGCACGTGCCTAATAATCTTTGGTACAGCTAGACAGACTCATCAGTTTGGTACAGCTAGACCGACTCATCAGTTTGGTACAGCTGGAAAGGCTCATCAGTTTGGTACAGCTAGACAGACTCATCAGTTTGGTACAGCCAGACAGACGCATCAGATTGGTACAGCCAGAAAGACGCATCAGTTTGGTACAGCTAGACAGACGAATCAGTTTCTAAAAAAAGTTTTCAAAACTGACTTTTATTAATTGCATGAACGGCTTGCAGAGTAAGTACTAGTGAAGATGTTGCGATATCTTTACATACTGATGGCCTTTTTGCCGTTTTGTAAAACCACTTCTGAGTTTTTATGTAAGTATCCTTTCCTAACATCAATCGTTACTTTTCAATTTTATTTTTTATTAAAATAAGAATCGCCACATGTTAGGCAAAAATATAGATTAAGCAATTATATTAATTTTTTAGTGCTTGAGATTGACAACTGTTAGCACAACTAGTAATTCTCTATGTATGAAAGAACATATAGTATAATGGTGAGGTCAATAGCGCGCATAATAAAATTTCCGATAACTGCGCTGAAAGAGATTCTTTAAAAAAATACCGCAAGTGCGTTTGGTGCGAAGTGTTTTCTTTTTTTTTTTTTTTTATATCTCAATTTTAATCTCCTCACCCCATGAAATTTACATCCCATGTATCTGAGATCTTGATTAAATATTTGGGCATTATGGTAAACCTTCCCAAAGACAGCCTACTCAACCCCGCTCCTTAAACCTACTGACAGCCACAGCTATTTACTTTACTTTTCTTCCCACCCTAAATCCCGTATGGACTAGTTTCAATTTGTCCAAAGAATTCGTCTTCGTCAACTAAGGCAGACTAATAATGCCTTTTCAATCAAGGAACTTAAGACGATGGACTATTTCCGGTGTATGCCCTACCCAGAAACGATATTTTCATCAACCCGTCAACCGGTTAACTATCATCGATATGGCCAAAGCCTTCAGGTCTCGTCCGAATGACAGCGTCGACAAGGCCAAACACTTATTTATCCCCACATTTCTTAGCTAAACGCGTTTTCTTTAAGAACCCATGCCATTCTCCTCGCCGACTCTGACACTCATAACATTTTATCAACCCCGCCTCTTATTGTGCCCAGAAGAGATAAGAACACGCCCGCCATGGTTGAACTTGGAGATCAAACGTATACCCTTCTATGGGACCTTGACACCACATGGCATGAATGTCATGTTCTCATTCACATGTTTAACCTTTTCTCCTCTCCCGCTCCCATCCTTTTTACAACCAATCACTGTGGACTTTTTCTCATCCTCCTCTCCACTTTTTCGAAATTATTATCTCTCTTACTTTCCAATTGTATACATCTCGTTTACAACGTTTCAGTACAGTTTTGATATTAATATTTTTCTCACTAGGTTTCGTTTCGAAACGTTTGTTGTGTTGTTGCGTCCCTTTTTTAAAAGGTTTTACCGAACCTTGTTTCACATTATTCTTTCCACCGAAACCTTCTTTGTGAATTTCCCTCAACATATTTTAAATAATTTTTTAAAATTCCTGGTCAATTATGATCGTTATTTACCAATACAATAACATGTTTTATTTCATGGATTCTATAAGATTTAAATAAGAACAAAAATGTTCAATGAAATTGTATGCACATAATATTCTGATTGTAGCCAATGATTTTTCGGGGTTTTTATTTATGTGTTATCTTTATCAAATTTGCAGCTGACTTAATTGTGCTACCACTACGAGGCATTAAACCTATGAAGATCTTGCCCCGTTCGGTTGACTTCACATTCTACCGTTGTCAACAATGCTACTTTAAACCAGCGCAAAACTATCCAGGTTGGACGGACAGCTCTGTCATCTCCTGCGGGATTAAAACACTCCGACTTTATCCGGACAGTTTTAGCTTCAGCTTTAATCCCGTCTCTAATGTATGCACCCCGGGATTAAGCACGGAGTCCGGACAGACGTGGACCAATCAGGTCTTCAACATGGTTGTGTGTGACGCCTCTAAAGGATTACAGATCTATACCTCAGGAAAGTCGATGTCCTGTCTTGGATGGTTTAAAACTTCCGTGACGTATGTAGAAGCAGATGATACCTGCAGGTCAAAGGGAGGTTATCTGATGTCACTGAAGACAATGGATAAAGTAGCGATGCTTCGCCCCATGATCACGGTGCGTACATGGCTCGGCCTGGACGACACATTACAAGAAGGCGTTTATATCTGGAAAGACGACAATTCGACCTTGACCGCATCCTTCAAGAGTGCCATTTTCGCTCCGGGCGAACCAAACAATAATGGTGATCTGGAGGATTGTAATGTTTACTCCGCGACGTTGCTTATTGATTACCCTTGTTGGTATAAATACCCTTATTTGTGTGAGATATTTACAATAAATCTATAACTTGTATCCTCGTTAGCTCCTTAAATAAATGCCGCCATTAACATTCCAACATGTCTTCTTTAGTCAGAGTAAACTCTAGCCCCTAACCGCTACTCTAAGCGCACCACCAAGATTCTCCTAACGCCTTGCTACAAACGAATTTTAGCGAATAACAGAACGAAGTGGATATTCGCACCCGGGTACCAAAAGAAGGGGGTTAGGATTAAAAAACTATTTAAAATATTATTGTTGGGTTTGTAAGACCAAATGAAGTTTAAAATGAAAGATAATTAAATGGACTATATGTTTGTAAACTTAACTCTTCAGTTTAACTAAAATAAACTACCACAAATGGCATCCGAATAGTATTTTGTCAAAATGGACCCGGACACGCAGCGCCGCCATTCGCACTCGGGTCCCATTAGACTCAATGCAAGTTTATCAAACAATGTATCTTTTACTGTAGCCAACTAGATGATGTATCTTTTACTGTAGATTACTTAATGATGTATCTTTTAGTGTAGCTAACTAAATGATGTATCTTTTCTATAGCTAATCAAATGATGTATCTTTTACGGCATCTAACTAAATGATAAGCTATTACTGTAGCTAACTGAAACATAGGAGCCATAATGATCAATTCATTTATCGTGGGCCCTCAAAATAGTCAAAACATAGAAGAAGAAGAAGAATCCCTCAAAACATAGAAGAAGAAGAACTTAATGATGTAGCTTTTAATGTATCTAACTTAATGATGTAGCTTTTACTGTAGCTAACTAGAATATGTATCTCTTATTGACGCTAACTAAATGATGTATCACTTATTGAAGCTTACTAAATTATTTTTATTTCACCGTAGCTTTCCAAATTGGTGCATCATTTATTGTTGCATGCCATGCTCATTGTTTCCTCATCAATTGTAACGTTAGCTGACTTGAACTTTTTTCAAATGAACAGCCATTTCCATGCTTTGTATTGATCACTCCATTCCCTTATCTTTGCATGAGTAAGACAATATATGCGGTCTTTTGATACATTGAGTTGAGCTCAGTTATACACTCGCGCCGTATGTGGTGGATATGTATTAGTTACGGCCATAGATTATTTGCCACACAACATAATTGTTATGGTGGTCACGTGGTCTCCTGTACTTACAAAATGCGCCCCCCTTCCCCCCCACCGACGGTATGTCCAGAACTTTATGATCACAGGAAAGGCTTGCAGAGTACGTCCCAGTGACCATGTCGCAGCAATGTCAGTACATCGTGGTGGTGTCGTCTTGGCTTTTATGGGAAACCTTGAAGTTTTGTGGTTAAGTATAACTTTTTGTGATTTCAATTGTTTCTACAATGCAACGTTGTATTAAGTCAGAATCGACGATATTGGACGTGAAAAAAATATGTGCTGTTTCGAGCCTGGGGAGGAAGGACACTAATTAGGAATCTTACAAAGTGTGTTCATTGTATGCATGTTTTCTCAAATTTTGAGCCCCCCCCCCCCTCCCTCATTGCTCAAAATTACATTTTATAATGGATTTATACGAACAACTTAGTTTTTTATGGTTGGTTTAATTATAATTTAAAATGTTAGTCGCGGATTTATCTCGAATTGAAAAAAAACCACCTTCAAAACAATAAATATGATTTAAGTGAGTTTGTTTTTCTTATCTATGAATTTCCATCGTCTAAATTTAATACTAATAGCCCGACCCTTAAAGCAACCAAAACACGAAATTCTTTAATGTAACATTAGTAACAATGTCACCAACACTACCAAATGGCATGATTTCATCAAATAAAATGTCCCATAACTGCGTTAAATGGGTAAAGAGATAGAACACTAACGAAATTTTATTAATGTCTTGAACTTTTCTGCCGATAAAACATTTCAGCGTTATGACAGACAACGAGTGTTTATTTTTACGAAAGACAGTATATTTAAATCCGCTGATGATACAGTCCTGAAAACAAGAGTTTTTTTAGATTTTCTTTCAAAATAAATCAATGTGTGCTACTGTAATGTTGGAAATTACAGTTCAGGGAATTTTTCACAATGTGTGGACACGTTTACATAAGTACAGGGCCGGCTCCGGGCGGGTGCGATGCGTGATCATCATATAGGCGCCAATGCGCGGCAAAAAAGATCTGAATTTTTCCCATAATTTTCCAGAGGGCGACAATTGCCTATATTTTCACCCAACCTAAAAATTTCTAGCGCCGACACTGCATCCGTACAACAATAAATCAAAGCTAAACGAAAGTAGTGAATAACACTGGGTTTATAATATAAACATGTATTGTAAACATATAGTGAAAATTACATTTAAAATGTTGAGTTAGCGAGAGTATGGGGAACATTGTTATGTTGATAATAATACCTAAAAACGCATTCATTTTTTTAAGGAGGTGGAATTTTTTTTTTTTAAACTAGATACATAACTTTATCCTTTATCAAAAATAAATTTCAGGGGGTATGATGAAATAGGGGTTAGATTTTCTTTATATATAATGATTTTTTGTTCTATAATTTTCTCGAAAATCGAGTTCATTTTGTGTTTCGAGATTACGAATAGCACTTGGCTGACAAGTAGTGTCCGAGAGGGCAGCCAGAGGCGTAGCGTAGGGGGGGCAGGGGGGTACACATGTACACGGGCGCCAGCTAGTTAGCTAGTTAGGGGCGCCAAAATGTGCCTTGGTATTATTTTATTGATGAAAATAATGGGTTTGAGACTTGAAAAAAGGAAAAGAGGGCGCTTTAAAATGAATCTTGTCCCCGGGTGCCAAACACTCTAGCTACGCCACTGAGGGCAGCAAAGGGATTGTGTTTTAAGTATTGCTTGTTTATAACGGTAACCTATTTTTATGAAAAAATGCTCTATTTAAAGGTCAACACGCATTTTTTCAAATGTTATAATCATTTTTTTTTTCAAAATGACAATTACCTCCTTACTAATTGCTGTAGGTACAAACATGGTCATCCCAAGATCGCATGACTTCACATTCTACCGCTGCCAACAATGCTTCTATAAACCAGCACAAAACTATCCAGGTTGGACGGACAGCTCCGTCATCTCATGCGGGATTAAAACACTTCAACTTTATCTGGACAGTTTCAGCTTCAGTTTTAATCCCGTCTCTAATGTATGCACCCCGGGATTAAGCACGAAGTCCGTAGAGACAAAGGTCAATCAGGTCTTCAACATGGTCGTGTGTGACGCCTCTAAAGGATTGCAGATCATGACCTCGGGGAAGTCGATGTCCTGCCTGGGGTTGTTCCGTTACAACGTGGCCTACAACGATGCGGCCGCTGCATGCAGGTCGAAGGGAGGCTATCTGATGACGGTGAAGACGACGGAGAAGCTGATGATGCTCCGCGGGTTGGTCAGCGAGCGCGTTTGGGTCGGCCTCGACGACATCATACAAGAAGGCGTTTACATCTGGTCGGATGACAACTCGACGCTGACCACCCAGGTCAAGGGCGTTGTGTTTTTGGCTGGTGAACCCAACGACTGGGCCGAACATGAAGATTGTGTCGCTTATTGTTTGCCGTTGTTGAATGATGTCCCTTGTTGGTTCAATTATAGCTACGTGTGTGAGATATTTACAATCAATTTATTATAACTTTCATCAATACTACCCCCCCCCCGGCCCCCACACACACACAATTTACTATAAATATTATAATTATCCCCATAGTTTACTCAGATTAACTCATTTTATCATCACTCACCCATTCAATCGCCAAGCGATTCCTTCACCCAGCCTTTTCATCACCAATCCATTCTTTCACCCATAGCCATTCCATTACCCCGCCATTCCATCATCCAGCCATTCTTTCAACCAGCCATTACATCACCCAGCCTTTCAATCGCCCAGCCATTCCATCACCCAGCCATTCCTTCACCCAGCCATTCCATCATGCAGTCATTCCTTCACCCAGCCATTCCTTCACCCAGCCATTCCATCATTCAGCCATTCCATCACCCAGCCATTCCTTCACCCAGCCATTCCATCACCCAGCCATTCCATCACCCAGCCATTTCATCGCCCAGCCATTAATTCACCCAGCCGTTCATTCACTCAGCCATTCCATAACCCAGTCATTAATTCACCCAGCCATTCATTCGCCCAGCCATTCCATCACCCAGCCATTTCATCACCCAGCCATTTCTTCATCCAGCCATACCTTTACAAAGCAATTCCTTCACCCAGCCATTCATTCACCCAACCAACACTCGCTTCACAAATCTACCCAGCTTAACTGGTGCATCCAAGATGTTGTATCCGAGAGGACAGCAAGAGAAATGATAGTTTTCAACCAAACTTATAACGGGCCCCAATTCAGCTGGTTCCCCGTTCACCAGGCATCAGACAGTCGGGCCAATCACTCACTGACACCATGACTGTAAACATTATTATCGAACCAATTTAATTGTAAGTCATCTATCTACTACCCATAGATAAATATACGTATATATGTTTTTACATTCAAAATATATGTGTAGATACATTAAAATGTATAGTATATATAACTGAATTAATCTTAATCTTATGGGGTTTGAGTTCTTATAATTGTATTCTGTAATCATACGTTTGAAATACATTTAACCATCATTACAAATTGAAGTATGTAATTTTAAAAAAAATTGAGTTCCTATTACTATTATCAATTTTTTCCCACCATTGGAGTACGACCTAGTGTTAAAATATTTATCAGAGTTCGCCGATATGAGGAATTGAACTTATAAAAAACGATGAAGTGAAATGAGCCTGTGATACTACTTGTCAAGTACCCAATATTGGAAATCGTGTTGAACAAGGCTAAGTAAACAAACACCAGCTCCTGGACGGTGGCCCCCGCGATGCTGACCAGCACCTTGGGTAGATTGGTCAGCATGTAGATCACAGCGATCGCAACGACCATCTTGACGACGCGTTTTTCTCGTGCGGACAGCCCCGTCGAGTCGTGATCCCCCTTTCTAATTTTAGACGACCGCACCACGACGGCGTGCATGACGACGACGCAGATGAGCGTGCAGACTTGGCAGAGAGACGCTAAGATCACCTCGAAGGTGACGGCGATGTAACGCGCCATGAATACGAATGTGTCCGAGTGACACATTTGGACGGAGGTCTCGTTGTTCGCGTTGGTCACGGATTCGAAACACAACGACAAGTACAGCGGAACGTAGTTGACGATGATAACTGAAAATGTGACGAAGATGATCAGCTTGGTTTTCTTCATGTTAAAATTCAGGTTAAACGTGAACGGGAAGATCACGCAGAGAGACCGCTCCACGGAGATGAAGACGGTCAGGGCGATTGAGATATCCGACAGCAGAACGCGTGCCCACGACAGGACCACGTGGACGAGGATCCCGTTCCACGGGAAAAACCTCCCGGGGGCGCTGAAGGTGTAGGACAGCGTCACGAGGGCCAAGGCGGCATCGACCAGAGCGAGGCAGAAGAACGTGAAGTTGACGTGCTCTTTCAGACCCTGTCTCCTGAAGACGACCAGAGTGATGCAGTTGGTGATGAGGCTGATCACCGAGAAGACCGGGGTCCCCACAAACACCACGGCCAGCACCACGTGTTCGAATGTCTCGGCAGATATGAACCTGTACGTGCCTGATGTCTCGGTCTCGTTAGACATCTCGGAGATACGACTGATGAAATGTGTTTAAGTGAATTAACTCTAACTTCGTCTACGCCCCCAAGCCAACTCAGCGTGTCGTGAGGTTCGCTGACTTTTCAAAGCGTGAGTGGGAAGCTATACTTTTAATGGTTTATAATGTTGAGCAAAAATATCGATAAGTGCACTGAACACTCGAGCGCAAAGTAATTTAACGGTCTAAAAATTATTATTATTATTATTATTATATGTTGTCTTATATAGCGCGGTACCCCAGCCTAGGGCTAGGCTCACCGCGCTGTATATGTTGTACCTGCTCGGGTAGACATATTTACAAAATTGAAGGAGCATGATTTCCCCTGGGGATGAAAGTAATTTTTATTGCTTTATGATTGTCTATAAACATTCTAATGATTGTAACGAGCTCGGGCAATTTATTGAAATGTTATAAACTTAATCAATAGAAGTCATTTAAATATAAACATTCTAGCTCCTCTGCTATAAGTATAAGACATTATATTTTTTTAATACAATATCCGATTATAAACGAGGGGATCGAATCTATCATTTTAACATAATTTGCGTATCAATCAGACGCTTAATTTATTTCTTATTTTTAAATAATTTATATCCCACCATTTAAACAAATTTTATGCTGCTGACATATTCCATTTTTTATTGTACAGCGAGACAGTTACACACGGTCGATGTAAAACTACTCCATCTAAAATGCGGAACAAAAACAAAAAGAAGTAGAAACGGTTTCATTCGAGTTTCCATGGCCGTCCCTTAATTATCTTGACATGATTCGTCGTGCATTTTATGCTCAATCAAAATCTGCAGCCAAATGCCATGCCCATAGGAACATGTCTACTCGAGCAGGTACAACATAAATTAGTTTAAGTGACACACGCCATCATCTGAATTCTCTTCGGACAACAATGCGGGGCACGGTTCTTATGGATGTGATATGTTGTCTTTTCTGCGCTGTCATTCGTCAACTCTATGAATCATTTGTTTGTTATCTGATGTCATTTATTGGTCATCTGTTATCTATATCATTTATTGGTCTTCTGTTATCTTATATCATTTAATGGCCCTATGTTATCCTATATAATTTATCCGTCCTATGTTATCTTATATCATTTATTGGTCCTATGTTTGGAGATTGGGATATATAACTTTAATGACAGTGGTAACACTTAGACCAGATATTTGAACATGGACGTTTTGATTCTAATTTAAAAAAAAAAAAATGAAATTCAAAGTTGTGGAAATAATGAAAAACGTGACTTTCATCAACAAAAATCTTTTTAAAACCAAAACAAAAATAACGTCAACATGAAACCTTAGTTTGTTTCAAGAGACATCTTAGCTCATCACATTTTTTAAGGATGCACTTTATATAACGACATATTTAAGATTGAAGACTTAAATGTTAACCCATCTCAAGGTTTGAATCCCATCCACCCGTTGTGCTGGTCTTAGATGAATGGACATCCAAGGTTAATGAGTCCCATCCACCCGTTGTGCTCGTCTTAGATGAGTGGACATCCAAGGTTAATGAGTCCCATCCACCCGTTGTGCTGGTATTAGATGAGTGGACATCCAAGGTTAATGAGTCCCATCCACCCGTTGTGCAAGTCTTAGATGAGTGGACATCCAAAATTAATGAGTCCCATCCACCCGTTGTGCTGGTCTTAGATGAGTGGACATCCAAGGTTAAAGAGTCCCATCCACCCGTTGTGCTGGTCTTAGATGAGTGGACATCCAAGGTTAATGAGTCCCATCCACCCGTTGTGCAGGTCTTAGATGAGTGGACATCCAAGGTTAAAGAGTCCCATCCACCCGTTGTGCTGGTCTTAGATGAGTGGACATCCAAGGTTAATGAGTCCCATCCACCCGTTGTGCTGGTCTTAGATGAGTGGACATCCAAGGTTAAAGAGTCCCATCCACCCGTTATGCTGGTCTTAGATGAGTGGACATCCAAGGTTAAACAGTCCCATCCACCCGTTGTGCAGGTCTTAGATGAGTGGACATCCAAAATTAATGAGTCCCATCCACCCGTTGTGCTGGCCTTAGATGAGTGGACATCCAAAATTAACGAGTCCCATCCACTCGTTGTGCTGGTCTTAGATGAGTGGACATCCAAGGTTAATGAGTCCCATCCACCCGTTGTGCAGGTCTTAGATGAGTGGACATCCAAAATTAATAAACCTTCATGGAGAATGATACGGACGTTGTTCCTGTACTAAGTGATCCCAAATGCCTCATGGACTTGACTTTTCTTTTTGACATTGCACAGGGGCTGAATGTATACAACGAGAAGTTGCAAGGCCAGAGGCAGCTTGTCATTGTTGCCTATAACAATGTCAGAGCATTCTGCACAAAACTTGTGTAATGGAGAGCCCAGCTTTCGCAGAGAAACCTCTGCCAATTCCCAACATGCATAGTACACACGTACTCGGGCACACCATTCAGTAGTAAGTATATTGATGCCATTGAAAAGCTACCGGAATAATTTGATCACAGGTATAGCAGACTTCAAAACACACAGAGCCACTTTTCAAATTTTGCTGACCCTTTCTCATCAATATGGAAGATGCCCCCGCTTTCTTGTCCTCCACCTTCCCTGAGATTTCCAGGTTGTTCAAGCAAATAATGTGTCTTTTTTGGGAGTACCTATCAGTGGGGAAAGCTCTTTTCCCATTTCAGCTTTAGCAAGTCACAGTTCAGGGCCAAACTTAATGATAAGAATTTTCAAGCTATACTGAGGTCTCAGTTGCTTCCTCACTCAAGCCAAATGTTGCTCAGCTGTATAAGAAGAAGTGCTGCCAGGTCTCTGGCAACATGGAGTTGGAGGAAACAAGGGAAGCCTAGTTCTTGATATTCCTTAATGTTTTTTTTTTTTTGTTATCAATAAAGGTTGAACAGATTGTAAGTGTAAGAGTTTTACTTTATTGAATTTGTAATCACTTTTTTGTGGAACACTTGGTGCGGCTCAGTCTCACTCAGACCCTACCTCCTGAGGCCCCCAGATAATTTAAGTTTGAGACCCCCCGCTGTACACCATGCGAATTTGGTATACATCAAACGTATCAGGGTTGGTGTAATACATCGACGTCATTCCCCAGATTCAAGAGTTTAATAACGGATTCATTCAGCTTTAGTAGTTTCGAACACATCAGCATACACAGCACACACATCCCCCACTCCCGTGGAAAGATTCGCTGACCGTCCCCCTGCGGGTGGGATGACATCTTTCACACGGGTTGGTAGGATCCCAGATAAAGAATATAAGATGGTTTCTCACGGAGCCTCTGTCTCCTGTTTCGGGATATCCAGGAACAATGTTTTTTTCCCAAGATGCAGAAACTGACTGCGAATGTGAAAGGTGCATTTGTGCCGTCGGTGAAGACATTGGAAAACATGATGATGCTAAGGGCTGCATCTTGAAGTCTGGGCTGGATGTGCGTTGACGCAACTGGCGTGGGTGTGGAAGTGGGGTATATTTGGAATGGAGAACACATAGTTAACTGATGAAGTTAGAAGTTCAAGTTATGATCTTTGAACATAACTATTACAAAAATGCGATGGACTGGGAAGATTGTGTTGCGTCCTCGCCAGTTAGGCTCAACGATGTTCCTATGTGAACTATTCCATGCCTTCGCGTGTAAACTTCGAACCTTCTATGTGTTATTGGTAGCAATATTTCAGAATATTTATGCTGTTGCAAAAAAAGCGATATCTAATATGCAGCAATGAATTTTGTTATGAATTATTTACCAATCTTTTTTTAAAGTTGTGCAGGTTACTTTTCTTTCAGTTTTAAACATTATAATATATCCTCCTTATACAAACTCCAATCAGACTTAAAGTACCCCGTCTTTTCTGTACGAGCAGCATCTGAACGTTTGCCCACTGGGAACATTTTCCTTCCACTACATTACTTCCACGTTATTCTACAGAGCTCATTGATTGAGTTCAAGACACAAGATTAGAGACATCGGAAAAATTATTGATTGAAACTTGCTCTGTTATTATTAACAAATTGCGCATATTCCCTCGCATGGCTTCTGAGGGTAGAAATTTTTCAGTGTGTTATTGGTAGCAATTGATTCGTACCAAGCCTCATTATTCCAAAACACTCCAACATTTACCAAACATATTTCATTCATCAACTTCTAAATAACAAATAAATAATAGCTTCCTTACATAAGGGAAGGAGTTGTATTTTTTCAAAACAAAAGCTACGCATTTTATTTGAGAGTAAAGATTTTTCCTTGGCTGGAATTTTATATTTAATGAAAACATCCATCATTAAATTTAATTAATTGTGCCCAGTAATTTCTTTTCGTTTTCTTTTGTGCGATAAGCCTCAAGATAAGTATTTGATATCTTGTACACCAACGAGTCGCTGAACTACCTTGTACCTCCATTCCCGACCATAAAAACAATTGATAACACAATACAATTATCAAAATAATATTATACAAATTATGACTAGCACAATAATTTACTCGTTAACCCAAGCTTCAAGTTATCGTTGCGGTATTTTAACAATAGTTCGTTTCTTGAGTTGATAATTACAATTTGATTTATAGATTTTTTTAACAACTGAGATAATTATTGCAAGGTAAAGACGGAAATTCAATTACATAAGGGACATTAACTGATTAGCTCTATTATTTATTGAGCATATTGTTTTGGTATTATGCTATCTTCATCGAAATAATCCGTCAATAAGGAGAGCACCGTTTGCTGCCGGGCTGTTTACATTTGCAACACCCTGGGCGACTCCATCTTATCTTATAATATTTTTATATTAGCTACTAATAGCGCTTCTTTTAACAAAAATATTTTCATCAAGAAAGCATCAAAAGTTTGATCAAGTTTTTTAAGCTGTCCCCAAGACAATATGTCGTGGTATTAAAACATTTTATGCTTTTTAAATTCCGTTTAAATATAGTGTGCAGCTTGACGTCATCAATTTATATTTAGCTCTCTGCAAAACTTCACTTTTTTTTATAGAATTTATTTTTTCATCATAACTACCCACATCGTAATACAAAAACAAAAAATAATGAATTATTTTCTCATATTTATGTATTGATTTATTAAGGTATCCAATTACGCCTCTCTTATAAAACCTTGATATTAACTTAATTAGCTTCTGTTCACGTGTTCGTGTGTTTGTGGCAAAATCTTGGGAAGGCTGCGTGGCCGACTTCCCATCATCCTATCAAGCTGAAACTTGGCACAGAGACTCGTTGCGGATGACAACAATATGAAATGTTCAGCCCACCCCTACCCCAAACCCCCAAATTCAGATTTTCATGGGGGAGGAATGTTAATTCAGAGGGTGCGTGTTTTGGTGGGGAGATTAACTGTGTAGATGTTGCTACGTGCTTTGCATTTGGGTATACAGTACATTTTTAGCCCCACCCACCCTTTACCCTCACCCATAAATTCAGTTTATCCGGTTTGTTTAAGGGACAACTAATTCACCCACTTCCCACCAACCTATCGAGCTGAAACTTGGCACATGGACGTGTTGCCAATGACAACACGTTTTATTAAATTTTCATCACCAACCCCAACCACTCCAAAAATCTGTTTTTCGTGTCTTCTATGGGAAGATGAAGGTATAATGACACTTACTTCAACCGCTCATTTTGTTCACGCCCCTGAACTATATTAATATTCTAATGTTCCATCCGCTTGTACACCGCAGAGTTATTACCCCAACTATTTCTGCCAAACAAAAGCAAATAGTACGTACCAAACGCACATGCGATATATTTTGTTAAAAGAAGCTCATTTAGCGCAGTTATCGGGAATTTCAGTTCATCTGCCCTTGAAAATCAGAGAAAACTTAATTTTTGGGGACTGTTACCGAATTTTTAAAAAAATGTGTTATCAACATTAACGAGCCTATTTGTCGAATTTTAGCACGATGGGTTGACGGAAAGTGGATCAAGTAGCCGTCCTAAGGTTTTAACAGTCCCTCCGCCCAGCTAGCCACTCATGAACAAAAGCGAAGTTAATATCTAGGATTTTTAAAAAATAAACGTGGCAATATCTCCGTCTTGATTTCTTCGTTTTGTAGAAGGTTTGATGTCGCATTATTTCTGTGTATTTTGTGTGCGCGTCGTTAAAAGAACAAGGCGCAGTGGGGACAAAATGAACGGGCGGGGGACATTTTGAATGGGGTGGGAGACATTTTAAAATGAGATGGGGGACATTTTGATTGGGTGGGGGACATTTTGAATGGTGTGGGAGACATTTTGAATGGTGTGGGGGACATTTTGATTGGGTGGGGGACATTTTGAATGGGCTGAGAGACATTTTGAATGGGATGGGGACATTTTGATTGAGTGGGGGACATTTTGAATGGTGTGGGAGACATTTTGAATGGTGTGGGGGACATTTTGATTGGGTAGGGGACATTTTGAATGGTATGGGAGACATTTTGAATGGTGTGGGGGAAATTTTGAATGGGATGAGAGACATTTTGAATGGTGTGGGGGACATTTTGATTGGGGTGGGGGACATTTTGAATGTGATGGAAGACATTTTGATTGGGATGGGAGACATTTTGATTGGGGTGGGGGACATTTTGAATGGGATGGGATACATTTTGATTGGGTTGGGGAAATTTTGAATGGGATGGGAGACATTCTGAACGGGGTGGAAGAATTTTTGAAGCGGCAACGGTAAAACTTCTTGGAGACAGATTGAGCGATAAAATAACTCTTGGCTTTTGTTTCCTCTGTAATGCATGTAGCACAGTTAATATGGCACGCGTCCACTTCATTCAGATAACTGAATAGTACAAAATGGCAGCGTTCTACACAGAAAAATAATGATTATGAATAGACACTGTACGTTTGGCTCTGCATGAGCAGTTCAGCCAGCTTCAGATATTTTACACGAGATATAAGGTCAAAATATACTTTAAAATTTTTTTTAATGTTCATTAGTCGTGTCTTTTGGGGGAAGGACTTGTCAAAAATGAGGCCCGGCTCTTTGAAAACCATGCAGTATTTCCTTTAAGCATCCAATATTCCTCAATCGTTCTGTAATATCAACCCCCCAACTTTCTTTTACTTTAAAAATATATATTTGAAGGGGAAAAATTATCATTTATGATCAATACGTTTTATACTTACACAATAAACACAGCGGTATTTTATATTAGAATACAAAATGATGGCCCAAGGCGATGCAATTGTAAAAAATCCCTATGCCGTTAACCAGGATTAAAAAATATGTAACAGACAACGAAGCAAGTCAGTTGCCTGGTTACGCATCACTGAATACCAGGGGTGGTGGTGGATACATAGAGATTTGAGCCCAATAGACTGAACATCTTGTATTATTTCATCCAGGAAACTGAGCATGTTACGTTTAAATTTAGTTATATTTGGCTCAGGCAAAACGTTGAACTACTATATATATATAAAGACCGCAGTCGATGTGACGTCATGAATGTCAATCTCAGGCGTGACTGAGTGAACATGAACATCTGCTTCTACGTCATCAAAAGCGTGTGACGTCACATATACAAATCTAAGAGGCGTGGCTCAGTTTGCTGAAGATGGCGCAAGGACAAGTCTTACGAAAGGAACTACTGGTGGTTCTTATAGGTGATTCATTTTCAGTCACACCCTACTGGGAAGTGTACGCTCTATATGTTCTGTACGACGGTGTATGGTCTAAATTTTCTATTGGTCAGCGTATTATCTAAATGTTCTATTGGACAGTGTATTATCTAAATGTTCTATTGCAAGTGAATTATCTAAATGTTCTATTGAACAGTGTATTATCTAAATGTTCTATTGGACAGTGTATTATCTAAATGTTCTATTGGACAGTGTATTATCTAAATGTTCTATTGGACAGTGTATTATCTCAATGTTCTATTGGACAGTGTATTATCTCAATGTTCTATTGGACAGTGTATTATCTCAATGTTCTATTGGACAGTGTATTATCTCAATGTTCTATTGGACAGTGTATTATCTAAATGTTCTATTGGACAGTGTACGCTCTTTCATTAAGAGTTTATTCAATACAGTTCTATTAGACAGCGCATGTACTCTTGTAATGTGATTTTCAATATGTATATATGGGCAGAGCATTTTCGATTGTAATGGTGTGTTAGTACTGATAAAAACGGTTAACTCATACAAGTTTAGGTAGTTACAGTTCCATTTGGTTGTCGATATTGTTGTTCTTTTTTATATTTCCAAGGGTTCCCTTAATTCATTATTATTATTCTTAATATACTATGTGTTAGTTATTTTAGTTTCACTTGCTTTTCTGATATTGTCATCTGTTAAAAATTTCTGATTTGCTAGTGCCAGAACGGAGTGGCAGAATGCTATATAGGGTTTGTCATTTAATGGCTAAAATCTATTCATAGAACATCCGGGCATAAAGTCTGGCCAATCTCTTTAAGATATCAAGAAAACCGCGGATTTATTTAACCGACTATTAGCATTTCAGAAAAACAAAGGAAAATATTACGCAACAAACGCACTTGCGATTTTTTAAAATAATCTCATTTAGGGCAGTAATCGGGAATTTTATTTCGTGAAACAAGTGTCATCAATTGTTTTCCTATTTCCGCCATCTTCCCCTAGAAAATCAGGAAAAAATTATTAATGGGGATTGGACTGGATTTTTTTTAGAATGTGTTGTCATTGGCAACGAGTTTGTGTGCAAAGTTTCAGCTTGATGATTTGACGGGAAGTAGGTCAATTAAGCGTCCCAAGATTTTGCCAGCCAGCCAAAATCAAAAGCGAAGTTAATTTAAAGGATTTAGATATAGGACTATTTTCTTTAAAATAACCTGCTTTTGAAAATTGAAAATCTCTTTATTAACGTGGAAAATTCATTTAGGTGGAATTATTTCTTAATGATTGGAAAAGAAAGAACGTAAACGTATTTCTATAACCTCAACAAAAAATATTAACCATTTGATTCTCTTCAACTGACTGCCTTCAGATCAAGGATAGCCAAAAAGGGGACTGCATGCACCATCCTCATCATTCACTTTTATATTACGTCAACGAGGTGTAGCATCTCCAGACTGTTTGAAAAAAAGATCTAGATCTAATGAGTTTGACATGTCCATATTGTGCAGGTGTTATTTCAACCAGTGAAATATCCTCTTCAACACCAGGCACAGAAACATTACAAATCCCATCTACATGCATAGGAGCCAGAATGATCAATAAATTGATCGTGGACCCTTAATAAATAGAAGAAGAGGAAGAAGAAAGGCATTTGCCGAAACATTTGAATTTGTTTTTGATTTTTTAAATCATAGTTAAAGCTTTACATATTTTGATTTTATTTACACAAATTGTTGGCGTATCATTAATCTACTTAAAAGCTGTATCGAAATCCAATACTATTTTTTTACCCTCTTTACACTTGTTTCAGATTGAACACGACCTTCCTGGTTGGGTCGATCACTTCATTGATACCTTTGTTGCGTGTATCATTCGATCACTTCATTGATACCTTTGTGGCGTGTATCATTCGATCACTCCATTGATACCTTTGTGGCGTGTATCATTCGATCTCTCCATTGATACCTTTGTGGCGTGTATCATTCGATCACTCCATTGATACCATTGTGTCGTGTATCATTCGATCACTTCATTGATACCTTTGTTGCGTGTATCATTCGATCACTTCATTGATACCTTTGTGGCGTGTATCATTCGATCACTTCATTGATACCTTTGTGGCGTGTATCATTGATGGGGCAAATAGCGAGGTTAAAAGAAGTTGGTCGGCAGAGCAGACCCGTTTATCACCAGGGTTAGTGTCAGAGTAGTTTTAAGCTCTCAAAAACGTAGTTTTAAGCTCCAAAGAGCAGTTTGGTCAGTTAGCGGGGGGGGGGGAGAGATCCACTCAGCTGTTTAGCTGCTAATATAAGTTAACCTAAAGAAATACACAAGTAATGGCTCTCCTATTTGTCGAAGGATGTTGTTCTTATTCGATTTCTTACGGTGTTAACACTAAAAGTGCGCTAACTTTTTTATTGACAATACCCCACATTATTAATGGTTTATTAGAAAGAAATCAAAAAGACACACAAAAACCCACTGAAAAGCGTAGTTTTTTTTTATGCTTGTCGCAGTCTTCGGATTAAAAAAAAGAAGTAACTTCGTCGAAAGCGTAGGGGTAAACAGGTCTGGTTTCAATGACAGATCATTTAATGACGGATTGGAAGTCACGGAAAACTTTTACCAGATAAAGGTTTTAGAACGAAAACAAAAAATTTGAGACAAAAATAAACTGAACAGTGTCCGGACACATTAGAAAGTTAATAAAAGTAGACATATTCGGACAGACCAGAAAAGTTAATCATGTACAACACCAAGTTTAGGATTGAAGCCCCACAAAAAATCTTCCCAAACCCATTGCCAACTTCATTGTTCATTGTGACAAATGCTTTCGCTTACTAAAATATATTATCCATGTAAATGATATTGCATTTCTATCTCAATAGGATCTGTCCTCTCAAGTGGAGCGGAGTTCACTTCAAGCATCGGTGATAAAGACATCACTTTTTACCACGTTCAGTCCCCTGACTTCGGTCCGGTGCGACTCGGAGCAGGAAGGTATGAACGCTCCTTCCTGTCTTGCGTCATCATGTGCTTAAATAAGTTTCACGATTGCTACAGCGTCATGTACAACTCTTCCACTCATCTCTGCACCCCGGGTGGCACCTCTGGCAACACTTACGTGCCTCCTGCATCATGGGAGGGACAGCTGTACAAACGAATCGTCTGCGATATTGGCTCTGGGGAATTCAAGATCGTGGTTCGCGGCAACGAGGCTATGTGCATAGGCGTCTTCGTGGATTGGGTCAACTACGCCACTGCCGACGCTTCGTGTAAGGAGAAAGACTCGTATCTAATGCCGGTGGGGTCCATTGACCAATTAGCCATTTTGGAAAATATTTCGTACGCCATTGGCGATTCTTTCTGGCTCGGATGTAATGATATACAATTGGAGGGTACTTTTGTGTGGACGGACAACGGCCAGGCGGTCACGTACGATGAGCTGATCAATTATTTTCGTGCCGGGCAGCCTGATGACTATAATGGCGATGAAGACTGTTGTCAGTATGCATGGGGCACGACGAAGTTAAATGATATCCCTTGTCAAGATGAAATGCCTTACGTTTGTGAAAAGTTGTGGATTTGATCTGATCTGTGAGTTTCAATCAAATTCACTACGGCCTATGTTTAGCGGTGCTTTCTTTTTATGTACGACCAACACTTCTTATACATTTAGTGAAAGTTTGTGTTTTTTCTTTTTTAATTGTCGTGATATCACTTCATGGAAATAAGAATAACTTAATAGACTCGCAGCAAACCCTCTACTAAGTAGGTTAAACACAAATGATTGGCTATTGCGAAAAAATAGAGTTATGTTTAATTATCCGAAATCAGGGAACACAAGTTTTGTTTATTTTTATTTTATTACAACTTTTATTTATTTCCCTCTCGTTTATAGTTTCTATTTATGTACTTATTGGCAGATTGTTCACAACAAAATACTACAATAGTATGAATAAATTAATCTTAGGAAGTCAATTACTCTTTTAGGTTGGTCAGCTTTGGTTGAGAGATTAGTGTGGGAGTGGTGAGGGATAGGGACAGGTGGTCGGGTATGGGCATATATGGCTTTTAGGGTCGTCGAGGGGGGGGGATAGAAATGGGTAAGGGGGCCCATTGAGAATACGATTGTTTAGCTGATCCTTTCTTCACCGTGTATTTTTCCAAAAAGTAATTATCAAGTCTAGCGATGCATTACTAAAATGACTCATTCGGTGTAAGTGGGCTTTGGAAGTGTTCCCAAGTTCAATCTTCATACACGGCGAGGCTTTTTGTACAAATTATTACCTGCTGGCATTACAGCCTGGTCCCGGAAACTCCAACGCACCTGTTGACCGATAGCCCGTCACTAGAGGTCTCAGGGGCGGCCAGGGCGGCGGGAGGGCCCTACGTGAGGAAAATGTTAATATCGCACATCTTAGCAGATTGAGCTGCATGGTAGCCAATGTACTAGCCGGGGTCATAAGAGAGTTATCTCAGACCCTCACCAGAATATGCGTGTTAGTTAGTATGGGATTTGAAAATTTTTTAATTCAAGGCACTTCCTTTGGTTAAGAGTCACCTGCTTAGTTAAGTTTCGGTGGAGACCTCCTGTTATTAAAGAGAGAAAGGCACCCAACACCAGGGGGTCTCAAACTCGCGGCCCCCGTCCCATTTGAGGCCCCCAAGACGATATGATGCGTTTTAAGGAGTTGCCGAATGGCATTACTTTTATTTTTCAATAAAAGATTTAAAGTAAAAAGTTTGTTTCTGTTCATTTACCTTTTCATTTCATTAGTGTGCAGATCTTCAGCTTATTTAATCGGTGTATGCAACGTTGTGGTATAGAAACATCACATATGGTGATGATGATTGATTGATCACTTGTATAGCGCCTGCGACCATGCCAATGTAGCCTACTCAAAGCGCTTTGGTGTCATAAACTCTATTTTAAGAAAACTGACTGTAACTGTCTCTTAAATGATCTTGTATGTGTTTTTTTTAATTTCTTCAAATACCGAGGCAAACTGTTCCATAACTTGGGCGCCTTTGCTTCAAAAGAGCGCACTCCGAAGGATTTCTTTTTTTTTTTTTTTGTGTACATCTACACTGGATATTAGAATCAGTATCCAAAATATCTTTAATATCCGTTTCATTGTTTACGTTTTAAACAAATAAACTTCATGTCCGAAACAAAAGTACTAAATAGATGACGGTTATGTATTCATCAAAGCACTGGATCAAAATTGGCCCTTGTTCCTAACAAACTAGAATCCCTAACTGACCAGCGTCTCTTACTGAACAGTGTCCCTTTCTGACCAGTGTCCCCAACTGGCCAGTGTCCCTAACTGGCCAGAGTCCCTAACTGACCAGTGTCCCAACTGACCAGTGTCCCCAACTGACCAGTGTCCCCAACTGACCGGTGACCCAACTGACCAGTAACCCAACTGATATCTTACCTGTGTCCCCAGCTGACCGGTTTCCCAAACCGACCTTTGTCCCCCAAATGGCCAGCGTCCCGACACATGTATTTCACGTATCAACATCGTTTTGCTCGACATGTTGATATCTATGTGTACACTGAACAAAAAGCAACTGAGTCTTAGAACATATTTATACGTGCTTTAACTCATATTAGATGTATCAAGGATGTATCAAGGATGTATCAAGGATGCATCAAGGATGTATCAAGGATATATCAAGGATGCATCAAGGATGTATCAAGGATGTATCAAGGATGCATCAAGGATGCATCAAGGATGTATCAAGGATGTATCAAGGATGTATCAAGGATGTATCAAGGATGTATCAAGGATGTATCAAGGATGTATCAAGGATGCATCAAGGATGTATCAAGGATGTATCAAGGATGTATCAAGGATGTATCAAGGATGTATCAAGGATGTATCAAGGATGTATCAAGGATGTATCAAGGATGTATCAAGGATGCATCAAGGATGCATCAAGGATGCATCAAGGATGCATCAAGGATGTATCAAGGATGCATCAAGGATGCATCAAGGATGCATCAAGGATGCATCAAGGATGCATCAAGGATGTATCAAGGATGTATCAAGGATGTATCAAGGATGTATCAAGGATGTATCAAGGATGTATCAAGGATGTATCAAGGATGTATCAAGGATGTATCAAGGATGTATCAAGGATGTATCAAGGATGTATCAAGGATGTATCAAGGATGTATCAAGGATGTATCAAGGATGTATCAAGGATGTATCAAGGATGTATCAAGGATGTATCAAGGATGTATTTCAATTCAAAAAGACAAATGTTAACTTTATCTATTTGTTTTCTTTAATTTGTTTGTTTATTCTTTCAGCGGGAATGGTCGATATAAAGAATTCAAAAAAAATTAATTTAAAGTTAAAGGTGCTTCGTTTTATAATCATTAAAAATGATCACATCTAACTTTAATATCTTTGCCAAAAGGAATATGTACTGGAAACTTAAATGCCATTTATACGCTCTAACAAATACATTCACACTCAGTCGTGTGATCAATGATGTAACGTAACTCCCTTTACTTATATATATTTATAAAACACATGTTATGTCCCTTGTAATAAATCTATACCTAGAATAAAATAGTGTTATCTGTTGTCTCTCGGGGCAGGGTTGTTACAATCGGGACTAAAAAAGCTATGGGTTGTTAAACGCATAAAATTCAACATAGCACTTCTGGCAGACGAGCAGAGACGAGAGGAATTCGGTGCTACCTTGAGAAATAAGTTCCATGCACTGGAAGACCAAATAGAATATGGCCACATAGAACATAATCGGTAAATTACAAGGATGTTTGTAATACCCACTTGCAACGAGGTTTCATGACCAGTGCAGCCAAAAATATACAAAGACTGGCTCTCAGTTAACACACTGCAAAAACTAAAAGAGAGGAAACAAATGAAGAGTGTAGTTAACAGCAGACGCACCAGGACGGAGAAAACGAAAGCACACGAGAAATATAAAGAAGCATATCGAATGGTTAAAAAAAACAGCATTAAAACAAAAGATAAAATGCTTACATAGATGGTCTAGCATCAACAGAAGAAGAAGCAGCCAGGAAGGGTAATATAAAAGAGCTTTACGACATAACAAGAAAGCTCTTTTGAAGATAAAAGAGGCCGGGGAGACTGGTTAAAGATAAGGAATGAAGATCAATAACGAAACGGAAAAACAACAAAGAAGATGGGTGGGATACTTTAAGAAATTACTAATCAGAACTCCACCAACAGACACACCAAATGTACAACCAGCAGATGAAGATTTACAATTAGAAGACAGTGCCCTACATAGGGAAGAAATAGCCCTGGCCATCAAGCAGCTCAAATTAAGGAAAGCACCGGGACCAGATAACATCACAACAGGGATGAACAGTGCAGATATAGATACAGTAGTCAACATGATGCACCATCTGTTTGAAACGATATGGGAAGAAGAGAGAGTTCCAAAATATTGGAAAGAAGGATACCTCATCAAGATACTAAAGAAAGATACAGTAGATAAGTCCATCGAATGGAACACCCCTTATATATAACTTTTATAGACTACGAAACGGACTTTGATAGCCTGGACTGACAAACCAAGTGGAAACTTCTCCGGCACTAGAGAGTCAGGATCTTTCAAAGTTCTTATGAAGATATGACATAAAGTGTCTTACACGAAGGTAGACTCACAGATGCCTTAAAAGTGTAAACCGGAGCCAGCCAAGGTCATTTGTCCCCTTTCCTATCTATCCTTACCATTGACTGGATAAAGAAAACATCCTCAGACAAAAAGAGGAACTGGTACAGTGGACACCCTGGAAACAACTGAGTGACCTATAATTTGCAGATGACAGTGTACTTTTGTCCCACAATCAGCATCATATGCAGGAAAAGACTAAAGACGTAGCCCCCATTTCAGCACAGCTCGAAGACGAAGATCATGAAGGTAAACTTAGCCAATAGCTTATCTCTCTGGCAGGAAATGCACTAGAAGAAGTTAAGGCCTTCAAATACTTAAGCAGCACTATTGACAAAAATGATGAATCCGAAGCGGATGTCAGGGCTAGACTTGGAAAGGCTAGTTCAGCATTTTTACTTTAAAACAATATGGGAGTTAAAGGAACTGACTCTGCAAACAAGTCAAAATTTTCAACATAAATATCAAAACAGTCCGACTCTATGGACCCGAAACTTGAAGAACAACAACGAGCATAACGCAGAAAGTACAGACCTACATAAAGACTTGCCTTAGAAAGATTCTGATCATCAAATGGCCAAATAACATCACAAAAAAGACTTACTGGAAAACACATATCAGGAGCCTTTTGATGATGACATCATCAGAAAAATTTGAGGGTGGATAGGTCACACTTTCCAAATCCCCCCAGATAACATCACCAGACAATCCCTAAAATGAAATCCACAGGGACAGAGGAAGAGAAGAAGGGCCTAACAATACGTGGAGACGCTAGCTAGAAGCACACACAAAATATGGGTTAGACCTGGAAGCAACTGGAAAGGTAAGCACAGGATCCAGATTACGCACCAAACGCACTTGCGATATTTTTTTAAGAATCTCATTTAGCGCAGTTATTGGGAATTTTTATGTTATCTTCCCATTGAAAATCATGAAAATCTTATTTTTTGGGGTTGCGACTGAAAATATTATAGAATATGTTCTCGTCGGCAACGAGTCTATGTGCCAAGTTTCGGCTCGATAGGTTGACGGGAATATTAGCCGTCGGAATATTTTATTTTTACAGCTAGCCACGAACAAAAGTAAAACTAGTACAAGTAATCTTAAACTAATTTCATAAATCAAGGAGGGAGGGGTTTGTGTAGTGTTTTTAAAATAGCTTGTAATGAGTGAAGTGTTTTTATTGGCTGAAATCTAACATATTCCCATTACGAAAACACCCATCACAGGTCTTAATAAATAAATAAAGTAGTTGTATTTTTTCTTTCTAATTCTTTTGTATGATAAGCCTCAAGATAAGTAACTGATATTCTGTAAAACGACCAGGCGCTTATCTACCGTTAACCTTCACTCCCCGGCCATAGAACACATACAATTCAAAAGCGGATACAAACATCAACATAATAACATACACATATAATTAGCATACTTATTTAACCTTTTTCCACACCCACCCTTCAAACACATATTTTTTTCAACTTACCAGTGATATATTTAACAAAAGTTTGATGTTTAATTGGATGATAACAAAATAGTTGTTTTGTTTGTTTTTTTGGAGGGGGGGGGGGGTTGATTTAAGAAAATGATGGCTAGTTCTTTAGATTAACTGTCTAACACTATTATTTTATGGAGAATATTGATTGGGAACTTCGAGGACTCGAGAGATCCTGTCTGCTTCCATGTCGTCCCGAAGCGTCCTTCACTAAAGAGGCCATCGTTTTTTGTATTGTGTTTGTAATGTATTTACATGAGCCACACCCTAAGATACTGGCATGGTGAGTCTTTAAAGAGCAAATATTTACTTCACGATGTCATCAGGAGGTCGTCCAAGTATATATTGCTAGGGCAAAGTATATATGACTGGGCCAAGTATATATGACTGGGGCCAAGTATATATGGCTGGGGCCAAGTATATATGACTGGGACCAAGTATATATGACTGGGACCAAGTATATATGACTGTAAATATAACTGGGCAAAGTATATATGATTGGGGCCAAATATACATGACTGGGCAAAGTATATATGACTGGGGCCAAGTATATATGACTAGGCCAAGTATATATGACTGGGCCAAGTATATATGACTAGAGCCAATTATATATGACTGGGGCCAAGTATATATGACTAGTTAATTATGTATGACTGGAGCCAAGTATATATGACATGACCAAAGAATATATGACTGGGGCCAAGTATATATGACTTGGGTCAAGTATATATGACTGGAGCCAAGTATATATTACTGTAGCCAAGTACAAATGACCATAGCCAAGTGTATATGACTGTACCCATGTATATATGAATGTATCGACTTGTATACGACTGTACCCTAGTATATATATGACAAGCCAAGGAATTATGTCTTTACCAAAGTATATATGTCTTTACCCATGTATATACGACTCTAATCAAATGTATACGAATGTACCCAAGTATATATATGAATAGCCAAGGATATCATTATTTTTATTATTAGGTGGTTGTATATAGCGCAGTATCCCAGCATAGGGCTAGGCTCACTGTGCTTCACATAAAAAACTAGCAATTACAGAAACGTATACATTTAAAAACAATAGTACTTGGGTTGTGACCTCACCACCCAAGTACGATCTACACCTGTCTAGCCATGGACAGCACCCAGCAGAATCGAGCGTTGTTTATCAGTCAGAGGGTGGGGTGAGAATGAGTTGGTATAGTACAGTTTGAAGAGATGTGTCTTGAGGGCAGTTTTGAAGGCTGTGATGGTCCTTATATTGCGGATGTGTAAAGGGAGAGAAGGCCATTGTTTTGGGGCACACAAAGAGAACGATCGTTCACCTTATGTTTTATTGCGTGTTCTGAGAACAGAAAGAAAACGCGAATCTACGGAAGAACGAAGCTTTCGAATGGCTGAATGGACAGTAAGAAGTTCCGTAAGATAGGAAGAACAGGAACCAGAAGAAAAAAATTGTGACAGAGAACAGACAGCTTGTAATCAATGCGTGCCTATATAGAGAGCCAATGAAGTGAGTGGAGTAGTGGCGTGACGTGATCATGTTGTTGTTGTTTTTTTGTCTTTAGAACTAACTTAGTAGCTGATTTTTTAAATTTCTGCAGTGTTTCAATGAAATATTTTAGTGAACCTGTCAAAAGAGAATTGCAATAGTCAAGACAAGAGAGAACAAGTTTTTTGTCATTTAAAAAAATAATGCTTTTTAAATCCATCATATTAAATTCGCTTTTGTTCGTGGGTGGCGGACTGGCACAATCTTCGCACGGCTAAATGGCCCTCTTAAATGTCAACCTATCGAACTGAAACTTGGCACATGGACATATTTTCAGCCAAAACCCCCAAATCCTACCACTAAAAAAAAATCAAATTTCTCTTTTTTTTCAAAGTTTATCAAATGAAATTCCCGATAACTGCGCCATATGAGATTCTTAAAATAATTATCTCAAGTGCGTTTGGTGCGTAATATTTTATTTTGATTTTTCTGAAATAGTTGGTGAATTTAATCTGCGGTGTAAAAAACGGGTGGGACATTAGAATATTAAAATAGTTCAGGGGCGGGGAAAAGTGTGTGGATGGGATCCTTGGGATTGGTGGGGGGCGGGGGGAGGAAGGGGGGTAATAATTGTGTTTCCGATAAAGTTCGTTACCGTACCTTTATTCATGTTTTGTCAAATTTTTAGCCCCCACTTCCCCACTCCCATTGCTGGATATAACATTTTATAGCGGATTAATACGAAAACATTGTTTCTAAGGCTAGTTTCATTAAAATTGCTTTTAAATAGGGTCCTTAATTTCAATTCAGCTCCAAATATATTTCTTTCTGCAATGCATAATACTCTTATCAAGTAGCAATATTCGAGTTCAGCTATCTGGGCTGGGCTGTGTGTGATTGGTTGAACAATGTGTTCTTTACACTGTTAGGCATTCTATAAACAAACAACCTCCACTCCCCCTCACACACACACACATTTGCTTAAATTAAACCTTAGTTTATGTTTTTTTTAGTGTGTGATTTTTTAAAGTATGAAATAGTTCATAGAGAGAACGCCTCAAAATTGACCCTAACATATAGGGTTCTCTATCTTTTTTTTAATGAGTCGGTAATTTAAAGCTCAGGTTTTCATCAATACACTTCTGAATAAGTTCCAAAAAAAATTATTTCGATCGCTTCTGTAAGATCAAAAGGTAGAATCTATTCCCGTCAGGTTATCAAACCTTTCTTGGCGGCCCGTGGTATTTGCTTTGTGTCTGGCCAATAGTTGGTAAGATCGCTGGAGCGTTTTGAGACCAGCATGTTCAAGATTTTGATGGGTTCCCTCACTATTATATTACTTCTGGGGGATCCCTTTTTTAAAAAAAAAATAATTAATTTAATTTCTTGTCGCTCTTCTAGTAATAAAAATCTTTTTTTTAAATTATTATTCTCATGATTATACACTTAAGTGATAGTATTGCTTGATGATGATCTGGCTGAGGAATGTCAAACACTATATGCTGTTTCCACCCAGTGTCACATTCGAACGGACGCTGGACAAACATATCATGTTGATATATATATTAAATTTCACCTTTCAACATTGAACAACTAGATCAGCAGTTCTCGACCTGCGGGTCGCAACCCATTTATGGGGTCACACAACCCTTTCACATGTGTCGCCTAAGACCATCTAAAAACACAAAGACTCTACAGTTGTAAAGCATGAACGAAAATCATTTTGTGGTTGGGAGTTGTCACAATATGAGGAACTGCATAAAAGGGTCGCGGCATTAGAAAGGTTCAGAACCACTGAACTAGATTGTTATTTCAAATTCGATTTATAGGCTAACCCGCACCCCCTTTTTTTTCTCTTAAAACCTACTGGATAGTTTCAAAATAAAACGTAGTAATGATTCCTTTTCCCCACATATGCCCCCCACCCACACACAATTGTATATATATTTTTTATTTTTTTTTAAATTTCGTTACGTGTTATTTTTACTGTTAATCCATTTACCTCAAAGCAGCAGTATTTGAGAACCGTTTAGTTTAATTTCGATCCAAAGATTCTTATTCAAAGGGTACATTTTGCGATGTAGCTCCTTTTAAGAGATAAAAACAATTATCCCGATACTTTTATAATCGATTACGCTGCAATGAAAGGGAAGTTAAGGCAAACAAACAAGTTGCGTTGCAGTCCAGTAGTTGCAGTTTGAAATCTCGTTTCTGGAATCAGTTGACGGTTGTTATAAAAACGGACTAGATTTCAGACAAATCATTGGTTTAAAAAAAAAAGAATCTGCCGAAAACGGAACATGAAACTGTACATGTTATTCTGTTATAAGATGGTGTTACATACAATGACACGTTATCAAGACCATACATGTATGGTCCATCACGATATGTGGTGCAGTTGAGTGGGAAGTTCTTATTCATAGTTTCTTAATTTTTTTTTCTCTGATTGCGCAGAACTGATGCGATCTGAAATACCTTGTACCATTTCATATCAGAGCAGTCGCAGCGTGGGAAGCGTCGTGAGACATAATGACATACGCTTATGGTGGAAGGTTCCCTACAACCATTGAGATGGGATCATCGTCCAGGAAGATGTAGATGTTTAGTCTAATATTGTTTAAACTCGCTTCGGGGAAGCGTTCCAACTATTTTTTTCCCCTATAAAGACAATAATGTGCGTGAAATTATGAATGGAACTCTCTGACGGAACTGGAAGGACATGAAGATCTTCTGCACGCTTCACCCTGACGTGTGACGTCATAAATACAAACATCTCCCCGTGCGCGACGCCGCTCTTCGAAGATGACCCGAGGGCTAAATTTACGGAGCGAACTACTCGTGTTTCTCTTAGGTAAATCCTATTTAATAACTTACTCTGAGGCGGTGCATGTGGCGGCGTAGTTAGGTGGGTGCGGTGGGAGGCTGCCCTCCCCGGGAGGCACGTGTTTCTTTATATTGTTAGGCGGCATTTTCAGACAACTGCACATGTTTGTTGGTTTTTTTTTGGGGGGGGGGGTATTTTGCTTTTTTTTGTGGTAGGCGGGCAAATAAAGTCTTAGCACTAATCTTAGCCACACCAATGGGTGTAAGCTCTTTTGTGGGGATAACATTCAATAGGCATCTATTAGACGACGGGAGTTTATTTATTGGGATGATATACAAAAAATAATTATGATTAAATGTATTGTCTCTCATTATGGTGATATTCAATAAGTATGTGTAGGGTTTGTCATTTATAATACCGGAGAACGTCACATTGAATTAAGTAACGCTACTTTTTTTTTTAGAAAATGTAGTTTAAAATGTATTTCCGCATATATATATATATATATATTCATTTACAAATTTTTTGTGTAAAATCTATCTATATAAAAATGAAAGTCTGTCTGTCTTTATGTATGTCATGTATGCGGTCATACACCATTCATGCGATTGCGATAAAACTTTGGTGATTTGTTTTCCACCTACACGGAAAGTATTCCGTTTTTGGCCGTTGGCCCTAAATTGGTTTTTTTTCTTATATGAGCATTGTAAAAAATAATTTCGAAATGCGCTCCCATACCATTTATCCGAATGCGATCAAACTTTGGAGAGATGCTGTGTGCACGCCTTGCAAATGTTTTTGAATGATTACAATGATTTTAAAATATTCCGTTTTGAGCCAGGGTCCCTACGTTCGTTTTTTCTAATAAGAGCTATATAAATATAATTTCAAACCATATGCGCTCTTATACCTTTCATACAATTGCGATCAAACTTTGAAGGTTTGTTATGTTTACATAACCGGGCGTTTTTCTGAGTCATTACAACTCTTTTAAAATATTTCGTTCTTGGCCGTCGGCCCTTAATTCGTTTTGTCTTCTTATATGAGCTATGTAAAAATAAGTTCCGTATGCGTTCCTATACCATCTATGCGATTGCGATAAAAGTATGTTTAGTTGTTGTGCGCACGCACGCAAAGGTCTTTGAATTATTTTAAAAAAATTAAATAATTCATTTTGAACCAGGAGCCCTAATTTAGGATTTTTTCTATTTTGAGCTATATAAATATAATTAATTTCAAACAAAGTTAATGCATGGGTGGATAGAATTTTAATCAAATACAAATTTTATAGTTAGTTTAAATTTTGTGTTTGGCATAATAAGTAGGTTTCTGAAGTAATTCAACCATTCTACAATAGTTCGTTTTTGCCAAGGAAGGGGACTAAATTCGTTTTCTCCCCTTAGATTAGACGTATAAATTTAATTTCCGTATGCGTTCCTGTACCATTCATCTCATCAGATTGCATTAAAACGCACGCCCTCAAAACATTTTCAATTATTACAACCATTTTAAAACATTCCATGTCTTCGTTTCTTCTAAAATGAGCTAGATCTATATAAATATAATTTCAAAAAGAACGAATGCATGGAATTTTATTCAAAGACAAATTTGTGTGCGACTTAGTAAGTAGCTTTCTGAATTCGTACAAACATATTTTGTTGGCATCCGTCCGTCACAAAGTGACGATGGTGTGGAATTCGGAGGATGAAATCCAAAAGGCCTGGGATTATTTTTGCTAGGATTGTAAGCTGGTTCCCAGCCATAAGATCAAGGATAGCCAATAAGCTAACTGCAGTCGTTAGTGGTTTACTTTAACTCCAACGGGTGTAGCGTCCCTAGACCGTTTGAAAGACATGCTGCAATAAATGCCACATTTTTAATCATGTAGATCATTGAACAAATTCTTTTGGTGATAGAAAAATATTTTAAAAAACAACCTTATCAGCGATCGTGTCGCGGAAATCCCTTTTGAAAGACGTACAAGTTTATCACCAAATTCTTTGCCCTTGTGAGTCAGATTCGACCTTAACCTTCCCCTAGGAAACGTTTATAGCGTTTATCACCTAGATAAAAAAAAATGGCGAGTGAAATTAAGTAGTCCTGTGAAGAGATAACACATTTTACCGCAGTCCGGTAAAAACATCAATGAAAACCGTTCGCAGAGACAAAATTTTGACAAAAAAATTAACATTGAGAAGAATAAACAAAAACTTGCCAGTTTCCGCAACACATTCAGACAATAGATAATTTGCAGATCAAACAGTGATCAAACACATTGAGACAGTAGATAATTTGCAAACCAAACACTGATCAAACACATTGAGACAGTAGATAACTTGCAAACCAAACAGTGATCAAACACATTGCACTATGACAGCGCTTTCCTAATGCCACGAGAGCGAAAATTACCAGGGTCGCGGAACGTTTTCTCGACACCTTAAAATAACATATATATACCCTGGCGTTGAATCGCTGCCTAATTGTCGCATCTGATAAGAATTAACGGGGGCAAACCGACCCATCCATCTTTTCGTTTTACATCCGTGACCCACTGAGCTCCTACGGTAGTTTTGGGAGATAGAGAGCTGTAGATGAGGGAATTCAAACTGACAAGTGTCACTACACGTGACATTGCGCGACAAGCTATGTCTACAAAGACGTGTTGTTCTCGAATACGATGCCTTTGACGTTAATCGTCTCCAAATATCAACGCCACCCTTTGTCAGGCACCAAATTTGACTACGTCGTCTACGTTTAAAATGTGACCTTTTAATATATATATTTTTTAAACCTTTCATCGCCTTGATTATTGTACCTTATATATTCACTTGCTATAGATAAACAGTATATTCACGATTTTTCTATTCTTATATCTCTAGGTTCTACTCTCTCACTAGGTTCTAATTTCACTTCAATCACCGGAAACGAAGACAGCCATTTCTACCTCGTTCAGTCCCCTGACTTCGGTCCGGTGCGACTCGGTGCAGGAAGGTATGAAAGCTCACTCGTCTCCTGCGCCATCATGTGCATCAGTCAGTTTATCGATTGCTACAGCGTCATGTACAACTCTTCAACTCATCTCTGCACCCCAGGTGGCGCCTCTGACAACACTTACGCGCCACCTGCATCATGGGAGGGCAAGCTGTACAAGCGGATCGTCTGCGATTTCGGCTCTGGGGAATTCAGCGTCGTGGCTCACGGCAACGAGGCTGTGTGCATAGGCGTCTTCTTTGATCGGGCCAACTACACAACTGCCGACGCTTCCTGCAAGGTGAAAGACTCACATCTCATGACGGCGAGGTCCCTCGACCGATTAGCGATCATGCAGAATATTTCCAACACTACTGGCGAGTACTTATGGCTGGGATGTAATGACATAGTGGAGGAGGGGACTTTTGTATGGACGGACAACGGCCAGCTGGTCACGGAAGATGAAAAACTTAAGTATTTTGCTGACGGGGAGCCTAACGACATAGGTGGCGTTGAAGATTGTTGTCAGTTCTCATGGGACATGATGATGTTAAATGATGATTTCTGTCCGGGTGACGCTGCTTACATTTGTGAAAGGCGTTGGACCTGATGTGAACTGTAGGTTTTAAACACGGTCACCACAGGCGATAGTCAACCACGCAGCTTTAATTGTTGTCTTACAAATTCTGTGTGGCTATTGTGCGGAGATTCGTTTTGGCTCTTTTGTTGTTTCTAATAATTGTTATTTAATTTCTTTGTGAAATAGGTAAGACAAAAACTTTATTAAGTAATGAAAATGAAACTAAGAGCATTGTTCTTGTTGTTTTTACCGTTATTGTTATAAAGATTAAATATGTGTTAAAATAAACAATACGTAGCACGAAAGTGATATATATAAAAATATGCTGAGACTGATATATAAAAATATGCTGAGACTGATATATATAACAATATGCTGAGACTGATATATATAAATATGCAAGGATAAACGATACCAAAGCTGGTGACTCTCAAATTTATGTAATTGTATTAATACATTTCTATACAAATACATGACGTTTAAGTACAGAAACGAAAAGAGTACCAACTTACAGCAAGTTGGAAAAGGGCACAATCCCCCAAAAATGTTAATGAATTCACACAGTAATATAAACGTCTCGTATGTCAATCAATAAGTCTCGATAAGTCTATCTCTCTGTACGTCTCGCTAAGTCTATCTCTCTGTACGTCCAGGTAATTCTAAGTCTCCGAAAGTCTATCTGCTAAGAAACCTGGCGAGTATTACATAGTATTTAAATTCAAACGTTCTATTACAGGAAATATAGAAATGATGTCACCCATGAACATACGGGAGCATTAACTGCGCAGCCTTCGAATGTAACCTACCTTCTTCCCAGTTAAGTCAGGGGCGGGCAAAACAGTTACATGGTGACTTGGATTTTCTAGGCCACTACTAGCAGACAAGTTGTAAAGACTAAAAAAAATAAGAATGTGTAGTTTAAAAATAAGTCAAGTCCTACGCCGTACTAGGCTTTATATACATATATAACACTTGTTACATATTATTTTCCTTGGATTCCATATGCGAAATTCAATACACAGCATATTTTCTAAATTTAATATAAAAAATTAAAATCTATATATCATTTTAATTTTAACTGTCTGCAACATTAACGGATGTTGATAGGTTGTTATCGTCGTTAAAAATTACATCAACCTTTCGCCCCACTATTAACTATATTATCGGAATACACAGGATCCTTACTTCTAAAGAAGAATATCTTAACCAATTTTCACGCCTGCAAAAACCTTGAGTTTATTTGAAATCTTATAAAAATAATATACTGGTCTATGTAACAATGTCCTTACAACATGATGGCGCTGATTTCACATGGGTCGGTTCACACGATCAAATTTTCCTTCAAGCATTTGATGCAATTCGTGTATGAAGCCTTGTCATAACTTTCGAATTACTATTTGATCAAATTCCCCCAAAAAGAAACCACGCACAAAATAGTGCGTTCATACAACACTTTGACGCGAAATTTGATCGTGTGAACTGACATACAAAATGCCGATAACTGCGCTACGAGGGATTCTTAAACAAATATACCGGAATGGCTTTTGGTGCTTACTATTTTCTTTGTTGATTTACGGAAATAGTCTCAATTTAAATACGTACAATAGTCTCAATTTGAATACGTACAATAGTCTCAATTTAAATACGTACAATAGTCTCAATTTGAATACGTACAATAGTCTCAATTTAAATACGTACAATAGTCTCAATTTGAATACGTACAATAGTCTCAATTTAAATACGTACAATAGTCTCAATTTGAATACGTACAATAGTCTCAATTTAAATACGTACAATAGTCTCAATTTGAATACGTACAATAGTCTCAATTTAAATACGTACAATAGTCTCAATTTGAATACGTACAATAGTCTCAATTTAAATACGTACAATTGTCTCAATTTGAATACGTACAATAGTCTCAATTTAAATACGTACAATAGTCTCAATTTAAATACTTTCAATAGTCTCAATTTAAATACGTACAAGAGTCTCAATTTAAATACGTAAAATGGTCTCGATTTAAATACGTACAATAATCTCAATTTAAATACGTACAATAGTCTCAATTTAAATACGTACAAAAGTCTCGATTTAAATACGTACAATAGTCTCGTTTTAAATACGTACAATAGTCTCGATTTAAATACGTACAATAGTCTCGATTTAAATACGTACAATAGTCTCGATTTAAATATGTACAATAGTCTCAATTTAAATACGTACAATAGTCTCGATTTAAATACGTACAATAGTCTCGATTTAAATATGTACAATAGTCTCAATTTAAATACGTACAAAAGTCTCAATTTAAATACGTACAATAGTCTCGATTTAAATATCTACAATAGTCTCAATTTAAATACGTACAATAGTCTCAATCTAAATACGTACAATAGTCTCGATTTAAATACGTACAATAGTCTCGATTTAAATACGTACAATAGTCTCGATTTAAATATGTACAATAGTCTCAATTTAAATACGTACAATAGTCTCAATTTAAATACGTACAATAGTCTCGATTTAAATATGTACAATAGTCTCAATTTAAATACGTACAATAGTCTCGATTTAAATACGTACAATAGTCTCAATCTAAATACGTACAATAGTCTCGATTTAAATACGTACAATAGTCTCAATTTAAATACGTACAATAGTCTCAATTTAAATACGTACAATAGTCTCAATTTAAATACGTACAATAGTCTCGATGTAAATACGTACAACGGTCTCAATTTAAATACGTACAATAGTCTCAATTTAAATACGTACAACAGTCTCGATTTAAATATGTACAATAGTCTCAATTTAAATACGTACAATAGTCTCAATCTAAATACGTACAATAGTCTCGATTTAAATACGTACAATAGTATCGATTTAAATACGTACAATAGTCTCGATTTAAATATGTACAATAGTCTCAATTTAAATACGTACAATAGTCTCAATTTAAATACGTACAATAGTCTCGATTTAAATATGTACAATAGTCTCAATTTAAATACGTACAATAGTCTCGATTTAAATACGTACAATAGTCTCAATTCAAATACGTACAATAATCTCAATTTAAATACGTACAATAGTCTCAATTTAAATACGTACAATAGTCTCAATTTAAATACGTACAATAGTCTCAATTTAAATACGTACAATAGTCTCAATTTAAATACGTACAATAGTCTCGATTTAAATACGTACAATAGTCTCAATTTAAATACGTACAATAGTCTCAATTTAAATACGTACAATAGTCTCAATTTAAATACGTACAATAATCTCGATTTAAATATGTACAATAGTCTCAATTTAAATACGTACAATAGTCTCAATTTAAATACGTACAATAGTCTCAATTTAAATACGTACAACAGTCTCGATTTAAATATGTACAATAGTCTCAATTTAAATACGTACAATAGTCTCAATTTAAATACGTACAATAGTCTCGATTTAAATACGTACAATAGTATCGATTTAAATACGTACAATAGTCTCGATTTAAATATGTACAATAGTCTCAATTTAAATACGTACAATAGTCTCAATTTAAATACGTACAATAGTCTCGATTTAAATATGTACAATAGTCTCAATTTAAATACGTACAATAGTCTCGATTTAAATACGTACAATAGTCTCAATTCAAATACGTACAATAATCTCAATTTAAATACGTACAATAGTCTCAATTTAAATACGTACAATAGTCTCAATTTAAATACGTACAATAGTCTCAATTTAAATACGTACAATAGTCTCAATTTAAATACGTACAATAGTCTCGATTTAAATACGTACAATAGTCTCAATTTAAATACGTACAATAGTCTCAATTTAAATACGTACAATAGTCTCAATTTAAATACGTACAATAATCTCGATTTAAATATGTACAATAGTCTCAATTTAAATACGTACAATAGTCTCAATCTAAATACGTACTATAGTCTCGATTTAAATACGTACAATAGTCTCGATTTAAATACGTACAATAGTCTCGATTTAAATATGTACAATAGTCTCAATTTAAATACGTACAATAGTCTCAATTTAAATACGTACAATAGTCTCGATTTAAATATGTACAATAGTCTCAATTTAAATACGTACAATAGTCCGATTTAAATACGTACAAGCAGTTTTATTTTATCAGATTCTACATTGATTCGGTTTCCGTAAAATATGCTAAAGTCACTATCAATGTTTTTTTACAGAATTGCATGTAGAAATCGAATTTGCTTTCTTTTATTTTGGTGCATTTTAGAGAAATGTTATTTTTTACACTACTTTGGGCCGGGATTTGTTGGGTGTGGGGGTGGGGTGTGTGGGTGGGCAGATTTCATATCTTCTGATATAAGCTGTATAAATACCAGAATGTTTAGACAACAATATACGACTCTACGTGAATCTAGACCCGTTTAGGTATGTATCCCCTTCATAGTCCATAATGAAATATCGGTGGATTAAGAATAACAATATCTACTGTAGTCTCGGCCAGGCCAGAGTAAAACTGTTCCAGAAAGTTCAATCAATAAAAAGTCTGACCCTCGAGACATCTCCAGCCCATTTTAATGGAACACATTTTAACTCACTGATTTTAATAGGGCACCTCTATTTAAAGCAATCCATGCATTAGCTCTGTTTGAAATAATATGTATATAGCTCTTATAAGAAAAAACGAATTTAGGGCCCCTGTCTCAAAACAGAATATTTTAAAATGGTTGTAATAATTGAGAAACCTTGCGGGCGTGTGCATAGCAACTCAACAACATTTTATCGCAATCATATAAAAGTTATAGAAGCGCATGCGGAAATTATATTTACATAGCTTATATAAGAAAAGAAAAGAATTTAGGGCCAACGGGCCTAAACTGAATATTTTAAAAGGGTTATCATGACGCAGAAAAGTACTCGGGCTTGTGGACAACAACTCACAAACGTTTTATAGCAATCGCATAAATGGTATAGGAGCGCATACGGTTTGAATTTATATTTATTTAGCTCATAAAGACAGGGTTTGGCTTGCTGCTTTATGGGCCACAATGAGACACTACAACATCAACACAAACTTAACCAGAATGATAAGCAGCCTCAATGATGAGGCCACCAGTGCAGTCTTCTTCAACAATAACATCGGAGATGGTGATGATGATTGATTGATTACTTGTATAGCGCTTGCGTGCATGTCCATGTAGCCTACTCAAAGCGCTTTGATGTCATAAACTCTAAGAAAACTGTCCATACCTGTCTCTTAAATGATTTTTTTAAAGATTACTTTAAATACCGAGGAAAGCTGTTCCATAATTTAGGCGCTTTTGCTTCAAAAGAGCGCACTCCGAAGGAATTCATTTTTGTGTGCATCTACAATGGATATCAGAATCAGTATCCAAAATATCTTTAATATCAGTTTAATTTTTTAAGTTTTAAACAAATAAAATTGATGTCCGAAACTCTAGTACTAAATAGATGACGGTTAAGTATTCCTAAAAGCACTGGATCAAAATTGACCATCGTCCCTAACAAAGTAGAATCTCTAACTGACCAGCGTCTCCAACTGAACAGTGTCCCCAACTGACAAACGTCCCCAATGGACCAGTGTCCCTTTCTGACCAGTGTCCCTAACTGACCAGTTTTCCTATCTAACCAGTGTCCCCAATTAACCAGTGTCCCCAACTGACCATTGACTCCAACTGAACATTGTTCCCAACTGACCAGTGTCCCCAACTGACCAGTGTCCCGCATTGACCAGTTTCCCAACTGACCAGTGTCCCCAACTGACCATTGACCCCAACTGACCATTGACCCTTACTGACCAGTGTTCCCAACTGACCAGTGTCCCCAATTGACCAGTGTCCTCCAACTGACAAGTGTTTCCAATTTACCAGTGTCTCCAATTGACCAGTGGCCGTAATTGACCAGTGGCCCAAGTTGACCAGTGGCCCCATTGACCAGTGTCCATATCTTAACTTGGGCCTTAACTGACCGGTTTCCCCAACTGACCTTTGTCCCCCAAATGACCAGCGTCCCTACACATGTATTTCATGTATCAACATCGTTTTGCTCGACATCTGATTGATAGCTATGTGTACACTGAACAAAAAGCAACTGAGTCTTAGAACACATATTAGATGTATCAAGGCAATATTTCAATTTAAGAAAACAAATGGAAACTTCATCTATTTTTTTTTTCTTTAATTTGTTGGTTTATTCTTTCAACAGGAATGGTCGATATAAAGAATTCAAGAAAAAATTATCTTAAAGTTAAATGTGCTTTGTTTTATAATGATTACAATTTGATCACATATAACTTTAATATCTTTGCCAAAAAGAATATGTACTGGAAAATTAAATTGCCATTTATACGCTCTAACAAATACATTCACACTCAGTCATGTGATCAATAATGTAACGTAACTCTCTTTATGTATATATATATATATATATAACACATGTTATCTCCCTTCTAATAAATCTATACCTAGAATAAAATAGTGTCAGCAGTTGTCTCTTGGGGCAGGGTTGTTACAATCCTAAAAAAACTATGGGTTGTTAAACGCATTAAGTTTCAAAATAGCACTTCTGGCAGACGAGCAGAGACGAGAGGAATTCGGTGCTACCTTGAGAAATAAGTTCCAGGCACGGGAAGACCAAACAGAATATGGCCACATAGAACATAATCGGTAAATTACAAGGATGTTTGTAACATCCACTTGCAACGAGGTTTCATGACCAGTGCAGCCAAAAATATACAAAGACTGGTTCTCATTTAACACACTGCAAAAACGAAAAGAAAGGAAAGAATTGAAGAGTGTAGTTAACAGCCGCACCAGGGCGAAGAAAACGAAAGCAAAAGAGAAATATAAAGAAGCAAATCGAATGGTAAAAAGCAGCATTAAAACAAAAGATAACATGGTCTAGCATCAACAGCAGAAGAAGCAGCCAGAGAGGGTAATATGAAAGTGCTTTACGACATAACAAGAAAGCTCTCTCTAAGATACAAGAAGCCAGACTTGTTAAAGATAAGGAATGAAGATCAATAACGAAACGGAAAAACAACACAAAAGATGAGTGGGATACTTTAAGAAATTACTAATCAGAACTCCACCAACAGAACTCCACCAACAGACACACCAAATGTACAACCAGCAGATGAAGATTTAAAATTAGAAGACAGTGCCCTACATAGGGAAGAAATAGCCCTGGCCATCAAGCAGCTCAAATTAAGGAAAGCACCGGGACCAGATAACATCTCAACAGGGATGAACAGTGCAGATATAGATACAGTAGTCAACATGCTGCACCTTCTGTTTGAAACGATATGGGAAGAAGAGAGAGTTCCAAAATATTGGAAAGAAGGATACTTCATCAAGATACTAAAGAAAGATGCAGTAGATACAGTAGATAAGTCCATCGAATGGAACACCCCTTATATATAACTTTTATAGACTAAGAAAATGACTTTGATAGCCTGGACCGACAAACCTTGTGAAAACTTCTCCGGCACTAGAGAGTGCCATGAAAACTAGTCAGGATCTTTCAAAGTTCTTATGAAGATATAACATGCAGTGTGGTACACGAAGGTAGACTCACAGAAGCCTTAAAAGTGTAAACCGGAGCCAGACAAGGTCATTTGTCCCCCTTCCTGTATATCATTGCTATTGACTGGATAAAAAAAACATCCTCAGACAAAACGAGGAACGGGTACAGTGGACACCCTGGAAACAACTGAATGACCTAGAATTTCCATATGACATTGTACGTTTGTACCACAATCAGCATCACATGCAGGAAAAGACTAAATACATAGCCGCCATTTAAGCACAGCTCGGACGCAATATGAATTAAAGCAAGACGAAGATCATGAAGGTAAACTCAGCCAACCAAGACCATATCTCTCTGGCAAGAAATGCACAAGAAGTTAAGGCCTTCAAATACTTAGGCAGCACCATTGACCAAAATGGTGAATCCAAAGCGGCTGTCAGGGCTAGAATTGGAAAGGCTAGTTCAGCATTTGTACTTTTAAAAACTATGGGAGTTAAAGGAACTGACTCTGCAAAACAAGTCAAAATTTTCAAAATAAATATCAAAACAGTCCGACTCTATGGACCCGAAACTTGAAGAACAACAACGAGCATAACGCAGAAAGTACAGACCTACATAAAGACTTGCCTTAGAAAGATTCTGATCATCAAATGACCAAATACCATCACAAAAAAGTCTTACTGGAAAACACATACCAGGAGTCTTTTGATGATGACATCATCAGGAAAAGATGAGGGTGGATAGGTCAGACTCTCTAAATCCCCCCCCCCCCCCCAAAGATAACATCACCAGACAATCCCTAACATGAAAGTCACAGGGAAAGAGGAAGGGAAGAAGGGCCTAAGAATACGTGGAGACGCTGGAAGCAACTGGAAAGGTAAGCACAGGATCCAGATTACGCACCAAACGCACTTGCGATATTTTTTTAAGAATCTCATTTAGCGCAGTTATTGGGAATTTTTATGTTATCTTCCCCTTGAAAATCAAGAAAATCTTATTTTTGGGGGTTGCGGCTGAAAATATTATAGAATGTGTTCTCATCGGCAACGAGTCTATGTGACAAGTTTCGGCTCGATAGGTTGACTGGAAGTGGGTCAATGAGCCGTCCGAAGAATTTTTTTCCAGCCAGCCACGAACAAAAGCGAAACTAGTACAAATAGTTTTAAACTAATTTTATAAATCAAGGATGGAGGGGTTTGTGTGGTGTTGTTTTAATTAAAAGCCTAATAGCTTGTAATGTGTAAAGTGTTTTTATCGGCTGAAATCTAACATATTCCCATTACGAAAACACCCATCACAGGTCTTAATAAATAAATAAAGTAGTTGTATTTTTTCTTTCTAATTCTTTTGTATGACAAGCCTCAAGATAAGTAAATGATATTCTGTAAACCGACCAGGCGCTTATCTACCGTTTACCTTTACTCCACGGCCATAGAACACATACAATTCAAAATCGGATACAAACATTAACATAATAACAAACAAATATAATTAGCATATTTATGTAACATTTACCACTCCACCCTTCACACACATCTTTTTTTCAAGTTACCAGTGATATATTTAACAAAAGTTCGATGTTTAATTGGAGGATAACAAAATAGTTTGTTTTTTTTTTTTTTTTTTTTTTTGGTTGGGGGAGTGGGGTTTGATTTAAGAAACTGATGGCTAGTTCTTTAAATTAACTGTCTAACACTATTATTTTATGGAGAATATTGATTGGGAACTTCGAGGACTCGAGAGATCCTGTCTGTTTCAATGTTGTCCCGAAGCGTCCTTCAATAAGGAGGCCATCGTTTTTTTTGTATTGTGTGCGTATTGTATTTACATTAGCCACACCCTAGGGTACTAGCATGGTGCGTCTTTAAAGAGCAAATATTTACTTCACGATGTCATCAGGAGGTCGTCCAAGTATATATGGCTGGGGCAAAGTATATATGACTGGGCCAATTATATATGACTGGGGCCAAGTATATATGACTGGGCGAAGTATATATGACTAGAGCCAATCATATATGACTGGGGTCAAGTATATATGACTGGGCCAAGTATATATAACGGGGCCAAGTATACATGATTGGGCCCAGTATATATAACTAGAGCCAATTATATATGACAGGGGCCAAGTATATATGACTGGGTTAATTATGTATGACTGGAGACAAGTATATATGACTTGACCAAAGTATATATGAATGGGGCCAAGTATATATGACTTGGGCCAAGTTAATATATCAGTGGAGCTAAGTATATATTACTGTAGCTAAGTACAAATGACCATAGCCAAGTGTATATGACTGTACACGTGTATATATGAATGTATCCACTTGTATACGACACTACCCTAGTATATATATATGACTAGCCAAGGAATTATGTCTGTACCAAAGTATATATAGCTGTACCCATGTATATACGACTCTAACCAAATGTATAAGAATGTACCCAAGCCTATATATGACTAGCCAAGGATATCATTATTATTATTATTATTAGGTTGTTGTATATAGCGCAGAACCCCAGCCTATAAGGCTAAGGCTCACTGCGCTTTACATAAAAATTAGCAATTACAGAAACGTATACATTTAAAAACAACAATTGGTGAAAAGATTGACCTCACCACCCAAGTACGATCTACCCCTGTCTAGCCATGGACAGCATCCAGCAGAATCGAGCGTTGTTTATCGGTCAAATGGGGGTGAGATTGAGCGGTATAGTAATAGTACAATTTGAATAGATGGTGTCTTGAGGGCTGTTTTTAAGACTGTGATGGTCGTTATATTGCGGATGTGTAATGGGAGAGCATTCCATTGTTTGGGGGCACAGAAAGAGAAAGATCGTTCACCATATGTTTTATTGCGTGTTCTGAGAACAGACAGAAAACGCGAATCTACGGAAGAACGAAGCTTTCGAATGGCTGAATGGACAGTAAGAAGTTCAGTAAGATAGGAAGGACAGGAACCAGAAAAAAAAATTGTGACAGAGAACAGACAGCTTGTAATCAATGCGTGCCTGTATAGGGAGCCAGTGAAGTGAGTGGAGAAGTGGAGTGACGTGATCACTTTTTTTTTGTCTTTAGAACTAACCTAGTAGCTGATTTTTTAAATGTCTGCAGTTTTTCAATGAAATGTTTTGGTGAACCTGACAGATGTGAGTTACAATAGTCAAGACAATAGTCAATACAAGAGAGAACAAGAGAACAGACTCGTGTTTTTTTTGCGCAAACTGTGGAGTAGTGGCGGATGGAGCTGATCTGACGGATAGCGGTGTGCGCAGCGTGGCGCAGCGCGACAGATGTGAGAAATGTGATTATTGATAGACATATATATATATATATGACTTTACCCAAGGATGTATGACTTTAGCAAAGTACATATGACTATACCAAAGTATATATGAATTTACACAAGTATATATGACTTTACCGACATGTGTCTGGCTGTACGCAAGTATATATGACTGTACCCTAGTACATATGAATGTACCCAAGTATTTTTGACTTTACTCAAGTATATATGACTATACCCAAGTACACGTGAATGTACCCAAATATATTTGACTTTACTAAAGTATATATGACTGTACCCAAATATATTTGACGTTACTCAAGTATATATGAATGTACCCAAATATATTTGACTTTACTCAAGTATATATGAATGTACCCAAATATATTTGACTTTACTCAAGTATATATGACTGTACCCAAATATATTTGACTTTACTAAAGTATATATGAATGTACCCAAATATATTTGACTCTAGTCAAGTATATATGACTGTACCCAAATATATTTCACTTCACTCAAGTATATATGAATGTACCCAAGTATTTTGACTTTACTCAAGTATATATGAATGTACCCAAGTATATATGACTGTACCCAAGTATATATGACTGTACCCAAGTATATATGACTGTACCAAAGTATATATGACTGTACGACTAAATTATAGGTGTCAATGCTTGCTGGTACGGTGTCTTTTTAGTACTTGACTTCATCATTGACTCAGTCTCGTACTATCAATATCATAAGATTGTTCCTCCATAGCTGGAGTGTATTTGATCGAATCTTTTGTTTAAGAGTCTTGAACCGTTGCCATCCTAATAACTCATTAATAACGTATTATACTGTGTATATGAAAATAATGTTTTAAGAGATATGCCGTCATCAAAAAAAAAATAATGCTTTTTAAATCCTTCTTATTAAATTCGCTTTTGTTCGTGGGTGGCGGACTGGCACAATCTTCGCACAGCTAAATGGCCCTCTTATTTATCGTCAACCTATCGAACTGAAACTTGGCACATGGACATATTTTCAGCCAAAACCCCCCAAAACTACCACTAAAATTCAATTTTTCTTGTTTTTCAAGGGGAACATCAAATGAAATTCCCGATAACAGCGCCATATGAGATTCTTAAAATAATTATCTCAAGTGCGTTTTGTGCGTAATATTTTCTTTTGTTTTTTTCTGAAATAGTTGGTGAATTAAATCTGCGGTGTAAAAGCGGGTGGGACATTAGAATATTAAAATAATTCAGGTGCGGGAAAAAAATGTGTGGATGAGATCCTTGGGAATTGGGATTGGGGGGGGGGGGCACTATTTGGGTTTCCTTACCTTTATGCATGTTTTGTCAAATTTTTAGCCCCCACTTCCCAACCCCCATTGCTGGATATAACATTTTATAACGGATGTATACGAAAACCATTGCTTTTAGGGCTAGTTTCATTAGAATTGCTTTTAACTAGGGTCCCGCCTTTGATGTCCACAATTTCAATTTAGCTCCAAATATATTTCTTTCTACAATGCACAATACTCGTATCAAGTAGCAACATTCGAGTTCAGCTATCTGGGCTGGGCGTCACGTGATTGGTTGAACAATGTGTTCTTTACACTGTTAGGCATTCTATAAAAAAACAATCTCCCCTCCCCCTCCTCACACACACACATTTGCTTATATTAAACCTTAGTTTATGTTTTTTTTAAGTGTGTGATTTTTTAAAGTATGAAATAGTTCATAGAGAGAACGCCTCAAAATTGACCTAACATATAAGGTAAATCTCTTTTTTTTTTTTAAAGAGTCGGTAATTTAAAGCTCAGGTTTTCATCAATACAATTCTGAATAAGTTCTGATAAACAATAGATATTTCGATCGCTTCTGTAAAGATCAAAGCGTGGAATCTATTCCTGCAAGGTTACCAAAACCTCTCTTGGCGGCCCGTGGTATTTGCTTTGTGTCTGGCCAATAGTTGGTAAGATCGCTGGAGGAGTTTTGAGAGCAGCAGGTTCAAGAGTTTGATGGCTTCCCTCACTATTATATTACTTCTGAGGGATCCCTTTAAAAAAAAAATTTAATTAATTTAATTTCTTGTCGCTCCTCTGGTAATAAAAATGCATTTTTAAAAAAAATTATTATTCTCAGGATTATACACGTAAGTGATAGTGTTGCTTGATGATGATCTGGCTGAGGAATGTCAAACACTATATGCTATTTTCACCCAGTGTCACCTTCGAACGGACGCTGGACAAGCATACCATGTTGATATATATATTAAATTGCACTTTATAACGTTGAACAACTAGATCAGCGGTTCTAAACCTGTGGCTCACGACACCGTTTGACGGCGCACAACCCTTTTACAGGGGTCGCTTAAGACCATCTAAAACACATATACTCTACAGTTACAAAGCATGAACAAAAAAAATCTGTAGTTGGGGTCACCACAACATGAGGATTTATTAAAAAGGGTCATGGAATTAGAAAGGTTGAGAACAACTGAACTCGATTGTTATTTCAAATTCGATTATATGCTAAACCACCCCCTTATTTTTCTTAAAACCTACTAAATATTTTTTTTTACAAACTTAATACTGCTGCCTTTTCCCTACATATGCCCCCTTCACATATGCACCCCACACACACATATATATATTTTTTATTTCGTTACGTGTTATTTTTTACTGTTAATCCATTTACATCAAAGCAGCAGTATTTGAGAACCGTTTAGTTTAATTTCGATCCAACAATTCTTATTCAAAGGTACATCTTGCGATGTAGCTCTTTTTAGGGATAAAAACAATTATCGCGATACTTTTATAATCGATTACGCTACAATGAAAGGAAAGTTAAGGCAAACAAAAAAGTTGCGTTGCAGTCCAGTAGTTGCAGTTTGAAATCTCGTTTCTGGAATCAGTTGACGGTTGTAATAAAAACGGACTAGATTTCAGACAAATCATTGGTTTAAAAAAAAAAAAAGAATCTGCCGAGAACGGAACATGAAACTGTATATGTTGTTCTGTTATAAGATGGTGTTACATACAATGACACGGATATGTGGTGCAGTTGAGTGGGAAGTTCTTATTCATAGAAATTTTTTTTCCTCTGATTGCGCAGAACTGATACGATCTGAAATACTTTGTACCATTTCGTAAAGAGCCGGCATATCAGAGCAGTCGCAGCGTGGGAAGCGTCGTGAGACATAATGACAGACGCTTATGGTGGAAGGTTCCCTACAACCATTGTGATGGGATCATCGTCCAGGAAGATGTAGATGTTTAGTCTAATATTGTTTAAACTCGCTTCGGGGAAGCGTTCCAACTATTTTTTTTTCCCTATAAAGACAATAATGTGCGTGACATTATGAATGGAACTCTCTGACGGAACTGGAAGGACATGAATATCTGCTGCACGCTCCACCAAGGTCGTGTAACAAACATCTAACCGTGCCCGACGCAGCTCTTCGAAGATGACCCGAGGGCGAAATTTACGAAGCGAACTACTTGTGCTTCTCTTAGGTAAATCCTGTTTAATAACTTAGGCGGTGCATGCGGTGGGAGGGGGGGGGGTGTGGTGGGAGGCTGCCCTCCCCGGGTGGCACTTGTTTCTTTATATTGTGAGGCGGAATTTTCGAACAGCTGCAGAGTTTGGTTGTTTTTGTGATTTTATTTTCGTTTCTTTTTTTGTGATTGCGGGCAAATAAAGTCTTAGCACTAATCTTAGCTACACTCATGGGTGTAAGCGCTTTTGTGGGGATTACATTCAATAGGCATCTATTAGACAAACGGAAGTTTATTTATTGGGATGATATACAAAAAATAAGTGAAAATTAAGACTTTGTAATAGAAAATAAATAAGTCCGGTAAATTCGCGCGGGGCGTATGAAAGTGCGTGGCCCATTGCGGCCGCATAGGTTGCAATGGCCTAAGGCCGGCCCTGATTCTACAATATTCCGTTTTTTCTCCCTTTATATAAGGTATATAAATATAATTTCCGTATGCGTTCCTATACCATTCACCTCAATGCATAAAAACTTTGGTAAGTTGTTGTGTGAACGCCCGCAAAGTTTTTCAATTATTACCACCATTTTAAAACATTAATCGGGCCGACGACCCTTACTACGTTTCTTCTAATATGAGCTATATAAATATAATTTCAAACAGAACGAATGCATTATTTGATGGATATTTAATCAAAGGCAAATAGCGACATTTCAATTTGTGTGTGACATAATAAGTAGCTTTCTGAGTTAGTACATACATATTACAATATTCCAGTTGGGGCCGGGGGCCCTAAATTTTTTTATATGTAATAAATGAGCTATATAAATATAATTTCAAATATAGCTATTGCATGGGTGGATCAATCGCTACAAGTGAGGGGACTAAATTTTGAAAATCCATGATTTTCACATGGACAGCTGCGTGCGGCCTGCTCACGATTCGAAAAACCTTTTAATTTTTCGAGTACGCACTAAAAGATAAAAACAAAAATATATAATGTGTTTATAAAAAGTACTTCAAAAAAAAATAATTAAAACACAAACACTTTATTTCATTGAGTGGCATTGCAACGCATGCCGGGTACTCGCTAGTCTTTCAAAAAAAATAATTAAATACACGCTTTCGTCTAGATGAAGGCCAACTCTGCTGGCTCACATTAACGTAGAAGTTACCGAACAGCTGTTGATAGACTGGCCAGACGGAATACGTGGATTTTTTTATTGATATCTTAATGAGATTGGCCAGACTGTAAGCCTGGATGTTCTATTAATAGATTTCCTCCATTAAATGACAACCCTTTTGGGCAGAGAATGCCTGTTTACTATGATGGGTAGGCACTGAGAAAACAAGTTGTTTAATTCGTTTAAGTTTGTGGTGTAATGAGTCTATTTTGATTTGATGTTGTTTTGTTGTTTTTTTAACTTTCTTGTGCTACGTTAATTTGCTTCATTCATTTGTTTGTATGGTTTTTTTCGTTCTTGTTGTGTTGTTTTTTTTTGTTCTTGTTGTGTTGTTTTTTGTTCTTGTTGTGTTGTTTTTTTGTTCTTGTTGTGTTGTTTTTTTGTTCTTGTTGTGTTGTTTTTTTTTGTTCTTGTTGTGTTGTTTTTTTTGTTCTTGTTGTGTTGTTTTTTTGTTCTTGTTGTGTTGTTTTTTTGTTCTTGTTGTGTTGTTTTTTTTGTTCTTGTTGTGTTGCTTTTTTGTTCTTGTTGTGTTGTTTTTTGTTCTTGTTGTGTTCTTTTTTGTTCTTGTTGTATTTTTTTTTGTTCTTGTTGTGTTGTTTTTTTTTTGTTCTTGTTGTGTTGTTTTTTGTTCTTGTTGTGTTGTTTTTTGTTCTTGTTGTGTTCTTTTTTGTTCTTGTTGTGTTGTTTTTTGTTCTTGTTGTGTTCTTTTTTTGTTCTTGTTGTGTTCTTTTTTGTTCTTGTTGTGTTGTTTTTTGTTCTTGTTGTGTTCTTTTTTGTTTTTGTTGTGTTGTTTTTTGTTCTTGTTGTGTTCTTTTTTTGTTCTTGTTGTGTTCTTTTTTGTTCTGGTTGTGTTCTTTTTTTGTTCTTGTTGTGTTGTTTTTTGTTCTTGTTGTGTTCTTTTTTGTTCTTGTTGTATTCTTTTTTGTTCTTGTTGTGTTCTTTTTTTGTTCTTGTTGTGTTCTTTTTTGTTCTGGTTGTGTTCTTTTTTGTTCTTGTTGTGTTGTTTTTTGTTCTTGTTGTGTTCTTTTTTGTTCTTGTTGTATTCTTTTTTGTTCTTGTTGTGTTCTTTTTTTGTTCTTGTTGTGTTCTTTTTTGTTCTGGTTGTGTTCTTTTTTGTTCTTGTTGTGTTGTTTTTTGTTCTTGTTGTATTCTTTTTTGTTCTTGTTGTGTTGTTTTTTTTTGTTCTTGTTGTGTTGTTTTTTGTTCTTGTTGTGTTCTTTTTTGTTCTTGTTGTGTTGCTTTTTTGTTCTTGTTGTGTTCTTTTTTGTTCTTGTTGTCTTCTTTTTTGTTCTTGTTGTGTTCTTTTTGTTCTTGTTGTGTTCCTTTTTGTTCTTGTTGTGTTGTTCTTGTTTTTTTGTTCTTGCTCTTTTTTTCTTCAGGTTTTTTTTTTGGCGGTCTTTATTTTCTTGATTTTATTGTCGGTGAAAAAAAATATAACATCAATTCTTTTCTAACTTTTGCATATACAAAATAGCAATTGATATTTCTTTATTTTATTTTTTTTTTTAAATCCCATAAGATCAAGGAGTGCCAATAAGCAGACTGTCGTCAACGAGTGTTTTACCTTTACGTCAACGTGTATAGCGTCCCTTGACTATATGAATGACAGGCTGTAATTAATTCGACTCGACATTTTTAATCATGTATATCGTTGAACAAAGTCTTTTGGTGGAACAAAGTCTTTTGGTGAAACAAAAGTATTCAAACAACAACCGTATCAGCGAGCGTGTCGTGGAAATCCCCTTTGAAATACGTACAAGTGTATGACCAGAGTATTTGCCCTTGTGTGAGATATGACCTTGATCTCCAGCAAAAGGAGGGTTGATACCTTTGTAAAGTTTATCACCTAGATAAAATAAATGACGAGTTTTTTTTTAAAAATGTAGTCCGGTGAAGTGATAACATATTTTACCGCAGTCCTGTGAAGTCATAACATATTTTACCAGGGACCGGTGAAGAGATGACATATTTTACCGAAGTCCGGTGAAGTGATAACATATTTTACCGCAGTCCGGTGAAGTGATAACATATTTTACCGCAATTCTGGTGAAGTGATAACATATTTTACCGCAGTCCGGTGAAGTGATAACATATTTTACCGCAGTCCTGTAAAATCATCTAAGAAAACCGTTCGAAGAGAAAAGTTTTTGAGAAAAAAATTAACATTGAGAAGAAGAAAAAAGGCTGACCAGATTCCGCAACACATTGAGACAGTAGATAATTTACAAACCAAACAGTGATCAAACACATTGAGACAGTAGATAATTTACAAACCAAACAGTGATCAAACACACTGAGACAGTAGTAATTTGCAAACCAAACAGTGATCAAACACATTGAGACAGTAGTAATTTGCAAACCAAACAGTGATCAAACACATTGAGACAGTAGATAATTTGCAAACCAAACAGTGATCAAACACACTGAGACAGTAGTAATTTTCAAACCAAACAGTGATCAAACACATTGAGACAGTAGTAATTGGCAAACCAAACAGTGATCAAACACAACGAGACAGTAGTAATTGGCAAACCAAACAGCAATCAAACACATTGAGACAGTAGTAATTGGCAAACCAAAACAGTGATCAAACACATTGAGACAGTAGTAATTGGCAAACCAAAAAGTGATCAAACACATTGAGACAGTGTAATTGGCAAACCAAACAGTGATCAAACACATTGAGACAGTAGTAATTGGCAAACCAAACAGTGATCAAACACATTGAGACAGTAGTAATTGGCAAACCAAACAGTGATCAAACACATTGAGACAGTAGTAATTGGCAAACCAAACAGCGATCAAACACATTGAGGCAGTAGTAATTGGCAAACGAAACAGTGATCAAACACATTGAGACAGTAGTAATTGGCAAACGAAACAGTGATCAAACACATTGAGACAGTAGTAATTGGCAAACCAAACAGCGATCAAACACATTGAGACAGTAGTAATTGGCCAACCAAACAGTGATCAAACACATTGAGACAGTAGTAATTGGCAAACCAAACAGTGATCAAACACATTGAGACAGTAGTAATTGGCAAACCAATCAGTGATCAAACACATTGAGACAGTAGTAATTGGCAAACCAAACAGTGATCAAACACATTGAGACAGTAGTAATTGGCAAACCAATCAGTGATCAAACACATTGAGACAGTAGTAATTGGCAAACCAAACAGTGATCAAACACATTGCACTATGACGTCACTTTCATAATGTCACGAAAGCAAAAAATTACTGGGTCAGGGGGCGTTTCCTCGACACCCTAAAATAACATACCATGGCGTAGAATCGCTGCCTCGTTGTCGCATCTAATAAGGATTAACGGGGGGGCAAACCGACCCATCCATCTTTACGTTTTACATCCGTACCCACTCGGCTCCTGCAGTAGGTGTTGAGAGATGTAAATGATGGAATTCAAACTGACAATTGTCACTACACGTGACATTACAAGACACGCGGTATCTACAAAGATGTGTAGTTCTCGAATACGATACCTAGGACGCTAGTCATGTCCAAATATCAACACAAACGTATGACAGGCGCCACAACTGACAACATTTAAAATATGACCATTGAACATATATTTTTTTTAATATATATTTCGCCTTCATTGTTATGATATATATTATAGATATATAGATAATCAGTATATTCACTTACTATAGATAATCAGTATATTCACTTACTATAGATAATCAGTATATTCACTTACTATAGATAATCAGTATATTCACTTACTATAGATAATCAGTATATGCACTTACTATAGATAATCAGTATATTCACTTACTATAGATAATCAGTATATTCACTTACTATAGATAATCAGTATATGCACTTACTATAGATAATCAGTATATTCACTTACTATAGATAATCAGTATATTCACTTACTATAGATAATCAGTATATTCACTTACTATAGATAATCAGTATATTCACTTACTATAGATAATCAGTATATTCACTTACTATAGATAATCAGTATATTCACTTACTATAGATAATCAGTATATTCACTTACTATAGATAATCAGTATATTCACTTACTATAGATAATCAGTATATTCACTTACTATAGATAATCAGTATATTCACTTACTATAGATAATCAGTATATTCACTTACTATAGATAATCAGTATATTCACTTACTATAGATAATCAGTATATTCACTTACTATAGATAAGCAGTATATTCACTTACTATAGATAATCAGTATATGCACTTACTATAGATAATCAGTATATTCAATTACTATAGATAATCAGTATATTCACTTACTATAGATAATCAGTATATTCACTTACTATAGATAATCAGTATATTCACTTACTATAGATAATCAGTATATGCACTTACTATAGATAATCAGTATATTCACTTACTATAGATAATCAGTATATTCACTTACTATAGATAATCAGTATATTCACTTACTATAGATAATCAGCATTTACACGATTTTTCCATTTTATCACTCCAGGCTCTGCCCTCTCACTAGGAACTACGTTCGTTTCAATCACAGGAAACGAAGACAGCCATTTCTACCTCGTTCAGTCCCCTGACTTCGGTCCGGTGCGACTCGGTGCCGGAAAGTATGAACGCTCCCTCCTCTCCTGCGTCACTATGTGCGTCAATCAGTTTCACGATTGCTACAGCGTCATGTACAACTCTTTCACTCATCTCTGCACCCCAGGTGGCGCCTCTGACAACACTAACGCGCCACCTACATCAGCGGAGGGCAAGCTGTACAAGCGGATCGTCTGCGATTTCGGCTCTGGGGAATTCAGCGTAGTGGCTCACGGCAACGAGGCTGTGTGCATAGGCGTCTTCTTGGATTGGGTCAACTACACAACTGCCGACGCTGCGTGCAAGGAGAAAGACTCACATCTCATGACGGTGAGGTCCCTCGACCGATTAGCGATCATTCAGAATATTTCCAATACCACTGGCGAGTACTTCTGGCTGGGATGTAATGACGTAGTGGAGGAGGGTACTTTTGTGTGGACGGACAACGGCCAGGTGGTCACGGACGATGAAAAACTCAAGTATTTTGCTGAAGGGGAGCCTAACGACCTGGGCGGTGATGAAGACTGCTGTCAGTTCTTATTGGACATGGTAATGTTAAATGATGCTTTTTGTCCGGATGAATATGTTTACGTATGTGAAAGGCGTTGGACCTGGTGTTAAGCTGTGAGATTTAAACATTGTCACCACAGTCGATATATCAACCATGCAGTTTTTATTGCGGTCTTACAATTTCTTTGTGGCTATTATGCGGATTTTCGTTGGCTCCTTTGTTGTTTCTAATAATTTGTATTTAATTTATTTGTGAAAGGGGACACCGAAACTATGTTAAATAATGAAAATAAAACGAATCAGAACATTGTTCTTGTTGTTACAAACCGTTATTGTTATAAAGATTAAATATGTTTTGAAATAAACAATACGTAGCAGGAGACTGATATATAAAAATATGCTGAGACTGATACATAAAAATATGCTGAGACTGATATATGAAAATATGCTGAGACTTATATATAAAAATATGCAAGAAAAAACGATACCAAAGCTGGTGACACTAAAATTTATTTATCAATAAATTTCTATACAAATACAAATTGAAGTACAGAAACAAGAAGTGTACCAACTTACAGCAAGTGGGAAAAGGGGGCATAATCCTCAAAAAAAAATGGTAATGAATTCACTCAGTAATACAAACGTCTCATATGTCAATCTATAAGTCTCGCTAAGTCTATCTCTCTGTACGTCTAGGTAAGTCTATCTCTCTGTACGTCCAGGTAAGTCTATCTCTCTGTACGTCCAGGTAAGTATATCTCTCTGTGCGTCCAGTAAGTCTATCTCTCTGTACGTCCAGTCTCAATTTAAATACGTACAATAGTCTCAATGTAAATACGTACAACGGTCTCAATTTAAATACGTACGATAGTCTCAATTTAAATACGTACAATAGTCTCGATTTAAATATGTACAATAGTCTCAATTTAAATACGTACAATAGTCTCAATTTAAATATGTACAATAGTCTCAATTTAAATACGTACAATAGTCTCAATTTAAATACGTACAATAGTCTCAATCTAAATACGTACAATAGTCTCAATTTAAATACGTACAATAGTCTCAATTTAAATACGTACAATAGTCTCAATCTAAATACGTACAATAGTCTCAATCTAAATACGTACAATAGTCTCAATCTAAATACGTACAATAGTCTCAATCTAAATACGTACAATAGTCTCAATCTAAATACCTACAATAGTCTCAATCTAAATACGTACAATAGTCTCAATTTAAATACGTACAAGCAGTTTTATTTTATCAGATTCTACATTGATTCGGTTTCCGTAAAATATGCTAAAGTCCCTATCAATGTTTTTTTACAGAATTGCATGTAGAAATCGAATTTGCTTTCTTTTTTTTGGTACACTTTAGAGAAATGTTATTTGTACACTACTTTGGGCCGGGATTTGTTGGGTGTGGCGGTGGGGGTGGGCAGATTTCATATCTTCTGATATATGTTGTATAAATACCAGAATGTTTAGACAACAATATACGACTCTACGTGAATCTAGACCCGTTTAGATATGTATCCCCTTCATAGTCCATAATGAAATATCGGTGGATTTCAGAGTAACAATATCTACTGTCGTCTCGGCCAGGCCAGAGTGAAACTGATCCAGAAAGTTCAATCAATTAAAAGTCTGGCCCTCGAGACATCTCCAGCCCATTTTAATGGAACACATTTTAACTCACTGATTTTAATAGGGCACCTCTATTTAAAGCAATCCATGCATTAGCTCTGTTTGAAATAATATGTATATAGCTCTTATAAGAAAAAAAGAATGTAGGGCCCCTGTCTCAAAACAGAATATTTTAAAATGGTTGTAATAACTGAGAAACCTTGCGGGCGTGCGCATAACAACTCAACAACGTTTTATCGCAATCATATAAAAGTTAAAAAAGCGCATACGGAAATTATATTTAAATAGCTATTATAAGAAAAGAAAAGAATTTAGGGCCAACGGGCCTAAACTGAATATTTAAAAAGGGTTGTCATGACTTAGAAAAGTACTCGGGCTTGTGGACAACAACTCACAAAAGTTTAATCGCAATCGCATAAATGGTATAGGAGCGCCACGGTTTGAATTTATATTTATTTAGCTCATAAAGACAGGGTTTGGTATGCTGCTTTATGGGCCACAATGAGACACTACAACATCAACACAAACTTAACCAGAATGATAAGCAGCCTCTATGATGAGGCCACCAGTGCAGTCTTCTTCAACAATAACATCGGAGAATGGTTCAAGACCACGGTTGGAGTACGACAAGGCTGCTTGCTCTCCTCCACCCTGTTCAACATCTTCTTAGAGAGAATTATGTCAGATGCACTGGAAACGCATGTAGGGTCAGTCAGCATTGGTGGCTAAACAATCACCAACCTACGCTTTGCGGGTGATATAGAAGGACTGGCTGGAAGCCAAAATGGAAGCTAGCCAACATAGTAAAGAGTCTCGACAAGACTTCGACGTCCTTTGGCATGCAAATCAGTGCACAAGAGCACTAAAGAGGCTCAAGAAAATATGGAAATACAAAAATATAGCTCCCAACACCAAAATCAAACTGATGCACTCATTAATCCTCTCCATCTTCTTATATGCCTGTGAGTCCTGGACATTAACAGCAGAACTTGAAAGGAAAATAAAGGCGGTGGAGACGAGATGTTTCAGGGGCATTATTTGCATCCGCTATAGAGACCATATCACAAATTATCAAGTGAAAGAAAGGATTCGTCAGGCAACTGGGCATTACGATGACCTCCTGGTGTCTGTAAAAAAGCGCAAACGTGAATGGTATGGCCACGTGACCAGAAGACAAGGGCTCGCCAAAGAAATCTTGCAGGGCACTGCTAGAGGAGGAAGAAGAAGAGAAAGACATAGAAAAAGATGTGCAGATAATATCAAAGAATGGACGGGATTACAACTAGGCCATGCTATGCATAGGGCAGGAGACCGAGAGGAATGGAGAAGGATCTGTTGCGCCCCAACGGTCGAAGGACTACGAGACATGATGATGATGAGCTCATATTAGAAAAAACGAACATAGGACTCTTGGCTCAAAACGGAATATTTTAAGATGGTTGTAAAAATTCAAAAACCTTTGCGGGCGTGTGCATAACTTCTCACCAAAGTTTTTGTGCATTCGAATAAATGGTATAAGAGCGAATACGGAAATTAATTTTTACAAAGCTCATATAAGAATAAAAAAAGAATTTAGGGCCAACGGCCAAAAACGGAATATTTTAAAAGGGTTGTAATGAACCAGGAACATCAGCGGGCGTGTGGACTACCACTCACCAAAGTTTAATCGCAATCGCATGAATGATGTAGGAGCGCATATCGAACATACACACATTCATTTATAAATATTATTATATATTACGCAAAACTTTGTTTGTTATGTTTTTGTTTAATTAAAAATTGATCTGGACAATAGTCTTGCTTTTGATGTCCCAAATTTCAATTGAGTCCTAAAAACATTTTTTTTCTACAATGTAGGATAATCTTATCAAGTCGCAATATAGGAGTTCAGCTACCTGGACCTGGTCAGCGGTGTAAATAATGCCACCTCGGTACCAGCCGAGAATAAGTCCACGAAAATATATGCAGTTTGCTTAATATTCCTCCCCTCTATATAAAGAAATACGTGACCTCCTAGGAACGGACCGTACGTTCCCCACCCCCCACTACACCCTTTTAATTCGCCAGTGGCAATGTTGCGACGGTTTGAATAGCTTCTCGAGATATTTCAAAGTTTAAAAAAAATAATGATTAGAGCACAAGCATAAAACCGTGCTTCGTGTGTTTGGCTGATACAATGTGTTCGTTTCAGTGTTGAACTTTCTATAAGCAAACAACTTTGTCAAACAAGAAGACAAACGTGTTTGTTTTTTTCCCATACATATTTACTTTTAGTCAAATTTAGTTTTGTTAGTGTGTGGGTTTTGTAAGTGCGTGAGTTTTGTAAGTGTGTGAGTTTTGTAAGTGACTTTTGTAAGTGTGTGCGTTTTGTAAGTATGAAATAGTTCATTTAGAGAACATCCAAACTTTGACTTAACATAAATTCAATGGTAAATTTCTTTTTTTTCCCTTCCTTTTTTAATGAGTCGGTCATTTAATTTAATATATAGCCTTTCATCAATAAAACTCTGAAAAAAATCCAGGGAAAAAAATCCGATCGCTGAGAATTTGCCAAGATTAGAGGTGACGTATCTTTTCCCGTCAGGTGACCACACGTTCGGCTCGTGATATCTCGCTTTGTGTCTTGCCAAGGTCGGGAACATCGGTGGAACAATCAGAGCGCGCAAGGCCAAGAGACTCGCAAGGGGAGATTTTGAAGTGACTACCCAAGTATTGCAGTACTCCTGGGGGAACCTTAAAAAAATTAATTGAAATATCTATATGTATAACAATAAATTTTTTTTTTAAATTCTGGTTGCCCCTCTCGCAGAATAAATCTTTTTTTTTTTAAATTAGGATTATTTACTGGATTGTACACTTCAGCTGATAGTGTTGCATGATGATGGTCTGACTCAGAAATTTCAAACATTAAATGTTGTTTCCATCTACTGTCAACATATAACAAAATCATTCATGTTCCAAATGACGCTGAATAAGCAAACCATGTTGATATATTTGTTTACATTGTTATTTACAACATTAAACAATTAGATTTTTATTCGGGTTTCTATTAAATGCTAGCCCGCCTTTCTAAAACCTACTGGATGTTTTCCAAAAATAAAACTTAGTACTCTTTTCTTTTCCCACAAATTTCCCCCCCACACACACTTTTACACACACACACAAATATACACACACATACACACACACTCATAATTTTTATATTTCTTTACACTTTATTTTTATTGTTAATCAATTTACCTCAAAGTAGCAATATTTGAGAACCGTTTAGTTTAATCTCGATCAAAACATTTATTTTGTTAAAGTACCTTTCGTGACGTAGTTCCCTGTAGAGCAGTGGTTCTTAACCTTCCTTATGCTGCGACCCTTTAATAACGTTCTTTGTGTAGCGGCGACCCCCCAACCACAAAATAATTTTCGTTATTACCTCATAATTGTATAGTATATGTGTTTTCCAATGGTCTTAGGCGACCCCTGGGAAAGGGTCATTCGACCCCCAAAGGGGTCGCGACCCACAGGTTGAGAACCACAGCTGTAGAGATAAAGACGATCATAATGATATGTTTGCAATCGATTCCGTTGCAATGAAGGGGAAGTTAAGGTAAACAAAGGGGTGGAGCTGCAGTCCAGTATATCCAGTTTGAAATCTTATTTCTGGAATCAGTTGACGGTATTATAAAAACGGATTCGACTTCAGATAAATCATTGTTTTTTTAAAAGAATCTCCGAAAACGGAACATGAAACTGTATATGTTATTCTGTTATGAGATGGTGTTACAACGTTGTCAAGATCATACATTTATGGTACATCACGATATGTGGTGCAGTTGAGTGGGAAATTATTATTCAAAGTCTCATGCATTTTGTTTTCTTACTGCGCAGAACTGACACGATCTGAAATACTTTGTACTATTTCCTAAAGAGCCGGCATTTCAGAGCAGTGGCAACTTTTGAAGGCGTTAAAAGACATAATGACAGACGTTTATGATGGAAGGTTACATACAAACATTGTGATTGGGATCATCATCCTGCAAGGTGCAAATGCTTAGTCTATTGTTGTTTCGACCCGCTTCAGATGAGCTTTCAAACTATATTTTTTCTTATAAAGACAAAATCATGTGACGTAATGAATGGAACTCTCCTACGTAACTGAAAGGACGTGAATATCTGCTGAACATTCACACCAATCTTGTGACGTCATGAATGGAACTCTCCTACGTAACTGAAAGGACGTGAATATCCGCTGCACACTTCACCCAAAAATCGTGTGACGTCATGAATGGAGCTCTCCTACGCGACTGAAAGTGCGTGAATATCTGCTGCACACTCTACCACAATCTTGTGACGTCATAAATACAAGTATCTGGCCGCGCCCGACGCAGCTCTTCCAAGATGACCCAAGGGCGACAAATACGGGGCGAACTACTCGTGTTGCTTTTAGGTAAATCCTTTTTAATAACTCAACCTAAGGAAGTGTATGCAGTGGCGTAGGAAGTGGGGTGCGGAGGAAAAAAAAAGGGGGGGGGGTCCGCAGAGGTGGTTTTTTTAAAAATGTATTTTCACATAAAACTATATATATATATATTGGCAAAAACGGTATATCGGGATGTTTTATTAATATCTCAATGAGATTGGCCAGACTGTGTGCCCGGATGTTCTATTAATAGATTTCCGCCATTAAATGACAAACCCTATTGGGCAGAGAATGCCTCTTTACTGTGATGGGTAAACACTGAGAAAAGAAAGTTGTTTAATTCTTGTAAGTGTATGGCGTAATGACTCTATCTTGATTTGATGTGTTTTTTTTCTTCTTAATGCTTTGTTAATTTGCTTCATTAATTTGTTGTTGTTTTTTTATTGCTTTTCTATTTTTTTTTTTTTGTTTTTTTTTAATTCTTCTAAGTGCTATATTAATTTGTTTCATTTTTTTTATTCTTCTAAGTGCTATATTAATTTGTTTCATTTTTTTTTATTCTTCTAAGTGCTATATTAATTTGTTTCATTTTTTTTTATTCTTCTAAGTGCTATATTAATTTGTTTCATTTTTTTTTATTCTTCTAAGTGCTATATTAATTTGTTTCATTTTTTTTTATTCTTCTAAGTGCTATATTAATTTGTTTCATTTTTTTTATTCTTCTAAGTGCTATATTAGTTTGTTTCATTTTTTTTTGTTCTTCTAAGTGCTATATTAATTTGTTTCATTTTTTTTATTCTTCTAAGTGCTATATTAGTTTGTTTCATTTTTTTTTGTTCTTCTAAGTGCTATATTAATTTGTTTAATTTTTTTTTTATTTCATTTCATTTTTTTTTTTTGCGCGCGGTTTTTACTTTCCTGGTGTCGGTTAAAAAATTGTGATTTAAAAATCTATGCTCTAGGCAGAGAATTTTATATTTTGACAGAATGTTATATTGTGACAGAAGTTATATTGTGAAAGAACGTTACATTTTGACAGAACTTTATATTGTGACAGGACGTTATATTGTGACAGGACCTTATATTGTGACAGGACGTTACATTGTGACAGGACGTTACATTGTGACAGGACGTTACATTGTGACAGGACGTTATATTGTGACAGGACGTTATATTGTGACAGGACGTTATATTGTGACAGGACGTTATATTGTGACAGGACGTTATATTGTGACAGGACGTTATATTGTGACAGGACGTTATATTGTGGCAGGACGTTATATTGTGGCAGAACGTTATATTGTGACAGAACGTTATATTGTTAAGCCATTAAAATTCGCGTGTCACTGCCGTCGTTCAAGACCGCATGACGTGTGCAGCTTGTGTCGCGTGAGAAAACGTTCATCTTCGCTCTTAAACAACATTTGAAATGCAAAAACCGATATAGACGTTAACAATAATTTTTAGATTAACGGCCTTAAGGAAACTATCCATTCTAACATATGCATTACTATTGCAATAACGTTGGATAGGCGGAGTAGAGGCGTCCAGTGTCTATTCGTTTTATTTATCCCCCCTTGTTCATAATTCAATGAGTAAATTATTTCTAAATGATGGCGGGTGAGGGGGGTGGGGGGTCAAAACAATTGTTGCATAACTTGAGCATAAATAAAACATAAAATTTAAATTCCATAAGATCAAGGATAGCCAATAAACTAACGGCAGTGGTTGCCCTTTGCGCCAACAGGTGTAGCGTCCCCTGACTGTTTGAAAGATGGCTGTAATACATTCGACATTTTCTAAAAAAAATCATTTTATTTCATTGAACAAAATTTGTTGGTGATGCAAAAATCTTCAAACAAAATCCTTGTCAGTGATCCCCTTTTGAATTACGTACACGTGCATTGCATGTTCTTTGAACCTGGTGTCAGATTCGACCTTGACCTTCACGGGGGTTGGGGGGGGATGTTTGGACGGGACGGGTCAATACCTTTGTAACGTTTATCATCTAAGAAAAAGATGGCGAGTTAGAAGAGTCGCCGGGTAAAGAGATAACATAGTTAATGTTAGTCGAGTGAACAAAAATCAATGAGAGCAGGTTCGAGGATAAACGTTTGTGACCAAAATAACTTAACACCGAGAAGATAAGAAAGTAAAAGGTGACCAGTTTACCCAAACACAATGAGACGCTAGATAATAGAAAACCAAAAACAGTGTTTCTGCACATTGCACTATGAGAGAACTTTCGTAATGCCACAAAAGCAAAAACTGCTGAGTCACGGAGGAAAGTTTCCTCGACACACGCTCAAAAAACGATCTGTTACGTACTGTTATCCGTATGGAGAAATTAACCTCATAGTTAAGTACATGGCTCGATCTAAAACAGTACACTACAAAAGACGATACCACATGTTAAATAAAACAACAAAGAATACGATACTCAAACCAGGACTAATTACAATCATTGATTAAATGTTAATATCTTAATGATAAATTATAAAATCAAAAGAAACTTAATTAAAGCTTACAGAACAATGACTTGCTTGTACCGGTACAATATTGAAAAATACACAATGAAGATGTACATTGAGGAAAAGGAATATACACACAAACAGTGAACAAATCTCTTGTCTCGTAGAAAAATAACACAAACTTAAAATATCTCGTGATAAAATGATAGCCAAAATCATATAAACACGTTCCTGTCACCCTAAAAGCGCTGCCGAACTTGGGGTCAGCTAGAGTTCACAGCACGGGGATATATGACGTAAACACGTCGTCTACATAACACGAACACTTGCGTTTAATCTATTTTCCCGTCTTGTAGTGACACATCCATAAAATTATTTTCGTTGCTACTTCATAAATTGACTACGTCTAAAATATGACCTTTTATTATTATTATCTTTTTATTTATAATGGACTTCATTGTTTATTGTGCCTTATATATTCACTTACTATAGATAATCAGTATATACACGATTTTCCATTTTTATCACTTCAGGCTCTGTCCTCTCACTAGGAACTACGCTCGTTTCAATCACCGGAAATGAAGGCAGCCATTTCTACCTCGTTCAGTCCCCTGACTTCGGTCCGGTGCGACTCGGCGCCGGCAGGTATGAACGCTCCCTCGTCTGCTGCGTCACTATGTGTTTAAACCAGTTTCACTATTGCTACAGCGTCATGTACAACTCTTTCACTCATATCTGCACCCCAGGTGGCGCCTCTGACAACACTCACGCGCCCCCTACACCAGCGGAGGGCAAGCTGTACAAGCGGATCGCCTGCGATTTCGGCTCTGGGGAATTCAGCGTCACAGCTCACGGCAACGAGGCTGTTTGCATAGGCGTCTTCTTGGATCGGGCAGACTACAAAACTGCCGACGCGTCGTGCAAGGAGAAAGACTCACATCTCATGACGCTGAAGTCCCTCGACCGATTAGCGATCATGCAGAATATTTCCGACAACACCGGCGAGTACTTCTGGCTGGGATGTAATGACATAGTGGAAGAAGGGACTTTAGTGTGGGCGGACAACGGCCAGATGGTCACGGACGAAGAAAAACTCAAGTATTTTGCTGACGGGGAGCCTAACGACCCGGGTGGCGATCAAGACTGCTGTCAGTTCTCTAATGACATGATGATGTTAAATGATGATGACTGTGGAGATCCAGTATATTATGTTTGTGAAAGGCGATGGGCCTGATGTCAAACTGAGATTTAAACACTGGCACCACGGTTTTCATTGTGGTGGGGTACACATTCTTTGTTGACATAATAATTTTTTCCCCGTTGTTTGAAAGTGCTGTTTTGATTTCTATGTGACAGAAAAAAGACAACAAACTAAATTAAAGAATTAACTTTTTTTTTAAAATATTGTTTATTTTTTATTTTCAATTGAATTCGATTAGCGAAATTCTTTAAACTACACTAGAAGATACGAACAATCCTGCACTAGAAGATATAAACAGTGCTGCACTAGAAGATATGAACAATACTGCACTAGAATATATGAACAAGACTGCACAAGAATATATCAACAATACTGCACTAGAAGATATGAACAATACTGCACAAGATTATATGAACAATACTGCACTACTAAAGACTTTCAACCTGCTATAATGAAGTCTCCAGACCTTAAAAAACAATTTTTTTACGATGTAAATTAATTGAGTTTTGATGTATTGTATCCTCAAAACAAATGACAATTGTTCACGCATTTGAAATGTACAATTAGAAAAACTAAATCAGACTATACATATTTGTAAAGAAGCAATTTATGTATACATTTATACGTTTATAAAATCATTGGTGTTTGATAGATTTTTCTTAATGTTATATATTTCTAGTCTACCCCAGTGGTCGGAAAATCGCGCCTCGCAAGCTGAGTGCGGCTGGGCCAGTCGGCCACAAATCGGTTTTGACTCCGAAAAAATGGTTCTTGACAAGCTTTTGACAAGAAATTAGTTCTTTAAAAAATTGTACTTGTCTTGCTGCTGATTTTTGGCTCTTTTGACTAAAGAGTTTGTCGACCATCGGTCTACACAACATGTTTGCCCACTTCCGAAATACAAAGAAAAACTATAAAAACATTTTTTTTAATTTAAATAAAAAATATTTCATTTTAAATATCTGCAAAATTAAAGGATTTTAATGTATTTTTATCTTTGTTAGAAATTAAACCAACATTTTGCCCCGCTATTAACTACGTCATAGTAATATCTTGAAGCACGGCATTCCTACATGTAAAGAAGAGTCTCTAAACCAATTTTTAAATCATTTATATTAACTTTGCTTTTATTCGTGATTGGCTGGCTGGTTGGGACAAATCTTCCGACGGCTGACTGGCCCACTTCCCTTTAACCTACCGAGCTGAAACTTGGCACATAGGCTCGTTGCCGATGACAATATAGTTTATTAAATTTTCATTAAATTTTCATTAAATTGATTCGATTTCGGTAAATAAACGCAAAATTCACATTTCAATTTTTTTTTAAAAATCCCATTTAGAAATAAGAATTTAATAAAATTCGCCTAGTTAAACAAATTTGTTTTCTGTTTGATGCACTTTTGAGAAATTTTATTTTTCCACTACTTTGGGCCCCGACTTCATATGTCCTGATGAAATAAGCTGTATAAATACCAATAGGTTTAGACAACAATATGTGAATCTAGACCAATTTTTATATGGAGACACTTTATAGTCCATAATGAAGTATCAGTTGATTGAAGAGTAATTTTATATACTCTATTGTGGACAAGTGTTACATTTTCCAAAAGTTCGATCATTTACATGGCTGGCTCTCCAGCATTTTTCAACCGATATAAATGGGGCAAATGTTAAATTTTAACTGACTGTTTTTAAGAGGGCCCATTTTCAAGGCATACCTGAAATGGTACCTAATGAAATGGGCCTCCACCGGACCCCCTCTTTTAAATTTAATGAAAAAGTGGTTATAGTGGTGGAATATTTGTAATTAGATCATTTTGCTGTCGAAAATGTATGACGTAGAAGGTTCATGTTTGATAACATTGTCGTCGAGCAGCGGGATGGGGGTATAATATCAAGTTTGGTATTTCCAGAGAGTTCTATATATTTACAGTATGTTCTCTATTTTCCACAAGTTTATATTGTTACACAAGTCTATATTTGTACATAAATCTATATTTGTACACAAGTTTATATCTTAACACAAGTCTACATATTTCCATAATTTTCTATTTTAACACAAGTTTATATTTTTCCACTAATCTATATTTTTCCACAAGTCTATATTTTGGCAAGTTTAATCACTTCAAGCTAATCTGTTTTTAATTGTCAATGATTTTTTTTCAGCTCCAATTTTTTTTTTTTTTTTGCATCTTCTCAAAAAGATTCATTTTATGAATTTTTTAGAGGGAGTGGGGGGTCGAAAAATTTACTTAAGTCATTAAACTTAAGAAGTTGGACTCTCTTTAAAAAATTTAGTCAATGATAATGAAAAGAAATGGGGGGGGGGGGCGGGGGGGTCGTGTAGGAGTGAGGTGTGGGGCAAGCTGGTCGGGTTTAGAGAGGAGTGGAGATCACGTCAGGGGTGTGGGGCAGAACTATTTGTGGGAGGGGGGTAGGAGTCAAGTGACAGAATTAAAAACTTGAAGACTTCTAAGAAAGATGTTCACTGGCCCACATATCACTGGTAAGAGGTGGTCCTTGGAACATTAGCGGTTAAGAACCACCCCCCCCCCACTCTCTTAGAACTTTCCCTGTCGCCTCGAAATATAAGGATGGTCAGTTGTTTCATTGGGGGTTGGGCGTGCTTATGGTGTGGTGTCTTTTAAACGACTCGGTTTCATAGTTTTATATGATAGCCATTTCTAAGGTTCACGTTGTTGATAGGTTCGATTTATTTCAGTCATTAACTTAATATCACGCTTTAAGAGGGTGATTTTTTTAAGTTGCAGTTCGAGGCTAGATAATAAAAGGGACCCTACCTGTCGGCATTGTAGTCTGGCCCCGGAAACACTAGCGCATCTGTTGACCGAGTGTCCATCACTGGATGTTTCGTGGGAAGCCAGGAGCGGCGGGAGAGCACTATGTGAGGAAAATGTCATACATGGCTCAGCTCAGCAGATGGAGCTGGTAGCCAATGTAATATCTGGGGACATGAGAGAGTATTCTCTGAACCTCGCCAGAATATGTGTGCGTTGGTTAGCAGCAGTCCGACATTTTTTTTTTTTTTGGAGACTTCAGTCAGAAAGAAATGTGCGCATTTAATTTAATAAAGAAATGAAAGAAAGAAAGGGGGGGGGGGGCATTTGGAATGATGGAAAAAGATGTATCATTTTATGACTCTATACTTCAATAGCATCTTTGTTGAAAAATATATTTTTTTGTTTTGGGACTTGTCTTATAATGTGTGTGATCTAAAATGCTATTCGCGCGTTTTTAACGACTTCATTTACAAACAAAAAAAAATAATCTAGAATGTTCTATAAAGTTATATATTGTTCTACGGGGATATATAATGGAATCTAAAAGCTTATTGAAATTTTATTTTAGTTCTATACTTTCATGGGTATTTTCTGTAAACAGACCCTTCTTAATCCTAACGGGAACAAAACCCTAATGGGAACATGATCCCAAGGAGGAAGAGGATCCTAAAAGTGAATTAGTAAACTCAGGGCCGGCCTTAGGCCAATGCAACCTATGCGGCCGCAGTGGGCCCCGAACTTTCATAGGCCCCGCGCTAATTCTAGGTGTAAATTATTAAATTAAACCATTCTAACTTATAATCAAGTATAGGTCAGCGTGTTGATTCTGTTGTTATGTTTTTACTGCGTTCTTTAATTTTTTGGTTTACTTGAGGTCAACAATTCACGAAGATAGAGTGAACAATTTGGCAATTCTTGCTATTGAGCGTGATCTATGTAGGAAACGGAATTTTGATGATATACTTTATGACTTCCCTACACGCAAGGCTCGTAAAGTAAAGTTAATTTGATCGTGATTTTGTACTTAGTAAAGACGAGTTTATTTTCTAATACAAAATCTTAAATTTAACTTATTATCCTTATCCCTACCCATACTGGGCCCCGCGCAATTCGTTTCGCATAGGGCCCCGCAATTGTTAGGGCCGGCCCTGAGTAAACTGGAACCCACCGGTAACACTATCTCATCGAGTGACGGGATCAAACAGGGATCCTATCGGCAAACAGGATCCCATCTAAGGAGAGTATCCCACCGGGATACGGGATACTAACGGGATCGGGATACGGGATACTAAAGGGATCGGGATCCAACCTGAATTAAGGAAAAATTGAAAAATGGTATCCTACTTGGAAATGAGATTCCATCGCAATCACACAGGATATGTGATCCCAATGGGATCGGGATACCATTTGGAAATGGGACCCTAATCGGGATCGGTAAACCAATTGGGGTCGGTATCCCAAAGGGATACCATTTAGAAACGAGATCCCAATCGGGATCCCAACGGGGTCGACATCCAAATGGGATCCCCATGGGATTAAATCTTAATAGGCTTGGGATCCCATGGGGATAGGTATCTCAATGGGATCAGCATACCACCCGGAGGAGAATACCGACGGGATCGGGATCCCATCGGAAGAGGGATCCATAGAGATCAATAACACACCGGAATCAGGATCCCATCGGTATCGGGATACCCACGGGATAGGGATACCAATGGGATCGGGAGGCAGTCCCAGGAAACGTCGGGTATATTGGCGAGTATATATATTATATATATCATTATCCAGAAGGAACTCTTACGGGGTTATGAACTTTCTATAACATTACGTTTGGGGCCAGGGGCCCCGAATTCATCTTTTTTCCTTATATGAGCTATATAACTAAAAGTAACAACAAATACTCGTACATGAATGGAAGGAATTTGACCAAACTTGGGGACAAATGTTATATTTTAACTCTTTAATTTATCTGACTTTTAAAGGGCCCTTATTGCAGGCAAAACTAATTCGGTACAATTATGAAATGGGCCCTGCCCTGGGCCCCTCTTTTAACGTAAATGTACTTTAGTTATAATAGTGCATTTAGGTGTTTAATTTTTCGTATTAAAAAATATAAATAAGGGTGCGTCCGTTAATTATGTCAAGAAAATGGGGGGTGGGGTGAAAATTTTTGACAGTTGTTGACAAGGGGGAGTGGGGTAGATTAGTTGACGTGTAAATAGTCAAATAGTGTCTGTCTGTGCACTGCAGATGGCTGGTGAGATTGTTAGCACAATTTGTTAGCGCAAGAGAAGTCAAAAGTTGACCTCTCTTCACCTGTAGATTCTGTTCGTCGCAAATGACTAGGGCGGTATGTTTGCGAATATGTTGCAGGTATGGAACAAGGAAAAGGTTCAAGTGTCATGCGCAGTCAAGATAACTGCTATTGATAGAGTAGAAATACGATATTTTGAGAATTAGGGGAAAGTAAAGTGAGTAACAATAATAACATCGCTGCTTGAACGGATTTGCAAAATCTGTAACGTCGATTTCGCTTCACAAGTCATATTGAAAAAGCATGTTCAACAGCACCGACAATGCCCCCTTGAGCATAAGAAATTAGCACCTGTTGCTAAAAAAAGGTTTTGACCAATGCGAGTAGCTGCAAGGAGATAGAATTAGTTTATGGCAATTATTGCTCACACCGACAATGCTTCTAATTGAAGTGCTGAATGGTTAGATGGAGATGATGTCGACTTGTCTGGGTTATATTTACTGTTGGATTTACAGTTCCGCAAGATGAAATGATAATTCAGCTTCTAAAGACTATGCCCATCAGGGGCGTCATTTCAGGGGTTTTTTTTCAGGAGGGGATTTGGTGGGGGGACCCAAACTTGGTCGGCCGTCTGTTAGTTCAAAAATAGGGTTTGTATTATCATCAATCTCAAGTATCAAACAATAGCAGGTTAAGCGGTGACGACATAAGATAGTATTCAATTCTTGATCTAAATCTATGATGATTGAAAAAAAATCATGTTTAGTCTTGCTTCATGGAATGTGCCCGCAGGGCTATTTGAATTTTTTGTACACCCAAAAACAATTATCAGAGATGCTTATATAAAAATTTTTCAATATTTTTTTTTAAGTTGCGTAATGACCAATATTTACAGTAAAACGTGTACATCAAATGACTATAGTATCAATGTCCTATTAACAACAACAACAAAAAAGAGTGACGTTAGAATGCCAACTTTCATCAACCGGGCGGTTTAAAAAAAAAAGAGCAAACAATATTTCTAAAGCAGTGGTTCTCAACCTTCCTGATGCCACGACCCTTTAATGCAGTTCCTCATGTTGTGGCAACCCCCAACCACAAAATTATGTTCGTTGATACGTCATAACTGTAGAGCATATGTGTTTTCCGATAATCCTAGGCGACCCCTGTGAACGGGTCATTCGACCCCCAAAGGGGTCGCGATTCACTGGTTGAGAACCTCTGTTCTAAAGAAATATTTATTTCCTATTTCGGGGGAATTCATAAAAAAAAAATTTGAAATGTGTTGCCTACGTAACAAAATTTACTAAACTCAAAAACAATTTTAAGGAAGTTGTAAAATAATTGGAGACAGGTGTTAAATTAACAAAGCATTCAGCACTTGTAGATATACAGCACCTTGTTGACCCAGTGGCGCACCTAGGCTAAATGTCACCCAGTAGCGCACCTAGGATAAATGCCACCCAGTGGCGCATCTAGGCTAAATGTCACCCAGTAGCGCACCTAGGCTAAATGTCACCCAGTGGCGCACCTAGGATAAATGCCACCCAGTGGCGCATCTAGGCTAAATGCCACCCAGTGGCCCACCTAGGCTACATGTCACCCAGTGGCGCAACTAGGCTTCATGTCACCCAGTGGCGCAACTAGGCTAAATCACACCTAGTAGCGCACCTAGGCTAAATGCCACCCAGTAGCGCACCTAGGCTAAATATCACCCAGTAGCGCACCTAGGCTAAATGTCACCCAGTAGCGCACCTAGGCTAAATGTCACCCATTGGTGCACATGGGCTAAATGCCACCCAGTAACGCACCTAGGCTATATACCACCAGTGGCGCACCTAGGCTAAATGCCACCCAGTGGCGTACCTAGGCTAAATGTCACCCATAGGCGCACCTAGGCTAAATGCCACCCAGTGGCGCACCTAGGCTAAATGTCACCCAGTAGCGCATCTAGGCTAAATGTCACCCCGTGGCGCACCTAGGCTAAATGTCATCCAGCGGCGCACCTAGGCTAAATGCCACCCAGTGGCGCACCTAGGCTAAATGCCACCCAGTGTCCCACTTAGGCTAGATGCCACCCAGTGGCGCACCTAGGCTAAATGTCACCCAGTAGCGCTTCTAGGCTAAATGCCACCCAGTGGCGCACCTAGGCTAAATGTCATCCAGCGGCGCACCTAGGCTAAATGTCATCCAGCGGCGCAACTAGGCTAAATGACACCCAAAATAATGATTTAACACACACGCGTGCATTATATAATTTTATAAATAACTCCACTCCCCACACCAAAGTCACCCCTCCCCCACACCAAAATCCCCCTCCCCCACACCAAAGTCCCACCAGGGGCGTCCCGCAGATATTTTTCCCCTCTGTGTTGTCAGTCAGCTCTGCATTCAGTATTTCTGATCTGTACTTTATATAAAATTTATATCAAACTATAACAGTTCATTCAAACTATAAAATTTCAATAAAACATGTACCAGTATATCACGCTTTGTGTGTGTGGGGAAAGGGTTTGGTGTGTGTGTCTTTTGTTGTTTTTTTTTTGTCCTTTTTTTTTGGGGGGGGGGGTGCTTGTTTGGTTTTGTTTCTTTTTTTGTTTTTTTTTCTTTTGCACTTTGCAGTGACAATTGTACCATGTCAATCACGAAGGACACAAAATGTAAATATAAAACAAGATTTAAAAAAATAAATTTTGTCACAAGTCATACGACATCATTTTATTTCATGGACGACCCACGTTTTTGTCTTTAGTCTTATGACTTTATTTTTAGTCATATGACTTTGTTTTTAGTCATATGACTGTTAACGACTCAATGTTTTGGGGAACATTTATTTTTAAACTATTCATTACATTTTTGGAGAAAAAAATAACCTGCTTTTTCTGTTCCTAAGGAATCTTATGTATTGTTTTAATTTGTACTTTTGAGTCTTGGAAGATGTCAAACACACAGAAATTACTGGAACAATGCGTAAGTAGCGTCCAATATTTAAGTGTAAAACATTGGTCGTTGCTTGTTATAGCTAACGAGTAAATGAGGCATAAGGAAACGCTGTATCGAAAACCGGATGTCCCTATCCCTACTTCCCGTTCCTGGGGTATCCGCAGAGGTCGCTCAAGGTTCCGTGGAGGTCGCTGGTGACCTACTAATCACGAAAGGTTGTATTGTCATTGGGGGGGGGGGGGGGGGTAAAAGTAAGTGTTCAAGTAATCAGCTCAACTGGCGATCAGGAAATGGGTCAAAATTAAGATGGCACACTTGACCACACACAAACTAACAAACGGACAGAACAACCTAAGGATAAACGTTTAAAATAGTTCACATATTGGATCAATCCAAAAGGTAATGTTCACAGGCGTAAGACATTGTTTCGTTACAGTTCTCATCATTCAGTAACTCGTTATATTTTATCTGTACACAGTCCTCCTCTCTATCCGGCTCTCCATTCGGTTCCGAATCTGGGAACAGCATGGAAAACTGCTCGTCCGTACACGCACTACCGTCGTCCATCCAGGTAAACGTCCCCTCCACGCCCATGTCGTTCAGGCCTATCCACACATTGGAGTCCCCGGGGAAATCTCTCAGCATCATCAGCTTATCCCAGTTCTTGACCGTCATCAAGAACCCGCCTTTCTGTCGACAGAGGGCGTCGGCCGTGCTGAAGTCGACAGAGTCTTCGAACTTCGCCAAGCACGCGTACGTGGCCCCGTAGTTGTACAAGTTGAAACCTTGGCCGGTGCGACAGTAGGAAGCGTTGGTTCGGATGTACAGAAACCCTTCGGATTTCTTCGGCGCGGGGCTGGTTTCGTTCAGCCAAGAGCCGGGCGTGCAGAGCTTGCTCGTGGAGTTGTACATGAACGACCTGCAGTGCTGTTTGTAGGTGGCGATGCAGGATTCAACGCAGGAGAGTTTATTGTAGGCCCGCCATCCAGGTCCCAGGCGAGCTGGTCCCATCGTTGGAGCTTTGACGGAGGCGAACCGTCGATGGCTTGGACACGGAACGGCAGCATCTAACGTGTGGTCTTGCAGGGCTGAAATTGTGTTAAACACAAACATTTCAATCAAGGTGGGATAACATATATTGCGATGAACAGCAAGCAGTCGATAAAACTTACCGCAATGAAAGATTCAAAGTGTTTGATTTACATGAGTCCCAGAAGACATTCATTTCCAACAAAAACATATAAATACGATTGGAGAAGGCAAAGTACATTGTAAGAAAATCATGTGCTTTGAAATCCTTTACATTAACTTCGCTTCTGTCCCTGTGTTTCTTTCTGGCTGGGTGTGTGACAAAATCTTCGGACGGCTAATTGAACCATTTCCCGTCAACCTATCGAGCTGAAACTTGGCACATAGACTAGTTGCCGATGACAAAACACTCTGACTAAATGTTCAGTCCCGCCCCTTAACCGGAACCCCCAAATATCAGTTTTTCCTGTTTTTCAAGGGGAAGATGAAGGGAATAAGACGCCACTGATTTCACGAAATAAAACTTCGCTAAATGAGATTCGTGAAAAATATCGCAAGTGCGTTTGGTGCGAAATATTTTCTTTTTTTCTGAATTAGTTTGTGAAATAAATATGCGGTGTCAAAGCTGGTGGGACATAAGAATAGTATTTTAAAATAATGAAAAATGCAAATCAAGGATTTATACGAAAAAAAAATGTTTTTATGGGTTGTTGAAGTTTGCTCTTTCTCTTTCAACTACCAATCTAACACATCATTTGATGATGGCCCCTTAAGACCAGACCCATGGAAAATATCAGGACAACCACACCATTTGATACAGAAAGTGCCAAAATGCAAATTTTATTTGTGACTTAATGTCCAGCCTTAAGAGGATGATCGGCACTCTCTTTTTTAAAATAAAAGATAGACATCTTTGGAAATTGTTTGCGAGTGCGTTCTCTTAAACTTCATTGTAGACCGACCGTGTTCTTAAACATCTGGGGTTGTAAGACTGTGTTCTTTAACATTCATGCCCCGTGTGTGTCTGTGTTCATATTCAAAGAATTGTATGACTTGGGTTTAAAATTTTCCACCCTCATTAATTTCGTAAACACACGACTGTCATATTCCCGATTTAAACCGCAATACGCTGTGAAATAAATCATTGAAATGAAACTTGTTGTTGGCTCGATAGATTTCTTTTGTTTTACTTACTGTGTGCACCGGGTGTAAAGTAACTGTTGTGAATGCCAAGATTTTATAAACATCCAAGTGGGAGAAAACAAGTTAGCTCTTTCGAGTGGGAAAACAAATTAATATTTTATATTTATAAACAAGATTTAAAATATTAACTCAAGCATTTTTTGCGTCACCATCTCACCTTGACTAAGTAACACCATGGCTGTTGTAGTCCACACAATTGATGAAACACCAATAAAAAAATCCCAAAGTTTGAAATGGTGTCTCATCGTTACCAACGGCTGCACTTCAGATAAATAAGATTTAAATATTTGCTGAAGGAAATATATATATATAACTTTTAAAACTTCAATAAGATTGGTCTCAACAGTGTTTGACTAAAGTCAACTTTCTTGGTGCAAATGCACTGGCACTCTGGAACATTTTTCTCAGGCACGGGTTATGTTGGAGGAGGAAGGCGTAGAATATTTAGTACTGAAGGTCTTCCAATGATACGGAAAAACAGTTTTTTTGTTGTTTTTTTTTCAATTATTTCATCTCAAATCTGAATGACAATGAATAACTTATCCAACGCATGATCCTAAGAACGAAAACAATGTCCCCATGGGCTGACCACTGGCTACTGATCGCGTGATCTAGCACAGATCCATTCTCTTAAGCCAGGTTTTTTTTTAACAACAAAAAAAGGTATTCTTATACGGAAATATAAATATATATATTTTTTTTTTATTTTAAATATTTAAAAAATAATATTTAGTTGTTCAAATACGAAAACAAAATCGTAAAACTTATTTGAATAAGCTAAAACCACACACTATTTTTAGAATTCTATGGAGTAATCGGTAACTACCTATTAACAAAAAAAACAAGTTTTTAAAAGAATCATCCACATCGATATTGTTATTTTATCTTTGTGCAACTACCAAGGTTTTAAACCGTCCAGCTTTCAATCTATTATGTAAGCAGTTGTTTTTGTCTATGTTCTGATTTTATGTATCTGTTTGTATATACTCTCCCTGGACCGCTCATAGAATGTTTTATTGACGTGGGGTAAGACAGGTAAATAGAAACATCTCAAACCCGGGGGGGGGGGGGACAGCTGAACATGGCGTCACATAGCAACCAGGACCATGATCTACCACGGGGTCACCTGCAACTGGCGATAGTTGAAGATAACTTCAAGTGGATTGTTTTGTGGGGGGCGGGAGGGTTGTTGAAGCGGGGACTGTCTCAAATATCAATAGATGCACTTCGTCAATGAGAGTATTAGACCGATTTTATTTTTTTTGTTGTTCTTTTTTTGTATATGTATTTTTCTATTCAAATTGTCATAGCAGTCGATTAGGGTCGTTTCTACACTGGAGTCGATTACGGTCGTTTCTACAAGTTGATGCACTAAGAGTCTTGTGTCTAAATGGTCTGAAACATATCAGAAGAGTATGCCCCCTTTAAGCTTCGTAGTTAAGACACAAAGCTCCAGAGCAAAGAGATATTGCCTCATTATTTCATGTTGATAAGGGCTACGAACGTTGTCTTGGAATTTCCTGCCTGGTTGTACCTGAATCTCCAAACATGGTGATATCCGGGGAAATAAAAATTGCTACCTGTATCTATCTGAATATAGCAGTTCGAATACAAGTAAATATAGTAAATCGAATAAACGTGTAAAATAGTAAAACAAGACCAAAGAACTTAATTTGATAATAAATGTATGCAGATGTTCGTAACATTTCTATGAAAAAAATAGTAAAAGTTATTCTATAAATACATTTAAATAATATTTTTCTAAAAACAATTTTTTTTAATGAAATGGAACAAAGCAAGTTTGCAAATGTTGGCATTTGGGGGGGGGGGGTGTTCGCTTAGATAAAAAAAATGATGTCATAGGTCATACGCGAAAAGAAATTCCTAATATAAATATAAGATATAAACTTCCCGTATCTTTGACCTGTTACTCAAGACACTACATATTACAAAATTTACTTTAACCTTGACTTGACCGCTGTCCGTATGTGTCTATGTGTGTGTGTGTGTGTGTGTCTGTGTGTGTGTATGTGTGGGTGTGCGTGTGTGTGTGCATGTGTGTAAGAGTTGAACTTTTACCAACACCTTTAGGTGCCACATCGTGAATGTCCTACCATTGGTGGTTTAAAAAATCTGGATTAAATATAAGAAAAAATTCGATGACGACCGCCCTTTTCGAGACAAGCAACTGCACTCAATGTGATGACGTCATTCGTACAGATTCCGATGATTTAGCTATACACGTGTAAACGACACAAATGAGAAGCCCAATGTGGCCCTGATGGAGGAGGATGTGAATATGTGTAATTTTATGAGAAATCTCGCTCAGCTGAAAGTAAAGCACGGCCGAATTTTCGGTTTCAGCGCCGAATGTTGCACTACTGATCGTTTTCGGTGTAGTTTCGGTTTCGGGCGAAACAGAATAGCTAACTTTCGTTTGATTTTCGGTTCCGGCCGAAAGTGATGTAGGCTTTCGGCCGTCTACCAGAAGTAAGGCTGTCGTTTGATTTTCGGTTCCGGCCGAATGTGATGTAGGCTTTCGGCCGTCCACCAGAAGTCAGGCTGTCACTCTATGACTATGTGTCTGTCGGCTGGCAATCCGATAATGATTGTTGATTATTTTGCGCTCTTGGTATAATGTATGTATCATCCTCAGCTGAGAGTTGCAAGGTGACTTATTTATTCCAATACTTTCAAAAATATAATTACACTTAGGCTTAGGTCAGCGGTTCTCAACCTGTGGTTCGCGACCCCTTTGGGGGTCGCACGACCCTTTCCTAGGGCTCGCCAAAGACCACCAGAAAACACACATGCTCTACAGTTATGAAGTAGCGAGGAAAATAATTTTGTGGCTGGGGGTCGCCACAACATGAGGAACTGTATTAAAGGGTCGCGGCCTTAGCAAGGTTGAGAACCACTGGCTTAGGTAAAGTTGTTGTTTGGTGTTTTTTTAACGACTTTGTGAACAAAAAAGTAAGGGATGGTAATATATTTTTTTTAAAATAAAATTTGGGAACCCTTGGTTTATTCAGTTCAATCGTGCTTCTCGTTCCTATTGATTTAGCATTGTCATGTTCATAAACATTGTCACAGCCAAAGGTGAATAATGCGGAAGGAAATTGGCTTCTGAACAACAACAGTCGTTTGTTTAACTTCTATTACTAACCCATTAACGCTGAACGAATCGCCCATTACCGACTCTCACATGCAAGTGTGGGTTAACATTTTATTGCATCATTGTTCAACGACTTAGTTTTTAACTGTTTGTCACAGATATATATATATATATATTTAGGTTTCGGCCAAAAGTCGCTTTTGGTTTCTGTTTCGTTGTTGTTTTTTAACTTTCGATTTGGATTCGGTATCGGCCGAAACCTAGAAAATCACATTCGGTGATAATTTGATAGAGCGTGTTGTCGTCGGCATCGAGGCTCTGTGCCAAGTTGCAGCTCGATATGTTGACGGGAAGTGGGCCCATCAGACATCCAAAGATTGTGCTACCCAGCCAGTCAGTCAGTCAGAAACAAACAGAAGGGAAGTTAATAATAAAGATTTTAAAAAACGAAGCAATCTAAATACTTTCGGATTTCTATTATTTTGCGGAAATCGAAATATGATAAATAATAAAACAAACCTGCTTTTAATTTAAGTATATGTTTAAGCATTATTATAAATTAGAAATACATTTAAAATAACAATTAAATATCTATATAAGCATTATATCAGAATTTGAAAGTCATTTTATTCTTTTTTACTACAATAAATAATATTCAACGCATTACTATTATTAGTTCCTAGACATCTGTATCGGGAAAACCCAAAGATCTGTTGTTTTTAATCATATTTTAATGTGTTGTTAATAATGCGAAATTAAATTTAAATTTTTGTTATCCACATGTCTTCAAACAATATCAAATTAAAACTTAGGTTCACATCTTCTAGTTTTTAACATACTTATATTAAATTTTACTGTATCTTCTGTTTCAAATGCAATAAAATAAAAAAGATCGCTGGTGTCACAAATTAAAATCAATTATTAAGTTTAGAGATGCAAAAATCCTGATCTAAGGGAAATAACTATAAATATAAGATTATTTTTTTAAATAATGAGTTGCAACCGCTTGTTGTTTAGAAGAGTACGATCGTCAGTTTTGACAAGGGGTCATCAATTATGACAACGGGTCGTTCACAACTTAAGTCAAGCAAAAAATGACCTTTTTATCCCCCACTCCCCCCTGTCACGAAGTGTGACAAATTCTTTACCCCCCACCCAATAGTGTTACGTCACACCTAAAAAAAATCAAAACATACATAAAATTTTCATAACTTAACTAAGATTTTATTATATTCTTTAACATTTTCCCATAATGGATTGAGATGTAGTATGATTAGAAAACTGTGACGCAAAACAACGAAGTCATCGCCGCGCCGAATGTAAAATGGCCACAACAGTTTTTGCGCAAAAGGTGCTTAGCGACACGTTTCTTATAATACCAGAGGCAATTTCGACCTCAAATTAATTTTTTTTTAATTAATTGAATAAAGGTTTTTTCAAAACTAGAAAATTTTAGATTTTAAATATATATATATATAATATAATTATATATATACATTTAAATTTGTGACATCAATTTTCCCCCCTGGCCCCTGTCACAAAGTGTCACAAATTCTCGACCCCTCCTCCCTAAGCGTGACGTATTTTTGTGAACGACCCCCAGCGACAAACAGATTACATGTAGCAATATGTGTAGCGTTAGCAATGCCTTAATTTCGGTATGTACGGTAAAATAACTCGTAAATTTATTTCGTGCTTTCTCCCTAATGGTGTGGGGGAGGGACGGGTGGTATTTGGATTGATTCTAAATAAATATTTACAAAAATTTCCCAAAGCGCTCGTGGGGACAACGCTAATAATCGGCGGTGATCATATTTGAATATCAATCTGTAAAACTGCGTTCATTAAATTCCAGACTCGCAGCAAAACATTTAATCCAAACACGTTAATACGGGAGACGTTGTTTTTGTGTGAAATGTTCTGATAATCTCTAAACCTGAAACACCAATTGACTATACAAAAATAAAAAGAAAATTATACACCATTGTAATATTAGAATACACTCAAAATTATTGATACAGTTTTTCGTATTATACTTAAATTGATTTTATTTGAATATTTTATAGTTTTTATTTATTTATTTTTTTATTTTTTTTTTTGGTGCAGGTGGGGGGAGTAACTCCATCGCAAGGTGTGAAACGGGGGGAGTAACTCCATCGCAAGGTGTGAAACGGGGGGAGTAACTCCATCGCAAGGTGTGAAACGGGGGGAGTAACTCCATCGCAAGGTGTGAAACGGGGGGAGTAACTCCATCGCAAGGTGTGAAACGGGGAGAGTAACTCCATCGCAAGGTGTGAAACGGGGGGAGTAACTCCATCGCAAGGTGTGAAACGGGGGGAGTAACTCCATCGCAAGGTGTGAAACGGGGGGAGTAACTCCATCGCAAGGTGTGAAACGGGGAGAGTAACTCCATCGCAAGGTGTGAAACGGGGGGAGTAACTCCATCGCAAGGTGTGAAACGGGGGGAGTAACTAGCAAAATAAAATGTAAAAAAACGACAACAGCTAAACTCTGTTGAGACCACGTGAAAAAATGGATGGGTTTTTAATTGCCGTCCGAAACGCAGGCTCTCCACCATCCCATAGTGTGGCTTATCGTAGACTTACCTTCCCGTGACACCTCACCATGACACCTCACCGTGACACCTCACCGTGACACCTCCCCGTGTCCCCTACCCTGGGAGAAGAGGGCAGAAGAAATGGAATTGCCATGGTGAATTTTTAAAAATTTTCTTTAATGTGTAACTCCGAACCCTGACAACCAAAAAAATTCTTAACCACTTCCCGGTCTCAACACTTTTCTCTCCAATTCTTACACCCTTTTAACACGTCACCCTTTTAACACGCCACCCTTTTAACACGCCACCCCTTTAATTCACCACCATTCTCCCGCCCCGTTCATCTTAGACCTCTCCCCCATCACCCCAATCCTTTACCCGATTCTTTCCCCACCCAACGACACTACCGGTCATTCCCTACTCCCTGTCATGTCTTACAATTAATCTCCACGCTATCCCCCGCTTTGTTCCAGGTCAATTTAGCCTTTATTAACATAATTCCCCCATGATGACACGTCTTTATTGGGATTTGAAACTGTTTGTCTCAACGATCAAAGCTTTGAAACTTGGGCCCGGTCTTCATCATCAGCGGTTCTAAAAACATTTGAATTCAACTATAACTTTCACAATCGTCACGGCAAGTGTACAAAGCAGTGTGTGAAATAACGGTAATAACCGCTTAAGGGTATAAGATGGACTCTGGGCAACAACAACAAAAATGAACATGAATGAAAGAAAAAAGTAAATGATTTATAAGTAAGTGTCAATGTGTGAAGGCCGGAAGTCTATGCTTATGACATCATAAGGGAAGTCTATGCTTATGACATCACAAGGGAAGTCTATGCTTATGACATCATAAGGGAAGTCTATGCTTATGACATCACAAGGGAAGTCTATGCTTATGACATCATAAGGGAAGTCTATGCTTATGACATCACAAGGGAAGTGTATGCTTATGACATCATAAGGGAAATCTATGCTTATGACATCATAAGGGAAGTCTATGCTTATGACATCATAAGGGAAGTCTATGCTTATGACATCATAAGGGAAGTCTATGCTTATGACATCACAAGGGAAGTGTATGCTTATGACATCACAAGGGAAGTGTATGCTTATGACATCACAAGGGAAGTGTATGCTTATGACATCACAAGGGAAGTGTATGCTTATGACATCACAAGGGAAGTGTATGCTTATGACATCACAAGGGAAGTCTAGTTATAACTGCACATTGGTCAAGCTCACAGGTCCCAACAACAAAAAGCATGAATTTGTCGTAGTGGAAGAACTTTTAAGAGATCCAATCAACAATATATATTTAAGTTTTAAAAATCCACATACAAAAGCTGACCTCATAGAACGTGCATCAAGCTCGCATACAAAATACGGAAGATAGTGACCTTAACAGTAGAGGTTCTCAGCAAGAGGTGGGGCATATGGTTCTCATGGGAGTCTCAGCATTTAAAAAAGAAAAAAAAAATTTTGCATGATGAAAACTTTGGAAAAAAAATATATAAGTAAATAAAGAAACTCTTTTTAAGCATATAATAAAATGTTGGACTTGGGCCACGAGTTTAAAAAAAGTTTAGAACAGCTGCTCTAGTCTATAGTTGAGTGATTTTATTTTTATTAAATTTAAATACGTAATTGGTGTATTGTTTTGAAAAATAAATATTCAATTATTTTTTTTTAATACATATTTAGAATATAAAAATGTTTCACAAATTAGTTAAACCCTCTATACCCAGGGGCGGTTGCTGGCGCCCCGAGCAAGCTTAACTTTAGCGCCCTTTTAAGCATAATCATAAATATGTGTTCAAGGAAAAAACTGGAGATTAGGTGATGAATTTATTACATAGGTTGTTTATTTTGTAAACAAGCAATGAGCAATAACATTGTTTTTTTCAACTTGTATTTTGACAGTATGAACAATTAGCCTACCGTGGACAGTATGAACAATTAGCCTACCTTGGACAGTATGAACAATTAGCTTACCGTGGACAGTATGAACAATTAGCCTACCGTGGGCAGTATGAACAATTAGCCTACCGTGGACAGTATGAACAATTAGCCTACCGTGGGCAGTATGAACAATTAGCCTACCATGGACAGTATGAACAATTAGCCTACCATGGACAGTATGAACAATTAGCCTACCATGGACAGTATGAACAATTAGCCTACCATGGACAGTATGAACAATTAGCCTACCATAGACAGTATGAACAATTAGCCTACCGTGGACAGTATGAACAATTAGCCTACCGTGGGCAGTATGAACAATTAGCCTACCATGGACAGTATGAACAATTAGCCTACCATGGACAGTATGAACAATTAGCCTACCATAGACAGTATGAACAATTAGCCTACCATGGACAGTATGAACAATTAGCCTACCATGGACAGTATGAACAATTAGCCTACCATGGACAGTATGAACAATTAGCCTACCGTGGACAGTATGAACAATTAGCCTACCGTGGGCAGTATGAACAATTAGCCTACCATGGACAGTATGAACAATTAGCCTACCATAGACAGTATGAACAATTAGCCTACCGTGGACAGTATGAACAATTAGCCTACCGTGGGCAGTATGAACAATTAGCCTACCGTGGACAGTATGAACAATTAGCCTACCATGGACAGTATGAACAATTAGCCTACCGTGGACAGTATGAACAATTAGCCTACCATGGACAGTATGAACAATTAGCCTACCATGGACAGTATGAACAATTAGCCTACCGTGGACAGTATGAACAATTAGCCTACCGTGGACAGTATGAACAATTAGCCTACCGTGGGCAGTATGAACAATTAGCCTACCGTGGACAGTATGAACAATTAGCCTACCGTGGGCAGTATGAACAATTAGCCTACTGTGGGCTGTATGACCAATTAGCCTACCATGGACAGTATGAACAATTAGCCTACCATGGACAGTATGAACAATTAGCCTACCGTGGACAGTATGAACAATTAGCCTACCGTGGACAGTATGAACAATTAGCCTACCATGGACAGTATGAACAATTAGCCTACCGTGGACAGTATGAACAATTAGCCTACCGTGGACAGTATGAACAATTAGCCTACCATGGACAGTATGAACAATTAGCCTACCGTGGACAGTATGAACAATTAGCCTACCGTGGACAGTATGAACAATTAGCCTACCGTGGACAGTATGAACAATTAGCCTACCGTGGACAGTATGAACAATTAGCCTACCATGGACAGTATGAACAATTAGCCTACCATGGACAGTATGAACAATTAGCCTACCATGGACAGTATGAACAATTAGCCTACCATGGACAGTATGAACAATTAGCCTACCATGGACAGTATGAACAATTAGCCTACCATGGACAGTATGAACAATTAGCCTACCATGGACAGTATGAACAATTAGCCTACCGTGGACAGTATGAACAATTAGCTTACCATGGACAGTATGAACAATTAGCCTACCGTGGACAGTATGAACAATTAGCCTACCATGGACAGTATGAACAATTAGCCTACCATAGACAGTATGAACAATTAGCCTACCATGGACAGTATGAACAATTAGCCTACCATGGACAGTATGAACAATTAGCCTACCATGGACAGTATGACCAATTAGCCTACCATGGACAGTATGAACAATTAGCCTACCATGGACAGTATGAACAATTAGCCTACCATGGACAGTATGAACAATTAGCCTACCATGGACAGTATGAACAATTAGCCTACCATGGACAGTATGAACAATTAGCCTACCATGGACAGTATGAACAATTAGCCTACCATGGACAGTATGAACAATTAGCCTACCATGGACAGTATGAACAATTAGCCTACCGTGGACAGTATGAACAATTAGCCTACCATGGACAGTATGAACAATTAGCCTACCGTGGACAGTATGAACAATTAGCCTACCATGGACAGTATGAACAATTAGCCTACCATGGACAGTATGAACAATTAGCCTACCATGGACAGTATGAACAATTAGCCTACCGTGGACAGTATGAACAATTAGCCTACCATGGACAGTATGAACAATTAGCCTACCATGGACAGTATGAACAATTAGCCTACCATGGACAGTATGAACAATTAGCCTACCATGGACAGTATGAACAATTAGCCTACCATGGACAGTATGAACAATTAGCCTACCATGGACAGTATGAACAATTAGCCTACCATGGACAGTATGAACAATTAGCCTACCGTGGACAGTATGAACAATTAGCCTACCATGGACAGTATGAACAATTAGCCTACCATGGACAGTATGAACAATTAGCCTACCATGGACAGTATGAACAATTAGCCTACCATGGACAGTATGAACAATTAGCCTACCGTGGACAGTATGAACAATTAGCCTACCGTGGACAGTATGACCAATTAGCCTACCATGGACAGTATGAACAATTAGCCTACCATAGACAGTATGAACAATTAGCCTACCGTGGACAGTATGAACAATTAGCCTACCGTGGTAAGTATGAACAAATTAGCCTACTATGGACAGTATGAACACATTAGCATACCATAGACAGTGTTAACAAATTAGCCTACCATAGACAGTGTTAACAAATTAGCATACCATAGACAGTGTTAACAAATTAGCCTACCATAGACAGTGTTAACAAATTAGCCTACCATAGACAGTGTTAACAAATTAGCCTACCATAGACAGTGTTAACAAATTAGCCTACCGTGGACAGTAGGAACAAATTAGCCCTCCGTGGACAGTAGGAACAAATTAGCATAACGTGGACAGTAGAAACAAATTAGCATAACGTGGACAGTAGGAACAAATTAGCATAACGTGGACAGTAGGAACAAATTAGCATAACGTGGACAGTAGGAACAAATTAGCATAACTTGGACAGTAGTAACAAATTAGCCTACCGTGGATAGTAGAAACAAATTAGCCTACCGTGGACAGTAGGAACAAATTAGCCCTCCGTGGACAGTAGGAACAAATTAGCCTACCGTGGACAGTAGGAACAAATTAGCCTACCGTGGATAGTAGGAACAAATTAGCCCTCCGTGGACAGTAGGAACAAATTAGCCCTCCGTGGACAGTAGGAACAAATTAGCCTACCGTGGACAGTAGGAACAAATTAGCCCTCCGTGGACAGTAGGAACAAATTAGCCCTCCGTGGACTGTAGGAACAAATTAGCCTTCCGTGGACAGTAGGAACAAATTTGCCTATCATAGACTGTAGGAACATATTAGTCTACCGTGGACAGTAGGAATTTTCTAGCCTTTAGATCAGCAAATCTTTTTATGGCACTTTCTATTTTTCCCTTCATGGCGCTCACGTGCAATGTTGTTGTTTTTTTCCTTTTTCGGAAGATCGTTGAAAAATTATGGCGCCCTAAGCACATGGCACCCTGGGCCACTGCCCGAGTCGCCGGTACCTTGAGCCGGCCCTGCCTATACCACAGCATGAGATCCTTTGATTAAGGGACAGCACCACCTTATTCGCAATCATACATTTTGTTCAATTGCAAAAGGTTCATTTCCCTGTTCATTTTAATCAGCTCGTGAGTGCTGCAAATTAATTGTTCAAAACTACGGACGCCACGTGACCTGTTGGGACTACAATTTAAATAGGGCGATGTCTTATTGAAGTACAAACATGTTTTTGTACAAAAAGGAGCAAGAAATTAATCCTTTATTTTGGGCCTTGGCAGTGGCCTAGCGAGCTTAACTCGCGCCCGGGGCACAATACCTTTTGAGCGCCCCCTATTCGAAAACCATACAATATTATATGTAAAATATACCATGTGGCGCCCCTTTGTGAGTAGCGCCCGGGACATAATGCCCCCCTCGCTACGCCACTGGGCCTTAGGGCAAATATTTAAAGAGTAAAGAGACCGGCAGGGGATGTATGGCCTTCTTGTTGACTGGACACGATGTCAATGCGACATTGACACATGATTGACATAGAAATGAAAATAGACTTATTCGGTCGGGGGGCGTTCAACCAATATTGACATTTAACGTAATGACACAATTAATTAGGCCAATGTGAATGACCGTTTCGTCACCGCAATGATCTCACCCTAAGTAATGTGATTTACACCTGTTGGTCGTTCGTATCTGTAAGCGGCTGTATGTGTCATTTATAGATGTAAGTTATGTCTGTAATTATACCTGTCTTTTATGTCAATTATTTATGTCAGTTATGTCTGAACTTTGTATGTGAACGCTATATATGCCTGTTATATCTATCAGATATATTTTTCAAATATATTTGTCAGTTACATTGCACAGAGACATTGCAAATCCCATCTACATTCATAGGAGTTTAGGAGCCAAAATGATCAATAAATTGATCGTGGGCCCTTAATATATAGAAGAAGAAGAAGAAGATATTTCTGTCAGTTATTTCTGTCAGTCATTTCTGTCAGTTATATAAGTCAGTTATTTCTGTCAGTTTTATATGTCAGTTATATATGTCAGTTATATATGTCCGTTATTTCTTTCAGTTATATATGTCAGTTATATATGTCAGTTATATCTGTACTCTAAGCGCCTGTGGTAGTGAATGGTGTCTCTAAAAAATCTTCTTGAAGATTGAACATCCCCAAACCAGTCTCTCTTTCACACACACACACACACACACGCACGCACACTCACACGCACACACACACACACAAACAAACACATATCGTGCTGACAATCTCACGTTAAGTTTAAGTCAAAGGATTCAAAGGCGTTTCATCTTTGGGACACTTCAGATTAACTAGGTAAGATTATATTCTCCCAACTGTAAACCCTGCACATTGTCCCGACTTCTGCCCCAGCACATATAGACTTCGTCCCATTCTCCGGTAAAAAAAACAATTATATTTTGTTCCGCAACCTCGCTCTGAGCTAATATAAAAACATTTACAACTGATCTTCTCAAAAATATATAATTAAAAAAATACTTATTAAGAATTCATTTGAAAACTTACGCTGAAAAGGGGTGTGGGACATAATAACAGACTCCACAATTGACTCAGGAAAACTAGATTTTTTATAAAGACCTACAAATGGAGAACCCACAATTAAATATTAATTGTCATAATTTTTAAGTAATGCTTCAATAAAAATCGACTGTTCTGGAACAGAATTTTTCAAAATTATTTTTTTTTTTTTAATTTCAAAATTTTGCATAAAGATTCGATCCGTTTACACAGAGACGAATACACGAAACTATGTTATGTGGACCAAAGAATACATACGAGAGATCTCCACTGTATAAATACCCTCAACTAAACTCTAGAGATCGATTGGGGAAAAAAAACGCATCGATGTAAGGCAAGGAAATCTTTGTAGCATATGAGACGTCGTTAGAACTCAATACCTTTGGGGTAGATGATTTTTTTACTCCAGATTTGAAAACTGTCAGGAATGTATGACGACGACTAACAAAAAATGTTTAAAACACTTTAAGAGTAGAATCGTGACGTCATTAAAAAGCGCCCGAAAAGCTGAACCTTTGATAACAATTTTAAACGCTTCGGAGGTGTACAGAGACGTGTACAGAGAAGTGTACAGAGAAGTGTCCAGAGACGTGTACAGAGACGTGTACAGAGAAGTGTACAGAGACGTGTACAGAGAAGTGTACAGAGACGTGTACAGAGACGTGTACAGAGAAGTGTACAGAGACGTGAACAGAGAAGTGTACAGAGACGTGTACAGAGACGTGTACAGAGACGTGTACAGAGACGTGTACAGAGAAGTGTACAGAGACGTGTACAGAGACGTGTACAGAGAAGTGTACAGAGACGTGTACAGAGAAGTGTACATAGACGTGTACAGAGACGTGTACAGAGACGTGTACAGAGAAGTGTACAGAGACGTGTACAGAGAAGTGTACAGAGACGTGTACAGAGAAGATGACGGTACGCTCGGTGACGTTCTGCTTTGTAACTTTTTTAATCGTAGGTAAGTGTACAGAGAAGTGTACAGTCCATTCTACTTTTTTTTTAATGTTCGTCCAAAACAAATAATGAATTTTAAAAAAGGGCAAGCGTGTTGTCCGGTAAAAAGGTGTCCTGATCTTTGGTGTAAAGGTGTCCTGATCTTTGGTGTCGAGGTGTCCTGATCTTTGATGTAATGGTGTCCTGATCTTTGGTGTAATGGCTTCCTGATCTTTGGTGTAAAGGTGTCCTGATCTTAGGTGTCCTGATCTTAGGTGTCCTTATCTTTGGTGTAGAGGTGTCCTGATCTTTGGTGTAAAGGTGTCCTGATCTTTGGTGTCGAGGTGTCCTGATCTTTGGTGTAAAGGTGCCTGATCTTTGGTGTAAAGGTGTCCTGATCTTTGGTGTAATGTGTCCTGATCTTTGGTGTAATGTGTCCTGATCTTTGGTGTAAAGTTGTCCTGATGTTTGGTGTAATAGTGTCCTGATCTTCGGTGTAAAGGTGTCCTGATCTTTGGTGCAAAGTAGTCCTGATCTTTGGTGTAATGGTGTCCTGATATTTGGTGTAATGGTGTCCTGATCTTTGGTGTAATGGTGTCCTGATCTTCGGTGTAAAGGTGTCCTGATCTTTGGTGTAAAGATGTCCTTATCTTTGGTGTAAAAGTCTGACTTTGTCAAAATATTATTTTTAAATCATTTACAGTGCATGCTTTTATCACGTACGACGTTGTTGAATAATAATAGTAGTAGTAGTAGTAATAATAATATTAACACCTTATCAAATGATAAATATATAATCACATTTCTAGTATATCTTTAAATCCATCTCTCTTGTGCTACAGCCCCTGTAGGGCTCTGGCGTGCCTCAACACACTCTTCAAACCCTTTGTTGGTCCATATATTATTTTCTGGCTGAACTTTTATCTCCCATTTAGGCAGGTTTTCAAATTTCACTTGCGTATGTTCTCAATAATTTATTTTTTATATATTTTTTTTAACGTATAAACGCTGTTTCGCTATTTGACCACAAGAGGATGATGATTCTTGTATTATTGAACTATTTTAAGCTTGTACCCATTGCCGTGGATCCAGAGGCGGGAGAAGGCAGGGGTGACATATGACCCTGCGCGCCGAATTAGTTAGGATCACCAAAACGTGCTTTGATATCCTTTTATTGATGAACATAATGGGTTTGAGAGTTGAAAAAAAGAAAGGGAGGCTCTTTAAAATGAATCCTGTCCCCGGGCGCCAAACACTCTAGCTACGCCTTTGCGTGAATCCAACCAAAACGTTCTTTCTTGTACAGTTGTATGTAACCTAATGATATTTGATGTTCATTTCCGGCTGAGGGGAAAGCACTATGTCACATCAGTGTAGTGATACATACATCTAATTATAGTAAGAAAAGGAACTACTTAAGCGGTCATATTGTTGTGGATGAAAAGGTAGTTAGGAAGACTCGTGTCTCACGAGTAATGAAGGAAACGCTGAGTGACTTCACGGGTTATTTTCTAAAGAGAAATGGATTTATAATGAGCTGACTTTAATGATTGCAATAGTCATTCCAATATGACGTCACATGTCAATTTTATTATCCTGTGACGTGTTTATGTAAATAAAGTATTGACATATGAAGACTTGGACTTCGTGCTATTACGCAGAGATTTTGAGAAATAATTAGTCTTTAATCCCTATCTGATATCCACTACGCTATCCACTAAGATATCCACTAAAATATCCACCCAGATAACGACACATTATAAAAGTTACAGTGAAATCAGAATATAAAAAAGGTCACATTATGTTAGTGCGAACTTGAGAACGCTTGAAAAACATGTTTTATTAAATTTATTTATGTATCTGTTTTGTGTTTTTTTCTTTTTGGAAGGGGGAAAATGTGGGTGGGGGTGGGGTATTATCAACAAAGACCGTTAAGATGTCGTTACAAATAAAGTCTTACTTCATTTCAGCTCATCCGACCAGCCCCAGAGTCACCAAGACCAGGGCTTACCATTTCCACATACTTAGCCCACCTTCAGATCTTGGTCCCATTAGATTACATGAACGTTGGAGAGCTCCGTCACGCATCGCTTGTGTCGCCGCCTGCCTCAGGGATCACGGCAAAGTGTGCAGGAGCGTTCTGTTCCACGGCGAGACCAACATCTGCACGCCGTGTACGTGGCTGAACGGATCCGAACCGCTGCCCAGTGCCGCAGAAGGGGACCTCTACGTCAGAAAATCGGCCTACTATTGCGACCCCGAGGAAGGATTCCATCTGTACAAATCCAACGAGACGTACGCATGCGTGTCGGTCGTCGGGTCCCCGTCCATGAACTACACGACGGCGGATGGATATTGTCAAGTGAAGGGAGGGTTCCTCATGTCGGTGAAGACGTGGGACAAGCTGATGATCCTCAGAGAGGCCGTCAGCTACAACGACTCGGTTTGGGTGGGCCTCGACGATGTGGACGTGGAGGGCACGTTCATCTGGAAGGAGGACGACGAGGAGTGGACGTCGTACCAGCACCAGAACCTCTTCAAACCCGGGGAGCCAAATTCTCAAGGGGAGGAGGATTGCGTGCAAATTAAATTCTCCACCCTCCTCAACGATGCCGCTTGTAATCTGACAGCTACTTCAGCGTGCGAATTTTAACTCAAACCCTGGACGTTTTTATTTTGTTGTTTTTTTCCCAAACATCGATTGTAAAATTTGTGTTTGTTTGTTCGTTTGTTGATGTAGTTTTGTTTTGTTTTTTTTGGGGGGAGTGGGTTCTGGAATCGAAACAACGGTCTGGTCTATGTTGAAAGGACGCATTGATACAATTTTGTGAGTTTAAAATTCAAGGCCCATACGGACGAGATGATCACTTTACATCGGCAAACTCGTTTATAAACAAATATATTTCAACTCACTTATGTTTGCATTGTACAAAAACACATATCTTCCATCTCTCATGTGTTTCTTTGATTAGCTCGCCACTGTTTCGTGATGTTCAATAAGGATTTATTCCTTGTTCGCAGGACGGAGTGTATTCAAAAAAAAATTATTTGATATTTTAAAAAATTTTTTTTAACGTTCGTTGTTTAATGCAACCATATCTTTATATTAAATCCTTTATATCAACTTCGCTTTTGTTCGTGTATTCAGTTCGTTTATTTCTTTAAGACAAAATCTTCGGACGGCAAATTGACCCAAGATTTTATTTCTTGTTCGCAGGTATAAAAACCAGTTTCAAAGATATTTTCTTAATCTCTAGAAGGTTCCAAAATGAGTATAACATTTTCTACAATTCATTTTCCAGTATAATGGCCTGCACTATATATTCATGGTAATAAGTGGGGACGGCAATCGGGATAAGTAGATGGATACGTGTGAAAAAAACTATGGAAAAACCTGAAAATAAAGGACGCAACCAAAAACAATCTAAGGTGTCTCGCTGCGCCACCACTGACAACTTACAACAAGACGAAGGCTTGGGACTAGTCAGGGCCGGATTAAGACATTTTAGTGCCCAAGGCACAAACCCACATGGGTGCCCCTTTCTGCCCGGGGCCCCTGATCTTTGTTCAAAAAAAAAATATTTTTGAGGACTTGTGGTGCCCCCAAACGCTTGGTGCCCAAGGCACGTGCCTTGTTTGCCTAATGGTTAATCCGGCCCTGTGACTAGTAGACTCACTCTCTAGTGTGTTATTTAATCTAAGACGGGAGAGAGTCGCGAATAACACGCAAATTGTCACAAGGAGGAAGAACCACGAATCACGTGAAACTCCCCGAGAGACACTCGAGGCCCACAAGAAATAGGCACTCTCTAAAACTGACCCTTTTCCCTTACTTTTCATTTGCCGATGACGTAGCAATATAAAGGAGAAGAAAATGGCAACTATATCTCAAACGCTTTTATTTCAATGTTGAAGATGCTTGACTATAAGCAGGGATGAAAGTTAAAAACAACTAAAAGAAGGAACAAATATACATGACTACATCCAAGGAGAACAGACAGAGAAAATAATTACAATTAGAATAAATCAATCAATATTTCAAAGAATTAAATACAACTCTTATTAAACATTGAAAAGCCCAGTAGCAGAATTAAAAAAAAAAAATAGTAATAGACCGCTAAAACAGGGGTGGGCAAACTACGGCCCGCGGGCCACATGCGGCCCGGCAACTGATGTTATACGAAATTGTAAAAGTTACTTCGTTTTAAAGTTATCTTGTTGAATTCTACATAATTTCATGTACCGTTATCATTGTTTTAACATTTTTTTAATAAAATTTCTTTCCAATTTTCTATTTTTGTAAACTGTCCTTGACCTTCGTACTGTATTACTACTATGGAAAAATATATATGCGGCCTTCCAATAGCTTTTCATGTGTCAATGTTGTCCTACGCACACAGTTTGCCCACCCCTGCCCCCAAACAAAGTTTTTTGTATAAATCCTTTTTGTTCATTTCTGTGCGACTTAACGATAGCCATAGTTCTTATGAAATCATTGAAGCATATTTCCTTCAATTTCCCCTTGAAAAACAGAAAGAAAACTGATTTGGGGGCAAGGTGTTGAAAGTAGGGTTGGGGGTCAGGATGACAATTGGATAGAATGTGTTGTATTCGTTTTTTGACGGTGGAAGTCGATAAAAAAATTCGGTTACCGCCATTTTTTTTTAAATTAATTTTTTTAAATGACACAATAAGTTTGGAGTAAGATATCCTCTCTATATTTTAAATAAAAGCAATTGACTCGTCCCATATACATCAATAGAGCGGCGCCTGTACACCCCACTCTCCAGAAGAAAGTTGGACAGTTTGTGACACGGTTGACAGAGATGTTGAAATTTCCGGTGCCACTTTTATAAATTGAATAGTTTAATTATGAAGTTAAGTAGTTTTTAATTTTGTAACAATTTTTTTTTAGTCCTAAAATTTGACGTACTTGGGGGCAGGGGGGTGGTTGGGTGTTTCTGAGATTTGTGACAGGGGGGAGGGAGGGGGTAAAAATTGTCCAAAAGCAGCCTGACCTACTTTATGGACAGCCCATAAACCCATTTGTTTGAAGTGATGTCGCTTCATTTGACATTTGTTTCACTGTGACGCTTTGTGTGAGAAAAGGGAGAGAATGTCACGTTTTCGTTAACATTTATTCTTCTGTGTTTCCCATTCCATTATTTCTGTTCAAACTAACTTCCATTTCGAACAACATTCCTCCGTTAAAACCGAAGAACAATCTTTTTTTTTTTAAATTATTTTGTTATAATATTTTATTCTATAAAACATCATTATTTTGTTTCTTTGAAAACCCTAAATGATTTACTTATCTGCTTATTTCAAGTATAAAATGTTGTGTTTTTTTTTGTGGTTTTTGTTTTCAGCAATTTTTTTTCGTAATGGAATTATCCCTGCGTGTGTTTCAGCATTACACTAATTGCAAGTTATCTTCATATCAAATGATTGCCTAGCAATGGAATTGTATAGCTTAACAATTCGCAAAAATCTATTCAAGAGGATTTGTGTTTAAAATGTGAATTGAATAGTCATGAAGGGCTCAAGGGAAAAACCAGTGATGTCAGGGTTTTGGAGTTTTGAGAAAAATGATAATAAAATTTGAAAATTCCTTATATAAGTATCAAAATATTAAAATTTCTAAATATTTATTTATTGACTACGCTGCTTTTTGAGTTGGACCTATGTGTCATATTATTCTGTTGAATGGAATGTAGCCACACGGGAGATAACTCGCAAATTTCGAAAAATTGACATCACTGGTTTTTCCCTTGAACCCTTCACATATTCTCTAATTTTTCAAACAAAGGAATTAATTTTATCTCTAAAATATTTATCTTGCTTTCCATATTAAGATATATCAACAAATTTTGATAATGTACTTAAAAAACAAGTTACATATCCGGCATGGGTCGTACACCGTTAGAATCACCAATGGGTCTTGCACCGTTGGAATCACCACGTACAGTTTCGGTTATGGTAACCAATTCCAGATAGTTATATTTAATTATATTCTGATCATACTGGATGTAACCCCCATTGGATGGCACATGAAAGGGCGCTGGCAACCCCCCACCCCACCTCAAATATTTATTGCCTTATTTGAGTTATTGTTTTGAAAATGTAACATTGTAACACAGTAGCTGTGTTGAGCAGAACCGGCACATTTGTAACTGTAATGCAACATTGACACTTCACAATAATGTTACATAAAATCTTGCCAGTTAAGGCCCTCAGTTTGAAGGAGCTGACATCCCCCCATATTCATTATTTTTTTTTTTTAAATTCAAATGTTTAGTATCCAACATCCTCTCGACTTATACAAAAACAAGTACCGTACGTACTGAAGTTTATAGTTATGTTCAACATTTATGGCCCTCAAAGTCTGATTTATACACAACAAAGCATTTCATTGTTCTGATCTGCCAAATCAGGATACATTATTATGATCAATGATCATGATGTTAATTCCCTCAAAGACTTTTCATCAAGTTATCAAGTTCAACTTCATAATATTTTTTTAATTTGAAAACCACAGATATCTATGCAACATAAACACCAAAGAAAAAAAAAAAAGTTATAAAGAAGTCGAAATGGAAGACTTGAGGATTATACTAACATGTTTTATTGATTGATTGACGGCACACCAGCATGCCCAACTGAAACAACCAACAACAAAATGAACCCACATTGACAATAACATTCAACGGATGAGAGAAGAGAATAAATAATTTAATTAAATTAATCCAAAATATGGCCATACAGAATTTCTCGTGATAAAGATGATAATAATAACAGTACCAAAAAAAAAAAAATTTTTTAAAATGTGGACAAGTGATAAATATATTATATGGCATTTTTCTTTCTTATTCCTTCAAAAATGTCATGTGTCGATTATACAGTAAAGCTCTGGACCTTCTAATGACTTTTTATGATAAAAGGATTTTAGGTCTAATTTCATGGAGATTTTTTTTGTTTTCTTTCAAACTTTCATAAACAGAAACTTATAGGTGGGATTTAAACATTTCTAATTACAGCATATCTTTTAATGGAACAACATGTTTGGAAATTTAATTACAAAATTGGGTTTTATATTTCCTGAAAGTCAGTTTTTTTATTAAAATTAAAGCTGCTCCTTTAATATAATTGTCTTAACAAATACTGAAATAGTACAAAAAATACATGTGCAAATTGACCTAATTAGAATGAGATATGACAACTGAAAACCCTTTAAATTTAAAGTCAAGAATGGATCCAGGTTTGTGACAGACTTAAACAATTACTCAATACAAATCTTTCGTATATAAACAATACCTTTATTAGAATGCCCCCCACCCACCCCCCATTAATTGGTTTATGCATATTTTTAAACTTTAGATATAGAAATCAGATATCTTTTAAGAGGCTTCTCAACCTATGAAAACAACAGCTGCTCAAAGACGGGAAAGACCACTTTCAGGTAACAATTCCAAGATGTATGTTCATAACGCATGATTAAATGTTCAACAAGTTTAGGATATTTAAAAATTTTGCAAGCTTTACAATAAAAAAACACATTTGTATCTAACCAAATACAGGATGTAATCTTTAACTGCTAAATTTATATATAGTAGGTCTCCTTATAAGAAGGAATGAATTTTCCTTGATTTAAAAAAAATATTTACTTGCTTAAGTATATCAACAATCTATTGATAAACCATTTCATGTATATCATATATTTTGTTGTATCTTATTTTGAGCTTAATATGTGGGTCTTTAAATGGTTTGTCTGAATATCCTGACATTTCTATACCCAAATAGTTGTATGATACTGCAGAAAGCTCAACATGTTAACTGTTAAGTATTTCTAACTTCACTTATGTAGGATGAACGGCCCTTGGGAGTGACAGTTATACTACTTTCAGCTACCTTGATATAGTTTCATTTTGAGGCCATATTTCTACAATGTTATCAATAGCAATACAACTTTATACATTTGAAGTCACTAAAAAAATTATGTGTTAATTTCATCATTCAGATATTGTTTTTTTCTATTTTTTATGTTTTAGCTAATATATTTAAAACTGAAATATTGTAAGCATTTTGTAAACATTTTTTTTAAAATTAGCAATCATATATCATAACTTATGACATCCTAGGTATATCTTGATACTCTAAACAAATTCAAAACATAATTTTAAAAAAAAAAGCTTTTTACATCACAGTAATGAAATAAATGTAACAAAAAAGAAAGAGAGCAAGTAAAAATTATTTGATATATTATACCAATGGTTTTTTTTTAATGTTGTAAAATTCTGCAACCATTTACCTAAGAATTCATGATTTAGTGCCGCGGTGTAAAGGTAGAAAAATGTCACAAAGATTATAAAGAAATAAATTTTGTTTACCACTGTACATATGCATGCTGTGCCATTATTTACTGTACACGCTCCTTCACATCCTCCAAAACATTTTAGAATGACCTCGCTCAAGAGCCTCACATGATAAAAATTGCCATTTATGGAAAAGAAAACCATTGCAATAGAGATCACTGATTTCAATAAAATAACGTCCATAGTCCACGACAACTTTCCCCCACCATCCATAATATCAATATTAGTATGCACAGAACTGCTTTCGGGAAGCTAGGATGCTTAGAGACAGTTGTCAAGGAGTTGCTGATAAGAATTTCAGAAATTCCATTTTTCTTTCTGAAAGATGGCATAGAATAAATGGCCAACATTTTCACACAATCAATCTTTGAAGTGAAATAAATGTAAAGCACAATGGCTTCATTGTGTGATTAAAAACATCACTTCTTAAGTCCAGCTTCTTACTTATCGTTCTTTTCCAACCGTACCAAACCCATTCTCCATTGTTCAATATCATTTCATCAAACACGTTTATTGCGTTTTTTTTGTGTTTTTTTTTTTGTTGCATATAAGTGCGGTATAAGTGACTTAAAACCATATGGCACTGCTGATGAAAAGAAAAAGTCCAGCTCACAATACATATCTTCCTGTATTCATTGACATCCAACACCATACAATATTTGAAATTCTGATATATCCTTTGCCAAAGTAATATTGTAGGTTACCAGGCACGTCCTTGGGTGTTATCAAGAGTCCACAGCTCATTTACTAGTATAGCTTACTCAACTGAACCCTTTCATTTCCCACTATTGAATGGACCAACTTTTGTCAATAATTTTTTTCTTCTTTTTTTTTGGCAAAATGCTGTTGGACACTCATGCTGACACAATAAATAAAATTAAACTCTTTCAGTTAGAGCTTAAATAAATGCAAAACTGGGTGATCACATGGATTTAGTTGTCCTGAATACACTTGGTCATGTTGCACATTAATCAGTTGCAAACATTTCATCCAATCAAGCTAGTCTTTGCTCTCGGTTATCTCACTCTGGTACAGTAGACCGCAGTGGTCATTTTTCCGATGTGTATTAAACAGTGTCAGGTACAGTGGCAACCGTCCACAGGAATTTAGTGTTGAAAAGGGATTTGATTCCAACCTTTATTTAGCAGTGACTGATAGAATCTCAAACATTGGCCTCGATACCTCCATTGCTCACTGATCGGGTCATTTAAAATTATAACGATTTAATTTACATCATTCCATCTTAAAATGTCCTTGTGCACTTTACATTTGTTTGTTCATTGCTATGGGGGTAGGAAGCATTCAATTATGTACACGACTTTATTAGCAGCAGCAAGTCATAGAAAACAGTCAAGATTGAGAAATATTTTCAAGTATAGAGAATTACAGCAAAGTTACAAACGCCAAAAACTAAAACTAATTATCAAAATAGTATATTCTAGGTGACTATCAGTATGTTTGGTGTAAGCTATGTTTTGAAATATGAAGCCTTTTTTTAACACAGCGGAAGTGGAATAGGAACTGACTCATTCAACTGCTCATGGTGGTCTATTGTCCATCCCATAGATAGCTTTAGCAAGTGTACATGAATAAATACATGCCATTATATTTTCTTATTAAAAATATGTTCCCCATTGAAAAATGAGCCTATTTTTAATTTATTTCTTAACAATGTAGAGATAGATATTTATGATTTAAACCAAAGACAAAATCTCTCTGTACATATTTAGATATTTCCAAGTATGCATTATTACTTGTAAATTGAATAGCTGAATTTTATTCTGACCAAAGCAATTAAGTTTAAGTATCAGTGGTTAGGCAAATAAAACATTATTTTTTTTTAAATTCATTTTGATATAAATTAACGACATTCTTTGTAAAAAAAATTTTTGGATAGTTTCAAAATGATCTATGCTAAAACTAGCTTTGAACAAGTTGTTTTATTAAGCAGCTCCTTTCTAAAAAAAAGGATTTTCCTAATTTCTAGCATTCTTTTTAATTTTGCTGTATTAATACAGGGGAGAAAAGACAACCTAATAGTTTTTGTTTATAATTCTTTTCATACAAATTCCCAAACCCTATCCCAAGAAATTAGATAAGTGTTCAATGATTATATGCTGAACAGATGAATTCACAAAATAATGATCAACTTCCTGGTACTGTGATGTTATTCTGCTTATAAAAAAATAATTAAAACATAAAAGTAATAAATAAGTAGTAAAAAAAAACAACACATCTTTTTATATATCACTAGTGGAAGTGGCAACTTTAAAGTTTCAGCCAAAGTCAACCATATTAACGTCTTTAATAATTGTAATATTGTACTCCTGATAAAACAACATATGAAAATTAGATGAAGGGGGCAAAAAAATTTTTAAAGGCAACACTAGATATAACAGTCCTAGCCGCACTAGATCAGGAAGTTGTATGTGTCACTCAAGTTTTCAACTCTTTACCCCACATTGATCAAAGTAAGAAATACATTTATCCACCATGGAAATAATTATCAGCGACCTTCTTTGAAATTGTAAGTACAAACACAAAGATATGGTTGTTGGTGCCTAAAAATTTGAAAAAGTTGATGAGACTATGCAACTAACATTTAATATTGGGTTATTTGTAGACGGAGACAAGAAAATACTGGACAGCTAGTTAGGCAAAGAGGAATCCAGGGAAATCTCTTCCATGGGGTAATCGTAGTCAGGAACCGTCTGGTCTACACCTTTCTGTACCAGAACAGGCCGATTGGGAGGCTCCACCATTAGTGGGCGGGTGAACCAAGGATGATCCAATGCCTCTGCAGCACTCAGGCGCTCATTGGGTTCCCGACGGAGAAGGTTACGTACCAGGCACTTAGCACGAGCTGGAACCGCATCAGGAATCTTGTAGGCGCCGCGACGAATTTTTCCAAATAGGGCTATTGGTTCCCTATCGTGAAATGGGTAGCGGCCAACAAGCATGGTGTATATCATGACACCCAAGCTCCAGAGGTCGGCACATTTACCAGAGTATCCGTTTCGGGCTGACAGGATCTCAGGACTAACATAAGCAGGGCAGCCATGTTTGTCTGTTAGGGTGTCCGATGCTTCATCATCCTCAAGAGTGATGGCATCATCAAGACCATCAAGTCGAAGTTCAGTTCTGTAGGGAAACATAAAATTATTATGAATATAGTGTGCTGTAAAAAAAAATTACAATATTTCAACAGCAAAGTTTCCATGTTAAGTATGAAAATATTATGACTCAATTTCTAGTAGTTGCTACCAAAATATTACAGTGCATTTGGTTTACACATGAGGTAGAAGTAGTAATCACAAATCAAATAACGGAATTTCTGGCAACTGAGTAAATACTTAGATACAACTACAAAGCTGGTTGACTTGAAAATTGGCTTGTTTATGTTTTGTTAATTGAAAAGCATGACATGTTTAATCCTGGCCCGCCTGAACCAGCTTTAACACAGGTGCATCCTCCAGGCAAAAATAAAGTTATCCTCAGAACAGAGACATAAAACAAACTGTTCAAATTCCAAACACTGCAATTTTTTTTCTTCTTCATTTTTTAAACATAAAATATATATTCCACTGAATTCTGGGCAGCTAATATTGAGTGTCACTGGCAAAAATCCCATAAAAAAGGTAAGTAATATTATTGTGGTAAAAAATCATCAAAAAGTTTGCACACAAAAAAGTAACTACTGAATATTCACAAGTCTGTAAAGAAAAATTCAAGCCATAAAAGATATCACAGATGATTCTAAACAACAAAAGATTAACTGAGATTAAAGAAATGTGCAAGTTCACCTACCTTTCTGCATCTTTAAAGACAAACTTCCTCAGTTTGAGATCTCGTAAAATAACGCCATTTTCATGGCAATGATGCACGGCGGCAACAACTTGGCGTGCAAGTTCACGGGCTTCAGCCTGCTTAATTTTCTTTTTCTCCCGCACATACGAATGAAGATCTCCATAGCCTCGTTCAAAGAAGACATAAGCTGAAGTTTGACCAAGGATTATCTCCCAGATGCTGACAATGTTTGGGTGACCATCAGTAGCAAAATAAGGGGCAAGGTTCTGTCTATATTTACACAATGGTAGAACCTAAATGAAGGAAAAAAAATGTTGATTATGGTGGTAATTGTTAATGTGAATGATTTATTTACCTGAAAATTATTGCTAATCTAAGTGTCTGGTGCCACCTAATATGTATCAGAACATATTTTTTACTTGCACTAATTAACTTTCTTAATATAATATTTATATATGTATAGGCATGGGTCAATTTGAACAGTTTTTATGACATTAAAAATACCTGAGGTTTTTTTTCAAATCATAAATCATATTTTGCTTTTGTGATGCTCGCTAATTCTATTTATGGGCCAACCACAAATAAGGATTGTTAAGGAATGTTGTGAAACAAATTTGCATTGCTTTTTTTATTGGGGGTGGAGAGGTGTGTCAAAATTCTGCCAAACTAGCATGACGTCATGTAAGTATGTGCCCTTACTGTGCAGATGAAACAATAATAAAGTGGTGTTTGCTTTAATTTAATATTTAAATACCATGAAAATAAAAACTCTATTTTCCTTCCACAAATGACTATACCTACTCTATATATTTAATATATTTTTATACCAACGAAACAATCCAATTCACTATGACTATGAGTATAGCCACAAAGTGATGTAATGATTTTTTATTATGTAAATAACTCTAAAAGTTTTATAAAATAAATGAAGATGCTGCGAAAACGTTTCAGAAGTATTTAAATTCTTTGGTCACGTGCACCCTTCTGATTACAACCCCCCCCCCCCCCCCCCAAATGTGCCAGTAGCGGCTGACCAGTTAAGGTCAGCGTGGTCATCATCTGATAACAAAGAGCGCGGAGCGGTGCCGCAGGCAATTCTCTCGTCCACTCGCCATAAATGACCCCGACACATGGGTTTTATCACGACGCAAGCTGAGGCCGCGCACACAAAGCTAACGGACTGGGCAGGTCAGCCAACCAGAATGTGTCATACTATACTAGACCGTGCGCTAGTTTTACTGCATGATGAAACCGCAACACATTAATCGATACCCTTACGACTTACGCCTGGCTAATCTTAACCAACTATTATTAAGTGTATTTGTTGTGCTTAAGATAAAAGTCGCAATGTTTGATCCAAACAATTATTTTCGCGAATTATTTATCTTAAGCAATAGTTTGCATTGAACAAGACCGAGCATGCTAAAAATAACTGTCATGTGACCGTGAGTTAAAGATTCTTTGTAAACGTCATGTGACTGACATACATTATTTTCTGACTATGACTAATGTCTCGACCTTTTAAGCGATTGAACAAAAATTGAGTTTTTTTCCACAAATGCTTTTTTTTAAATTATTGAAAAGATAGGGTTGGCCAACTATAATAAACAGCTGTGCAACTTAGGGACTTAGCCATGCTATAACGATAACTAATTTATAATTGTCACCGCTTGTAAACACTTGTATGTTTTACATTGACATCTCATTTCATTTAGACATTAGAGTTTGAGAAAGCTAACGTCGAACGTAAGGTTTTAGCCTTCCCCTCGATTGAATGAAATTCAGTTATGGCGCGCAAAACAAGAAGAAATTCGGTTGCTTTTTCTTAAGCCCGCACTAGCTACAGACTATAGAAACGTCCTAGTAGTAGGTGATCTTACTTTAGTTTAATCATTATCATCGCCATGATTTTTTGTTGGACAGAATATAAGTAAATATCATATAATAAATATACATGAACATTTTTTTGAAAAATAAAAAATATTGCTGAGACCACTAATTTTTACTTGTTTTCTGATTTTACTGTCTAGTCCATTTTATCAAAATTATAATTGTAATATACAATGAAATTTTGTTGATGTCCAAATAATTTGGACTTTTACTTAACTTTTAATAGAATAATAATAATAAAGTTTTTTTTTGTTAGAAATTTCCAAAATGCAAATCAGGAAAGCCAAAAATTCATTTTTTTTAGTTGGCAAAGGCAAATACACACAAGAGCAATCCTGTAACTTTTTAATTTTAAGTGGGAAGCCATTTTTATAAATTACATCTAAGAAAATATTTTACTTTTTAGAGCTGCAGGTGGGGAAGGTTTTTTAAATTTAATTTTTTTAAAGAGCCCAACTTAAGACTTAAACCTATTTATTACTATTACTTAGAGAGCCACATCTAAACCTTCAAACTTCAAAGAGCATTGTGTTGCTGGGCCAGAAAATATTATTAACATGGGGCCCATACTGGGGCTGATAACCTGAAATATAATATATACAATTAAAAAAATTGCCCCAAGTCATATAAAATAAATAATACTAAGTAATAATAATAACAATGTTGGCTTTACCTTGCATATAAACTCCTGGCCTGTGGTTTTATCAATGGCAGTACAACATTCAACTGATGGATTGGACTGATGAATGACATATTTTCCGATCACTAGAAATTGCTCTTGCACTGCTCCGTCTTCAGGAGTGCAAAATGTTGGGGGTGAACATGGTTGTAAATCAGGTGATAAATTACCTAAGTCTGGTGGGTGTTCATATTCCACTTTCTTTTTGGGCCCATGACTAATCTGCAGTCGTGGCCTTGAGCGCTGTCGGTTCATAGAACCAACTAGGAATGATAGGGAGGAAAAGTTGGACAAGTAATCACACCACTGGATAAAGTGAAATACACTGGTCCGGAATCTTGAATCACAGATACACTTGTTGCATTAAAATAACAAGACAATATTATTATATAAAAAGTTATTTATAGCAAAATAGCACCAAAGATATTCTGAGTACGGTATTTAATGAATGCTGCCTGTGGCCTGTGGTCTTTTTTTCTTTTAAATTTATCAAGCCAAAGAGTCGAACTTGAACACTTGACTTGAATGGGATAAAGGTGGAGGTATTACTGACATTTTTGTGATTAGGTTCATATCCAGAAATGTAAATCAAATGTTTGAAGTGTTTTTCATCTTAGCTCCTTCAGCAGAAAAGTTAATACTGTTAACGTATGAAATGTTTTTGGTATAACCAACACCTGTGTTGCATCTGACTTGTGCCATTTTGGTTGATTACTAAGGTATTGTGCAATCAAAGTTTTATCAGAAAGTCAGCATGTCACAGTGAATAATCCAATCAGAATTTAGTTCCTGTGCATATAATAAACTATTGATTGCAAGTTAAATGCATTTTTAGTTAAATATAAAACAAAATTAATTAAAAGTGAGTATAGTATAGTTAAAATATAGTGAGGCCTAATATATTGTCGGTTTAAAATATTGCATTGTGCAGGCCTAGTTAAAAACTAGTTATTCAAATCAAATCAACATAATTTCTTATGAAGAATTTAGAATAAAAATGTGTCCACAGAGATTATGTCACAACACTGTGAAACAGTTTATAAACAAAGACGCAGTTACAAGTACCATTTCCATAGCAGGTAATTTTATGACGAAATCACTGTCAGTAGTGTCAGAGAATGCTCATGTCAGACGATTTCTGACTTTGGTGTTGTAAATGAACACGTGTTGCTTATAACAGCATATCCTTATTTTATTTCACCAAATGATGAAATATACAGTAGTCCCGAGAGTGTTGGGTGGCGATCACATCAAAGGCAGCCAACTAGTGACTCACCAACTCACAACACTTGCACTGAAGTTGCAGTTCTGTTACTTCGTCGATTTTTCTGGTGTAGCGATCCACATCGGGTTACCAAAACCCACAAAAATGAACAATCGCTTTAAAACTTTGGTTGAAATCAATCTTGACAACACAGTAGTTGTTGGGATCTTGTTTTAAACCTAGGAAGGGTTCCTTGAACCAACCCCTCCAAGTTTTAAAACAGCACAAGAAGAGAATCAACCGACGACGCCATTATAAAATCTTGGAGTGACACGGTAGAACGGAATTACTCGGACAGGATACGTTTACTTGTATCAATGCGCTACCGTCAAAAAGTAGTTTGAACTTCAAAAACCTAATAATAAATTTTTTAATGAATACAGATATTTGAAACTAACAAATTATTGTAATTATATATAAATGATACGAAAAATGATCGGTTTTATGATTAAATAAACTAAAATCAAAGACTTTTTCATACAAAACAGCTTTTGTTTAGTTTCTAGCCACGTGATTAATGACGCAGGGAATTCCCAATTCTTTACCTTATAAGGAAACCTAAATATAGGACCAATTTTATTACGTGATCTAATTTTAAAAACAAAAATGAAACCAAAATAAAAAATTCACATTTTACATACTTTCAAAGAGATTACTGAATGTAATTAATTTTAGTTGTAGTTAAGGATTCCAAATGTAACAAATAAAAGAGGTATTTAAGTTAGTTATTATCTGAGTTAAATCAAGATAAATATTTCAAAATAAAGTAACTTTAAGTGGCTTAACTGACTAAAATGTTACATGAGATACACTATGATACAGGGTTAATGTGCCTAAAACAAAAATTAATTTATTGTTTAAAACCTAAAATCTTATACAAAGACCAACGGAATTTTGATTTTAAAAAGATACATGAGAGCCTCACGTCCCCATCCATTATTGAAATCTTGTAAAATGTAATTTTTTTTTTTTTAATTTTTTTTTTTTTGCTTTCTGTTCAGGCCAACACAATTTTAAAGGCAAGGTCGTTTAGCCTTTTTTTAAATGTAGCCTGCCTATGCCTATACTATAAAATTAAATCAATATTTCGGCGCAAACTTATTTAAGGTGGTAGTAGTAGGGCTACGTCCAATTTTACTTTTGTGCGAGTAATCCTACCAAATCTATTTTCGAATTCAAATAAATGATTCAAAAGATATTACGCAGTTTTGAATGACCGAAAACGTTCTAGATTCTTGTGGAGAAATTCTACAGATTGCGTAGACATGTGAATGCACAATGTTGATACTTTGAAACGATTTCATTGGTGGAAAATAACATGTGACCACGTAGTACATTCAGGACGTTCCACGTTTGACTGTGAACGTATTTCAATCAGATGATGAAACTTCTAGTAACTGGGTTAAACTATTGTCTTGTTTGCATTATTTTAATTTTATATTTGTCGATCATGCGTTGGTAATGAAAAATTAAAATAATTATTTATACATTCAAAATGTCAAATGAAATTAGAAACAACTAAATCAATTAATAGATGCGTGTTGATTTTTAAATTGACAAAGTAAAGACTTACACAGATTAAATCGGTGACGTTAAGTTATACTTATTGACTTGACTTATTCATTGATTCAATACAACATCAAAAGTCAAAGAAAGCTATCATTGTTAATACTGCTGTGTTCAAGCATCAAGCAGTAGCGTAATAAACTGCTAATAGGGGCATCCTTACTCATACATCTAGGGGACAAGGTGGGGAAGGTGAGCGAATTTGTGACGTTTGGTGACGAGGGTATCTAAATTTTGTGACCAATGTGTGATGAGGGTATATTCATTTGTGACAAATCGGTGATTATTGGAAAGGGCGGGGGAGGGGGGTAAACGCAGCGTGAAGTAATCATTTATGGGCGTCCCTTATGGGCTACAGATGTGGGCATGGGCGCTCGCACTAATTTTGAGAGAAAAATGTAGGCCCTAAAAATGAACTTAATAATTAACTATTAGGACTTATGAAGAAAACAGACAATGTTCCGATAGTTAAAATTTCGTGCCTTCTCATTTAAAAAAAAAGATAAATTAGTTGCGTTTAAACGTTGGCGTAGGAAAGGGGGGTGTGGAGGGGGGCAGCGCTTCCCGGGAGGCAGTTTTTTTTATATTAAGGGGCTGAATTACGACCCATTGCACTAAAAAAAATTGTGGAAAGGAGTGGCAATATCACCGTCTCTCTCTCTCTCTATCTCTCTCTCTTCCCTCACCCCCCCCCCTTTTTTTCTCTCCAATATTTACAATAAAATGCATGCATATTGAAAAGCGAAAACGAATTCAGAATCTCAAGAGATGTTGATCAACGGCATTGGTTTACGGACTCATAAGGTGGCAAAGTCAATATGCGCAAAGGACTGGAATGAAATACATCACATATGGAGTAGTAATTATAGAGCGTCAATTGTTTTATGATAATTAATGGTAACATATATAATTTCAAGCTATTATAAGCTTATGGTAAAAATCTTATACAAAGACCAACGGAATTTTTATTTTAAAAAGATACATGAGAGCCTCACGTCCCCATCCATTTTTTTAAAATGTTTACTTGCTCACTTAAAAAAATTAATTAAAAAATAATATGTAGTCCTATATATTATTTATTTGCACGGATACGATGTCAAACGTTGGGTGGTTTGAAAATACTATTTAATATTTGGTACGATTAACATGTTGTTTGGGAATCACTGCTTTATACGTCATCACCAAATGCGTGTCGTGACGAAACAGAACCGAATGTATCAATGAAAATAGGTCAACGAAACCGTGCGATACTGCTTCATAGCGATTGCACCACAACCGGGACTACTTTTTTTTTGTAAACGCTGCCTGTGCATGGTTATGAACATACACATTGGTTGGTTATTGTTCGCTAGTCGACACAAATAAAAAATTAAGTTTTTGTGGATTGTTATCTTTTTTAAACTGGAGTGTTGCTATTAAGTGTTAGGTCTAAACGTTAATAACTTTCTGTATAACCTAAAAATATATTCAAAGTTATATATTTCATTCATTACTTACACACACGATGCGTATAATTATAATTTGACATAATATTGACTGAATTGGACAATGAGACACAGTCATGGTCAGAGGGATGCAGATTTGGAGTCTTGAATTAAAGTGTATTAGCGTCTGGAACCTGGTATAGGGATTTAAAGATGGAGTTCCTAGTTTCGGCATTTAGCCGTTATCGGTGGCGTAGCAAGGGCAAGTGCCGCTGGGGGCGGGGCCAAGAGTTTTGCCCCCCACCCACCCCCTTTTCTGGGTGACAGAAAATGCCGCCGTTACATATAAAGAAAAAAGTGACTACCGGGGCTGACCGCCCCCACACCACAGCCCCCTTCCTACGATTGTCTGTATGTAGGCTATATATTAGCTGAAACATGGAAAAGAAGTATTCGTAATCCACGTTAAGAGTAATAAAAACAATTAGCTGTGGTTTGAATAGTAAAGCGGTAAAGTAATTTGGTATTGAAATGTGCTTTTTGTTTGCTTACGGCCATTATCCGCAGCGACATCTTGGTAAACTACAGGAGATGAGTTAGCAAGGCAGATGTGCAGGAGCTGAGACAGCAAGGTTGATTGCAGGAGCTGAGACAGCAAGGTTGATTGCAGGAGCTGAGACAGCAATGTTGATTGCAGGAGCTGAGACAGCAAGGTTGATTGCAGGAGCTGAGACAGCAATGTTGATTGCAGGAGCTGAGACAGCAATGTTGATTGCAGGAGCTGAGACAGCAAGGTTGATTGCAGGAGCTGAGACAGCAATGTTGATTGCAGGAGCTGAGACATCAAGGTTGATTGCAGGAGCTGAGACATCAAGGTTGATTGCAGGAGCTGAGACAGCAAGGTTGATTGCAGGAGCTGAGACAGCAAGGTTGATTGCAGGAGCTGAGACATCAAGGTGGACTGCAGGAGCTGAGATAGCAAGGTTGATTGCAGGAGCTGAGACATCAAGGTGGACTGCAGGAGCTGAGATAGCAAGGTTGATTGCAGGAGCTGAGACATCAAGGTGGACTGCAGGAGCTGAGATAGCAAGGTTGATTGCAGGAGCCGAGACAGCAAGGTGGACTGCAGGAGCTGAGATAGCAAGGTTGATTGCAGGAGCCGAGACAGCAAGGTTGATTGCAGGAGCTGAGACATCAAGGTGGACTGCAGGAGCTGAGATAGCAAGATTGATTGCAGGAGCCGAGACAGCAAGGTGGAATGCAGGAGCTGAGACAGCAAGGTTGATTGCAGGAGCTGAGACAGCAATGTGGATTTCAGGAGCTGAGACAGCAATGTTGATTGCAGGAGCTGAGACATCAAGGTGGACTGCAGGAGCTGAGACAGCAATGTTGATTGCAGGAGCTGAGACAGCAATGTTGATTGCAGGAGCTGAGACAGCAAGGTGGACTGCAGGAGCTGAGCCAGCAATGTTGATTGCAGGAGCTGAGACAGCAATGTTGATTGCAGGAGCTGAGACAGCAATGTTGATTGCAGGAGCTGAGACATCAAGGTGGACTGCAGGAGCTGAGACATCAAGGTTGATTGCAGGAGCTGAGACATCAAGGTTGATTGCAGGAGCTGAGACATCAAGGTTGATTGCAGGAGCTGAGACATCAAGGTTGATTGCAGGAGCTGAGACATCAAGGTTGATTGCAGGAGCTGAGACATCAAGGTTGATTGCAGTAGCTGAGACATCAAGGTTGATTGCAGGAGCTGAGACATCAAGGTTGATTGCAGGAGCTGAGACATCAAGGTGGACTGCAGGAGCTGAGACATCAAGGTTGATTGCAGGAGCTGAGACAGCAAGGTGGACTGCAGGAGCTGAGACATCAAGGTGGACTGCAGGAGCTGAGACATCAAGGTGGACTGCAGGAGCTGAGACATCAAGGTGGACTGCAGGAGCTGAGACATCAAGGTGGACTGCAGGAGCTGAGACAGCAATGTTGATTGCAGGAGCTGAGACATCAAGGTTGATTGCAGGAGCTGAGACAGCAAGGTTGATTGCAGGAGCTGAGACATCAAGGTTGATTGCAGGAGCTGAGACATCAAGGTTGATTGCAGGAGCTGAGACATCAAGGTTGATTGCAGGAGCTGATATATCAGGGTTGATTGCAGGAGCTGAGACATCAATGTGGACTGCAGGAGCAGAGACATCAAGGTTGATTGCAGGAGCTGAGACATCAAGGTTGATTGCAGGAGCTGAGACATCAAGGTGGACTGCAGGAGCTGAGACATCAAGGTTGATTGCAGGAGCTGAGACATCAAGGTGGACTGCAGGAGCTGAGACATCAAGGTTGATTGCAGGAGCTGAGACATCAAGGTTGATTGCAGGAGCTGAGACATCAAGGTGGACTGCAGGAGCTGAGACATCAAGGTTGATTGCAGGAGCTGAGACATCAAGGTTGATTGCAGGAGCTGAGACATCAAGGTGGACTGCAGGAGCTGAGACATCAAGGTTGATTGCAGGAGCTGAGACAGCAAGGTGGACTGCAGGAGCTGAGACAGCAAGGTGGACTGCAGGAGCTGAGACATCAAGGTGGACTGCAGGAGCTGAGATAGCAAGGTTGATTGCAGGAGCCGAGACAGCAAGACAGGCTACAGGATTTAAGACACCAAGGTAGACAACTGGACTGCTAGAGCATCTGAAAGAGCTAATACTGCTGGGTGGACTGCAGGAGATGCGACATCACAAGGGTTTGAAGGACCTGAGACAGCAGGATGTTTGAAGGCGCTTAGACAGATGACCTGAAGGCGCTGAGACAACTAGAAGGACCACTGATTGCTGAGACAGCGTCAGTGTTTCCCAAACTTTTCAAGTCCACCCATAAATGACATCCACAAAGATGGGTTGGGGATGGGGTCTGTCAAAAGCGGACAACTGTGGACAAAGGGGGATGGGGGTGTAAAGGTTCTTTCTGGTTAAATCCCACTGCCTGTATTTCAACACTTAAATGTTTATATTGTGGACGTCCTATGTGGCTGATCAATTAGCGAAAATGCGAGAAAAAAATAATTTTAAACCAACAAGAAGTTAGTTTTTAATCCTTTTAGATCCTTTAATCGAAAGATTTATATTTTTAAGACTTACTTAGAATTTTAATTTTTTTAAATCTTTTCTCTTTATAGCAGCTATTATATAATTGTTATATTCAAATGCTTAGCTGACAGGGGATTTGATTGGAGTAACCAGGGCCGGCCTTAGGCAATTGCAACCTATGCGGCCGTAATGGGCCTCGCCTTTTCATAGGCCCAACGCGAATTTATTTTCTATTACAAAGTCTTAATTTTCACTTACTATCCTTATCCCTACTCAGACTGGGCTCCGCGCAATCCGTTTCGCATAGGGCCCCGCAATTGTTAGGGCCGGCCCTGGGAGTAACCAAGGTGGCATGGACGACTCAAACCTTTAGTTCAACGTTTGTTGTTTAACTTTAAGGCAGAGTTAAAAAAAAAAAAAAAAAAAAGGAACGAATAAAATCGCTCAAAATTGAAAACAAAAATTAATGTAGCAGAATTTTTAAGGACTTTGGGTCATAAGTAGCACACCAGGTGTCATGGATGGTCAGAGACCACATTTCCCTTAATCTTTGGGTCATAGGGAGCACACCAGGTGTCATGGATGGTCAGAGGCCGACATTTCCCGTAACCACGGGTGTCATCTTTTTTTTTTAATCTTTTTTTTTTTAAAGTAAGACTGCTCAAATTATCCGACCGATTTACATTTTTTTGGTACACTGAAAATTAAACCGACGCGGAGCCCCCTCACAACCAAGCGACGTGGAGCCCCCTCACAACCAACCGACGTGGAGCCCCCTCACAACCAACCGACGTGGAGCCCCCTCACAACCAACCGACGTGGAGCCTCTCACAACCAACCGACGTGGAGCCCCCTCACAACCAACCGACGTGGAGCCCCCTCACAACCAACCGACGTGGAGCCCCCTCACAACCAACCGACGTGGAGCCTCTCAAGACCAACAGACGTGGAGCCTCTCACAACCAACCGACGTGGAGCCCCTTCACAACCAACCGACGTGGAGCCCCTTCACAACCAACCGACGTGGAGCCCCCTCACAACCAACCGACGTGGAGCCCCCTCACAACCAACCGACGTGGAGCCCCCTCACAACCAACCGACGTGGAGCCCCCTCACAACCAAATGCGTTAACGCTGACACGAATCTCGGTCGAATCATTCCAGTTGAGACCACGACACTCTTCTACTTCCGCTTTCATCAACTTTTAATTGAGCTCGGTGGCGTAGCTAAGGTTATTGCTGCCCGGGGGGGCAGTGGCGTAGCGAGGGGGGCAAGGGGGCATCATGTCCGGGCGCTACTCACAAAGGGGCGCCAAATGGTATATTTTACATATAATATTGTATGGTTTTCGAATGGGGGGGGGGCGCTAAAAAGGTATTGTTCCCCGGGCGCGAGTTCAGCTCGCTACGCCACTGGGGGGCATTTTTTGCACAAAAATGATTTGTATGAAAATACCCCCTTTCTATGAAAATACTTCCGCACATCACCACCCCCATCCTACGCCACTGATTTGGGTTGTTCCAATTAAGGCCAGCAAGGCCAACTGATCATCCACTTACTGTCCTTGACTAAGCTTCACGTGGTTGGTTCCACGTCAGATCAACAACATTTGAACATAACACGTTTATTTAAGACATGGATTCAATTCCACTCATTTCAGTTGATGAGGAAAACAAACAAACAGCATTTCTGGGCTCTCAAAACATTCAATATCGTTCTGAATGTGGCCTACTTATCAGTTGCGTTTATTATTGATGGAAAGTAGACTGAAATTTTTAAAAATAAAAATGTCAGTTTTCATGTATTGATTATATTCTTTGAGATTTTTTTTTCCACTTTTTATTATAACAATTTTTTTTATTTTCTTTTGGAAAAAAAAATATTAACTTCGCTTTTGCTCGTGGCTCGCTTGCAAAATTTTCGGACGGCTAATTAACCCACTTCCCGTCAACATATCGAGCATGAAAATTGGCACATAGACACGCAGACGATGGCAACACATTCTATCAAATTTTCAGCCCCACCCCCCAACCCCCAAAAATCAATTTTCCTGTTTTGCAAGGGGAAGATGAAGGAAATATGATGACACTGAGTTTACGAGATAATTGCGTTTGATGAGATTCTTTTTTTTTTTTTTTAAATAATAAAAAGAGCAAGTGCGTTTTGTGCGTAATATTTTCTTTTGTTTTTCTGAAATAGTTGGTGAAATAAATCTGCGGTGTAAAAGCGGGGCGGGTCATTAGGATGATTTTATTTCGTCTCAAGCATTGCATTAGCCTATATCCTCTATAATCGATATGCAATGCAGTCCTTATCCACCTTGATTGATATCCACTGTGATTGATATCCACTGTGTATCCACTGTGATTGAGATCCAATTTGATTGAAACCAATGTAATTGATAAGCATGTGGTCGATATCCCTTGTGATTTATATCAGCTGTGATTGATATCCCTTGGGATTGATATCAGCTGTGATTGATATCCCTTGGGATTGATATCAGCTGTGATTGATATCCCTTGGGATTGATATCCATTGTGATTGATAACCACTGTGGTCGACCAAAGAAAAAAGCTTGAATCTTCTGGAGATGCACTTAATGGGATTTTTGTTTCGATTTAAAAACTGTATGTTTTTACTTCCGGGTTATTTTATTTTCTCTTTACACCAGTCGTAGTTTTATGAAGTTCTAATACAAATTAATGTACAATGATAATTTAAAAAAGGGGGTCGAAGAAATAGGTCGGAGTCTTGGGACACGTTAAGGGGGGCCACCGTGAAAGATAACACGTTCTCTGAAAAACTCCCCCCCCCCCCTCGGCCAGCTAAAAATAGTAATTTCCCTTACAAAGATCAGCCAGATAAGTACGACACAAATAAATGAAGTTTCTTTGCAATGCAGGATTCATTCAGTCGTTCTCATTTCCTAACCCCCCCCCCCCTTTCCCACCCTCCGTCCACCCACCCAATACTCACAGCACACTCACAAACACACACAAACTGTCCAGATTTTGACTGACATCAGGCGTTATATTCCCATACTAGTCAGGCTATCAATAGTTCATTTAGTTATAAAGTAGTTCAGTTTTAACCCAGTTCTTAATTTGAAGAACACATTTTTTTTTTATTTCCGGTTTATTTCCTTTCCTCTTCAAATTTGAATCAAATCACCAGTGGCGCATCGCGACTTAAATCAGTGGGCTGATTTGAAGGGTGCGTGTGTGTGTGGGGGGGGGGTGCTGCAGCTCCACGGTACTATACACAAGCCGCCAATGAACATGACATTATTTGACAAAATAGGTTACATGGTCATACATTTTGATATCTCGTCATCTACATGTCAAGCCGATTGCTCAGAAATTGCATTCTAGTGTAAATGATCGGGAATAGGCAAAAACAACAAATAAAGAAAAAATAATTTTTAAAAAAACTCATAAAGAAATGATCACAAATGGTAAATGACGTGATTTTAAAGAAAAACAAAATATCAACAATATCGACAATATCAAAATATGAACAAAGGAACAATATCAACAAATTTTAAAAAAAGAAAAATATGAACAATACCAACAATATGAACAATATCAACAATAACGAGAAAATAACATGAAAATCATTCTTTGAAAGGTTTATATAAAAACTGATGTGTATTGTTTCTCCAAACTGCTGTTAGACTGAGACTGGGGCCTCAAATGCCACAAACTTGTTTCGTGTTTAGAAGAGGATATGTAACGTCAACAGCACACACACGGGCGCGTTCACACACACACACACTCACACACACGGGCGCGTTCACACACACACACACACTCACGCACACGGGCGCGTTCACACTCACACACACGGGCGCGTTCACACACACACACACACTCACGCACACGGGCGCGTTCACACTCACACACACGGGCGCGTTCACACACACACACACACTCACGCACACGGGCGCGTTCACACTCACACACACGGGCGCGTTCACACACACACACACACTCACGCACACGGGCGCGTTCACACTCACACACACGGGCGCGTTCACACACACACACACACTCACGCACACGGGCGCGTTCACACTCACACACACGGGCGCGTTCACACACACACACTCACGCACACGGGCGTGTTCACACACACACACACACACAGAAGATGCAAACGCACCCATACACACACACGGGCGCATGCAAATACATAGAATACACAAACACACACACGGGCGCGTTCACACACACAGAACACACAAACGCACGCACACACCCGTATATATATACAGATTCCGCCAAAATAGTGCGTCCACACTTTAGGAAAAGGAAAAATCAATTTTGCCCGACATAGCAGCTCATCGATCTGCACTTTTTGAAAAATTAAGAAAAAACTAAATAATTGTCATTATATATAGTTCGTCAGTCGCCATCAGTCACGACCACCTTAATCATCGTATATGCTCTACTCGTGAGCTTCGATGTGGGTGCGCAGATGGCTGACCTGACCGATTTTGGCACGAAATGTTCTTGTGCGGTAATGGGTCGTTCGCAATTACGTCACGCTCATGGCGGCGGGGGGGGGGGGGGGAGAAAGGTCTAGAATTTGTGACACTTTGTGACTGGGTGGGAGGGTCAAAAATTTGTGACGTCACTCATTTTTCAATTTAATAATACTATTAAAGTTCAATTCAAATACAGAAAGAAAACAAAGTGAAAAGATACACTCCTCAAAAATATAAGTTTGCAAACACAATTATATAATGACTGCAATATGTTAGGAATTATAGCCAGAATCTCTCTCTCTCGTTCTCTCTCTCTCTCGTTCTCTCTTTCTCTCTCTCTCTCTCTCACTCACTCTCTCTCTCTCTCTCTCGTTCTCTCTCTCTCTCTCTCGTTCTCTCTCTCTCTCTCGTTCTCTCTCTCTCTCGTTCTCTCTCTCTATCGTTCTCTCTCTCTCTCGTTCTCTCTCTCTCTCTCGTTCTCTCTCTCTCTCTCGTTCTCTCTCTCTCTCTCTCTCGTTCTCTCTCTCTCTCTCTCTCGTTCTCTCTCGCTCTATGTGTTTAGAAACCTTGCGGCCTAAATATAGGGATTAAATCTGAACGATCTAGTAAATAAATTCTAGAAACTGCGTCACCTGATGTCATTCTTTAGAACAAATAGAACACTTTCGAACGTAAACAACCTTTTCCCAACCAAGGTATGGGTGGGTAAGAGATGACGCAGCACATTTACTCGGTGATTCAATGTCAAGGCCATACTAGGGGGGAGACAAGTGGTTGCTGCTAAAATAACTCTATGTTGAATTGAAAAAAATGCCAAGACAAGCGCTGTACTAGGCTATATTATAAAAAGTGTACTCTTTGTGTGTGTGTTTGTGTGTGTTAATGAGTATTTGTATTTTTCGAGGATTATACTTTTTTACTTGCTGTGCTATAAGCTAATATAAATTGTATTTAGGTCTATTTGAATTTGTGTTTTTAAAATATAAATTTAATAGTGTAATTAAATTGAACACTGTTAGTATCACTGGCTTTGGTATCACTGGCGTTTGTATTACTGGCACTAGTATCGCTTTTCTTTGTGTGCTGTTTTTTCAGTTCTTTGTTAAGCAGGGCCGACCCTAATAATTGCGGGGCCCTATGCGAAACGGACTGCGCGGGGCCCATTCTGGGTAGAGGATAAGGATAATAAGTGAACATTAAGATTTTGCATTAGAAAATAAATTCGGGGCGGGGCCTATGAAAGTGCGGGGCCCCTTGCGGCCGCATAGGTTGCAATGGCCTAAGGCTGGCCTTGTTGTTACGCATTGTTCATTTATCGAGCCAAATCTTAAAACATATTAAATTTTCAAAACCATATAACGGTACGTAATATATATATATATATATATATATACACGATATCGCAGAGTACATGCCTGAGCCCCTTGTAAATATTTGTTAAAGACAAGGCCGCATATATTCCGAGACTATTTCAAAGTGCCGCATTCAGCACCGGAGCCGAGAGATGGCAGACTGAGCTGACTACTGCTCTAATGGCTGATTGCGGTGTATCTATTTTCGAAAGAGGACGCCTGTACTAAGATATCGGAAATTCCCCATCTCAATTTCGGTTTACCTGTAATCTTATTGGTTCCTAGTCGAGGAATCTTTGGCTTTAAAAAAATGTGTATCATCCTAAAATAGACATGTGTCGACAATAATAATAGGTGTGTTTTGATTTTTTTTCTTTCTTACGTGGTAGGAAAAACGAATTACAAGCTCGTGTTTCCCCATAACTTGTTGAGAATTCGAACTGACGACATTGCGCCAATCAAGGTCACGAATGGTCGCCATGCTATCTGCACGGATATCCTTCATGGCTGTCCCTATTTCGGTTAGTTAACTTACCGAGGGGAAATCAGGGTGGTTAGATTTGTGATGGAAAGTACAAAGATTTCAGGGACTGGACCGCCTGAGCCACCGTGACATGACTATCTTGACGTGACGTGGTGAAAGGGAGCTTGGCATTCGTGCAAATGGCCATTTGACATATGTCAACCATTAGCCCACACGAACACCTTCAAGTCTGGTGGGTCACCATCCAGATACCTTCAACTCGGGGGGGGGGGGGGGGCGGGCGCACCACTCAAACACTATCAGATATGGGGTCACCACCCAGACATCTTAGACTTTGTGTGTCACCACCCAGACACCTTCAACTATGGGGGTCACCATCCAGACACCTTCAACTCTGGGAGGACACCTGAGGGGGGGGGGGTAACCACCCAGACACCGTCAGTTATGGGGTCACCACCCAGACGTCTAAGACTATGGGGGTCACCCCCCAGACACATTCGACTGCGGGATTTACCATCCAGACACCTTCGACTGTGGGAGTCACCACCCAGACACCTTCGACTGTAGGAGTCACCACCCAGACACCTTCGAATGTAGGAGTCACCACCCAGACACCTTCAACTGCGGGAGTCCCCACCCAGACACCTTCGACTGTGGGAGTCACCACCCAGACACCTTCGACTGTGGGCGTCACCATCCAGACACCTTCGATTGTGAGAGTCACCACCCAGACAACCTTCGACTGTGGGAGTCACCACCCAGGGTCACGAGCCACGTTATTTTGCATTGATGCTTTGAGAAGATGATGCCCCCACAACCTTTTTTATGTCTCCTCCGTTTTTTAAAAAAAGTTTTTATTCGACTCGAGACTCACAATTTGACCACACAATATCAACTAGATTTCTGAACTATTGAACTATTATTGATTTCACATACAATAATCTTAATCGGGCCATGACTTATCACGTTTATTCTAATCATAGGTCGTAGGTCATGGGTTATAGGGTTGTTGTCTGTAACTGCCCCCCAAGACCACCGAAAACGTGTCACCGCATTGTGTAGAGAAATACGTCCAGGTGAAGAGTTATTGCTGCTAGTAGAGCGAGGGTGGGGGTTTTAAAGGAGCTGGTGGGTGTGGGGGTGGGTGGAGGCCACGGGGTGTGTTTTCCGGAATCAGATTATGTCAGCAGCCGTTGTTGCAGCACGGACAAATAAAGTGATGTCTGACGTCACGCCCGTGGGTGTTGGGGGGGGGGGTGGCGGGAGATAGTCGCACGCAAAGAAAATGGCTGGTGCCAAGGTGACAGCGAGGGTAGCTGGTGATGTTGAGAGAGTGGGGATGAAGGGTGGTTGTGGCGGGAGGGAGGCTGGTTCGGAAGGGAGCGGTGGTGGTAGGGAGGGATGGAGGGAGGTAGTGGGGTGGTGGTTGTGACTATATTAAGTAGAAGTCCCACGACGTGCTGTAGATCACGAAACATTCTCCCCTGAGGAATGCAATGCACGCAAAGGAACTATGCCATTTGTCGTCTGAACCCTAGTAGCACAGCGGTTCTAAATTTTTGATAAGTTTAAGAACATCCCCACTTAACAGTGATTTAAATGAGGGTTGGGGTAAGTTTGGTGGTGGGTAACGACCAATTAATAAATTAGGTCAAGTGCTGAGTTCATGACATTTTATTTTATGGACACCCTGCCCCCTTAAAAAAAAGCTTCGCTGTCCATATCCAACCGTATCCGGACCAAAAGATTCGACCAAATTTCCGTTCGATCAAATTTCCGTTCGATCAATTTTCCGTCGACGAAATTTCTTTCGATCAAATTTCCGGTAACCATATCCAACACCACCCCCCCCCCCCCATCTCAATATAAATCTCAATGGTTCTCAAAGTAAACATAACCTCCTCTACTCTAGAGGCAGAAGCGGTTTAGAGGATGGCAGAGATTATCCATAGAGGCCGTTGGTGAATGTTGCCACTCATAGGTTTTTTTTTTTAATTTTAATTTTATATTTATATATATAGTCTAATAAAGGCGTGGGCAAAGCTTGTGTGCGGAGGGCCACATTGAAAAAAGTAAAGCTATTGGGTGGCCGCATGTATATTATGTCCAACTTTTACATGTCGATAAACATTTCTCTATTTTAAAATCCGGTACATTCGCATTTTAGCATTACATGATAAAAGTTAAAGACTGTTTTAAAAAAAATAGAAAATTTAAAAGAAAGTTGAGCAAAAATCTTAAATCAATCATAACGGTACATGAAATTCTGTAAAATTCAACAATTTTCAAATTTCTAAATGCTTTCGAGGGTCGCATAATATCAGTTGCCGGGGCCCGCGGGCCGTAGTTTGCCCACCCCTGGTCTAACATAAAGTTTAGAAATTAAATTATAGTTGATCAATTAAAACCAATAACCGATGCGGCCTTTGCGTTAAGGTTTTTTCTGCAGTGATACAGTCAGTTACTGTTATAATATATTTCGAGCTGAATTTGTATGTTATAGGCCACTTTAACAATTCTTAGGTGGCTTTATCATCGTAGAAGGGAAAATATTAACCGCTATTCCGTTTTATGCGCCGATTAAAATATGTGGGGTCGAAGGGGGGGGGGCAGGGAGGGGCGATGGATTGCTGGGGGGAGAACGTGTTGAGAACTGCTGAGTAGGTTGATCCGTGAAGTAAGTAAGAGAACAGTCGTGTGTCGTGACCCCTCCCCCCATGTCAACATCACGGTGTTGGAGAACGTGACTAGACAATTATAGGTCTCAACTGACGCAATTTGAACTTTCGGCCCCTGAACACAGGTGGAGAAATGAGGTGGGGGAGGAGGGGTGCAAAATGTTATTAAATGAAACAGGGGCGGAATTATTAAGTGAAACAGGGACGGTAAATATATTTTTTGCAAACTGAACATTTATTGGAGGCAAATATGAAATGGGGTTAAACTCTACTCAAATATATATTTCTGTACGTTTAGCTATATATTATGTTACTCACACGTCACTGCGCACTGTCACACCACTGAGGTTCTGACTTCAGAGAGTGGTATAATGCTCATTGCATCAGGTGATATAACGCGATCCATTTGTGACGTCAGCACGGCGCTACCGCCACACCCCTGTCTCCCCTCTCCACAGTTCAGAGGAAATTTCTCCGAGTTCTGTAATTAAGCTGATCAATAAATAAATAGGCCAAGCCCGGTGACAAAAAACAAAGGGTCAGTATCGAACAAGATGGCGTCAGGTTATGGCTGATATATATGTGTATATTTAGCAGCTGATGTAATGCACACATTTTAAGGAGCGGTTCAAAGAGGCAAACAATTTAAGTAATGAAAGCCACGCCCATTTCTAATTTGTTCTGTCTAGATTCAATAAAAGATAAGCACACCTTTAGTTTATCCGTCTAAATTCAATGATAAGCCAATGTCTAATGGTTCTGTCTAAATTCAATAAGAGCTAAGCCAATGTCTAATGGTTCTGTCTAAATTCAATAAGAGCTAAGCCAATGTCTAATGGTTCTGTCTAAATTCAGTAAGAGCTTAGCCCATGTCTAACGTTTCTGTCTAAATTCAGTAAGAGCTAAGCCTATGTCTAACGTTTCTGTCTAAATTCAGTAAGAGCTAAGCCTATGTCTAACGTTTCTGTCTAAATTCAGTAAGAGCTAATCCTATGTCTAACGTTTCTGTCTAAATTCAATAAGCGCTAAGCCCATGTCAAACGTTTCTGTCTAAATTCAATAAGCGCTAAGCCCATGTCTAAAGTTTCTGTCTAAATTCAATAAGAGCTAAGCCCATGTCTAACGTTTCTGTCTAAATTCAATAAGCGCTAAGCCCATGTCTAAAGTTTCTGTCTAAATTCAATAAGAGCTAAGCCCATGTCTAAAGTTTCTGTCTAAATTCAATAAGAGCTAAGTCCATGTCTAACGTTTCTGTCTAAATTCAGGTAAGAGCTAAGCCCATGTCTAACGTTTCTGTCTAAATTTAATACGAGCTAAGCCCATGTCTAACGTTTCTGTCTAAATTCAATACGAGCTAAGCCTATGTCTAACATTTTTGACTAGAGTAACCCTTGGAAGAATGCACACAAAAAGTCGTAACAATGGTGATGTTTACAGGTACCCGGTGATATTTCTATATTTAGACAATGGATAGCTGAGAAAATATGCCGGAGAGACAGAAATAACCAGTGGACAGGACGATATGGAAGGCAGAATGTTATGCAGAATGACGTGTTTACGTTATCTTTCCCCGTGAATGAACTCTAGCTGACACCAAGCTCTGAACCGCATTTAGGGTGTGGCTTATTAAAAATATTTTGTTTGACCATGTTTACGACTAAATAAAATCTATAGCTTATATTATTATTAGAATTCTGTGGAAAAATCTAGAGAAATCAGGAAAGGAAAACAATGTGTAAGGGCTTTCTAGAAATATCAGTGAAACAGACTATAATAGGAGACACGCGAGAGATTTTTTTGGCTATCATTTATCACGAGATATGTTTGCTATACGAGGCAGAGATTTCTTTACTAGCTTTTGCTGCGTGTGTGTGCGTGTTTCCTCATTGTACCTTTTTACAACATTGCATCTTCTTCAACATTGTACCGGCACAAGCCAAACATTATGCTGTAAGTCAATAGTTTTAAATTGTATTTCTTTTTGATCTTATAATTAATTATTAACTTAATAAATAAACTTTATTAATTGAAATTAGACCTAGTTTGGATATCGTGTTCTTTGTTATTGTATTCAACAGATGGTGTCGTCTTTTGTTGTGCACTGTTTTAGAACGAGCCGTATACTTGAATAAGAGATTAATTTCTCCATACTGATAACAGTACGTAAGGCGGACATCAGAGTCTATCATCACTTTCAAACGCGATGTCCACAGGAAGACGTGGAATGCAGACATCAGACTCTAACGCCACCTTCAAACGCTATGTCCCTCTGAACACTGGACACCAGTGGGTCATCCAGCCATAGTCACCACACTGTGAGATTCAGGCCGATATAACTTCCTCCCACCACGGTTCTAAATTTAAAGCCATAATGACAGAGGCGTAGCTAGAGTGTTTGGCGCCCAGGGACAAGATCTATTTTAAAGAGCCTCCTTTTCTTTTTTCAACTTCCAAACCCATTATTTTCATGAATAAAATATTATCAAAGCACATTTTAGCACCCTTAACTAGTCTGGCGCCCAGGGACATCCGCCGCCCCCCTGACAACCGCTTAGCCACGTCTCTGTCCAATGAGGTATCTCCAATACAGCGTCCTGTAACTATGGACCTATGCCTATTAATTGTGAGGGGGTTGGTGGATGAGGAAAATTTAATGGTGTTATTAGTGCTCACCATGTAACACAGGAGAGTTCTTGAATAGATCCTAACATCATTAAATTTCGACTATTTACATAACTTAACTTAAAGTAGCTTGGTTGACATACAATTTAGGAGGCTCGTTAAAGCAGCATACATATACATACATCGACAGGCGGAGGCACATGTTGGCAGAAAGCTAGAAATACTTTTTGACGGATATATTTATAAATAGATGAGTAAAAGATGGGCGCTCATTTAGAAATATAGATGGGTGGATGGATGGATGGGTGGGTGGATGGTTGGGTGGATGGATAGATGGATGAATGAATTGATAGATTGATGGAAGGACGAATGGGTGGATTGACGAATATATGGACGGACAGATGGGTAGATGGATGGAGGGTGGGAGGATGGATGGAGGGTGGGAGGATGGATGGAGGGTGGGAGGATGGATGGAGGGTGGGAGCATGGATGGAGGGTGGGAGGAAAGAAGAGGGGAGATATGGATGAAAGGGCGGATGGATGGTTGGGTGGATGGATAGATGGATGAACGGATTGATAGATTGATGGAAGGACGAATGGATGGATTGACGAATAGATGGACGGTCGGTCGGGTGGATGGATGACAGATAGATGTACTTTTAGCTTCAAATTTACAATGGCTTTTAAAAACTTAAACACATATCAATAAATCATTACCACAGCTAAAGACCAGGATTTATTGGAAACGAACATTGTAAACATGTGGGCCACAGTCTAGAACTAGTTTTCCGTGTTGTCTAGACCATCGTTTCCCAAACTTTAGAGTTTGGAAGACCGGTGGGACCGGGACCATCCGGCTCGCGGACCGCGGCTGATTCGTGGACCACCATTTGGAGAACGCTGATCGAGACTAGTGTTTCCCAAACTTGAGTTTGGAGGACCGGTGGGACAACTCTCAGACCGGGACCATCCGGCTCGCGGGCCGCGGCCGGTTCGAAGACCACCATTTGGAGAACGCTGATCTAGACCAGTGTTTTCTAGACTGGAACTTGCAACCCACGAGGGACGTACATCCCATAGAAACGTTCACCCCCACAAAGGCGCTCATCCCACAAGGGCGTACATCCAACAGCAGCGTACATCCAACACGGGCGTCATCCCACAGGGGCGTACATCCAACAGCAGCGTACACCCAACACGGGCGTCATCCCACAGGGGCGTACATCCCACAGCAGCGTACATCCAACACGGGCGTACATCCCACACGGGCGTCATCCCGCAGGGGCGTACATCGCATAGAGGCGTTCACCCAACAGGGGCTTATATCACATATGGGATCAATTTAAAAAAAAAAAAGAGAAAAATTGTGTTTATTTATTTTTATTGGCAATACAAATATTTTTAACTATTGTAAGTTTTATTATTAGACGTTGATACTCAAAGATAAACCAGTCCGCGGAATAGAAAGTTAATCTTCAGCATATAGAGATTAGAGATTACCGTTTTCTAATTTCTACTACACGTGGGGCAAATTAAACGTTTTTAGTTATTCCGCTGGGGTCGCGGGAAACATTTTGAGAAACGCTGATTGACCTAATTTCTAGAGAAAGAAGGAAGAAAAAAAAATTGGTCCTTTTTACTGAAATATTTAATCAATTAACATTGAAAATGTTCGGATATCTCTATATTTTTTACAAAAATGTTGAAAAAAACAAAAGACAGGTTGAAAAATTTGGTTATAATTTTGTCTGAAGTCGGACTGTTACAATGACCAGTTTCAGAAACATGAACGTTGACAGCCATGCTAGTAGACAAACGTAGACGCTAGTATCACTGGGCCGGCAAGGTGGCGCTTGTCCTCATCTTTCACAATCAGATCAAAATTCAATGTAATTTAAAATCAATATTCTTTTGCAAAAACATTTTTTTTTTATTTGATGGGAAACGTGCAAGATGTTTCAAAATCCTAGAAGATGAATTTCGGGGGAAGAAAGTTCCATGTGGAGTTATCGAACATGTGAACGCCAGAGGTTGTCAGTGCGTGACTTGACACAGGTCGATATTGTGTGGACGCAAATAGATGACCCGCTATGTCTTAAACTCTCTCTCCCCCTCCTCTCTCTCACACACACACACATACACATACAGACGTCTGCAATCTGCCAATGACCGCTTTGTACCCAGCCTGACTTCTAGTGCTGCTGTAAAAGGTGGGGTGGTGGGGGTGTTTTTGATCTATCTGCGTAGTTGTGAAATACGTTGTAACATAGTGAGTCGGTTTAGGTCTTTGGCATAGCACTGGATAGAATCAGTGGATAAAGCCAGTGGATATAGTCAGTGGATATATTCAGTGGATAGGGCCAGTCAATGGATAGAGTCAGTGGATAGAGTCAGTGGATAGAGTCAGTGGATAGAGCCAGTGGATAGAGTCAGTGGATAGAGTCAGTGGAGAGGGTCATTAAACAGAGTCAGTGGATAGTCTGTGGATAGAGTCAGTGGATATAGTCAGTGGATAGGGCCAGTCAATGGATATAGTCAGTGGATAGTCAGTGGATAGAGTCAGTGGATAGAGTCAGTGGATAGTCGGTGGATAGAGTCAATGGATAGAGTCAGTGGATAGAGTCACTGGATAGAGTTGGTAGATAGAGTCAGTAGATCGAGTCAGTAGATCGAGTCAGTAGATCGAGTCAATGGACCGGGTCATTCTGACATCGTGGGACGTTGAGCTGGTAAGAGCAACGAAATGGAGGCATGGATTGTCAGAAACAATATTTCAATCATAGCATGGACTATCAGAGACTACATCTCAATAATGGCATGGATTGCCAGAGACAACATCTGAATCATAGCATGGATTGCCAGAGACAATATCTCAATCATGGCACGGATTGTCAGAGACTACATCTCAGTCATGGCATGGATTGCCAGAGACAATATTTCAATCATGGTACGGGCTGTCAGAGACTACATCTCAATCATGGCATAGATTGTCCGAGACAATATCTCAATCATGGTTTGCCAGTTATCGTACATAAATTCTTTAAAGGGAGCCTGAAGTGAAAAAAAGCACGGCATCATGTCAACAGTGGCGTATCTATGGTTAGGGCCAAGCTTTTTGCCGCGACTCTTCAACAAAAAACAAACAAAACAACAACTATGCAGTTGGGCGAAAATGCCACCTTTGATATATACAGAAAAATTTGCAGCCTGGGGCGAAACGCCCCCCTACGCATCCCCCCCCCCCTACACACACACTGTTTTACCTTCCTAGGCCTCCAGTCGCCACTGCATAGAAAGTCCTTCTGCGTTTAATCAAACAAAAAATGTTTTCGAGTTTAGTTGGAGCCATTCTGCTAGCGATAAATTATTTCATTCCACCTTCTGATAAAATCCGCAACGTAGTTTTCAATTCTTTTTGTCATTTCATGGAAAACTTTAGTACGGCCAATTTTTTATTAAAAAAAAATTATTTTTTTCAATCTACAAAATAAGGTTACAGTTAATTTTTATAATTTATCTCAATAACTTTCTACTTGTTTTGCATGAATCCGATTTCATGATCACAAATTTTCCTTTCTAGATAAAAAAAAAAGATTACAAATTTAAAAAATCTATAACGTGTCTTTTGTTTAGGCCCCCCAGGGGGGGGGGGGGGGTTAAGAATAAATTCTGCACTTATGGAGTGCATTTATTAAAAAGCCAGACTTATTGAGTGCATTTATTAAAAAGCCAGACTTATTGAGTGCATTTATTAAAAAGCCAGACTTATTGAGTGCATTTATTTAAAAGCCAGACTTATTGAGTGCATTTATTGAAAAAGCCAGACTTATTGAGTGCATTTATTAAAAAGCCATACTTATTGAGTGCATTTATTAAAAAGCCAGCTATAAACGGTAGATTGATCACATACGCTTCTGTAGAAGAGAAGACAGAAAGGGCTTTAAGAAAGCGCTACCCACAAATGGTGGACGCAACATGAACATTTTCGGTCAAATACTAATGAAATAAAACTAGACTAATCCGGCACGGGGCCCTGGTGAAAATTTCAAAACATTTCCTCCGGTCCGCAAAACCTAAAAATTTGGGGGAACGCTGCTATAGAGCATTTTGCTTTATTCGAACGAAGTAAACAGAAACGGTTAAATAAACATACGAAATCTAAATGAAAGAATTCACATAGAAATAGAAATTGTTGATGGGTGAGTGAAACGTAATGTCCATTACTAACTAACCTCAACCCAAACAATCGAAAAAAAGAAATGTTGAACACAAAAGTTTTTGATCTGTTTTTATTTCGTATTATTTCTTCTTTTGTCCTGTCTCCCGAAGACGTCTCTTAGCCGAAACGTTCTCATTTTATTGTCCCGTCTTTCTACTTCAAGCCTCCGCATAACTTGTATCACTCTTTCCTTGAATACATAATAAGTAGCTGACCCAAAGATCCCTGGTTGCATGGGGAAAATAGACATAGTAAGTAGCTGACCCAAAGATCCCTGGTTGCATGGGGAAATTAGACACAGTAAGTAGCTGAACCAAAGATCCCTGGTTGCATGGGGAAAATAGACATAGCTGCTCAAGTGTCATCACTGCTCTACCTGCCAGCGCCGGGCTGGCAATCACTGCACGAGTTTTTCTGGGGTAAGCAGCGAATTGTTCAATCCTTGAAAAGCGCGAGTGTTCATGTTCATAATTAGATTACTAAGTATTTGAGGTTTTTAAGTTTCAATCATATGTCCCAGAGCAAGGATTCTTAACCTTTTTGCCTTGGCGCACCACCAAGGCGCACCACCAAGGCACACCACCAAGGCGCACCACCAAGGCACACCACCAAGGCGCACCACCAATTGATGTCAAAACAATTGCTGAACACCCATTTCGATGTCAAAACAATTGCTGCACACCCATCTCGATGTCAAAACAATTGCTGCACACCCATCACGATGTCAAAACAATTGCTGCACACCCATCACGATGTCAAAACGGCACCCCTCCCCCAATCCCAAATTTTAAAAATGCAAATAACCCTGATTTTCCGGGTCTTCCAGCACCACCTGACACTGCTCATTCAATCTGTAATATTCGTGTTTATTGGCTTCATGCAGACCAATGTAACCCATTATGAATAGAGCATAGAATGAAATGTGTGGGGAAAATATATCTATATATATATCACTAATAGCACACCCATATTTAACCACAAAGCGAGAATCGAGCCACGCTGCTAATGAGCCATCCCCGCGTTCATTTACGGATATTTAGTCTATAATAAACATTTATATGGATTAACAAATAAAAGTACAGCTAACAAAATGTTTATCTGTGACTTTTTTTTATGTGACTCTTCCCCTCCCCCCCCCCCCCCCTTTTTACAGTCGATTGAGAACCCCTGTCTTACATCCTCTGTATGAACTTCGGTGTGAGTAATTTTCGCGATCCTGTAATGGCATAACCAAAAGGCAAAGAAGCGACGGAGTCGAAGTCGAGATGAGGGAGTCAGAAACATTTCTATTTCACTGCCAGCCCAAACAATACATGACGTCATCTGATTGATCCTGTCTTTGAAATTTCACATAGGCTGCACCTATTGGTCAAAATGGACCCGGACACGCAGCACCCCCTTTCGCACCCGGGACACATTAGACTCAATGCTATTCGAATGTCATTTGAGGTAGTTTATTTTAGTTAAAATGAAGAATTAAGATTTCAAACGTATAGTCCATTCAAGTATCTTTCATTTGATACCTCATTTTGTCTTACAAACGCAATAAAAATATTTTAAATCGTTTTTTAATCCCAACCTCTCAATGCCGATACCCGTGTACCAATAGCCACTTCGTTAAAGATAAGTGTGGCATTGGAAAGACATCGCATAAGAGATTCAACGGCTTTCATCAGCTGAACACAAAGCTCTATAACCAGGAGCGATTACAAATATTTGACCGTGGGGTCTTTGTTACTTGTAGAGTTACCTCCCTTTCATCTCAAGGCAGATTCTTAAAAGAATTTTCCTGACGATCTCAGATGAGCGACAGTTAAGGAAATACTCATTTATATTCATTATATATTAGCATAGTGTAAACTCTATGTCCGTCATCATCTCTATTTGTCACATTTCGATGTAGAAGTAAAAATGTTTCAATATTCGATAGCATTTTCCAAAATCGTATTGCCCACCACCACTCGGTACCGCAATCACCTAACATGCATCTAGCTAATTCAATCATCTAGCTATTCAATCATCTAGCTAAATCAATCATCTAGCTAATTCAATCATCTAGCTAATATATCAATCATCTAGCTAATTCAATCATCTAGCTAATTCAATCATCTGGCTGCGACCGTTATTCTTATTTCTATACTTGTTCCATGTATAAAGGCCAAATGGAATCTTTTATATCTATAATTGTCCCGTATATATCTGGCCAATTGTCCATCTTTTATACGTGTTCAGTGAATTTTGGCCAACTGGCCATCTTTTGTATCAATACTTTCCCGTGTATAATGGCTAATGGTCTATCTTTTATATTTACACTGCTCCGATGTATATCTGGCTAATTGTGTTTCTCATTGATGTGTATCTCAAATACACAGCCTCGTTTCAGGCTCAACACAGTCATGCAACACAGAGATACAGCACAGAGATACACCACAGAGATAGAGCACAGAGATACAGCACAGTCATGCAACACAGAGAAACAATACAGTCATGCAACACAGAGATAGAGCACAGAAATACAGCACAGAGATACAACACAGTCATGCAGCACAGAGATACAGCACAGGGATACAACACATATAGATAATATACAGAGATACAACACATGCATAATACACAGATACAACACAGAGATACCACACAGAGATGCAACACAGATATACAACACAGATATGCAAAAGTCCTATTTATATATTATACATACGCTACTCCACTCTGCCCCATTACAACGTTTAGAACAATCTAACTGTAGAGCCCCCCCTCCCGGTTCAACAAACAACAACAAAAATACAACATCCATTTAGCATTCTGTAGCTCCCTTCCTTTGCGTCCCACCAACAAAACAGCTTAAACTGTTACAGCCTAATCCCTACACCTCCCCCCTGGCCCAAATTAAACACCTATACCACAACCACCAGCAAAAATTTAGCCACCCTCCTTCCCATCCCAACCAACAAAATTTTAACCACCCCTTCCGATCCCAAACAACACAATTTTTTAACCACGACTTCCGATCCCAAACAACAAAATTTTAACCACCCCTTCCGATCGCAAACAACAAAATTTTAACCACCCCTTCCGATCCCAAACAACAAAATATTAACCACCCCTTCGGATCCCAAACAACACAATTTTTTAACCACGACTTCCGATCCCAAACAACATTTTTTTAACCACGACTTCCGATCCCAAACAACAAAATATTAACCACCCCTTCCGATCCCAGCAAAAACTTTTCCATAACCTCATTTCCATTTCGCATTCATTTATTATGTTTGGGGGCGATTTCCTAATCAGAATGACGACAGCTAAACGGCCCAGCAGGGTGTCCACACATTAAATAGCAAGAGTTGTGCAGCATTTCATTCATGAGATGACGCCTCTACACCGCTACCTGCCAGCACCTGTCGTGTACACCCCCCCCCCACAAACCAACACACGGTATTGATCTTTTGTTTTACGACCAGGGGACAATGTTAATCTGATGGTCCATTACAACCCACCCCCCTGGGCTACAGTAATGGTTTATTGTTATTGTTATTACTTTAATAAAGGGAGGAGAGAGAGATAACAAAATGAGTTAAGAATGTGGTATTCACTGTGGAGTGGCTACATATTATGACGCCCTGGGGAGTTCCTTTTCTTTTCAGCCCCTAATTATAAAACAAAAAACGAAACAACAATGCATACAGGATGTACAATACAAAATTAGCTATTTAAAATCGAAGTGGCTACAGGTGCACGGGTACCAAAATTGAGAGGCTGGGATAAAAAAAACGAAAGATAATTGAATGTACTCTACGTTTGAAATTTTAATTCTTCAGTTTTACTAAAAAATAAACTACCATAAATGACATCCGAATAGCATTGAGCTTAATGGTACCCGGGTGCGAATGGCGGCGCCGCTTGTCCGGGTCCATTTTGACTAAATGCTATTCGGATGTCATTTGTAGTAGTTTATTTTAGTTAAAATGAAGCATTAAGTTTACAAACGTATAGTACATTCAATTATCTTTCATTTGATACCTCATTTGGTCTTACAAACCCAACAATACTATTTTTAATCGTTTTTCAATCCCAACCTCTCAATTCTGGTACCCGTGTACCTATAGGTGCAGCCATTTAAAATATATGAATTGGACCGAAAGTGCCAACCCCGAGTGCCCCCCACTCCTCCGGATGCAGACCGCCCCCACGCCCGTCTCTTCCTACGCTCATCGACAATCTTTGAAAAGTAAGAAATGTACAATACATTTAGGTGTCTTTTTTTCTCTCGTTTAGCTTCTAATTCTGTGGACAACCCCCCCCCCCCCCCACACACACAACTCACCCCCGATCGCTAAAATTCTTTAGACCGGTGGTTCTCAACCTTGCTAATGCCGCGACCCTTTAATTCCTCATGTTGTTGTGACCACCACCATAAAATTATTTTCGTTGCTACTTCATAAATGTTTGTTTTCCTATGGTCATAGGCGAACCCTGTGTAAGGGTCGTTCGACCCCCATAAGGGATCGCGACTAACAGGTTGAGGTGAGAACCGCTGCTTTAGATCAACAAACCAACCAGTCACATGGAAAAAATCATAAAAGCAAGAATCAGAGTTTGATGCAGTAGCAAGAATCACAGTTTGATGCAGTAGCAAGAATCAGAGTTTGATGCAGTAGCAAGAATCAGAGTTTGACGCAGTAGCAAGAATCAGAGTTTGTTGCAGCAGCAACAATCATAGTTTGTTGCCGTAGCAAGAATCGGAGTTTGTCGCAGTAGCAAGAATCAGAGTTTGACGCAGTAGCAAGAATCAGAGTTTGAAGAAGTAGCAAAAATCAGAGTTTGACGCAGTAGCAAGAATCAGAGGTTGTTGCAGTAGCAAGAATCAGAGTTTGTTGCAGTAGCAAGAATCAGAGGTTGTTGCAGTAGCAAGAATCAGAGGTTGTTGCAGTAGCAAGAATCAGAGGATGTTGCAGTAGCAAGAATCAGAGGTTGTTGCAGTACAGATGATAGAAACAATGTATTGGCACAATTGAAAGAATGCAGCTAGATGCACACATTGACATGATGCTCGAACAGGGACATTTTATGAAAGAAATTAAAATCATATGATCCCATATTAAGCTGACATCAAGTCATTACATCAAATGATCACATCTTATTATCGATTCAAATAACCACATCAAATGTTTACATACAATTAACACATTCAATCATTGCAGACAAAGATAACATCAAATCATCAGATTAGATCATCAGTTCATATCCTCAAATCAAATTGTCACATCAAACATTCACATCGAATCGTCCCATTACATCATCAGATCAAATTGTCACAGCCCACCGTTTTGAATAAAAATATCTTTCACAAAAATCAAAAGTATGCTGACAACGTGACAACACTAACAGCATCATATTCTTAATCACAGCCGGGGTCTTTATTTGGACAAAGTCAAACTCAGTTATTTTGGTGTTTACATGTCTGATTATTCCGAGCACCATACTGACCCACCCCCCCCCCCCACCTTTTTGCTCTGCCTTGCTAATAGTTTACAATTAACGGGGGACAGACGCTTTGAACGTGGCCCGTGGGTAATGGAAACTCAGCAGTCCATTCGGTATACAGTAATGGATACAATCGGACCCTCGAATTCTGGATATACTGTTCATGACACTGTTGATTTGTTAGAATGTGCGTTTATTAGTTGGTGCCAGTGTGTGTCACGGATAATATGGTGACAGAGATGTCGATGATACTATTGTGACAGTGGTGTCCGTGATAATTCGATGCCAGTGGTGTCACTGATAATAGGGCGACAGTGGTGTCATCTATTATAAGGTGACAGTGTTATCGCTGACAATATAGCGATACTGATAATATGACGACAGTGGTGACGCTTACATTATGATGATAGTGGTGTCACTGATTATATGTTGACAGTGGTGTCACTCATTATATGGTGACAGTGGCGTCACGGATAATATGAGAACAGCGGTGTCACTAACAATGTAGTGACAATCTTGCGGCTGAAATTATGTGACAGTGGTTGCTAAGATGTTGCAGCACTTATGTAAAACCAGTAGACACTTTTCAATAACATCGATCACGGTACGTTAGAGCAATCTATCACGGTACGATAAAGCAATCGACCACGGTACGTTAGCGCTATCTATCACGGTACGAAAAAGCAATCGATCACGGTACGATAGAGCAATCTATCACGGTACGATAAAGCAATCGATCACGGTACTATAGAGCAATCGATCACGGTACGATAAAGCAATCGACCACGTTACGATAAAGCAATCGATCACGGTACGGTAGATTAATCTATCACGGTACACAAAGAGGAATATCAGACTTCGACTGCCTCATAGCTGCACACACACAAAGAACATGAAATTATGCAAACCATGACAAGGGTGTTGTTCAATATACCACGTTGCCAAATGTAAGTGTGCTAGCTGGGGCAACGTAACCACGGTGCACTAGGCGAATATGGGAAGAGGGGGGCATAATCTATAATAAGAGTTACAGACGGCGCTCCATGTATCCACCAAATGCTTAGATAGTTGTATAGGGTCTACCATTTGTAAGACCGGAAAACGTCACATCGCGTTAGGTAATGTTTCTATTTTTAGGCAATGTTTCCGTAAAACACAGCTTCTAACAATGCATTTCCGCATATATAGAGCAGTAACAATTGGTGTGTAAAATATTTCGTAAAATCAAGTTGTAAAGACGTTTTCGTCTAGGTTAAGACCCACTTAGCCGTTTTGTCTAGGTTAAGACCCACTTAGCCGTTTTGTCTAGGTTAAGACCCACTTAGCCGGCTCACATCAACGTAGAATGACCGAACAGCTGTTGAGAGAATGGCCAGACGGAATACCAGGATGTTTGATTAACATCTAAATAAGATTGGCCAGACTGTGTGCCCGGATGTTCTATTAATAGATTTCCGCCATTAAATGACAAACACCACTGACCTTAATTTGCCCTTCATTTAGGCATGGCTTGTAAGTTGTCCATGAGCGGTGGTTAACGATTGTGTTCTTTTGTGCGCATTTGATGCGTACCACGGAAGGGGGGAATGAGCTGCGAATGAGAGCGTATCACGGTCCGCGATGAGAGCGGGGCGCAAAAGATCCACTCGGGAATTATTAAAGTAGATTATGGAGGGATACAACAACCCCACCCCCAATCACCTTCACACATACTTACACTCACGTATTCACACAAAGCCACTCGTGCAAGGACATTTACACACACTCGCACACACAATCACACACATACACACTCACACATACCAACATACATCACTCCAATATTTGCAATGATCTAAGGACTTAATAAAGATTAGGGTCTAATTGAAGCAGACCGTTGATATAGATAAAGAATATAGCCTGTGTCTGTAAGAATAAAACAAAGAGCACACACCACTAACAAGAATAGAACAAAGAGCACACACCACTAAAAAGAATAGAGCAAAGAGCACACACCACTAACAAGAATAGAACAAAGAGCACACACCACTAAAAAGAATAGAGCAAAGAGGACACACCACTAACAAGAATAGAACAAAGAGCACACACCACTAAAAAGAATAGAGCAAAGAGCACACACCACTAACAAGAATAGAACAAAGAGCACACACCACTAACAAGAATAGAACAAAGAGCACACACCACTAACAAGAATAGAACAAAGAGCACACACCACTAAAAAGAATAGAGCAAAGAGGACACACCACTAACAAGAATAGAACAAAGAGCACACACCACTAAAAAGAATAGAGCAAAGAGCACACACCACTAACAAGAATAGAACAAAGAGCACACACCACTAACAAGAATAGAACAAAGAGCACACACCACTAACAAGAATAGAACAAAGAGCACACTAACTTGTAAACGGCTGGAGACGCCTTTTGCCATTGCCAAGGGCAGGTTATCCAAGGGTATCCGGTGTAGTGGAAATTCTGACAGTTGTCTTTTTCCCATGGCTGAAGATTTCATAGATAGACTGATATTAGCATAAAACTCATGACATAATCTTATATATTGCATAAAATGCTGAACTTTCAAAAATTCGGGAATTTTGAGTCATTTCAAATCAGCTGATTTTCCCCCATCACAGTCACTGATATTTTCTCCCCATCACAGTCACTGATATTTTCTCCCCATCAGTCACTCATATTTTCTCCCCATCACAGTAACTGATATTTTCTCCCCATCAGTCACTCATACTTTCTCCCCATCACAAACACTGATATTTTCTCCCCATCACAGTCAATATTTTCATCTCCCCGATTGAAATCACCGATTTCTTCTCCAATCACAATCAGTGATTTCTTCTCCCCATCATAGTCACCTGATTTCCTCTCTCCATCACAATCTCTGACTTCCTCTGCCAGTGTTCACACTAACAACAGTTGTTCTCACATTCACTGATATAGATACGTCGGACTTGTGCTGTATGATAGATAAATCAGATTTGTGCTGTATGAGGATAAGTCAGACGTGTGCTGTGTGATAGATAAGTCAGACTTTGGCTGTAAGATTAGATACGCCACACTTGGCCTGTATGATAGATAAGACAGACTTGGGCTGTATGATAGATAATTCATATGTTGGCTCTAAGATTAGATACGCCACACTTGGGCTGTAGGATAGATAAGTCAAACTTGTGCTATATGATAGATAAGTCAGAGTTGGGCTGTATGATAGATAAGACAGACTTGGGCTGTATGATAGATAAGTCAGACTTGGGCTGTATGACAGATAAGTCAGAATTTGGCTGTAAGATTAGATACGCCACACTTGGGCTGTAGGATAGATAAGTCAAACTTGTGCTATATGATAGATAAGTCAGAGTTGGGCTGTATGATAGATAAGACAGACTTGGGCTGTATGATGGATAAGTCAGACTTGGGCTGTATGATAGATAATTCATATGTTAGCTCAAAGATTATATACGCCACACTTGGGCTGTAGGACAGATAAGTCAAACTTGTGCTATATGATAGATAAGTCAGAGTTGGGCTGTATGATAGATAAGACAGACTTGGGCTGTATGATAGATAAGTCAGACTTGGGCTGTATGACAGATAAGTCAGAATTTGGCTGTAAGATTAGATACGCCACACTTGGCCTGTATGATAGATAAGTCAGAATTTGGCTGTAAGATTAGATACGCCACACTTGGGCTGTAGGATAGATAAGTCAGAATTTGGCTGTAAGATTAGATACGCCACACTTGGCCTGTATGATAGATAAGTCAGAATTTGGCTGTAAGATTAGATACGCAACACTTGGGCTGTATGATAGATAAGTCAGAATTTGGCTGTAAGATTAGATACGCCACACTTGGGCTGTAGGATAGATAAGTCAGAATTTGGCTGTAAGATTAGATACGCCACACTTGGGCTGTAGGATAGATAAGTCAGAATTTGGCTGTAAGATTAGATACGCCACACTTGGCCTGTATGATAGATAAGTCAGAATTTGGCTGTAAGATTAGATACGCCACACTGGGGCTGTAGGATAGATAAGTCAGACTTGGGCTGTATGACAGATAAGTCAGAATTTGGCTGTAAGATTAGATACGCCACACTTGGGCTGTATGATAGATAAGTCAGAATTTGGCTGTAAGATTAGATACGCCACACTTGGGCTGTAGGATAGATAAGTCAGAATTTGGCTGTAAGATTAGATACGCCACACTTGGGCTGTAGGATAGATAAGTCAGAATTTGGCTGTAAGATTAGATACGCCACACTTGGCCTGTATGATAGATAAGTCAGAATTTGGCTGTAAGATTAGATACGCCACACTGGGGCTGTAGGATAGATAAGTCAGACTTGGGCTGTATGACAGATAAGTCAGAATTTGGCTGTAAGATTAGATACGCCACACTTGGGCTGTATGATAGATAAGTCAGAATTTGGCTGTAAGATTAGATACGCCACACTTGGGCTGTAGGATAGATAAGTCAGAATTTGGCTGTAAGATTAGATACGCCACACTTGGGCTGTAGGATAGATAAGTCAGAATTTGGCTGTAAGATTAGATACGCCACACTTGGCCTGTATGATAGATAAGTCAGAATTTGGCTGTAAGATTAGATACGCCACACTTGGCCTGTATGATAGATAAGACAGACTTGGGCTGTATGACAGATAAGTCAGAATTTGGCTGTAAGATTAGATACGCCACACTTGGGCTGTAGGATAGATAAGACAGACTTGGGCTGTATGACAGATAAGTCAGAATTTGGCTGTAAGATTAGATACGCCACACTTGGCCTGTAGGATAGATACGCCACACTTGGGCTGTATGATAGATAAGTCAGACTTGGGCTGTAAGATTAGATACGCCACACTGGGGCTGTAGGACAGATAAGAGGCACTTGGCTTGTGTAACAGACCAAAACACAAATACACCTAGAAAGAACCCAACTAATATTATTGTAGTTTTGTTCTTAAACTAAACAAATCCGGAGTCGACTCTCTTACTCCAGTCTGGCACAACTAACGTCTGAACCTTGAATCTTTGATGACCTATTTCTATAAATAGCGCGTATGGAAATTTCCTTGTTCAGCTTAGAACGTGAGCGCACGAGTTAGGTTTCTTTAATTTTTATTTAGAAAACGATCATGGTTATTCCCCTTCTTCCGAGTTTCCATTTTTTAAAAGCAAAATGTCTATTATAAACCTGTTATTTGACAATACACCTTCTTTTCTTCAACCTTCACTGAGTTTAATCTGCCAGCACTTAGGCCTATATTCCTAACCAAAGAAGACAGCCGTGTAGCTAAACTGTTATTGGGCATGGTGCACGTTGACGGATTAGCTATCGGAAGAGACGACGGTTTAATGTGAACACTGGCTTGACAAGTCCTCTCAAAGAGTGTTGTGTTGTGTGTCGTGATAATCATAATCAGTTATTTATTTCGTTCTGTTGCTCGCGTAGTGATTGACATTCCAGCGGTGTTTTATCGCCAAACATGTTTACTAAATGGTGATGATTCTGTACTTAATGGTGATTCTGGACCTTGTCTAACAGTTTGTGGTATTAAATATTTTCTGTTTTAAAATCTAACTTCTTCGTTGAAACTTAATTTTGCCAAGGAATCTGTGGGTTTTTTTTTCATATTTTAAAAAGTAACATTCGACCCGCCCCCCCCCCCCCGGTCTTTTTTTTTCCATCCTCGTTTTAAGCAATGTTATCTTTAAGATATGTAGTGTTTGGATGTATAGTTAATTAATGTGTAGTCTTGAGGCAATCGACAAAGAAATGTAGAGACACTTCAATTTCTCGTTATTTCTCTGTATTTTTTATACTCAATACGCTTACACAGCTTCTTATAAAGCAATCATAAAAGAATTTAAATTTAATGGAGGGGAGCGTACTGCTATCCATAGAGTTTGATAAGCTTTACTTCATGGAAGGGGTATGTTTGCAGTCCTTAGAGATCAGAGATTATAAGATTATCGGATTCAAATGAACATAAAGCGTTGAAGATTATTGTGCCGAGTAAGTTCTGCAGCTTCATGTTCTTCAGATAAATAACTCTGCAAGTTCTTAAAATCTCAAAGGCCCAATTTATCCGTTTAAACGCAATATATATACAGGCATGTTTACCCTCAAACTCTTGAAATCGTACAATATTACCACAAAAGCATTCAATACATTATCTTAATAGTAAAAAAATAAACATACAGTATATATAATGCATACACCTCAAAATCGTACATTGTACCTCCAAAATCGTATGAGTACACAGGTCTGTATATATATATAATTGAAGATATCCCATTTTCTTGTGTGCTTGTGTAAGACAGCTGACTATTGGTGACACGGTTTAAAGTCATTTTATTTTCCGCATGACGAGCCCCCTCCACAGCAGGCTCGTGGTTTAACGTTGAAACGAGAACGTCTTTGTTCGTGTGCGTAACCCAACCTTTAATCACTTGAATGCACTGTTAGTGTTACAAGATTGGGGCGGGTGTGCATTAGTAAAGCCATCAGCGTTTATTAATAACACCACCACTGGCTATTTATAACACCACCACGGGCGATTAATAACACCATCACCGTTTATTAATAACACCACCACTGGCTATTTATAACACCACCGTTGGTTATTTATAACACTACCACTGGCGATTTATAATACCACTACTGGCGATTTATAACACCACCACAGACTATTTATAACGTCACCACTGGCCATTATTGGCACACTCATTTATTTACCAGTTTATAACGCCACTAGCTATTAATAACGCCACCACTATCATTGTCGACAACACCACCGCTGTCTACGATAGCACCACCACCACCACCCCTTAATAACACCACCGCCAGCTGAAGACGGCACCACCATCAACTTACACTGCCTCTACCTGCTGATGACACCATCACATGATAACTCTGGACACATTTTGTTTCCTGTTTTAAATGAAAGTGTCATTTTAAAAAAAATGTAACCGTTTTAACAATCAACTGGTTTAGCCACCACAAAACAGCAACAACAAAAATGCTTGTTTAGCCACTGACCAGATTGTCATATTCTAGCACCTTATTTACAAATACTTAATACCACCCGGATGTGTGCGCCTTTCGTGTGTTATTTGAAATCTTACCGTCTCAGAAATAAATGAGACCGTTTTCCCTTTATAAAGCCATTCTATTTTAAATCTCATGATACTATAAAGCCACTCCATTTCAAATCTCATGATACTATAAAGCCACTCTATTTCAAATCTCATGATACTATAAAGCCACTCTATTTCAAATCTCATGATGCTATAAAGCCATTCTATTTCAAATCTCATGATACTATAAAGCCATTCTATTTCAAATCTCATGATACTATAAAGCCACTCTATTTCAAATCTCATGATGCTTTAAAGCCATTCTATTTCAAATCTCATGATACTATAAAGCCACTCTATTTCAAATCGCATGATACTATAAAGCCATTCTATTTCAAATCTCATGATACTATAAAGCCACTCTATTTCAAATCTCATGATACTATAAAGCCATTCTATTTCAAATTTCATGATGTTATAAAACCACTTTATTTCAAATCTCATGATGTTATAAAACCATTTTATTTCAAATCTCATGATGCTATAAAGTCATTCTATTTCAAATCTCATGATGCTATGTAGTCATTCTATTTCAAATCTCATGATGCACCAAGTCATTCTATTTCAAATCTCATGATGCTATAAAGCCACTCTATTTCAAATCTCATGATGCATCAAGTCATTCTATTTCAAATCTCATGATGCTATGTAGTCATTCTATTTCAAATCTCATGATGCTATGTAGTCATTCTATTTCAAATCTCATGATGCATCAAGTCATTCTATTTCAAATCTCATGATGTTATAAAACCATTTTATTTCAAATCTCATGATGCTACCAAGTCATTCTATTTCAAATCTCATGATGTTTGCTCTTTAATTCTGCAGCATTGAGCTGAAATGTCTGCATGTGTATGTCAACTACATATAACTTCTCAAAACTTCAATGACCCATCAAACAAATCTTAAAATACGAAACAATAAGATACAAGTGTGGGAAGTATATTTTTCTCGGACGTATACCTTTCAACTGTATTTCCGCGAGGTGTAAAATTTACCAATTTAAAATCGACTCGAATGTGGATGTTTATAATTTACCTTTATACCCCTGACTAAATGTACAGTATAGTTAATCGAATTTTTCTCTTCCACATGACTTAGAATAAGCCCTCGCCATTCCTCTCGGGTTTTAACGCTACAACTGCAACAAAAAAATCGGCCGTTTAATTCGTGTGCTTGTGTTGTTGCCAGCTGACAGATGTGCTATGTTTATGTTAATATCCTCGTGTGCCTACTAACACTCTAACACGTGTTCATCTCAAGATTGGATTCCTGCTTGACGGGGATGTCAACCATTGTACGGCGGTGTTGGTCCTGACTGTGACGAGAGTGTTTAACTACAGAATGATCTATACCTGTGTTTGATCCATTCTTTCCGTGGATATTCGGAAGTACCTGGACGAGGTAAAAGATAACACACATTTTTAGTAAAAATGGATATTAGTCACGTGGTCACAGAGGACGTTGGTGCACGAACAGGTTTGTTGCATTTCATTTATGTACATTTATTTATGTTTACCGTTTATACTTAACACTTTATTTGCAATCTGGGGCGTGGGAAGGAAAACATGCGCCCAGGGTGAAGTCTGCAACTGACGCACCCTCACCCGCTGTTCATCAATATATGATATAGGATGTAGGCATGAATAGAAATATTTGGACAATTGGCGATTTTGCCGCCCCTTCATGTTGGCGCCCGGGGCGGCTGCCCCTTCCCACGGCCCAGTAGGCGTGTATCTCATTCTCAAACGCCTAACTTATCTCTGTTATCCTAACAGTGCCATAGAAGCGGTCAAATGTATACAATGTGGAGGATTCTACAAAAAACGGCGTGCCCTGTCAAAAGTCACCCCCCCCCCCAACCTTCTTTTTCCCCAACAAACATACATTCTTTGGTATTGTGGAAAAAAAAGGCAGTATATCCTTTGATACGATGCCATAGAATGTACCTGGCAGTCATGTTGCTATGCAGTAGACCCTTTGATACGATGCCATAGAATGTACCTCGCAGTCATGTTGCTATGCAGTAGACCCTTTGATACGATGCCATAGAATGTACCTCGCAGTCATGTTGCTATGCAGTAGACCCTTTGATACGATGCCATAGAATGTACCTCGCAGTCATGTTGCTATGCAGTAGACCCTTTGATACGATGCCATAGAATGTACCTCGCAGTCATGTTGCTATGCAGTAGACCCTTTGATACGATGCCATAGAATGTACCTCGCAGTCATGTTGCTATGCAGTAGACCCTTTGATACGATGCCATAGAATGTACCTGGCAGTCATGTTGCTATGCAGTAGACCCTTTGATACGATGCCATAGAATGTACCTCGCAGTCATGTTGCTATGCAGTAGACCCTTTGATACGATGCCATTGAATGTACCTCGCAGTCATGTTGCTATGCAGTAGACCCTTTGATACCATGCCATAGAATGTACCTCGCAGTCATGTTGCTATGCAGTAGACCCTTTGATACGATGCCATAGAATGTACCTCGCAGTCATGTTGCTATGCAGTAGACCCTTTGATACGATGCCATAGAATGTACCTCGCAGTCATGTTGCTATGCAGTAGACCCTTTGATACGATGCCATTGAATGTACCTCGCAGTCATGTTGCTATTGTTTATGGACAGAACCCCGAAGTTCGATGATGATTTTTTAAATTGGGACGAGGGGTTTGTTGGTGTATGAGGGTGGTGGGTGTGTGTGGGTGGGGGGGGGGGGGGTTTACGGGCTCAATTTAAAAAAAAAGGAAATGTATGAAATAAAAATTTTAAGGCAATGCAGCTCACGGAAACCTTTATCGGACCTCCAAGAGGTCCGTAGACCACAAATAAGAACCTTTGATCCAAAAATATTAGCGCAACAATCTACGCCAGGGTCTCAACTTACGGCGCACTCATTGACCTTTGAAACGTTCGATTGTCTGTTTATTTGCGACTCATTTATCAGTGCTTCTATAGCGGTTAGGGGTATTTATGTAACTCGCCAGTTCTCCTATAGCGGTTAGGGATATTTGTGCCATTTGTCAGTGCTGCTATAGCGGTTTGGGGCATTTGTGTAATTTGTCAGTGCTCCTATAGCGGTTGGGGGTATTTGTGTAATTTGTCAGTGCTCCTATAGCGGTTGGGGGTATTTGTGTCATCTGTCAGTGCTGCTATAGCGGTTGGGGGTAGTATGTGTGTCATTTGTCAGTGCTGCTATAGTGGCTTAGGGTCAATTACGTGCTATTATTAACTCATGATTTATGTAAATTTATTAATTATTCAGGGGCTTCACTTAACCGCACCAGTCGTTGCTATGAACATTAACCACGGTGGATCTAAAAGTGCTACAGTTGATTGTGTAGCAGTTGTTGCTGTAATTGGTGCTAAAGTTGATGCTGTAGCTGGTGCTTAAGTTGATGCTGTACTTGATGCTGAATTTGATTCTGTAGTTGGTGATAAAGTTGATGCTGTAGTTGGTGCTAAATTTGATGCTGTAGTTGATGCTGAATTTGATTCTGTAGTTGGTGCTAAAGTTGATGCTGTAGTTGGTGCTGGAGTTGGTGCTAAGGTCAATGCTGTTTTTGTTGCAGTCGATGATGCTGTTGTTGGTGTTGCAGATGATGTTGTAGTTGGTGCAGTATTTGTGATTTAGCTAATGCAGTATTTGTGCAGTAGTTTTTGTAGTAGGTGGTGTTGTAGATGGTGCAGTAAGTGATGCATTAAATGGTGCACCAGATGGCGCAGTATTGTGTTCAGTGGTTGGTGGTGCTGTAGGTTATTCAGTATTCAACCCGTCACGGTCTTGTATTCAAACATTAAGACATAAAATATCACTCTTTCCAAGGGGGGGTCACCTTTTCCTCGGTCACGGTCCATTTCATTGATGTAACCGTAACTGTATTCCATGCACTGCGCAACTGAATACAATGTCAGACTTGCACGGGTGTGTAGTAACAGTTCTGAGACATTGAGGTGTGTAGTAACAAATAGCACACATATACAGGGCGGCCCACAAAATGTGATAACACATTTTATTGTGAGAAGCATAAACTAAGCGCCAACGCTTACAATAAGACGTAGAGAAGTAGGGAGAGTGGGGAAAACGGGGGGGGGAGACAGATTGAACAAGTTTTCTGATTAGCGTAATAATGTTCACTAGATATAGCCCGATAAACATTGGCGGCAGCAATACGTGAACTTTCCATCAACGTCTCAAAACTTCAAATACCCATCAAACTGATCTTAAAATTAAAATACGAAACATTACGTTACTTGACAAAACATGAACTCAAGTAACGCACATTTAAGAATCCCAGTTTTTGCCACACCCGTGATACGTCACTGCGCATTTCACACCCATGAACTATATTAAATATTCGAATGTCCCAAACACTTTTAAACCGAATATTTTTACACCATACTTAAACTGGGACGATTTCATTTTCCGAAAAGAAAATATTACGCACCATACACAGTTGCGTTATATAAAAGAAGATCATTTAGCGTAGTTATCGGGAATTATATTTTGCGCGCAATTGAACTCATTATTGAACAATACTTTCTTTGAAACATATAGAATTATTTATAGTATACTCTCAATACCAAATACGCTGATTAGGAAGCAGTCCACGAGTCACACCAGAAGCGTAATATATATAAGAGATATAAAATGTCAACGACAAAACATTATATTGCTTCAATTATATAACCCTTTGTTACGAGATGATTTCACTTTTTTTCTGGGCCACCCTGTGGGTGTGTAGTAGCTAACAACGATATGCATATAGGTGTGCTGCTACACATCTTAAACATATGAACTTACATCCATTTCAATTCGCTTCTTTCCCAGTGGAATGCTTTCTCCATTCTCTGCTTCTGTTAATGACAAGTATCTAAGACTTATTAGCATTATTGATTGTATTAACAAAAAAATTGCAATATTAATGATACGCAACGTTGATCACCCTCCCATCCCTCCCCCCTTCCACCCCCCTCCACCAATCTGCTGATCATCTGGATGCGTCTCTGTTTCTCGTAGTATATGAGAGCGCTAGTTTAAGACCGATGAGCCCACTTGAAAGTATTTGTCTCCGCCCCTGTTACGTGCGGCTACTTCCGATAAGTCCCGTCCGACTACTGTCACTCTGGTCATTCCCGTGGTCACGTGTGACCTAAATACAGACCGATGACTATGACTGATCACGATGCTGTCAAATGTGTTAAAATGCTTCTTCAGCATATTGAATGAAGGGAGAGAGAGGGGGGGGGAGAGCGTAAGAAAGAAGAATGAGGGTGTGATAGTGAGACTGAAAGAGAAAGAAATAAAGACACAGAGAGAGTGACAGAGATACAGGGGGACATAGAGAGAGACAGAGAGAGTTATAAGTGAGAGAACGAGAAAGACAGAAATAGAAATAGAGACAGAGAAGTACAGAGAAAGAGAGATAGAGACAGAGAGAGCGAGAGAGACGAACAGAGTGAGAGAGACGGGCAGAGAGAGAGAGACGGGCATAGAGAGAGAGACGGACAGAGATAGAGACGGACAGAGAAAGAGAGACGGACAGAGAGAGAGAGACGGACAAAATGAGAGAGAGATGGACAGAGAGAGAGAGAGAGACGGGCAGAGAGACAGACGGAGAGAGAGAGAGAGAGACGGAAAAAATGGGAGAGAGACGGACAGAGAGGGGCAGAGAAACAGACGGACAGAGAAAGAGACGGACGGAGAGAAAGAGACAGACAGAGAAACGGACCGAGTTAGAGAGAGAGACGGACAGAGAGAGAGACGGGCAGAGAGAGAGGCGGACTTAGAGAGCGAGACGGACTTAGAGAGAGAGACGGAAAGAGAGAGATGGACAGAGAGAGAGAGAGAGACAGCAGAGAGAGAAAGAGACGGACAGAGAGAAACGGAAAGAGAGAGACGGACAGAGAGAGAGACGGACAGAGAGAGAGAGACGGACAGAGAGAGAGACGGACAGAGAGAAACGGAAAGAGAGAGAAAGAGACGGACAGAGAGAGAGAGAGAGAGAGAGAGAGAGGGAGAGAAAAAGAAGTCAGGTGATGAGGAAAGGAGGAAGAAGGTGCTGCGGTGCTCGAGGGGGGAGGGTGCAGCTAGTGAAGTGGGGGTCAGTTCGTAAACTTAGAAACGAAATCAGCTTTGACCCCCTGCCAATGGTGTCCGGCGACATGTCGTCCGACGCCGTTCAACGCCTGGCCAAGACAAAACACGATAACTCCAACTCTTGCCTTACTGATCACGCTATCGCACAACAACACAAAAATATTTGATTTCTTCTGTCCATCTCACAGTTGCCCGTTTTTTTCTCTCCCTCTTTGCCCGTCAACTCACCTCACCACTAACAGCCGTCCTCTTTTAGTATTGGTGTGTCCTGAAACTGCGTCAGACACACACACGCTGAAGTATATATTTGTTGTTGGGGTATATAATGATCTGTTATATATATTTTATGGCTTGTGGTGTGACTGCTTTCATTTCCGGACGGCGCCCGAATCCCCGATACTCACGCTAAATGATATTTTGTTCAATAACGCAACTGCGTTTGGTGCGTAGCACTTTCTTTTCGGAAAATGAAATCGTCTCAATCTAAATATGGTGTAATAAATATTCGGTTAAAATTTATTAAAAGTGGTTAGGACATCAGAATATTTAATATAGTTCATGGGCGTGAAATAAAAAGTGTGCAGTGACGCAGAGGCGTAGCAACGGCTTGGCATTGGGGCAGTTGCCAAGGGTGCCGGCCTGCACCAGTTCAAAAGGGCGCCGCTAAATCTCTAATTTTAAATTTTTATTATTTAAAAAATAAATTAGCCAAGGGCGCCAAAAACCCAGTTACGCCTCTGCAGTGACGTATCGGGGGGGAAGGGGTGTAGCAAAAATTGGGATTCTTAAATGTGCGTTACTTGAGTTCATGTTTTTAAAAGTAACTTGCTGTCACCAATGTTTGGCGGGCTATAAACTTGTAGTTATTAATATACTTCTGGGGATACCATGTGGAGTTGGTTGCAGTGGCATGATAATCGTGTAGGTACAGAGGATAAGAGCCTAACAAAAGGAACTAAATAGTACGTGTATGTTAACATTGGTGCCCCTTGAACATGGGCGTGCGCCTTGGCTCTCCCTCTGATTCGAGGGTTACAAGCTGAGAATCACTGAGACATAACACTGGCCTCCATGTTACACGGTCCATGTCTTTGTGTGTTTGCAGACGTGCATCACAAGCTGAGAATCACTGATACATAACACTGTGTCCCCAAATGAAACACGGTCCATATCACAAGCTTAGAATCACCGAGATTGTCCCCAATGATACACGGTCCATATCACAAGATTAGAATCACCGAGATTGTCCCCAATGATACACGGTCCATGTCACAAGCTGAGAATCACTGAGGTTGTCCCCAATAATACACGGTCCATATCACAAGCTGAGAATCACTGAGGTTGCCCCCAATGATACACGGCCCCGTCTTCGTGTGGTGCAGACGCTATAACTACCGCATTCCGTTCAGATAAGACAATCTTTGGTATAACCCAGACAAGAGTTATGTAACAAAATCTTGAAATGATAACAATAACAGCATTAGTACCAACACATGTCCATATAACAATAACATTAGTACCAACACATGTCCATATATCAATAACATTAGTATCAGCATATGTCTATATAACAATAACATTAGTAACAACACATGTCTATATAACAATAACATTAGTACCAACACATATCTATATAACAATAACATTAGTACCAACACATGTCTATATAACAATAACATTAGTACCAACACATGTCTATATAACAATAACATTAGTACCAACACATTACTATATAACAATAACATTAGTATCAGCACATGTCTATATCACAATAACGCCCCTTAAACGCACGTAATATGGATAGCACCTAAACGCACGTTATAGATGGATAGCCCTTAAACGCACGTAATAAATGGATAGCCCTTAAACGCACGTAATAAATGGATAGCCCTTAAGCGCACGTAATATATGGATAGCCCTTAAGCGCACGTAATAAATGGATAGCCCTTAAACGCACGTAATTAAATGGGCAGTCCTTTAAACGCACTTCATGTATGGATAACCCCTTAAGGCTGCAGTGAGCAGATGTCGGTGTTGTCTTCTCAGATAGCAGATGTCGATGTTGTCTTCTCAGATAAGAGATGTCGGTGTTGTCTTTTCAGTGAGCAGATGTCGGTGTTGTCTTCTCAGATAGCAGATGTCGGTGTTGTCTTCTCAGATAAGAGATGTCAGTGTTGTCTTTTCAGTGAGCAGATGTCGGTGTTGTCTTCTCAGATAGCAGATGTCGGTGTTGTCTTCTCAGTGAGCAGATGTGGGTTGTCTTCTCAGTGAGCAGATGTCGGTGTTGTCTTCGTGTGTGTACGTCATGGCCAAAGCCGGAAATGCGCCATTGACAGCCTTACTCACTGCAAACACTGTTCTATACCATAACGATAGCGCCATCGGAACAACAAGTTCATGTGTCACTGCGACAAGCTGTCTGTCAGTCCGTCCATTTGACGAGGTGTGTGTGTGTCCGCCCCTATGAGAATCTGCCTGTAACGATGGCACGCTGACTGCCACTGCGAATAGCTGTCTTTCAGTCCGTCCATTTGATGAGGTGTGTGTGTCCGCCCCTATGAGAAATTGCCTGTAACGATGGCAAGCTGACTGTCACTACGAAAAGCTGTCTGTCATCTTAGCATCTCAACTATGTCTGGTCAAATGTTCGGGACGTATTCTTTCTGTCACCAAGACACGCACAAAAACATACGGTGAACGATCTTTCTCTTTCTGCGCCCCCAAACAATGGAATTCTTTTCCACTGCACATCCGCAATATAACCACCATCACAGCCTCCTTCAAAACTGCACTCAAAGCACATCTCTTTAAACACTACTATCCTGAATGGTTCCCCCCTCTGACCGATAAACGATACTGCTGGGTGCCATCCATGGCTTGAGAAGTAAATGGTTATGGAATGGTTGGAGCGAATACACATTTGTTTTGTTTTATTTAATTAATGTATGTTAGTTTTTAAGTTCATGATTATGTTTGTTGAATTGTATGTACAGCGTGGTGAGCCCAGCCCTAAGCTGGGGTACCACGCTTTATAAAACTACTACTACTACTACTAACAAATTGTAGGGGAAAAAGTCACAGGAATATCGTAAAGCACATAGTTCTTATATCTAATCAATATTCACGTGTATAACAATAACAGCCTCTTTTTAAAAAAAAAAAATTCTTTTTAAAGACATCTAATTAATTTCATTAATCTTTTCTATGATTTTTATTTGCAAAAAAAGTTTTCTTATTGTTATAGAAAATCTTAACCCATCGTTCTTCATGCCCTTGATCAGGATTTTCGAGAAATGACAAACAAACAAAAAGCGATTTCTCAATTCTTCGCGTATTTAAAATTGTTGAGTTTTAATTTAATTTTATCCACATTGAAATGTCCCGGCCCCTCATACATAGATTATAGTAAAGAACACCAAAATCATGTTATCCAATCTCTTAACTCTCTTATTCAGATACATACTTTAAATAATTCTTTCATTGTTTTAATCAAATTTACTTATAATTTATTATTTTTTATAATAATACTTACGCATTAAAGTTTTTAAAAAAATTTTAAAGATTTATTTGCATATTTTTTTATTTTTTTATTAATTCTGATTTCCGTAAAATAACACCAAATGGCTATTATTATTATTGTTTTTAAGAAACCCATTCAGAGATAGAGTCTAAATCTTTCGCGGCCACTGAACACAAATTTCCAAGCTGTTTTGTGCATCAGTTATCGGGAATTTTATTTGATGCACAACTTTACATGGTGGCACTGGCTCATCAAACAATACACTTCTCTATGTAGTAATGAAAGAATGAATTGGTGTAATGACGAGTTCAATAGCGCGCAAAATAAAATTCCCTGACAACTGCGCTAAATGAGATTCTTAAAAATACAGCAAGTGAGTTTGGTGCGCAATATTTGATTTTTCTTTTCGGAAATAGTCTGAATTTAAAGACACTTTTATTAATCTGCGGTGTAATTGAGAGTGGGGCATTAAAATATAAATTAACTAGCGAGTACCCGGCATGCGTTGCAATGCCACTCATCGAAATAAAGTATCCGTGTTTTAATAATTTTTTTGTAAGTTCTTCTAATAAACACCTTTTTTTAACCGTCTGGTGCGTATTCGAATTAAATAGAAGGTTTTAAGAAGTGTCAGCAGACCACACGCAGCTGTCCGTGTGGGAAGCATGGATTTTCCAAATTTAGTCCCAAAACATATAGCGATTGATCCCCCCATGCAATAGCTATGTTTGAAATTATATTTATATGGCTCATTTATTACATATAAACAAATTTAGGGCCCCCGCCCCCAAAAGTAATATTGTGAAATATTTGTACTAAATCAGAAACCTATTTATTAAGTCACATATACAAAATGAAATGTCACAGTAATTCCACCCACTTATGCAATAGCTCTGCTTGACGTTATATTTACATAGCTCATATAAGAAAAAAAAAAGAATTTAAGGCCCCCGGCCCAAAGCGGAATATTGTAAAATATTTGCACTTCTTTAGAAACCTAAATCGGGCCTGCACACAACAACTCACTGAAAGTTTATCGCATTCAGATGAATAGTATAGGAACTCATACGGACATTATATTTAAATAGCTCATATTAGAAAGAAAAACTACTATAGGGCCCCGGTCCAAAACTGGTAATTCTTTGTAAAATGAATTGGTTTTGATATTCATGGATATACTTTTGTAAATGTACTTACGTTGTGTTAACGTCATTTATTTTCTTAATTCGTAAAATGAGAATATAGCATCTATTTTTCACAACAGTAATATCATTGGATTTAAAGATATAAAATTGTACACACCCTATTTCCTAACCCCCATATATATGTACCTAAGAAGGCAAATTATTTGTCAAATTCATTTTGTCAACTTCCCCCTCCCCCAAACAGAGTTTTAAAGAAATTAATAAAATCATCCACGGGATTGTAATCCACTTACTTACGCAAAAACAATTTGTTTGCATTTCAAATGCTTTGTTCTTATTTAAATGAGTGATAAGTGCATTTGTGGATGCTATTTGGATATGTAGTTTCGCTGCACTGATTGCATTAAACGGCATTTTCGTATTAAAAGTATATTTAAAGGTTAGGTTGTTTTTTTGTACTAATTTATAAATTTCATAAATGTATATTTTTGGAAAGAATAAAAGTAAAAATTTATTAAACGTTTAAAATAAAAAGCGAAAATTGTATTTAATTTTTTAAATTGTAGCAATTTAAAAAGCAATCTATTATATTTATTAATTTTACTTTTAGGAAGGGGGAAATACATTATCAATTTTATTAGGCGCGGTTATTAAATCAGATAAATTTTTTCATTTAATAAATAGACAATTTGAGTTCTGAGGTCATTTGCGTTATTATTTAGAACAAATTAATTTTACTTTTATTACGCAATATTTGGAACGTACTTAAAAAATGAACTACAATCAACAGATGTTTTGGTTTCCCCGATAAATGTGATTACAGTGTAATTCTTTGATTATAATTTGTTTTATTAATTTTCATAACTTTCAACCACATATAAAATGTTTAAAATAGTTCCTTAGTTGTTACTCCAAATTTATTTGTAATTTATATTATTAATACTTAAAATTTTATTAAAATTAAAGCGAATATACAATATATTTTTCGCATTACCATTGATTCGAGTTCCTTAAAATAATAGTAGAAAACTATGATTGTTTTAAAAAATGGGAACGTATTTAAATCGTATGGGTTCTTTGTGAGTTACGGTCAGCATAGATCATTCTTATATAATAGATGTATTACTACATCATTGCTATTCAAAATCACAACACATTTACAAAGCTATATCCGATTCTAAAATACCTCACAAAATTCAAGTTTATTAATAAAAACAACAAAAATACTCTCTACACTAAACATGCAAAAACGTGTTTTCTCTGCTCTTGCTACAAATTGATGTCTGTTGGCATTTGTTCAAGGGCGGTTGAGTTGATAGCTCCGTTTGAAATTATTTTGATAAAGTTTGTTAAAGAAAACAAAACGAATTTAAGGACATCGGCCCATGCGAAATATTGTAAAATGTTGTTCTAATTTAGAAACATTTGCGGGAGCGCGCATATCAATTCACCAAAGTTTTTATCGCAATCGGATGAATGGTATAGGAATGCATACGATAATTATATAGATAATAAATGGTGGAAAACGAATTAAGGCCCCCGGCCACAAACGGAATATTGTAGAATTGTTGTATTACTTCAGAAACCTACTTATTATATCACAAAATTAAAAAAAGAGAAACATATTACTGAAGTTGTATCGCATTCAGATAAATGGTATAGGAGTGCATACGGATATTATTTTTTACAAAGCTCATATAAGAAAAATAACGATTTTGGGGCCAACGGCCAAAAACGGATTATTTTAAAAGTGTTGTAACTACTTCAGAAACCTAATTACTATGTGACACACACAATTTAATGTCGCTATTTGTATTTTATTAAAAATCTATCCATCCACACATTAGCTCTGTTTGAAATTGTAATTTGTATAGCTCATATAGGAAAAATAGAACATAAGGCCCCTGGCTCAAAAAAGAATATTTTAAACGGTTGTAATAATTTGAAAAGCTTTGCGGACTTGGGTAAAACATTTTACTAAAATGTTTTATCGCATTCAGATAAATGATATAGGAGCGCATACAGAAATTATTTTGTACAAAGCTCATATAAGAAAAAAAAAGAATTTGGGAACAACGGCTGAAAACGGAATATTTTAAAAGTATTGTAATTACTCATTAACATGGGCGACCTTATGGACAACGTTTCAACAAAGTTTTGTTGCAATCGCATGAATGGTGTAGGAGCGCATACGGTTTGAAATTATATTTATATAGCTCATATTGGAAAAATAGAACATGGGGCCCCTGGCTAAAATCAGAATATTTTAAACGGTTGTAATAATTGGAAAAGCTTTGCGGGCGTGGGAAAAACATCTAACTAAAGTTTTATCGCATTTAGAAGAATGGTATAGGAGCGCATACCGAAATTATTTTGTACAAAGCTCATATAAGAAAAAAAAGAATTTGGGGCCAACAGCTGAAAACGGAATATTTTAAAAGTATTGTAATTACTCATTAACATGCGCGACTTTATGGACAACCTTTCAAAAAAGTTTTGTTGCAATCACATGAATGGTGTAGGAGCGCATACGGTTTGAAATTATATTTATATAGCTCCTATAAGAAAAAACGAACATGGGGCCCCTGGCTCAAAACGGAATATTTTAAAATGGTTGTAATAATTTAGAAACCTTTGTGGGCATGATCGCAACATCTCGTCAAAGTTTTAGCGTATTCGAATAAATGGTGTAGGAGCGCAGACGAAACCTATAGTTTACAAAGCTCATATAAGAAAAAAAACGATTTTGGGGCCAACGGCCAAAACAAAATATTTTAAAAGTGTTATAATGACTCAGTAAAATGCGCGAGCTTATGGAATACAACTCTTCAATGTTTTGTCGCAATCGCATGAATGGTGTAGGAGCGCATTCGGTTTGAAACTATATTTATATAGCTCATATAAGAAAAAACGAACATGGGGCCCCTGGCTCAAAACGGGATATTTTAAAACGGTTGTAATAATTTAGAAACCTTTGTGGGCATGCTTGCAACATCTCGTCAAAGTTTTAGCGTATTAAAATAAATGGTGTAGGAGCGCAGACGAAATCTATTGTTTACAAAGCTCATATTAGAAAAAAAAAACGATTTTGGGGCCAACGGCCAAAACGAAATATTTTAAAAGTGTTATAATGACCCAGTAAAATGCGCGAGCTTGTAGAATACAACTCTCCAATGTTTTGTCGCAATTGCATGAATGGTGTAGGAGCGCATACGGTTTGAAACTATATTTATATAGCTCATATAAGAAAAAACGAACACGGGGCCCCTGGCTCAAAACGGAATATTTTAAAACTTTTATAATTATTTCCAAACCTTTGTGGGCGTGCTTGTAACATTTTACCCAAGATTTAGCGCATTCAGACGAATGGCGTAGGAGCGCAGACGGAAATATTTTTTACAAAGCTCGTATAAGAAAAAATACGAATGAAGGGCCAACGGCCGAAAACGAAATAATTGAAAAGTTTTTTAATGTCGCAGTTAAATGCCCAGGTAGGTGGCCAACAACTCACCAAAGTTTTGTTGCAATCGCATGAATGGTGTGGGAGCGCATACGAGACAAACATACATACATACATACATTCATTTTTATATATATAGATTTAGTTAAGGGGTTGTTACAAAAGTCTGTGGTGGCTAGCGCCCCCCCCCCCCTCTTCATTAGCACTAATTAGGATTCCAGGGAGGTGCGATCCTTGATGGCATGATGCTATGTCAAGTAAATTTTTTAGTAAATGTGAAGTGCACGCGCTGCCGTCGCCATTGTTTGGTGGGGCTATAACAAATTCTTATATAATTTTGTACACTGTTTTAAACTTTAATCCACCTCTAATACCCTGTTAAAATTTTTAATTTATGGGGTTTTTTTTGTTGTTGTTGTTGGTTTTTTTTTTTTTGAAGAAAGAAAAATATGGTTTTGGAAGAGGAAGTTGGGAGGGGGGTTGGGAGATAGACCAACCAAACGGTTTTTAATGAGTACGCGGGAACGTATCCAGTCACCAACCACCTCTGATGTACCGCGTGTTGGGGACGTTAAGTAGAGGGAACCGCTGCCTAATGGCACGTTTTGAAGTTTAGCAATATCATAACAAGGCCTATGGTGTCCCTATCATATGTCCAGGTAGATAGCCTCACGACACAGGTGACTTGAAATAGACTCGAGCTCCCGGTGACAGTCGTTATCTCCATTCGTCACCTTGAACAACTCCCCCCCCCCCCCCCTCACGCTTTGGTGGTATGATGAACTGACGAATGCAATAGAAAATACAAGTGGTTGACACGCGGTGAACCCGACACCTTAAAGTTGAAGACAGCGGGTCTGACAGTTGTAGGTCTGACAGTAGATCCGACAATTGATTTGACAGTAGGTTTGAGAGTAGGTCTGACCGCAGATATGACAGTAGGTCAGGCAGTCGTAGGTCTGACAGAAGGTTGGACAGTAGTTCGGACAGTAGCTCTAAAGAAAACAGAATCTAACCTGATATAACTTCAATGACGTATGACCCCCATTGAGGTGTGTTCATTGCTTCGTAATTATTGTGTTGTTGCCCGGCCTGTGGCGTAACGGTAATCAGGTCGTGTGGTAGACAGAATTTTTGTTTTACGGCTTATATGACCTGGGGTTTCCGCCGTCCGTGAACTTGTGACCTTGGGTTTCATTCCTACATGACCTTGGGTTTTATTCCTACGTGACATAGGGTTTCATTCCTCTGTGACCTTGAGTTTCATTCCTCTGTGACCTAGGGTTTCATTCCTCTGTGACCTTGAGTTTCATTTCTCTGTGACCTTGAGTTTCATTCCTCTGTGACCTTGAGTTTCATTGCTCTGTGACCTTGAGTTTCATTCCTCTGTGACATAGGGTTTCATTCCTACATAACCTAGGGTTTCATTTTTCTTTGACCTTGGATTTATTCCTACATGACCTTGGGTTTTATTCCCTGCGACCACGGGTTTCCTTTCTCTGTGAACCTGGTTTCATTCCTATATGACCTTGGGTTTCATTCCCCTGTGACCTTGGGTTCCACCCCAGGTGACCTTGTGTTTCATTCCTCTACGACCTTTGATTATAGCCCTCACGTATATATACGCATGCATATGACAATATGATTCAAATTAATATGGTTACGCTTAAACCATTGTAAAGTAAAGTGTTTTTTTTCGATTTTGGTTCAATACGCCCGAGAGACTGCGTCTCTAGTTCTCTCCGAATCTCCCGTGAGTGCGCGCGTCACCGACCCTTGTGTTTCACGTCAGCCGAGATGCTTTCAACAGTTACCGGAAATTTGATCGAAAGAAATTTCGTCGACAGAAAATTGATCGACGGAAATTTGATTGAACGGAAATTTGGTTGAATCTTTTTTTCAGTTCACACGTTAAAATTTTCGTCAGGTTTCTTTTTGAACGCACTGTACTATATAGTAAAACAAAATAATGCGATCAAAAAGAAATTTGACGCAAAATTTTAACGTGTAAACTAAAATTTCCGTTCGATCAAATTTCCGTCGATCAATTTTCCATAGACGAAGTTTCTTTCGATCAAATTTCCGGATACGGCTTCAACGAAAAACAGTTGTCACCAGACGTCGCACGATCAAACAGCCACGTGGCTGTGTCGCGGTTGGGATTATCATCGATGGAATTTTCAAACTCGATGTCAATGAAACCCGTGGCCTGATGCCAATAGTTGAACATTTATCTAACAGCCAAGGGCGGCCTCTGTAATATCGTATGTGTTCTGTAATTATTGTTATAATAACAAACAATTCAATTCGGGACACTAAGTTCTGTCTTGAGAACGAGACTGCGCCTTGCAGGCATGTATAGGCTCGAGCGCTTGATCATATTCATTGATTTGCCTTTTTTTTATGCACAGCGTGGTGAGCCCAGCACTAGGCTGGGGTACCACGCTATAGAAAACTACATATAATAATAATAATAATATGTACAGAGTGGACGAGAACCCGCGGAAAGTTTTTTGTTTTAATTTTTTTTAAAATAAATACGCCTTGTACTTGTACACATTGCTCAATGATTCCGACATTAACCTCGTTAAATTATTTTTAATTATGTTAAAACGTATTTTTTATGCCAAAACGTATTTTTTATGCCAAAACGTATTTATTATGCCAAAACGTGTTTATTCTTAATAAACGTGTTATTTTTTTTCTAAAGGTGTTAATTCTGTTCAAAAGTGTTTATTTTATTGAGATTTTAAGCTCTTCAAACCTTTCTCGAACAGCTGACATCTCAAGATAAACATAGAATCAGAAATAGAACTCACAACGATACCTTAAATGAACGTATGTTTTTAATAGTCTAAACTGCAACATGACATCTAGGCGAAATGACATCTAGGCAAAATGACATGTAGACAAAAACACATCTAGGCAATAAGACAGCCACCCCACTCTTCTACCAGCTATGTTGCCCCAGTCTTCTACCAACTATGCTGCCCCACTTTTCAATAGCTATGTTGCTCCACTCTTCTACCAGCTATGTTGCCCCCCTCTTCTATTATATTACTGCTACATGTTATTTCTGATGCCGTTAAAATGGATAAGTGAACAGTCCCGGCCCACAAATTCTGCTTGAATGAAACGTTTATTTAAAGACGACCTCCAGGGAGGTAACCCTCTTGAACGCCCGATTATGCTCCTTACGTGACTCTCCAATTTGCATATACATGCAGAGTTGTCATTCTTTGTTGACATCAAACAAACGTTTATTTAAAACAGACGTTCTGGGCAGTTTTTTTGGGTTTTTTTAAACAAAAATTAATGTGCATGCATAAGGCAAATGATTTTTTTAAATCCTTTATATTAACTTCACTTTTATTCGTGGCTGGCAAAATCTTCGGATGGCTAATTCACCCACTTCCCGCTAACCTATCGAGCTGTAAGTCGGCACATAGACTCGATGCCGATGACAACACATTTTTCAATACAGTGTCTAACACATCCCCATTTATCTGACACACACATGTGTATAAAACAGTGGTTCTCAACCTTCCTAATGCCGCGACCCTTTAATACAGTTCCTAATGTTGTGGTGACCCCCAACCATAATTTTTTTTCGTTGCTATCTCATAATTGTAGAGTATATATGTTTTCCGATGGTCTTAGGTGACCCCTGCAAAAGGGTCGTTCGACCCCCAAAAGGGTGGCGACCCACAGGTTCAGAACGCCTGGTCTAACATATATCCCTGTGTCTACCACGGCCCCGTGTGTCTAGCACACTCCCATGTGTCTAACACAGACCCGTTTGTCTTACACATTACCATGTTTCAAACAGACTCGTGTGTCTAAACCGGCCTGTGTGTCTAACACATGCCCGTGTATTTTACACATTCCCTTGTTTTTAACACAGACCCGTGTGTCTCACACCGACCCGTGTATCTAATACATTCCCGTGTGTGTCTTAACACAGACGCACCAAACCATGATGGTATACACACCACTTGACTTCCTCCTCAGCTGAAGCCATAAAGTTGGAGGTTGGCCGTGGCGTATTTGTACCGCTGTCAACATTGATTCGTTCATTGCCTTCATATGGACATGCAGATCATATCCTTGTACAGCACATCCTTGAAGGTCTCTCTACTACAAGTGACATTCAGACGGTCATAAGAACCTGGGTGTGTGTGGGGGTGGGGGGCGTATGGTGTTTCCGTTTTTGTATATGGGTGTGATGTTTAAGTGTGGGGTATATGGTGTTCTTGTTGTTGTATATGGGTGTGATGTTTAAGTGTGGGGTAAGGTGTTCCTGTTGTTGTATATGGGTGTGATGTTTAAGTGTGGGGTATATGGTGTTCTTGTTGTTGTATACGGGTGTGATGTTTATTTGTGGGGTATATGGTGTTCTTGTTGTTGTATATGGGTGTGATGTTTAAGTGTGGGGTAAGGTGTTCCTGTTGTATATGGGTGTGATTTTTAAGTGTGGGGTGTATGGTGTTCTTGTTGTTTTTTTTATGGGTGTAATGTTTAAGTGTGGGGTAAGGTGTTCCTGTTTTTGTATATGGGTGTGATGTTTAAGTGTGGGGTATATGGTGTTGTTGTTGTATATGGGTGTGATGTTTAAGTGTGGGGTATATGGTGTTGTTGTTGTATATGGGTGTGATGTTTAAGTGTGGGGTATATGGTGTTGTTGTTGTATATGGGTGTGATGTTTAAGTGTGGGGTATTGTTTGTTGTGGTTAAATAAATATAAATGCTATCGACGCCATACTATGCCAACTCGTCTGCCATTTCTACCCCCCCCCCCCCCCCCCACACACACACCTTCCACTCTCCTAATTATATCACCGTGAAGCTTTGAGATGTGCTCAGTGGTGACAGATTTGTGCCAGAATCGTGACAGATTTGTGACAGAAAAGTGAATTATTGAGACACAAATATTTAAAGCTTAACATCTATCTTTCATTTCCACAAATTGTTTGTTCTTATGAATCTACTTAAAAGCTTTATCGCAGTCAGTACTTTTATCACTTGACAGAACAGATGTACATTTGTGACAGAACAGGGGTACGTTTGTGACAAAATCGTGACATATTTGTGACGGAATAGTGTTGTCTTTGTGACGCAATAGTTTTGTCGTTGTGACAGAATCGTTGACAGATTTGTGACAGAATAGTGTTGTCTTTGTGACAAAATAGTGTTGTCTTTGTGATAGAATAGTGTTGTCTTTGTGACAGAATAGTGTTATGTTTGTGACAGAATGGCGCAGCATTCAGAAGATGACAACTCAGTGGGTTTTTTTTAAAATGCTTGTGACATCATAAACAGTTGGGGGTTAATGATTGTATTGCATTATATAAATACATATCTCCGAATTCAGTATTTTCGATACGCTACGCTGCACACGGATGACATGGGGAAAAATAAGTGTTAAACAATATCAACCGATTAGTTGGTATGATGTGAATAATGTTTTAGAACCATTGCACGCATGCCCGCATACAAATGCACAGACGCACATGTGTACTACTATAACACACGCACATTTTGAACTCGTTAACTAAATCTTACAGAATTTGATTTCTCCCGACGCACCAAATAACCAACACCCCTCCCCCCCCCCCCATACACCCACACACACATACCACGCACACAAGCCTGTTTACGAGACTCATCCATTCTTGGCCATGTCTGAGCCTGGCTATGGTCATCAGAGAATTTCTCGGCCAGCTCCCCCTTTTTTCCGTTAATTTGATCGATGCACATGAAAAGGGGGCGAAGTTCAAGTATTTTTTTTCTCCCTGTGGTGTTGCGTTTTCTTCATGTTTGGTCTAATCCCTAAACTTGAAGTCAGTCGTCGCAAGTTGCCCCCCCCCTGTTCCCCCCACAAACCCAAGCCCCCGTCCCTCAATTGTTTATTTCAAACTGATATTCTTCCTCGGCTTGCGTAAATTGATGAAGTCAGGTTATTGACCACTTTCCGAACGTGAGCATTTCAGACAAAAGGATATAGATATATTTTCATTCGCATCTTCTCGGGCCCTAAATGACTGTCAGGTATTATTGTTTGATATTTGCCGATGCCAGATATTTGTAGCTCGCAGTATGTCAGACTCTTAGATGTCTGGCTGTTACTGAAGTGCCTGTGTGATAGATTCAGCGCGGTCGTTACTAGCTGGAAGTCGGCACATAGATTTACTAGCAGTATGTCAGACTCTAAGTCTAAGATATTTGGCTGTTACTGAAGTGCCTGTGTGATAGATTCAGCGCAGTCGTTACTAGCTGGAAGTCGGCACATAGATTTACTAGCAGTATGTCAGACTCTAAGTCTAAGATATTTGGCCGTTACTGAAGTGCCTGTGTGATAGGTTCAACGCAGTAGTTACTAGCAGTACCTCAGACTCTTAGATATCTGGCTGTTACTTAAGTGCCTGTGTGATTGATGCAGCGGGGTTGGGTGAACGAATCTTAAGTAAAACTCCAAAGCCAAGTTAACAAGCTTGGTGAGTTTATTTATACGTGTGCACCAGTTCACAATAGTAGACTAGACTTGACTATACATGACTACATCAGTTCACAATAGTAGACTAGGCTTGACTATACATGACTACATCAGTTCACAATAGTAGACTAGGCTTGACTATACATGACTACATCAGTTCACAATAGTAGACTAGGCTTGACTATACATGACTACACCAGTTCACAATAGTAGACTAGACTTGACTATACATGACTACATCAGTTCACAATAGTAGACTAGACTTGACTATACATGACTACATCAGTTCACAATAGTAGACTAGGCTTTACTATACATGACTACACCAGTTCACAATAGTAGACTAGACTTGACTATACATGACTACATCAGTTCACAATAGTAGACTAGACTTGACTATACTGACTACATCAGTTCACAATAGTAGACTAGACTTGACTATACATGTCTACATCAGTTCACAATAGTAGACTAGACTTGACTATACATGACTACACCAGTTCACAATAGTAGACTAGACTTGACTATACATGACTACACCAGTTCACAATAGTAGACTAGACTTGACTATAAATGACTACACCAGTTCACAATAGTAGACTAGACTTGACTATACATGACCAGTGGCGTAGCGAGCTTAACTCGCGCCCGGGGCACAATAACTTTTTAGCGCCCCCCAATACCTTTTTAGCGCCCCCCGTATTCGAAAACCATACAATATTATAGTAAAATATACCATTTGGCGCCCCTTTGTGAGTAGCGCCCGGGGCATGATGCCCCCTTGCCCCCCTCACTACGCCACTGTACATGACTACACCAGTTCACAATAGTAGACCAAACTTGACAAGACTTGATTACACATGACTACACCAGTTCACAATAGTAGACTAGACTTAACTATACCCAAATAACGATAGTTTTGTCAGCGTACTAATTTCTGCTGAAAGGACTTTCTCCCTCCCTGCCTACGACTCCTGGCTTTACTACGTACTGTCGGCTCTACTACGTACTGCTGGCTTTACTCTCGACTCCTTGCCTGCCTGTCAAGACGCGTCGTGTTATTGATTCGACCTCGTCAAGGCCACACCAAGGTGACACCAGGCCAGGGACGAGGTTAAGGAAAAGCCACATTTTGTTGACCCCTGGCTTCCAGCAATTCACCGCGACCGCTGATCAAATATTCCGACGGATGAAGCGTCGGGAAACCTCAGTCCGGATCCGGTAATGTCGGCTTTGGGCTTGAGAAAATATGCCGGACAATTACGTCATGAATCATCTTTGACTCCAGGCTCCGTCAGTTGAGCTCTGAGCTCAGCTCCAGATAAAATCATGTTCCTAGTTTTAGAAATATCTAAGCTCCGGATAAAATCGTGCTCGTAGTTTACTCATATCTAAGCTCCGGATGAAATCACGTCTCTAGTTTACTTCTACCTAGCTCCAAAACGGAAATCGAATGATTTGTCTGAGCGGGGAGGGGGCGTGTGGATTTAGGGTGCAGGGGGTGGGGAAGCGATTCTCTCTGTAACTGTGTCCAAATCGTCCTGCAGATTTCCTACTGCCCGACAAGACGTGTGTCATCACGGGGTCTTGAGATTGATGCGTTACTGGTAACCAACGCGGCGAGCTCTGAACCTCTCGGATCTTAAGCACAAACGATGCCTGCCATTCTCTCGCCCTACCGTAGTTTAATGTTACAGATTGTGGCATTGCGCTCCTGCTGGTTTACGGTTGAACAGCAGCAACAACGAGCAGCAGCAGCAACGAGTAGCAGCAACATCGAGCAGCAGCAACAACGGCAGCAGCAACAATAAGCAGCAGCAGCAACGGCAGCAGCAACAACGGCAGCAGCAACAACGGCAGCAGCAACAACGGCAGCAGCAACAACGACAGCAGCAACAACGAGCAGCAGCAACAACGGCAGCAGCAACAACTAGCAGCAGCAGCAACAACGAGCAGCAACAAGAACGAGCAGCAGCAACAACGAGCAGCAGCAACAACGAGCAGCAGCAACAACGAGCAGCAGCAACAACGAGCAGCAGCAACAACGAGCAGCAGCAACAACGGCAGCAGCAGCAACAACGATAGCAACAAAAAGATGACGCGATCAAGTGGTCGTTGATCTCAGGCATAGGTCGTTGGGGAACATGGGGTAAACCGTAAATAGCAGTGGCGGATAGAGGTTGGGGGAGGGCACCTGAATGCTAAGCTGGTCATTTGACGCATTACACCATGAGTGAATATTTAGAGAGAAACAATATGTTAAAAATGTACTCGTGTTCGTTCCTCTTGGTTCCAATGTCAAGACTTTAGTCAAATCGACTGGAAATTGACCAGGATGCAGTAGATGACCAGCAGTGTGTCTTGTGTGTCTGACTGTGCTCTTAAACTATATTAATATAACATTTCTATTTACTGGCTGACGCCCACGTTTCATTCCCTCTTAAATATAATTGCTTATTATAGATTTAGCCCATCAGTCCATTGCGGTGGGGAACGGTCAGCCCCGGGCGACACCTTTTATAACCCTTTTATTTCAGGGGCGGCATTTTTGGCCGCTTGGCGAGTTTTTTCGCTAAAGGCACGGCAAAAAGTTTGACCCGCACCCCCGGTCAGCACTAGCTCTGGCTACTTTACAACATCTGTCACCCCCCCCCCCCCCAACCTTTCTGTGTAAACACCTCTATGATAACATCACATGAATATGGTTGAGATACGATGAGAAGCATTTGAGATGTTTCAACAGACATTTGAGATACCCTCTTGTGTTCAATTGTAAATCTTACGGCTGTGTTTTATCCTACACATTCACAGTCGAATCGGTTTCATTAGGTAGAAAGCGGGAGATTACCCGACATTAACACACATCAAATTATCTCCACCTTCCTGCAAGATTCACGATCCGTCACTCTACCGCAGTGGTTCTCAACCATTCTACTGCCGCGACCCTTTAATACAGTTCCTCATGTTGTGGCGACCCCCAACCACAAAATTATTTTCGTTGCTACTTCATAACTGCGGTGTATATGTGTTTTCGGATGGTCTTAGGCGACCCCCGGTAAAGGGTCATTCGACCCCCAAAGGGGTCGCGACCCACAGGTTGAGAACCGCTGCTCTACTGTCTTTCGTCTGCTAATTGCGGCGTCACTGTCTCTACCCATTGACATTGTCAGCAAACGGTCACAGACGTCTCTAGTTGTATGACACTGTGATCAAACTGTCATGGCCATCTAGGCTAGTCGTTGTTTGACACTGTGATCAAACTGTCACGGCCATCTAGGCTAGTCGTTGTTTGACATTGTAATCAAACTGTCACGGCCATCTAGGCTAGTCGTTGTTTAACATTGTGATCAAACTGTCACGGTCATCTAGGCTAGTCGTTGTTTGATATTGTGATCAAACTGTCACGGCCATCTAGGCTAGTCGTTCTTTGACATTGTGATCAAACTGTCATGGCCTTCTAGGCTAGTCGTTGTTTGACATTCTGATCAAACTGTCACAGCCATCTAGGCTAGTCGTTGTTTGACACTGTGATCAAACTGTCATGGTCATCTAGGCTAGTCGTTGTTTGCCATTGTGATCAAACTGTCACGGCTATCTAGGCTAGTCGTTGCTTGACATTGTGATAAAACTGTCACGGCCATCTAGGCTAGTTGTTGTTTGACATTATGATCAAACTGTCACGGCCATCTAGGCTAGTCGTTGTTTGACATCGTGATCAAACTGTCATGGCCATCTAGGCTAGTCGTTGTTTGACATTGTGATCAAACTGTCACGACCATCTAGGCTAGTCGCTGTTTGACATTGTAATCAAACTGTCACGGTCATCTAGTCGTTCTTTGACAATTTAAGCAGTGGCATAGCTAAAGATTGTGAAACCCGGGTAGGGGGTGGGCGTTCCATGATTATCGAAACCCTGAATGCATACAGAAGACACATGTAAACATTATAAACTGGACCGGAAATGGCGCCCAAAAATAATTTCCGTTTGGGACAGAACGCCCACTCCGCCTCCCCCCTCCTACTCCTGTCATTGTAATCCGCCACTTCATTAACGCTTCTTTATACTTCCACTGAGAGGGGGGCAAGACACCCTGACAGGACTCATAAAAATGATATTTCTTACCTGCTGGGCTCAATCCACTATCTTACCTGTTTGGCTCAGTCCACTATTTTACCTGTTAAGCTCAATCAAACTATTTACCCGTTCAGCTCAATCCACTATCTTACCGGTTAAGTTCAATCCACTATCTTACCTGTTGGGCTCCACCCATTATCTTACCTGACTTTCGATTAAACGAGATAAATCGAGATAAAAACATTGTTATCAATACCGTTGACTGGGTATGGGGGGAGGGGGGGTGTGCGTGACCCCTTGAAGGATTTGGAAAGAGTATGTCAGGTATATAATATGAGGTGATGTCAGGTATACAATAGGAGGTGATATCAGGCATACAATAGGAAGTGATGTCAGGTATACAATAGGAAGTGATGTCAGGTATACAATAGGAGGTGATATCAGGCATACAATAGGAAGTGATGTCAGGTATACAATAGGAAGTGATGTCAGGTATACAATAGGAGGTGATATCAGGTATACAATAGGAAGTGATGTCAGGTATACAATAGGAAGTGATGTCAGGTATACAATAGGAAGTGATGTCAGGTATACAATAGGAGGTGATATCAGGTATACAATAGGAAGTGATGTCAGGTATACAATAGGAGGTGATGTCAGGTATACAATAGGAGGTGATGTCAGGTATACAATAGGAGGTGATGTCAGGTATACAATAGTAGGTGATGTCAGATATACAATAGTACCGGGTGTCTTTATAAATTACACTCACCCACATGGCACCACACTCACCCAAATTACACCACAACCACACATTGATACACCTACCGCGCACAAACACACAAACAAACAAACTAGCAAACCAGCAAAAAACGCACAACTGATTACAGCTACTCTGAATCTTTAACAACGGTACTTTTTTTGGGGTTAAACTTCAAATGTCTGAGGTTGAACTCATTTCCTCACATCTGGTCAGAACGCAATTTTCCCTGCCCCCCCCCCCCTTTTTTTTTTCCCCTTCTCTACATCAAAATATTTAAACAGTTTTGAAAGAAAAAAAGTTAATGAGCAATGTTCGTTCCTAAATGCCTGAAAACTTCCAGCGCCACATGCCTCCGCCAGGCTGTGCTTTCTCCCGCTTCCAACTCTCCATCCCCCCCCCCCCCACACACACAAGCTCGACTTTATTTTTCCACGCAACTACTGGGAAATTTAAGTTAACATTTTAAGATGTATTCTTTGCCATGTGCTGGTTGCCATGTGCTGGTTGCCATGTATTTGTTGTCATGTGTTTTTTGTCATATATATATATATATATATATATATGTCGCCATTGTTGTATGATGTCATCTGGCCGGGTAGCAGATGAAGTCCAGTAAGGTCACCGTCTTTGTAAGGATTATTGGGGGGGGGGGGGGGGAGGGCGGGTCAGACGCGTAGCTAGAGTGTTTGGCGCCCGGGGACATGATTCATTTTAAAGCGCCGCCCTTTTTTTTCAGCTCTCAAACCCATTATTTTCATCAATAAAAGGATATCAAAGCACATTTTGGCGCCCCTAACTAGTCTGGCGCCCAGAGACATCTACCCCACCTTCTCTCCCCCCCCCCCCCCACATAGCTGCGACTCTGGGGCAAGCAAAACTCAAATGTACGCTGACCAGGACATCATTAGCATGCTGAAGTCAAATCTATTGGGTCGCCTTTGATCAAACAACCTTCTACCAGCCCTCCTCACCTAAAGGATATCTCTCTATATCATGGGCGCCCGCAGAAAATTTTCTAGGGTGGGGGGCAAAATATTTTCTATGTGGGGGGGCAAAATATTTTTAGTAATGTTTTAATGTAGCGTATTTGTATGGTGAACGAATGGACAGGACACTGTAGTAATGAAGGGCATACTGTAGCAACATTTTTTTTATTAACACAATATATGTATATAACAAAAAAAATATTACAACATAAATTTAAAATAAAATGAATTCTTTAAGCAAGAACCGGAGTCGTCTGTTATCGCTACCAAAAATATCTACAATTTTGTCCATAAAGTCTTTTTTGTTGCAGTTCACTTTGTCTCTGTTTACGCTTAACTATTAACATGCACAAACCAGACATACGTTCATCTGACATTGTAGATCTAAGCCATGTTTTTACACGACGTAATGTGCTGAACGATCGCTCCACCGTACATGTTGTTGGTGGTAATGTTCGCAAAACTAGTAAGGCATACCTGACAGCCGGACAAAACTTTGTAAAACTAATTAATATAGAAAATATATAAATAATTACCCAGTAAAACGAGATCAGCATCAGCTTAGTTACTTTCTCTTTATTTTCTCTTTACTTTAATAAATTTTTTGTCTATTTTTTTCTAAAAAAATTTTTTTAATCAATCAATCCAGGGGGGGGCAAGTGCCCCACCTTGCCACTACTTGTGGGCGCCCATGCTCTCTATATATAGATATATTCACAGCCATTGGCTGTAACTGTAATCTTGCCAGGTTAAGCCACAGTTTCCCCGGATAAAATACATAATTTAAAAAAAAAAGGATAGATTTCTAAGGCATAAATAACCTCTCCGCCCACCCCTTTTTTCCCCTCCCCCTCTCTCTCTCTCTCTCTTTCCCGTCCGATCCACCCCCAACCCCCAATCCATTCCCACCAGCTCATATTCAAGCACGTTCCTCCACCCCCGCCGCCCATAACACCGACCCAACCTGCAACACCGACGCAGCAACCACCAACACTTGTGTACAGCGTAACTGAGGGGTTGAAGTTGCCTTTGATGATCAAACCCAACCGTTAATAAAGCAGATTTTCAACCCTTGAGTTCACTTCTGTGAAATCTTAAAGCTTTGACTGCATTCCAACTTGGCAGACTCTCAGTGGCCTCTGTTTTTTTGCGTATTTATATCTTATTTAAAAAAAAAAAAAAAAAGAATTACATTGGATTGCTTTATATTTATTTTGTATCAGGATATAATCCCTTTATATTGTTGTCCCCAGAACTAACAGCATTTTAGATGCCCCCTTCCCTCTAGTTCAGGGGTTCTTAACTTTTGTTTTTTGGTCCATGGTCACTTTTACCAGTCAAGAAAAAGACCACGAACCATTTGTTAAATTAAAGGGGGTTCTAATGCATTCATAAAATGACACAGGAAATACAGCTTAACGACCCCCAAAAATCTTTTCTACGGAAACGCGAAGGGGACCGTGGACCACTAACTAGTTAAGTACCTCATATGGTCAACATGAGATTATTGCGGTAGTGATATACCCAGGGGTGTTCCAAGAGGGCTACGGCCGCGGGCGGCATTTAGTAAAGGTACGCCATTTTAGTAACATTGTCGGCTTTTTACAATCCCATTTCCCACTATTACTAGTGTAACACTAGTCGTATTAAAAAAAGTCGTATTAATATATTTTGTACGATCGAAAATTGCATTTGAAATCTTTTAAAAAAAATTTTTTATAAATGTTTCCAACGTCACTGCAATTCAAATTTTGACACAGTTTGTACCAACTCTTGACCTATTTCATACAGTTTGTACCAACTCTTGACCTATTTCATACAGTTTGTACCAACTCTTGACCTATTTTATACAGTTTGTACCAGCTCTTGACCTATTTCATACAGTTTGTACCAACTCTTGACCTATTTCATACAGTTTGTACCAACTCTTGATCTATTTCATTTATCTGTGACCAAACCGCGACGGTGCGATTGGCGCTGACGCAAAACTCTTTAATAGAAATCGAAATCTATAGCAGAATACCGGGCTGCTAAGACAGGGCCACCACACATTTTCCCTATCAAGCGGTAGCCATCTCATTATGTTTGAAACGTTCGGTACTGTTTGAAGTGAAAACCTGTTTTTGATGGATTTATTATTGTTATATATATATTTTTTAAATTAGTTTTAAATGTGTGTATTTATACACACACACACAAAGAAGACTCAACACGCGTAGTAATCAAAACACTGTGCATGTATGTCAACCATTAGCTCCATGTTGTATTCATCGGTGATCATGGTAAACTCTTGTCATAACTCAGCCCCCGCCCCATATATAACCCCCCTTCCCAGAGAGAGATTAATTAAACGTATGGCTGTTGACGCCTCGGCTTATAACATGTTATGATTGATTAGTGTCAAGGTCATACCATAGGTAAAAAAAAACTCTTTGATACAGGTCATTGAACCTGAACGCCTTTTAATAATAGCAACGTGTATTTAAATTTCGTGAAGTCGAAGCTGTTGGGGTAGCAAAGAAGAAAATCACTGCAAGGATATCAATAGGAAGAAATTGGGAATCAATCAAATTTACCCCCACTCCCTAAAACACACACACACACACTTAATGCCTTGTAATCATCCCATATGATCATCCAATATGATCCATAAAACATGATTCCGTTTTGGGCCCGTGTTATTGTCACCCATGCCTGGGTCGCCGTTGCCCATGTTGCCCAGCTGTCCATGTTTCTCATCCCTTTTTCTATCCTGAGCCCCTCTCAGTGCTGCGCCCCCCGTCCACATAGCCCCTGATTGGTACCTAGTGAGTCTACAAGTCATGTCATGTCATTTCAACAACTTGTCGATACAAAATGACAGTTCACTCCAGGCCACAGGGGGCGCCGATCACCTCCCTCCCCCCGTCCACGTCGCCCCTGATTCGTACCTAGTGAGTCTACAAGTCATGTCATGTCATTTCAACAACTTGTCGATACAAAATGACAGTTCACTCCAAGGCCACAGGGGGCGCCGATCACCTCCCTCCCCCCGTCCACGTCGCCCCTGATTTGTACCTAGTGAGTCTACAAGTCATGTCATGTCATTTCAACAACTTGTCGATACAAAATGACAGTTCACTCCAAGGTCACAGGGGGCGCCGATCACCCCCCCCCCCCCCCCAAGTCCTACAGCCGCCACAAGTCCGATCAATGGCTGCAGTCGGTGTGAGTCATTGATTGACCCAACGTTACGGGAACCCTCGTAGGGATGGCACCGGGAGATGGCTGGTATGGTGCTCAGTTTGGTCATGTTAGACACAAATGTTTAGGAGTCCCCCTGAGGAGTGTGCTGTCCCAATATCACTGACAAAACAAGGGAACAATGGCAAAAGTCTAAATAACTCTGATCTAGAGGAAGGGTTCTTAAACTCAAGCCACACGAAGTTAGGTTACCGGAAATTTGTTTGAAAGAAATTTCGTCGACGAAAAGTGATCAACGGACGTTTGATCGAACGGAAGTTTGGTCGAATTTTTTTTTTTTAGTTCACACTATCAAAAAAGAAATTTGACACAAAAAAATGAAAATTGAAGTATAGAGTATAATAGAGAATACTTTAAAAAAAAAAAATTAATAAAATTAAGTGCAAGAAAATAAATGTATAATGGGAGTCTGTTAAGATGGGATTTTTTTTTGGAGGGTGAAGAAGATGGAAGGGCAGATATGAGGGTTGGCGGATATGATGGGAGGCAGCTATGATGGGAAGCAGATATGATGGGAGGCAGCTATGATGGGAGGCAGCTATGATGGGAAGCAGATATGATGGGAGGCAGCTATGATGGGAGGCAGCTATGATGGGAAGCAGATATGATGGGAGGCAGCTATGATGGGAGGCAGCTATGATAGGAGAAATAGAAGGGAACTGATGGAAGGTGAATAACGAATGCACGCGGTGTCTCATAGCTGCGCACGCGCAGGCTTCTAACAATGTAACGACGTCACGAGGAATGCAGCCGGCCTGAGACTCACGGGGCAAACACTCTCTCGCAGCCAAACGCGCGCGTTGAACGAACTACCGGGCCGGTAAGAATAAATAAGGGGAAGAGAAGAGGGCCGCGCGCATCGAGGCTCCGTGTGTGTGTGTGTCGTCATCGAACTGCGGTCCATGTAGTATTTCGTTCTTTGCGTGTGAGAGAGGGGGCGTTTCGAACCGGGTTTTGTTAGTAATAGTGGAGGTTCTTCATCCCCCCTCCGCGTGCGTGTGAGTAGCTCAGAGAAACGGTTTAACGTGGATGTTAGGATACTCGCATGGATTAGAATTATTGTGGATATTCCCATACGGATTACCTCAAGATTCGTGCTTGGGTGATGGATTAATTTCGTCATGTGAGTATTGAGGTGTCAGTGAATGAACGGAAGGAGAGAGAGAGATGGGGAGGAGGGTGTGGTGAGTTACGTGGAGATGGTTTGAGAGTGAGTCAGGGAGTGGATGAGTGGAAAACATGGGTGGGAGTAGGGTGTCTTTGAAGAGGGACTGTGGTTAGCATTGAGTTGGGGGGGGGGGTGTAGGGAGATATGACAGATGTTTTCTATATTTTCTATCGATTACAATATTAAGCTCATAGTTTCTATAAATGTACACTTTTTAGCTACTAAAAGTTCTAAAAAAAATATTGTATTCTGGGAAAAGAGGGGCGTGACACGAGATGGCTCCGAGCGTCTCCCGGTACAATTAATGCCCGTCTTAACAATGTTGCGTAACGAAGGGCACAGTTTTATGACATTCATGTCTGTATCGATAGTATGAGTGATGCCCCCCCCCTACCGATGGGGGAGAGGAGAGATCGTTTTGTTTGTAAACATTGCAAGATTTTCTAATACACATGTTATTCCTTTAAGCATAAACTATAACAATAAACTATATCATTTGTACATGCACACCTTACAAGAAATATCGAGAGAGCGACATAATGTTTAACAGCTGCGTCGGAGTTATAATAAAATAGATAGAGACAAAATAACAGACAGATGCACTGATAGAGAGAGAGAGGGATAGAGAGGGAGGGAGAGAGAGAGGGAGGGAGAGAGAGAGAGAGGAAGAGAGATAGAGAGAGAGGGAGAGAGAGAGACAGACAGAGAAAATGAGGCTGATTCATAAAGAAAAATGAAAAATAAAACCCAGCTATTTGGATAGTTTTTCAGGAGAGAAGCAAGAGTGAAAGAGAGAAGCAAGAGAGAAGCAAGCGTGAAAGAGAGAAGCAAGAGTGAAAGAGAGAAGCAAGAGAGAAGCAAGCGTGAAAGAGAGAAGCAAGAGTGAAAGAGAGAAGCAAGAGTGAAAGTGAAGCAAGAGTGAAAGTGAGAAGCAAGAGAGAAGCAAGCGTGAAAGAGAGAAGCAAGAGTGAAAGAGAGAAGCAAGAGTGAAAGAGAGAAGCAAGAGTGAAAGAGAGAAGCAAGAGTGAAAGTGAAGCAAGAGTGAAAGAGTTGTCAGGCCTCTGACTCAAACCATTGAAACGGGAGTCATTTGTGAATCTTAAGAGTCTCTGAGAATCTTGTTTGAAGGGGGTGGGGGGGAGAGAGAGTCACAGTTAGAGTCAGCCAATGAGTCACGGTTCTGAACCACTATGGAAGTGCAGTCATCGAATGCCATCACGCCTTCGTCTCGCCACCAATGCCTCCCACTACGACTAAGGGAATTACTGGTGTGTACATGGCATTTATTAAACCTGTTTTACTTGCTACTGATATATGTGATCTAAGTGTTCGCCAACCATGCTATAACTTTACCGAACAGCTGTTGACAGATTGGCCAAACTAAATGCCAGGATGATCTATTAATAGATTTACGCCATTATGTGACAAACCCCATTAGCAAAACGAAAGCAATTAAACTTGTACTAAAAAAATTACCTCAGCTTTAGCATTTAAAAATGTTGTTCCGTGTACGCCCAGCTGACAAAGTTCACATTTTTAGATTCCTTATCTCTTGGCCTCAACTGCTGACGTCGTTGAAGTGTCCATCGTCTCCATGGCAACGCGGTAAACAATGTCTCCTTTTTTTTTTTTTTTTTAAAACATTAAAATCCCTGTTTACTGTTATTGCGTTTTAGGTTAAGAGAAAAATAGTATTTAAGAATGTTCACTCAGCTCTCCACACTGTAATATTAAAGTTACAGACTCCACTGGAGTCTGTCATTTTAATATTCAGGAGCGGTATCCATGGTAGGGATAACGGAGTGGGGGGGGGGGGTGGCAATCAAATGTTTCTTAAACTAGTAAACTTAGAAAAGAAATGAGTGAAGCAAGTGTACCGGTAAGACGTGCCTACATTCTTTGATTCATATCTACCTCCCCTCCAAAAAAACATTTTTTTCCCTTCGAAATTCCTGCCACTCTAGCGGCCTCCACCAACCCCACACATTTCTTGCCACCACGCTCTTTCGTATTTGTTTCATCACACAACTATTCCAATGTTCGACCTCTGCAAATGACGTGAGTTTTCTAAATAGGTCCAACATTGTTTATCAAAAGATTCTATTTTCATTTTTTTTAAATATTGCAATCAAGATACCAAGGTTACTTGACAAAGCATACATTCAAGTAGCGCGTTCCTTATACTTATAAGAATCCCAATTTAGCGTTAACTTCTGGACATTTTATTTTTGGCGCCTATTGAAAACAACGTTAAAGCCATATGCACACACGTGGAAAATTATTATGGGTGATAAAGTTTACAGCAGAAAGTAGTGAACAAGTGATGCTTGAAAGCACCAGCAGGAAAATAGTGAACACGTTTTGCTTGAAAGTACCAGCAGGAAAATAGTGAACACGTTTTGCTTGAAAGTACCAGCAGCAGTAAATAGTGAACAAGTTGTGCTTAAAAGTACCAGCAGGAAAATAGTGAACACGTTTTGCTTGAAAGTACCAGCAGCAGTAAATAGTGAACAAGTTATGCTTAAAAGTACCAGCAGGAAAATAGTGAACAAGTTATGCTTGAAAGTACTTAATAAGCACAACTCAAACGCATGGGTAAAGTAGATTAAAGAAAGGATCGTGTTTACTACAGTAATGTTGGCTCTGGGATGTTCAATCTTTGCGAGGTTCAATCTTTGGGAGGTTCAATCTTTGGAAGATTCAATCTCTGGGAGATTCAATCTTTGGAAGATTCAATCCATTAAAGAAAGGATCGTGTTTACTACAGTAATGTTGGCTTTGGGAGGTTCAATCTTTGCGAGATTCAATCTTTGGGAGGTTCAATCTTTGGAAGATTTAATCGCTGGGAGATTCAATCTTTGGAAGATTCAATCTTTGGGAGGTTCAATCTTTGGGAGGTTCAATCTTTGAGAGGTTCAATCTCGGGGAGATTCAATCCTTGGGAGGTTCAAGCCTTGGGAGGTTCAATCTTTGTAAGATTCAATCTTTGAGAGGTTCAATATCTGGGAGATTCAATCTCTAGTTGAATCAATCTTTGGGAGATTTAATGTTTTGGAGATTCAATCTTTGGGAGGTTCAATCTTTGGGAGATTCAATTTTTTGGGAGGTTCAATCTCTGAGAGATTCAATCTCTGGTTGAATCCATATTTTGGAGATTCAATCTTTGGGAGGTTCAATTTCTGGGAGATTCAATCTTTGGAAGATTAAATCTTTGGGAGCTTCAATCTCTGGGAGCTTCAATCTCTGGTTGAATCAATCTTTTGGAGATTCAATCTTTGGGAGGTTCAATCTCCGGGAGATTTAATCTTTGGGAGCCTCAATCTTTGGAAGATTCAATCTTTGGGAGGTTGTATCAATCTTTGGGAGGTTCAATCTCTGGGAGATTCAATCTCTGGTTGAATCAATCTTTTGGAGATTCAATCTTTGAGAGGTTTAATCTCTGGGAGATTCAATCTTTGGGAGTCTCAATCTTTGGAAGATTCAATCTTTGGGAGGTTGAATCAATCTTTGGAAGTTTCAATCTTTGGGAGATTCAATCTTGACCGGTGGAATGCCGTGTAATTGAGTATAATTGTAGAGGAAATCAAAACAGATTTTATGCCACGGAATGTTAATAGGGAATATAGATTTAAGGTACGTAATCTCTGTGTATTCCCTGATGTCTATCTTGTCTCTAATGTCTATGTATTCCCTGATGCCTATCTTGTCCCTAATGTCTATGTATTCCCTGATGTCTACGTAAACCCTGCTGCATACGTATTCCCTGATGTATCTCTAGTAACTGATGTCTATGTATTCCCTGTTGTCTATGTAAACCCCGTTGTCTATGTATTACCTGATGTCTATCTATTCTCTGATGTCTGCCTTGCCCCCTGATGTCTTTCGATTCCCTGACTTCTTTTCACTCTCTGGTGCATGTCTTGTTCCTGATGTCCATGTATTCCATGATGCCTTTTTATTCCCTGATGTCCATCTATTCCCTTATGTCTATATATTCCCTGATGTCTCTCTATTCCCTGATGTCCGTCTATTCCCTGATGTCTATCCATTCTCTGATGTCTATCTATTTCCTGATGTCTATCTATTCCCTGATGTCTGTCTATCCCCTGATGACTATGCACGTTCGTAGATTTCAAATCCTATGCGAACTTCCCAGGCCATGCTAAGGCCAGGTAACAAAGCTGTTTTTTAAATTCTTCATGTAGGCTGTTTTACGGATCGCTGAAAACGAACGCACGTGCAGGAATGTGGGGTGGGGCGGTGGAGCGGTACCATGGTGGATCGATCGATAAACAGGTCACGTTCAATCTGTTGATCAGTGGTCCTCGAAGTAAGATTAGTGCATGATCACAGGGGATAGATATATACCCCCCCCCCCCCACACAGACGCAATTTTTTTTTTTGTGGTGCTGAGCGAGCGTTTCAGTTAAACACGAAATTATTATGTGTTAAATGATAATCTATGTTGAGTTCTTACAGTGAAAGTCTACAACGGGTATCCCCATTAGTGAGCCGATCTCTTAAGATTGGTGGAGAAAACTGTCTTTACTTGAGTGAAATAAGGTCCGATTTGAAATAAATTCAATACGTCTCTGGTGTGCCTGTTCTTCGGTCTTAGCCCACTTTTCATGTTTCCTTCTCCTGTTATCAGATAAGTTATGTGTTCTCAGAATTTTCTGCCGGTAGCATCCCTTCTATGGTACAATGATAACGCATTTGGGGCAAACGTAAGAACCACTATTATTTGACTCAATTATTTAACACAGTTATAAGACTTGCTAAAAGTAAAAGACATCCGGGACATGTGCAACACCAAAATAGGATCAATTGTTTTGGTGGTCTGTGATAAAACGAAATAAAACAAAAGCATAAAAATAAAAACGAAACAAAACAAAAAGAAAGCAATGAAAACGAAACAAAAGAAAAACATAATAATAAGAAGAAGAAAAGCACAGAGCAGTGAAAATAAAACAATCGAACTGATTCAAACACAAGTCGATGAGAAAAACACACACACACAACACACACACACACAAAGTTCTTACACAACAAGCGCAAAACGTAAATACGATTTTCGAACTGCAAAGAATGGCGGCTGTTTTTTCTGTGTGTACAATGAGAGATTTCGCGACACAACAATGTATGTGGCGACAGGGGGTGAGCACGTGGCGGAGCAGATGGCGCGGGGACAACAGGATGGGCGGAAGGTCATAAATTTTCTTTTGTTCTGTCAGCCTAGGCTGATTGTCATAAACTGAGCGCGAAGGTCATTAAGCTCGAATCTGTGTCAAAGAAGACAGACAGGTCGCGTATGTCAACGAGAGGTCTTTAAATTAATAACTTATTTCATCGAGGTAAATGTTAACAATGGCGGCAGAAGGTGATTGTGTATGTCTTTGTGAACAAGCCCTATTGTGTTTAGTGTTTGCAGCGGCGAAGGAATGGCGTGGCGAAGTGGGGGGGGGCAATGTTTTCTTTATATTATATAGAGGTGCGGCATTTTCGGCCAATCAAAAATCTTGGACCGTCCTGGCCGGCACTAACCCTACCTACGCCACCGACTCTCTGGGCTTCAATATATACAAAAGAGAGATTGGATGTGAAGAGCATTGCCTATTACAGCAGGCTATGGGTTCTGTGATTGGATGTGAAGAGCATTTCCTATTACAGCAGGCTATAGGTCCTATGATTGGATGTGAAGAGTATTGCCTATTCCAGCAGGCTATAGGTCCTGTGATTGGATGTGAAGAGCATTGTCTATTACAGCAGACTATAGGTCCTGTGATTGGATGTGAAGAGCATTGCCTACTACAGCAGGCTATAGGTCCCGTGATTGGATGTGAAGAGCATTGCCTATTAGAGCAGGCTATAGGTTCTGTGATTGGATGTGAAGACCATTGCCTATTACAGCAGGCTATAGCTTCTGTGCGCCTTGAACTAGAGATTGGATGTGAAGAGCATTTCCTATTACAGCAGGCTATAGGTCCTGTGATTGGATGTGAAGAGCATTGCCTATTACAGCAGGCTATAGGTTATGTGCTCCTTGAACTAGATATTGAATGTGAAGAGCATTGCCTATTAGAGCAGGCCATAGGTTCTGTGATTGGATGTGAAGAGCATTTCCTATTACAGAAGGCTATAGGTCCTGTGATTGGATGTGAAGAGCATTGCCTATTACAGCAGGATATAGGTTCTGTGATCCTTGAACTAGATGTTGTACCCATACCCAATCCAGGGCCGACCTTAACAATTGCGGGGCCCTATGCGAAGCGGATTACGCGGGGCCCATTCTGGGTAGAGGATAAGGATAATAAGTGAAAATTAAGATTTTGTATTAGAAAATAAATTCGAGGCGGGGTCTATGAAAGTGCGTGGCCCATTGCGGCCGCATAGGTTGCAGTGGCCTAAGGCCGGCCCTGCCCACGCCCCCTAATAATGTCACATCCATTTTTGGGCTGAGATTCAATCTCTTATAGCCCTGGCAACTACTGTGGCGGCTTGCCTCATCTGGTGGGCATTGCCGTAAATCATACCCACCCACCCCCCACAAAACCATCTATCATGTAATGATTATAATCATAACTGCCCCCCACACACTTTTTTTTCAGTCACACCTTTCCTATGTCAGTGAGCCAATATAGTTGCTGCGGCTAACGTTAAAGAACGCGGGTCACGTGACCTGGCCCTATTCGGGGGGAAAAAACGACCCATTTCTTATAATAATCGAAACTTGTACAGATGCAGTCGAGGCTTGTCGAGTGCTCGCGTCATTTGCATTAAGTGCCCTTTCGTGAGTTCACTCAACCCCCAAGTGGTTTATGCAGAGTTCTCTCCTCTAATCTACAGTTATCGGACAGATCCGTGGTCACTTGTGGGAATTCATTTTGTATTGACTTCTCTGTACGCGGTCAGCACTAAACTGCAGTAATAAACTTAAGGATATATTATATTACTAGATAATATGACCCGGTGTTACTCGGGTAATTATGGAACACATCTTGCGATATTTACGCTTTTAACTCGCTCCTGAACGAATTGTTCGGAAAAAACCCACAGAATTCTTAAACCTGAAAAATAATTTCTTAATCGATTTTCACGTCTCTATCATCCTTGTACGTTTGGTTTTTTTTTTTGGTCTATTTTTTAGAAAAAATTTTAATCTCATAAACATTTTGTCTCACCCTCCCGTAAACTGCATTTGGTTAAAAATGGAAAAAAAATGTTTTTCTTATTTTTAAAGAAAATATTAACAAATTAAAAAAAAACACACCTCCCCCTTCCCCAGACTGTATTTTCGGTACATGAAAAAAAATGGCTCTATTTTTAAAGATTAAACTTTCACGTGTTTGAAATGATTGGGTTTGGAGATATTGTTATCAAAATAACAATCACCCCTCTCTAAGCACTCTCTTGCTTTCGCTCTTGAAATCTATTTTACGCAAGGTTCACAACATAATTTTTTTTTTTAAATATAAAAAAAAAATTAATTCTGAAAAATGCACTCATATTACTATGTGCCCACCCTTATCCTCGCCCCTGAAATGTATGTTTGTAAATAAAAAATAAAAAATCTCCTTGTCCTTAGTTTCAAATCAAATCATATCCACCATTTTTCACCATTCCAGCTTCTTTTTTTAGGTTTGCGGCAAGGGGAAACTTCTATAAATGTGCCCACAACGTGTTAACGCCGCTGAGCTGTGTTTTCCAACATTGGTATAACGTAGAACACATCTTTACGTATTTTAAAAAGAAAATCTAAAACCACATTTTCACGACTGTAACAATCAGATTTAAAAGATGGCGTCATTCACATCAAAATGTGCACACCTTCCCCCTATCCTCAGTGAAATGTGTTTGCCGGGAAGTTTATTTTAAGAAATCGTTGTATAACAGTGGTTCTCAACCTTCCTAATGCCGCGACCCCTTAATACAGTTCCTCATGTTGTGGAGACCCCAAACCTGAAAATTATGTTCGTTGCTACTTCATAACTGTAGAGTATATGTGTTTTCCGATGGTCTTAGGCGACCCCTGGGAAAGGATGGTTCGACCCCCAAAGGGGTCGCGACCCACAGGTTGAGAACCGCTGTTTTATAAGTTTTAAAACCATCTCTATACCCATGTACGGAGTGTGTCAGAAATGGGCTTTGAGATACTTGGAAACTCATAAAACATGCCCATTTTTCTGTTGGGCATCCTGTACTGCCTGGGGCAAAATCTAAAATTCGCAGCCTGCACACCCCCCCTTCCCCGGGACACACACACACACACATTACCTATTTAAAATTTTAATGAAAGCGACCTCGCGCGATCGTAGTATCCCTACTAATGCCACAGAACGCCCCGAGACTATATTAACATTCTGATGTCCCACGCCCCCCCCCCCTTTTTTTATCACGCAATTACATATTCTTTTCTTGTCTTTTTTATTGCTAGTAGTTTATTCCGGTACCCATTTGTTTAAAGCATCTGGTTACTTATGTTTAAATAAAATCCATAACAAAGTTCAAATCTGTAACATAATCGGGTTTGGAGATTTATATTCATATGTGCCTTAAGTCCCGCGACTTTTTTTATTTGTTGCCCTTGAAATGGAAGGACAGAAGAGGATATGATAAATACATATTATGAGACTTCGCTGACAAAAATTATGTGCTGATAAATCAATAGCTGAAAACTACAGGTAATATTAGAAAATGTCAATCTCCTTATAAACACAACAGTGGCGGTCTCAATGCGTGAAATTCCCATCAAATGATGCTACTTGACAAAACATACATTCAAGTATAACGCACTTAGCTAAATGAGGGATAGGAAGACAAAGAAAAAGACGGGAAGATAACATCAAAGAGTGGACGGAATTAAAACTAGGCGATGCTATGCGTAGTGCCGAATACCGAGAGGAATGGGGAAGGATAGTTTTCATGTCATCTGTGGCGCCCCAACGGTCCAAGGACTAAGGGACATGATGATGATGATGAATTTATAAGATTCCCTATTAGAGTACCCTTTCCACCGCCGCCGCCCCTGAACTATAACATTATTCTAATCTCCGACACCCCCCCCCCCCTTTTTTTTTTCCATCGCAGATTTATTACACCGATAGTTATGACCCGCCAAATAATGGCGGTGACAATGAGTGAACTCCCCATCTAATGAAGTCACTTGACAAAACTTTCATTTTATGAGAATCACAACTAGTGTCCCTTTTCTCTCCCCCTCCCCCCCCCCCACACACTTATCTCCCAGGTTCGCAACCGCACTTTTATTTGTCGCGCCCCTATATTCTAATTTCCAAACCCCTAGTACACAGCAGATTTATTACAATTATACCACATTTAAATTTAGACTATTTCAATGAGTATTTCCGTCAAACAAAAGCAAATATTACGCAGCAAAAGCACTTCGGTATTTTAGTGGTTATATTATAAGGAATTTTACTTTGCGCTCATTTGAACCCTGGCGTTTGTGACGGACATTCATAGAGAATAATGTATGTTGATATTGATGATATATTATATTGTGAGCTAATACAATTTATAATGAAATTATATTGTGAGCTAATACAATTTATAATGAAATTATATTGTGAGCTAATACAATTTATAATGAAATTATATTGTGAGCTAATACAATTTATAATGAAATTATATTGTGAGCTAATACAATTTATAATGAAATTATATTGTGAGCTAATACAATTTATAATGAAATTATATTGTGAGCTAATACAATTTATAATGAAATTATATTGTGAGCTAATACAATTTATAATGAAATTATATTGTGAGCTAATACAATTTATAATGAAATTATATTGTGAGCTAATACAATTTATAATGAAATTATATTATGAGCTAATACAATTTATAATGAAATTATATTGTGAGCTAATACAATTTATAATGAAATTATATTGTGAGCTAATACAATTTATAATGAAATTATATTGTGAGCTAATAAATTTTATTTCATATACTTTTACCATACTCTTAATCTCCACACTTATATTTTTACCACACTGTCCAAATTCCACACATACATTACCACACTGTCCAAACCCACACGTACATTACTTACACTGTTCAAAGCCCACACATATATTACCACACTGTCCAAAACCCAACACATACATTACCACACTGTCCAAACACCACACATACATTACCACACTGTCCAACTTCACACACACCTCACCACATTGTTTGCCACGTGGCCCGGCAGGTCGTTGAAGTTTTAATAGAGTGTTCACCTCATATTTCCGGCGGATGGTTAGTGGGAGTCCACACCTTGGTTGTTAACACAATCACTTCTCACCTGGCTCCCTCACCACTTTATCAGATAATAGGGTGAGTGGAACAGGGTAAGGTAAGGTAGCGTGCCTCAGAGCAGCGTTTCTCATACCTGAAAGTTCGGCGGACCGGTGGACAGGTTTCCCATTGCACCGGGGACCACTGCCAGATTTAGAAATACTATTTTTAATTCTTTTTTAAAATTAAAGACTTTCTCTCGACTCGAATTTCCTTCCTGTGTGTGGATGGAGCGTTAATTTTTTTTATTGTCAAAACACGTGACTTTTAAAGATTTCTTGTGCAGTGTTTACCTGGTGAACAGCTAGAAGCAATCCTGAGTCGGCGGCGGTGGGTTGACACCGTCCATCAAATTATCGTGGTTGGATACGTCTGCTTCGCGGTTGAGTGATCGGGTGGATGGATGAGTTAATTTTTTTTTTAAAAAGTTTTAACCCAGTTAATAATTCTTGTCGATAATTTAAAATTTACAATTTTAATACTAAAAGGCAGAAAATTATTTTAGCTTTTTTTAAAAAAAAATAAAGACTTTCTATCAAACGATTTAAAACACATTAAAGTTAAAAAAAAATAATATACATTTTTTAATGCATTAATATTACGCAAAGAAATTCTGTGCAGAAGATATTTTTAAAATTAATATTTAAAAGAATAATTTAAGCTTTGTTGTTATTTCTCCACCTTGTCTCACTCCTTCACTCACTCACTCTTTCATTTACTCTTTAACTCGTTTACTCTTTCTTTTACTCATTCACTCTTTCAACCAATCACTCACTCACCCAATCACTCACCCACTCATTCAACTTCTCACCTTTCTTTCTCTCGCGTCATCTTCAGCCTGCATACGCATCCGGGTCCCTAGAATGTAAACAAACACAACTAATAAAGGAAGGTGCCCACATGTCCGCGGGCCGTGTGGCGACCACCCCCACCTTGACATTTCAATGTTTCTCCATAGGTACGGCCCAAACGCCCTATACATAGGTTCGCCCCAGCGCCCCACACGGCCAAGGCCAATCGGTCAATCAAGGTCAAACGTTATACACACATTTAGTCGTTATTCATGACGGTACGTCCTCGCTTAATACCGCTTGTTATTTGACGCAAATTGCCTGGCAACACCGGTATTGTCGTTGGAAGTGGACGTTGGAAGTGGACGTTGGAAGTGGACGTTGGAAGTGGACGTTGGAAATGGACGTTGGAAGTGGACGTTGGAAGTGGTCGTTGGAAGTGGATGTTGGAAGTGGACGTTGGAAGTGGCCTAATTGTTCAACATCTACACTGTTTACCCACAAGTTGTAAAGTTTTCCACTAAATCCCAAGCGTTGACCTGTTAAAAGTTTTAAAAATGACGAGATTCCTGGCACTTTGATACCTCTGGCCCCTGGACATCACTGGCCCATTGACGCCCCTGGCCCTTGACACTCTGACCATTGACATCCTTGAACCGTTGATATCCCATTTCCCGTTGAAAACCCTGGCCCCTTGACGCCCCCCCCCCCGAATCTTCGACACCCATGAGCCCTTGACTCCCCTGAACTCTTGACTCCCCTGAACCCCTGACAACTTGACACCCGCTTTCCCCATGATACCATTCATCAATAATCATTGTATGAGCTGTACCCAGTAGTCCCGGCCTGTGGTCAACTTAGCAACTAACAGCCTCTGGCCTAGAGACAGGCCCATTAGCATATCAAAGAGATGGACATTGTTGATTAGGAATAAGCTATTCATCCCCCTTGGTCGAGTTCTAAACATATCGCTAAACCCACATAATACTTTTGTCTGTCCCATTAATCTTTAGCGATTACACCAGGGGTTCTCAAAATCGTCTGAAAACACACGAGTAATCTGGGTGATCATTAATAAGTGTCATGAATTCAATCCGCCAGTTTAAACTCGTCATGGCAACAAACTCACATGTCCGAAAATGACCGAAGACCCTGGACACATTTTTATAGGATCCGTTACATCTTTATTTTCGTTCTATAGTGTTTTTTCTTTTCTTCTAAAACACATTGATTCGGAAATTTACAAATATAATTCACATATATCATAAAATCAGAATATTATTATTTTTTTGTATAAAAATATTTGTTGTCTTGCCCTGGACGTGCCAACGCACTCAAATTTACGTCGGTCGACATAGCTAAATCATCTCTCTTCCTATCGTCTGACATTTTAATTATAAAGTTCTTCTGGGGAAATAACTCACTCATAAATCTCGTCACACTTTCCACGCCACTGACTGGTCGATGACGTCATGGAAAACTGCTCCACAGTGTGACAGGAAGTTAGTCTTAATTGTTTTCATACTTAAAATTCAAACAAACAAACAAACCACGCAGTCTGTTTATCAATGACGACAGAAACCCACCATTAGATAGGATGACACGAGTGGAACAGTTTAGTTAATACCATTTAGACGACAGGGACCCGACCTGCAGGCACAGCTCAGCAGATGGAGCCGGTTGCCCATGCACTAGCCGGGGCCATAAGAGCGCACCTTCAAACCCCCACCCAGAATGTGTGTGTTAGTTCAAACCATTTAAAATAGGGGAAAAAAACAATTTTAAATCCAAAGAGTCTGCCGAAATCTAACGATCTACGAATTTAATAGCATCAAACGATTTAAAAAATGCACTGCTAGCACGGCGGCTTAGGGAGGGGGGCGAATGAGCGGATACGACCCGGGCGCCACTTTTTATTTTTAGGAGTGGCATTTTCGGACAACTGCAGAGTTTTTTTCCGTGAAAAACGAGGGGGGGGGGTAAAAATTATTTTACCGTCCCAGGCGGCAAACCGTAGCTACGCCACTGAGATAGGCAAGATACAGACCGCCGACGTATCGATGAATAGATAATACATTAGATGATAGGAAAGACCCACGATTATTAAGACAGAACGTCACGTCCACCAACTTCGCTGAATCAACAAAGGTCACCAAGACTACGTCATCGAGAGTCGAATATCTTTGGGATCGATACCGCTGGTGCGCTAACGTCCTGAATACACTCAGATGGTCACGTTGTTGGGCGCGGAAAAAACGCAAGGAACTAGTTAAGAAAACCGTCATAATTTTTTCAGCACTGTGAACTATGATAATAGTGTGTCGCTATAAGTTCAGTAAGAAGATATACAGAGAGAAATAATGAAAGTATTGAAAGAGAGAAAAATGCGAGAGGGAGAGACAGAGCTTAAGCGGATAGGGAGAGAAAGGGTGAGAGAGAGGGAATGAGAGAATGGGAGAAAGAGAGAAAGATAGAGACAGAGAGAGCTTAAGTGGTGGAGGGAGAGAGAGAGGGAATGGAGGGAGGGAGTGGGAAGGAGAGAAGTACTACTTATTTGATAGAAAAGTGACGGTGGGATAAAGAAACCATGTACAAGTTAAAGTAACATAACAAGTAGTGTGAGAATAGCTTGTCATATAAGCTTATGTAACCCCAGGAAGCGGAATAATTTGATGGAGTAGGTCAGGATATTATTTGGCCCACATGTTAGATTTTTATTTTCTCCACCTACTCACCATTTTTTCCCACGTAAACTCATTTTTTCTCCAAGTACACTGACCATTTTTCTCCACGTACACACCATTTTTCTCCACGTACACACTATTTTTCTCCACGTACACCGTTTTCTCCAACAAACAAATAATTGATTTCCCGGGTCTGTTGACATCAACATGGCGCATGCCATTAAAATTAACGATGCACCTGGCTTGCCTGGTCTCTGTCAGAGTCTCAGACTAAACCAGGTGGGGACGAAAATGCCAACTGGTCGCTCTTCTGTTACTGGCGAACCGTTTTTTGTTTTGGTAGCTATTAGGGTTGACTTTCCCTTGTTCTTTCTTTGTGTGTGTTTTTTTTTTTTTTTTTTTTTTTTTTAAATAAAATAAAGTCTATAAATTGTTTTCAGAGATCGTCACAATTAGGATTTTTTTAACAAAGTGATTGACCAGTAGCTTTAAATTGTTCGAACTTCAGATCCGGCAATAGACAGTTTGTAAGAAACTGAAATCCGAGTGAACTTGACATTTAAAAAAACTGCTTTATGAGGCTGATACTTATGCCCCTTTACTAGTGTGACATGGTCACATACACTTAACAATAGACACACTTGGAGAAATCTCCACCAGACAGGTTAGGACAAGCCTCTATCAGACAGATGTGGACAAATATCCATCAGTTAGACATTGGCTTTCTCTATCAGACAGTGGTGGACAAATGTCTATCAGACAGACATGTACAAATCTCTATTAGACAGATGTGGACAAATCTCTATCAGAAAAGACTTTGGTAAGTCACTCTGTCCCTGTGGCCATTAAGGTTATCAAGAAACAACATCTTCTGTTCGCTGCGTCAAACACCCACAGGTCGTCCTGTCTCCCTTGGCAGGGCGCCATGCACCCCCCTGGGGCGCGCAGATCACTATTTGAGAAACACAGGTGTAGACAGTATGCCGTGTGACGCAAGACGCATGTTTTGCGTGTGTGAGTGTGTGCTACCGGCCTTGTGTTTACAAGAAAACCGTAAATAAAACGAGATTCCAAGAACATTTTCTTTTGCTGGCAATCGAAAAATATTGTGGGGGTGTGTTGGTATCGAAGTCAATCCATATCTGTTTAATATCGCCGAATATCTTATATTTGAATAACCTCTCTTCGCAAACTGCATAAAGTAATGAATACCAATGATTTATTCGTGTCGAATTCTCAATTAATGAATTATAATTTTCAAAAAGTTGCAAAATCTCTCGTCCCATGACTGTGCTCAATGAATGTGTTATATTTATGTCATACGTTTCAGTAGTCAATGTTCTCTTACTTCTGTGTACAACTGATTTTTAAACAAAGCAAGGTCATCAGATTTGTTTGTTTTAATGACACGTATAGTTTACTGTCGGCAGTGTTCATTTATTCATGCCTTTCAGGCTACTTGGAATGCAGGCAATAACGCTTAAGGTAAGGATTTCATGGAAAAACCTTTTTTTTTTAAAAAAAAGGGGGGGGGGGGCTGAAACATTTTCGAATTATTGAGTCAGTTTTGAGCAAACAGCTGAACTAACACATGACGAGCATAGTGAAGTAACTGCTGGTATGTGTAAATATAGCACGGTTGTATACAATAGTATTACTCCAAGACAGATTAATGACCACTTCCCATACATCAATTCAACGGAGACCACTTCGATAGGGGCCACTTAATTTGGGACCACATCAGTAAAGGTCACATCAGTAGGAACCACCATAGTAGGGACCACTTCAGTAGGGATCACTTTAACAGACACCCCCACAAGGAATAGTGTTATCGATTAAGGCCCTGCATGCTAGACTTCAAAGGGCCGGTGTCATCGATCGGGGACAGGAATGAATAAGGAAACAGGATATGTTTGGCGCTGGGGAGATTCACTCAATAAACGATGCTGCAAGAAAACTATCAAGAAAGTAAACGCGTGTCACAACCATTATAACATGTGTCCACAGGAAGTGGGTCTCAGCTCGAAACTGAGTGGTGGATTGTGGATTGGTCTTGTTTGGAAGGATTAGTATATATATATTAGTATATATATCCACGATATATATCCACGATAGTTAATTGTTAGAAAATCAACATTATTGTACAACTCATCCGGTTGGTGTTGGTGTATCGGTATTGGTTGTCATTGTTTACACTGTCTCATGAGATGAGGTAGGGGACATAGTCTATTAAAGTATACATCTATAGTCATGGCCAGATGAACACAAGGATATTAAGATCTTACAGCTCTTACACAAAGATATTAAGATACAACGTCTCGTCATTGGGTCTATCTGTGTTGTATGGTGTATGTGGTTTAAGACCACCGGCACAGTCCAGACATCATCACGTCTAGACATCATTACGACCACCAGATATCACTACATATTACGGTTGCTACCGTACTTGCAGCCGTACTTCTAGTGCAGCGGTTCTCAAACTGTGGGTCGCAACCCCTTTGGGGTTCGCGCGACCCTTTCCCAGGGGTCGCCTAATACCATCTGAAAACACATATACTCTATTGTTATGAAGTGGAAACAAAAATACTTTTGTGGCTGGGGGTCGCCACAACACGAGGAACTGTATTAAAGGGTCGCTGCATTAGGAAGGTTGAGAACCACTGTTCTAGTGTGATATCTAGCGTGTTCACTTTTGAAAACAAAAAGCAACAGTATGGCGATAGTTAAAAAACATTGTGTGATTTTTTTTACAGCATTAGAGATATAATAGACTATTTATAGACTGCCATAATTTCAGCATATTTGTGTGTGTGTGAATAATTGTACCTATACTTTCTGTTGAGAACCCACCCCCTCCCCCCCCCCCGGCCATAGCACGTACGCTAAATCTGAAAAAACGACAACCCCCTCCCCCCTCAGTACGTATGTACTATATCAGGGATGGGCAAACTACGCCCGGGCAAACTGATATTATGCGGCCCTTAGAAATTGAAAAAAAATACTTTGTTTTTAAGTCATTTTGTTGAATCTACAGAATTTCATGTACCGTTATGATTGTCTTAACATTTTTTATCATCTTTCTAATTTTCTTTTTTTTAAACATATTCCTTGACTTTTGTCATGTAGTGCTAAAATGCGAACTTACCGATTTTAATGTAGAGAAATGTTTATTGAAATGTAAAAATTGGACATAATATAGATGCGGCCCCCAATAGCTTTACATTTGTCAATGAGGCCCTCCGCACAAAATGTTTGCCCACCCCTGTACTATATGGATGAGTCAGGTGGACGTTCTTCTCATCAAAGCACACGCATTTCTGTTATTATGTAGCTTTTGAAACTAACCATTTTCAAATCTGGACTCGAGATCAACTGTTTGGATTCCTCGAGGGCCGCAGCACTGATGACGTCAGCTCCCCAGGCCCTGACAGTTATTGATGACCGCACAGAGAAACTAATTAGCTGTACCAGCGAGTGGCTGACCAAACCTATCAATAGTGAGCCTGGGACTGTCATGCATCTATTCGATAAACTTCTAGCTATCTAGCTATTCACGCTATCTATACGCATGTATCTGATAAACCTCTAGCTAGTTCACGCTATCTATACATATGTATCTGATAAACCTCTAGCTAGTTCACACCATCTATACGTATGTATTAGATAAACCTCTAGCTAGTTCACGCTATATATACGCTTGTATTTGATACATTACTAGCTAGTTCGCGCTATCTATACTTATGTATCTGATTATTTATAACTAGTTCACGCTATATATACGTATGTATTTTATATATTTATAACTAGTTCACGCTATCTATACTTATGTATCTGATATATTTATAACTAGTTCACGCTATATATACGTATGTATTTTATATATTTATAACTAGTTCACGCTATCTATACTTATGTATCTGATATATTTATAACTAGTTCACGCTATATATACTTATTTATTTTATATATTTATAACTAGTTCACACTATATATACGCTTGTATTTGATAAATTAATAGCTAGTTCACGCTATATATACGTGAATCGTGCGTGGATTTAATATACTTCCAGTAAGTTCATTCCATCTAGTGACGAATGTTCAGATTTTTAATGCGGAATATCAAATATTATTTATTGATATATTATTTTTAAAAATATTTGATTTTTAAAAAGTTAGTAATACACAATTCCACAGCGACCCCTTAGCCTTAAGTAATTTTACCGCCCCCCCCCCCCCCACGAGCAGTCCCACCGCCCCCTGGTGGCGCTAGCGATCAATTTTGAGAACCACTGGTCTAAAGGAACATGTACTTCCGATCATTTAAATATCAACAGGCAAGCAGTCATTTCTAATACAGTACAGCCTCGCTGTGAGCTAAGCTAACATATTTTATGTGGTAGTGACCTACTTAAGTATATATATTACATCTTCTCTTGGGCACAATTTTAATTTCCATTAAGCATCTTTCCTGCCTCCCCTACATTTTATCCCCCCTCCCCACTCCTCCAAGCTGTATGTACCACTCCATCCTGCCCTAATTGCTCACGTTTAACGCCAGTCGCACGTGCAGCAACAAAGACGTTCGGTGAAACCTCGCGCAGGTCACAACATTTCTCTTTTAAAACGAACTTTCAAACTTCCTGTCTAACCCGTAGAGTAGTAGAGGATATTTGATCATGATGCCAACCCTATGTAATGGTGAGTCGTGGTACGAGGCAAGAAGAATTGGAACAAGCTGATGGCGCGTGTGGTACATTGGAACAACAGGGGAGTGCATGCAACAATATCAGGGGTGGGGGCACAAGGAATGTCTGGGGGACACAATCAGTTAACAGGAGGCGCATCAACTGATCAGGGACACAAGCAATAACAAGAGGCATTCTGGCAGCATTTATTTTTGTATGAAGGGGCCGAAAAAACTACCGAGCTTTATTTCGTGAAAGGGGGCCGGCAAAATTCTCGTACCGCCCCCTGCGGCACTATCCCTATCTACACCACTGCATCTAGACATGTGGCCCGTTGGTTTCTGAAACCCGGCAATGTCACAAATGTTTATTTAAATAGAAGCGTTTGTTAAAGAATTCAACGATCCAGAAGCGCGCACTACGTTTGTCTTGGAACTAAGAACCATTTTAAAAACAAAAATTATCAAGTGGTTTCTCCCTTTCTCTAACTAAAAACAATGTAAAATATACTTAAATTTCTTACTTGAAGACAAGGTGCTGACCCCCCTTGTGGAAAAAGACGCTGCCCCTGAGGTCCATAAGACGCTATATTATATGCGGACTACAGTTATATTGATCTATCGTCTTCCCTTCAGGTGCTGCCCCCTCTGGAAAAAGACGCTGCCCCCCATGGGGTACACAAGACGCTATATTATATGCGGACTACAGTTATTGATCTATCGTCTGCCCTTCAGGTGCTGCTCCGTCTGGAAAAAGACGCTGCCCCCCCCCCCCCCATGGGGTACACAAGACGCTATATTATATGCGGACTACAGTTATTGATCTATCGTCTGCCCTTCAGGTGCTGCCCCCTCTGGAAAAAGACGCTGCCCCCCATGGGGTACACAAGACGCTATATTATATGCGGACTACAGTTATTGATCTATCATCGGCCCTGGGGATACTGCGAGTCGCCAGGCGGAAATGTCCATGTCGAACTTCCGGATGTGACGCCATTCTGTCATAACAAACAAACCGATGATTGGATTTGTCGAGTGTTCAACGTATATGCAACTCAATAAATTGATTTGTTTTGTTTGTTTATGTCTCAAATCATCGGCTGTTGATCACATGTAATTCAATAATTGACGGGTATTTAGGGGAAGTAATGATCGATTAAGTTTAGATAAGATTCTTAACAAACATGTTTGTTACAGAAAGATGAGTGGGGAATAATCTAAATATAAGCATGTTAGTCGTCAATAATGTCTCTCAAAGGGTTTTCGTGGAATACACAATTTTAAAAAAAACTGCAAAGGGAAATTCTCTTCTACTTTTTACGCCCTTTACCCCGCCTGGGGCATAGGCGTGTGAGATATGCCTGGCTCATAGGCTTGGGACATAGTTCTTGGGCAGAGGCCCTCTACAAGAATGTTCCATTCATCTTGGTCCAGTGCTTTCTTTTCCAGTTAATTCCCACTGTATCCCATACTTGGTGTATCTGTCTTTAGCTCCCGTCTCCATGTACTCTTTGGCCGTCGTCTCTTCATGTTTCGATGTGGATTCCATGATATGGATTGCATGCTGATATTATCTGGGAAGAAAAGTGTGCCCTATCCACATCCATCTTTTCCATTTTTTTTTTGTGATTTCTACAGGAATAGGCTCTTAGTATATCTTCTTCAGTACGTCTTTGTTGGAGATCTTTTGCCATTTTATGTTCACGATCTTTCTAAGGCAAGTGTTTGGGATTTTCTTTTACATTACAACTGCTGACCTAGCCTTTTCAGTTCTACACCTGACCTTTCCAGTTCTAGACCTGACCTTTCCAGTTCTAGACCTGACATCAGCTTTGTATAGACCATTTATGTCTTTGGTGATGCCCTGATTGGTGAAGGCATCAACTTCTTCTAGTGGATTTCCTGCCCTGGAGACATGGTTGTCTGAGTTTATCAAATGTACATTCTATAAGGTCACTCAGTTGTTCCCAGGGTGTCCGCTGTAACCCGGTCCTCTTTTTATCCGTAAATACTTTCATTATCACGCCAATGTCAAGGTTGAATAGAAAGAAGGACAAGAGACATCCTTGTCTGACTCATGTTTTCACTTCAATGGCATTTGTGGGCCTACCTTCATGTACCGCCCTGCTTGTCAATTCTTCATAAGAACCTGGAATGATCCTGACTAGTTTTCCTGACACACCATACTGCTGGAGAAGTTTTCACTAGGTTAGTTGGTCCAGGCTGTCAAAGGCCTTTTTGTTGTCGATGGCAATATACATATCCCGACTGATTCCCCCTCTGACCGTTAAACGATGCTGCTGAGTGCCGTCCATGGCTTCGCGTGTAAATAGTGGTGGAATGGTTGAAGCGAATACAAATTTATTTGTTTTTTTAATTAATGTAAATTAATTTTTAAGTTCATAATTATGTTTTTAAATTGTATTTACAGCGTGGTGAGCCCAGCCCTTGGCACTGACAGCAGTGCCATTTTTTTTGCTATCTTGATGGGGTATCTTGATGGGGTATCTTCATGAGGTATCTCGATGGGGTATCTCGATGAGGTATCTTGATGAGGTATCTTGGTGAGGTATTTTGATGAGGTATCTTGATGAGGTTACTTGATGAGGTTTCTTGATGAGGTATCTTTTCATGGGACCAGTTTTTAAGGGCAATGCACAGAGCTAAATTCATGTTCTTTTTTTAAAAACACTCTTTAAATTTTACGTAATTTCCATAAAAATAAATATTGTATTTTGCCAGTCGCGAAATCTAATATTTTCCCTGGCGATAAATCTTATATTTTCCCCGCTGACAAGAAATCAATGTCTTAACCAAATAACGTTAGGACACTTCACAGTGTTCATTCAAAGATCGATATCTTTGAATCCTTTGTGTATGTAGGGCTCGACTTGTGTGTGTATGTGTGTGTGTGTGTATATGATCATCTATGAGTGCGTGTGCGTGAATTGTGACGTGGTGTTGTTGCTTGTAGATGGGCGTGGATGGGTGGATGTGGGAGCGTGCGTGACGCGAGCGAGTGACCACCACAATGTGTGTGAATTTAGAGAGGATTTGAGGGGGGGGGGGGTGTGATTTCAAGAGCCCGACTATAAAAAAAAATGAATATTACTTGTTTTAAAAAATTTATTATATTTCTAATTTTCTTAAAGTTAGTGGAAATTTCAACAAAATGAACAGCTATTTATGCCCCCTTTATAACTTCAAATAATCCTTAAACAGGATAGTTTTCAATATGTCTCTCTTTAGTTAAAAGTAAAAGGCCGGGGAATCGTTCAAACATGGCGATTATATGAATCGAAGCGGCTATTCGCACCCGGGTAGGGATCATGGTTACAAGTTGCCGTTAAGGGATATGAGGCGAGAGGCTGTGATGGAAGTCTCTAACCGTTGATTCTAAATACGCAGCCCTGAGAAAGCTGCACCTAGGCAACCGTTTCGTCCCAGCTACTTCGCGAATTAGTTGCGAGGTGGAAACCAACTGTAGAATCCCTCTTAGAGGGCGTCCGATGCTTCCCCGGGACGGTTGGGGGGAGATATTAGGACGTTAATTTACCGTCCCGGCCCCTAGGAGAGTGGACTGCGGACGTTTTAAACGCAGCGTCTTCGGTCGACCAGACGTCTCCGGGCGGGGAGGGCCTCCGTCGGAAACCCGGGGGGGGGGGGGGTCTCTGGCGTTCTCTCGCACGGGCCGGCGTTGGGGAGACCCGACATCTGGTTTGTGTGAGTGAACGCCAGGGAGTTCATAAAGAGCTTTAAGCTCGACGGCCCGCTGACGCCATCTCTTAATGTGATATTCGCACCCGGGTACCAGAAATGAGAGGTTGGGATTAAACAACTACTTAAAATATTATTGTTGTGTTTTTAAGACAAAATTTGGTATCAAATGAAAGACAATTGAATGGGCTATACGTTTGAAAACTTACTTCTTCAGTTGAACTAAAATAAACTACCACAAATGACATCCGAATAGCATTGAGTCAAAATGGACCCGGACACGCAGCTCCGCCTTTCGGACTTGGGTACCATTAGACTTTCTTTCTCTTTCTCTCTCTCTATTTCTCTCTCTTTATTTCTCTCTCTTTATTTCTCTCTTTCTCTCTCTCTCTTTCTTTCTCTCTCTCTCCCTCTCTCTCTCCCTCCCTCTCCCCCCGCTCTCTCTCCCTCCCTCTCCCCTCCCTCCCTCTCCCCTCCCTCCCTCTCTTTGGATTTGTGTTTGTCCGTATGGCAATATTCGGGTGACGGTGTTGGCAGCTTGCCTCGACTCATCTAAACACGCGGCTCAGCAGCTCATGCCCACAATAGTTGTTTTTTTTTGGCAAGCAGCGCCCGCTGTCAACAGTAGACGTGACGTCAGGACGTCTCTAAAGAATAGCTGGATCGTCAAAAACAAAATCGAGAACCCCTTATTCACCTTCCAAAGCCTTGCCCCCACCAAACGTCCCGGCTACCAAACACCCCTTGCCCCCAACACCCTCTGTCACCTAACACCCTCTGCCACCAAGCACCCGTAGCCACCTAAAACATCCTCTCACCAAAAGTCCACTGCCACCAAACACTCTGTGTCATCAAACACCCCAGGCAGAAACACCCGTAGCCACCAAACACTCCTGCCACCAAACAATTCTGCTACCAAACACTCCTGCCACCAAACACTTCTGCCACCAAACACTCCTGCCACCAAACACTCCTGCCACCAAACACTCCTGCCACCAAACACTCCTGTCACCAAACACTCCTGTCACCAAACTTTCCCTCCCACCAAGCATACACCTCACTGACCTTCCTGTACTTCACTGACCTTCCTGTACTTCACTGACCTTACCCATGCCTCACTGACCTTACCTGTAACTTAACCTATACAGTGCTAGTACTTCCCCCCTCACCCCACTCATTCTATGATCAATATGTTTCTGCTCAATTTAAGACCATGATTGAAACATCCTTCATTCAGCCTTGCAAGAGGACATTCGTTTGGCAAACAAACAAACAAAAACTCATCAAACTAGATTCTATTTCTGTTTCGTAACTGATTAACATCGTTGCCTTGAGAGATTTTTTAGTCTGAAGTCCTATCAAATCTTTGTTATTTCAATATTAGTTAAAGTCTTATTCATATCAGATCAATGTTATTTCATTAGCAGTTAAAGTCTTATCAGATCAATGTTATTTCATTAGTAGTTAAAGTCTTATCAGATCAATGTTATTTCATTAGTAGTTAAAGTCTTATCAGATCAATGTTATTTCATTAGCAGTTAAAGTCTTATCAGATCAATGTTATTTCATTAGCAGTTAAAGTCTTATCAGATTAATGTTATTTCATTAGCAGTTAAAGTCTTATCAGATTAATGTTATTTCATTAGCAGTTCAATATCTTATCAGATCAATGTTATTTCATTAGCAGTTAAAGTCTTATCAGATTAATGTTATTTCATTAGCAGTTAAAGTCTTATCAGATCAATGTTATTTCATTAGTAGTTAAAGTCTTATCAAATCAATGTTATGTCACAACTCTGTCTTCAGACCCCGTCAGCTTCCTAGGCTCATTAATGAGGTAGATAAGGGTTTTCTTCAATCTCAATCAAAGAAAAGCGTGTATTTTATTATTTCCTTTTTTTTACCATTTCCATCCTGGTTTGTCTTCTTAAGAAGGTGTTATCTGTTAGACACACACACGCAAACAAACAAAACTGATATTTATAAAAATCATATTTTGCCAGTCATGTTTTACTTGTTTTACCCATAAATCGTTTATCTATTGTTATAAAGAAACTATACTCAATAAATTGATTTTTATTTCTTAATCTGTTTACAGTTCGACCGTAAACATCTTCGTGGATCAACAACATCCTTGAGATTTCATCCCCACGGACCTTACACAATTTGAGTTTCAACGATGATGTAACTACAGGCGATTTTTTCAGCGCTTCGAAAATGTGTGACCTGATGTTTTACTTAAATCTCAACATCCGGGTGATCTAAATTGTTTCATTGCGCATGCGCCGTCAAGACTGAAGTCAAACTTCCCGCGCTGCTCAATTATGCGATGGAAATTCCAGTTATTCATGAAATAACTCGAGTCGGTTCCAGAACGCCTCACACTGCACCCGTCCTGGTGTCTTCTTCTTCCATTTCAACCACCAATCACTTCCTCCATCACGGGAGAGCTCCGATCCTGTCCCAGAACTCGCTGCCAGAGGGCACAGCCGGAACTGGCATGCACAGGGAACAGCTCATCCTCACATCGAGCAAACCTAAAACTCCAGCTAAACCGGTCTTCCGCAAACCGGACGACGGTGCGGTCAAGTCGCCGCAGCGTTCCCTGCACACCCGCTTGCCGAGCGCCGACAGCGGCATTCAGGCGGACGGTGGGTTCGACTCGTTGTCTCGCTATAGAGGAAAAACTTTTTTATCGGCCAGCAGCACCAGCGACTCCATCAGCACGGACGCCAGCGGCTCGAAGAGCAGTTCCGGTCCCAGCAGTGGGTACAGCAGTGACCACCAGGGGTCGCCCGTCACCCACGTCGTCTCAATACCATCAAAGTCTTTCTTCTCGCCCCCCAAATCAGGGGCGTCCCCTCCGATCCCCGCTGTCCGGAACTCATTGACTTCCCAGAACCCGTTAGTTTCTCAGGACCTGTTAGCTTCTCAGAACTCAGCTTCGGGAAATTCCCATAATGTGCCACGTGAATTCAGCAACGGTTTCAGCCCTTCGTCTCAGAGCTCATCTAGAGATTCCTCTCAACATTCGCACTCTACAACGCTCGACCTAACCTCCGGTGTTTATACAAACACACCTTCGTCCAATCAAAAATCGGGTTCCCTAAACCCGTTAGACTATAGAAAAACGGATTACGTCATTTCAACAGCCAATCAAAATAAAGAGATCACCGAGTCTTCAACCACCAATCAAAAATCGAGCAGCGATCCATCGTATGTCAAAATGTCTCCGAGTGTCAAGGTTGTTTCAAATCCTGGAGCGGTTAAATTAGACTTTATTAAAAATTCTGTTAACATTTCATCGGTAGAAGGGGCTTCCAATTCAGACAAAAATCCGACATTACAGACAAGGTCCTCAAACTCAACTGCACCAGGCTCCACTTTTAAAGTTCATGTCATCAATGCCCCTCGACCGTCGCTGGGTCAGCAAGACAACGCTAAAAATCGGGGTCAAGGCTGCATCGCTCTTACAAGACCCCTAAGACTCGGAACGCCGTCTCAACCAACCGCCCGATCAGCCCCTCCACAACCTCCACAACCACATCAACCCACCCCGGCGGCCAGAAATACGGACACCGTGTCTCAACAGCAGAATCCGCTTTCGTCGAGCGGAAGGGCCAAACCAAAGATCGCCCCGCGGCCCACCATCGCGCCTAAACCTAGTCCCAACTCAAGTCCTTCCAAAGTTTCGGACAGACCTGCCAGCAGCACCACCACGTCGACCACAGTCACTTTCACGAAGAACTCTTCTGCGGACCTCAATGCCTCAACCCACAAAGAGACGGTGCATATAACGGAGATTCCCGTCAACTACCGGCCTTCAACGCCGAACTCCCAGACAGGGCGTAAAGAAATTCCCGTAAAGCACATGGAGAACATCACGGTCGCCAACAACAAACCCCAGGTTTCGCAGTTAAACCCTTCGCGGCCTAAATCTCTGGGGAGCTCTTTCTCGCGCCTCACCCCGGAAAGGGATCGCCAAAGGCAATCCTTCTACGACCGACGCACTCCCGAGAAAGACCGCATTCGCCAGAACCATCAGAATAACAAGCAGCCCATCTACGAAAATATGTTTAGCGTGAAAGACGGTTTCAGCTTCGACGACCAGAGCACCCGGATGAAGCAAGCAGAGCTCATTTTGAAACAATCCGACGAGCTCATCAACGACGCCCTGAAGATGCTGAGCGCGTCTCCGTCGCCCATGGCGTCGCCCAAGACAAAAAAGAACGGGATTTCGCCGGAGGTGCACGAGTTTCAGGAAAGAATTGTGGAAGGCTCTGACGCGGCGGTGACGCCGGAACAGGAGCACCGCGTCCCGGTGTTTGACGTTCAGAGCGGGAAATTTTACGGCGGTAATAGGGCGCCGAGTTTTAGCGACGTGAAGGCGTCGTCTTCGCTGTCCGACGGCAAGGTGAAGGACGTCTCGTGGAATGAAAGGAAACTGAGGATCGACTCGGCTCTCAGCTGGCTTCACACGGAGCTGGTGAGTGATGGGATTAGATGAGATAATCCCAAATGTATGTAAATTGTGTTTGTTTGTTATTTGTTTGTTATTCAACGTTTACAGAGCTACAGCTCCGCACAATCAATGGCGCCCCGCAATGCGTGAACTTCTCATCTACTAAATCTACTTGACAAAACATGCATTCAAGCAATGCCAATTTTTTAGGTTCCCAATTAGAGCTAACATTCTCCTCCCCACCCCCCCCCCACCCCCCAGTATGCCACCACCCTGAGCTATATTAATATTTGACTACCTCACACCTTATTACATTGCATATTTATTAAATCAACCATTTCCGTGAAACAAATTAAAAAGAAACAAATATTACTCACCAATCGCACTTGTGGCATTTTTAAGAATCTCATTTAGCCTGCTTATCGGGATTTTTAGTGAGTGAAATCAGAGCCATCTGGTAACTTGATTGACATTGTTACATTGTGAGTGAAATCAGCGCCATCTGGTAACTTTAGTGACATTGTTACATTGTGAGTGAAATCAGCGCCATCTGGTAACTTTAGTGACATTGTTACATTGTGAGTGAAATCAGCGCCATTTGGTAACTTTAGTGACATTGTTACATTGTGAGTGAAATCAGCGCCATCTGGTAACTTTAGTGACATTGTTACATTGTGAGTGAAATCAGCGCCATCTGGTAACTTTAGTGACATTGTTACATTGTGAGTGATATCAGCGCCATCTGTTAACTTTAGTGACATTGTTACATTGTGAGTGAAATTAGCGCCATCTGGTAACTTGGGTGACATTGTTACATTGTGAGTGAAATCAGCGCCATCTGGTAACTTGAGTGACATTGTTACATTCTGAGTGAAATCAGCGCCATCTGGTAACTTGAGTGACATTGTTACATTGTGAGTGAAATCAGCGCCAACTTGTAACTTTAGTTACATTGTTACATTGTGAGTGAAATCAGCGCCATCTGGTAACTTTAGAGACATTGTTACATTGTGAGTGAAATCAGCGCCATCTGGTAACTTTAGAGACATTGTTACATTGTGAGTGAAATCAGCGCCATCTGGTAACTTTAGTGACATTGTTACATTGTGAGTGAAATCAGCGCCATCTTGTAACTTTAGTGACATTGTTACATTGTGAGTGAAATCAGCGCCATCTGGTAACTTTAGTGACATTGTTACATTGTGAGTGAAATCAGCGCCATCTGGTAACTTTAGTGACATTGTTACATTGTGAGTGAAATCAGCGCCATCTGGTAACTTTAGTGACATTGTTACATTGTGAGTGAAATCAGCGCCATCTGGTAACTTTAGTGACATTGTTACATTGTGAGTGAAATCAGCGCCATCTGGTAACTTTAGTGACATTGTTACATTGCGAGTGAAATCAGCGCCCTCTGGTAACTTTAATGGCATTGTTACATTGTGAGTGAAATCAGCGCCATCTTGTAACACTAGTTACATTGTTACATTGTGAGTGAAATCAGCGCAATCTGGTAACTTTAGTGACATTGTTATATTGTGAGTGAAATCAGCGCCATCTGGTAACTTTAGTGACATTGTTACATTGTGAGTGAAATCAGCGCCATCTGGTTACTTTAGTGACATTGTTACATTGTGAGTGAAATCAGCGCCATCTGGTAACTTTAGTGACATTGTTACATTGTGAGTGAAATCAGCGCCATCTGGTAACTTTAATGACATTGTTACATTGTGAGTGAAATCAGCGCCATCTGGTAACTTTAATGACATTGTTACATTGTGAGTGAAATCAGCGCCATCTGGTAACTTTAGTGACATTGTTACATTGTGAGTGAAATCAGCGCCATCTGGTAACTTTAGTTACATTGTTACATTGTGAGTGAAATCAGCGCTATCTGGTAACTTTAATGACATCATTACATTGTGAGTGAAATCAGCGTCATCTGGTAACTTTAGTGACATTGTTACATTGTGAGTGAAATCAGCGCCATCTGATAACTTTAGTTACAGTGTTACATTGTGAGTGAAATCAGCGCCATCTGGTAACTTTAATGACATCGTTACATTGTGAGTGAAATCAGCGCCATCTGGTAACTTTAGTGACATTGTTACATTGTGAGTGAAATCAGCGCCATCTGGTAACTTTAGTGACATTGTTACATTGTGAGTGAAATCAGCGCCATCTGGTAACTTTAGTGACATTGTTACATTGTGAGTGAAATCAGCGCCATCTGGTAACTTTAATGACATTGTTACATTGTGAGTGAAATCAGCGCCATCTTGTAACGTTAGTTACATTGTTACATTGTGAGTGAAATCAGCGCCATCTGGTAACTTTAATGACATTGTTACATTGTGAGTGAAATCAGCGCTATCTGGTAACTTTAATGACATTGTTACATTGTGAGTGAAATCAGCGCCATCTTGTAACTTTAGTTACATTGTTACATTGTGAGTGAAATCAGCGCCATCTTGTAACTTTAGTTACATTGTTACATTGTGAGTGAAATCAGCGCCATCTGGTAACTTTAGTTACATTGTTACATTGTGAGTGAAATCAGCGCCATCTGGTAACTTTAGTGACATTGTTACATTGTGAGTGAAATCAGCGCCATCTTGTAACTTTAGTGACATTGTTACATTGTGAGTGAAATCATCGCCATCTGGTAACTTTAGTGACATTGTTACATTGTGAGTGAAATCAGCGCCATCTGGTAACTTTAGTGACATTGTTACATTGTGAGTGAAATCAGCGCCATCTGGTAACTTTAGTTACATTGTTACATTGTGAGTGAAATCAGCGCTATCTGGTAACTTTAATGACATCGTTACATTGTGAGTGAAATCAGCGTCATCTGGTAACTTTAGTGACATTGTTACATTGTGAGTGAAATCAGCGCCATCTGTTAACTTGAGTGACATTGTTACATTGTGAGTGAAATCAGCGCCATCTGGTAACTTTAATGACATTGTTACATTGTGAGTGAAATCAGCGCCATCTGGTAACTTTAGTGACATTGTTACATTGTGAGTGAAATCAGCGCCATCTGGTAACTTTAGTGACATTGTTACATTGTGAGTGAAATCAGCGCCATCTGGTAACTTTAGTGACATTGTTACATTGTGAGTGAAATCAGCGCCATCTGGTAACTTTAGTGACATTGTTACATTGTGAGTGAAATCAGCGCCATCTGGTAACTTTAGTGACATTGTTACATTGTGAGTGAAATCAGCGCCATCTGGTAACTTTAATGACATTGTTACATTGTGAGTGAAATCAGCGCCATCTGGTAACTTTAGTGACATTGTTACATTGTAAGTGAAATCAGCGCCATCTGGTAACTTTAGGGACATTGTTACATTGTGAGTGAAATCAGCGCCATCTGGTAACTTTAATGACATTGTTACATTGTGAGTGAAATCAGCGCCATCTGGTAACTTTAGTGACATCGTTACATTGTGTGTGAAATCAGCGCCATCTGGTAACTTTAGTTACATCGTTACATTGTGAGTGAAATCAGTGCCATCTGGTAACTTTAGTGACATCGTTACATTGTGAGTGAAATCAGCGCCATCTGGTAACTTTAGTTACATCGTTACATTGTGAGTGAAATCAGCGCCATCTGGTAACTTTAATGACATTGTTACATTGTGAGTGAAATCAGCGCCATCTGGTAACTTTAGTGACATCGTTACATTGTGAGTGAAATCAGCGCCATCTGGTAACTTTAGTGACATCGTTACATTGTGAGTGAAATCAGCGCCATCTGGTAACTTGAGTGACATTGTTACATTGTGAGTGAATTAAGTATTTTGATGATGGCTAGTTTGTCCTTTTCTTATTTTGTGGAACACTGAGCCCCCCTCCCCCTCTGTGGGTTGAGAGCGTGCGATAATGTTTGTAATGTGTAATTAAACAACTCCTAAAAACTAACTTTTTCGTATGCATCATTTATAAAATGTAATATCGAGCAATGGGGAAGGGGTGGGAATGGGGTAGTAAATTTGACAAAACATGCACACAAGTAAAGCGCTTTATAAGAATCTCAATAAGTGCTCCCCCCCCCCCCCCCGCAAGGCTCGCAATAGCACATTTTCGCATTTATTTACGCCACTGAACTATATTAATATTCTAATGAACCACCCGCTTTTACACAGTAGATTTTTTGGACCAACTATTTTTGAAAAACAAATGAAAATATTACGAACGAAACGCACTTGCAATATTTTTTTTTAAAAACAATCTCATTTAGTGCAGTTATCGGGAATTGTATTTTATCTTCCCCTTGGAAAACAGGCCAAAACTGATTTGGGGGTTGGGGCTGAGAATTTGTTGTCATCGGCAACGAGTCTACGTACCAAGTTTCAGCTCGATAGCTTGACGGAAAGTGGGTCAATTAGCCGTCCGACAATTTTGCCACCCACCCAGTTAGCCAGCCACAAACAAAAAGCGAAGTCAACATAAAGGTCTTTTCGGAAAGAGAGTAAAGGACAAGATGGGTTTTTCGTTCTTATCTCTTTTGACTCTATGGGAGAATATGAGTTTTAAACGCTCGTTAAAGAACGAAACCATCTCGCGATGTTGTAAATGCAACTTTCAACATCCGCGTGACATCTCTTCTGAACGCAGACTTTCGATGCTGTAACACAGTGGTTCTCAACCTTCCTAATGCCGCGACCCTTTAATACAGTTACTCATGTGGTTGCGACCCCCAGCCACAAAATTATTTTCCTTACTACTTTATAACTGTAGAGCATATGTGTTTTCAGATGGTCTAAGGCGACCCCTGGGAAAGGGCCATGCGACCCCCAAAGGGGTCGCGACTCACACGTTGAGAACCGCTGATGCAACACAACAGTCTACCTCCACGAGAGGGTTCCTCAACTTATTGCTCTTTGTTAGCTTAATATCAATAATATGGTGGTGACAAATTTTAACATATTGTATTTTCAATTTGCTGGTCACGTTGAGCGTTCTAGCAATGCACTTTTCTAGCACACTATCTTACATATTTCTCTTTCACCCTAAAAGACAAGAGAAACTGCTTTACGTTTTGAGACTAATCTTTTGTACTCGCTTTGACTGGTCCATATATATTTATCCCTGTCTTTGTTACCTTAACTTATTCTTCCGCTGCTTTGTAGTTCGAAAAATCTGATCCATATTTTTCAAGCCAGCCGCCTCGTGACTGTCGGGTGCGGAATGGGGTTGATTGACGTAGGCTATAGGTGCACGTGCTCTCTAGGCAACTCAACAGGAATGCACGGCGCAATACCTCACTTTGTTACCTGAAATGTCAGGTCCGATTTAGTATATGCCCGTGGCTCCAAATGTGTGAGGGTTTGTACACCCCCTGCAGGACCGGCCTTTAGGTATAGGCAAAGAAGGCAAATTCCGACGATAGCGCCAAACTCTAGGGGCGCCATATTGATCGCAATCAAAATATTGTAAACACTAATTTCACAGAAAATAAGTTTCAGTATGGTGTTGATCGAATCTTCGGTGATAGGACTATTCATTTTATAACCATCATGGCTGAATGGTATAACGGCCAGTCTATTTAGCTCTAAAGGAAATAATTGGACATCCTAAACAAAATTGTAAAAATATTTTGACAAAAATTAGCAGCGTTTATGAATAATACATTTAGTAGAATGTAAAATTGTTTTTTATTTATTTATTTTTTTTATTTTGTTAACTGGCAACAATACTTTAAATTAGAAGACTATTATTAAGATTTTTTTTTAAATTTTTTTTTAATTTTGTTAACTGGCAACAATACTTTAAATTAGAAGACTATTATTAAGATTTTTTTTTTTTTAAGCTTGTGATTTTTAATAACCAGTTCATATTGGATAACACAATACCAGACCTGTTTACCCTCAAACTCTTATAATCGTACAATATCATCAAAATCATTCAATACATTATCTTAATAGTAAAAAAATAAACATAAATTATATATAATGTACACACCTCAAAATCGTACATTGTACGCCAAAATCGTAAGAGTAAACAGGTCTGCTATACGGAGAACTCGGTGTCTTTAAGTCAGCGATTCCTTGTTTACAGATAGCACGCTCATAAATAGTTTTTTTTTTAATTAATCTTTTTTTTTCTATTATTAAAAGGGCGTTTTAACTACTAGAATTAATTTGCAAACATTAATTTCACTTTAATTATATATTTTTTTAAAGGACAAAATTCACTTGAATTATTGCGCCCATTGAGGCACTAAGACAGCGGTTCTCAACCTGTGTGTCGCGACCCTATGTTGGTCGAACGACCCTTTCCCATGGATCGCCTAAGATCATCTAAAGCACAAATACTCTACAGTTATGAAGAAGAAACGAAAATAATTTTGTGATTGGGGGTCGCCACAACATGAGGAACTGTATTAAGGGGTCGCGGCATTAGGATGGTTGAGAACCACTGCACTAAAACTTACTATCAAAGCGAATTTATAAAATTCAAAAAGAGGGGGGGGGGGGGGAAGAGACAAGACCGTCGTCGCACAAACAAAGCGTGGAGATTGTGACGTCAATATAGCATCATTTGATTTAAATTGAAGGTTGTTGTTTTTTCTAATACTCCCGGACTACCGGGTAGTTAGTCTTTCCTTCCATTAGATTTATTTTTAAAGGAAATTAAAGATATCAGACCTTTCGAAGTAGCACACAAATTCGGTAATACACTTGGAGACAAAGGTTTTCAATACACAGAGATTTACAGCAAAGAAGCTTGAAGAAACTATTGATGTTGAACGAGTTTTTCAACTAACAACAAAGTTAGGATTTTTTCGTCAGAAAAGGCAGTTTGATTAAAGAATCTAAAAACTAAAAGCTCCCGAATCTGAAGCCTGGCATGACTGATGCTGCCATAAATTCCTTTGCTGAACGTTTCGGGCAAATATAACAACAACATATCAATAACTTTTAAAGGCTTATAAACATCTCGTCAGGAATTTTAATTTAAAGATTGCTAACAAATGTGAATATCTCAGATATTGATGTGAAGACATATTTTATTTTGTATTATACTTATAGGTTGTCATGCAAGAAATCACCATTGAACATTCTTAGTAATCTTAGTCATTTTAGTCTTAGGCCATACGCCCTACATTTTTTATATTTCAAGTCATTGTCGGGAGGTTTCAACAAATATAATACCCGGTAATGTCTCTTCGAATTTTGCTGACAATTCCAGTCAGCTTTGCAAATGGAAAAAGAAAAGAAGTTTTGAAAAATTATAATTGAGTAAAGCATATTTAAGAGCATCTATACTCAAAAAAAGGCTCATACCTTTGTCAAGCTTTTGGCTCTGCTGTCTGTTCAAATGATGTTGCCTGTCGACAGGATTATGGAGACGACGTCTCAGACGTCATTGCTTCTGCTACCACGAAAGTCGGAAAGATTGGTTGATGTCATTATAATTATTGATTTTGCTAGATTGAAAGTCTGAAAAAATTGCTTGAGCATGAAGAATCGTATAAAATTTAAGATGCATATTAAATTGTTAAAAGTTCAAATTATTTTTAAATATCAAGCAACTGTGTTGTGTTGAAAGTTGGAATCTTTCTTGTAAGAGTTAGAATACGCCGTGTCACGTGTCAATAAAGTTTAAGTATAAAGTAAAGTCTGTTTAATTTGAAAAATATTAGTTTTTAATGTTCCTTATAATGAAGTTCCATGAGGGAAAAAATGAATTTTAAAATTGATTTTTCAACAAATAATAATTTGCTTTAAAATAAGGGATTACCTATAAAATCTATAGGCCTAATATTTATATTTTATTGCTTATTAAATTTAGTTGAAACAAAAGACTGATTTTTTAGGACTCTTATCTTCTGTATTCTCAATCAAGCAGCACCTTTTAAAATTATTAACTGTTGATATCACCCTGAATATTTGTAAGAGGTAGGGGTGCCAAAATCTAGAACTTCCAGGAGCGCCTAAATTGCTAAAGCCGACCCTGACCCCCTCAAATAATGAAACATATGTGTGTGTGTGGGGGAGGGGGGGGGGGCTAATCTGTAATAATAATGCTCTTAACGTAATTTCATTAATATTTGATTATAGCAATTTTACCATTGGTTGAATTAACGGCACCACAGATTTAACTAACCGTGTGCCATTTTTTAAAAAAAGTGGCTATTCAGATCCGGGTCCCTTTAGACTAAATGCTATTCGGATGTCATTTGTGGTATCTTATTTTAGTTAAACTGAAGAAGTAAGTTTACAAACATATAGCCCATTCAATTATCTTCCATTTGATACCCAATTTCGTCTTGCAAACCCAACAATAATATTTTTTTTATTTTTTAACAAACCCAACCTCTCACTCTTGAATCCCAGGTCTGAATAGCCGCAGCCTTTTTAAAATTCATCTGGGTTTATATCTCTCATTCTATTCACCCAGGCTGGACTCCGTGCTATGGACAATACTTTGATATCACAGTTCAAGAGATGCCAAGAGACCATAGATGCCTTGAAGACCCAGAGAGATGTTTGGGAGGGGCTTTCAGAGGAGGGTGAGGATGGCGAGTATTGGGACGATTACGAGATTAGTGGTGAGTGGGCAGTTTAGATGGAAATTGTACAAAAATTTCTGTTTTTGTAAAAAAAAATCATTTTTTTCATTTTTGTTTTTGTAATCAGTCACATCTCTCTTAAGAAGTGACATCTCTCTTGAGAGATGTAAATGATTTTAACCTGGCCTAGCAACTGTCCATTTAAGTCAATAACCTCATTAGTTAATATTTTGACAAGTCAATCCATTTTATTGTATTACCTAATTAAGTTCTTATTGCCACTAAAGGAGTTTATTTCTATGCTAGAGAAATCATTTAGATGTCTTTGTTTAAACTGTAAAATTGTGTCTTGATTAATAATATGTATTTATTTATGTGCTGAAAATTTACAATGTAATAAAAAAAAACATTTACATTTATTTGGATCAATATCGTTCTGATCTTATGTTATCTTAAAATGTTCAAGTATTTCTGCAATAAAAATATTTTTGTGTGTGTCTATGATGAACTAAGATGTTTAGATTTTTTAAATAACAGTTAGTTTATAATTTGTTTTCTAAATAAAAATGGAATATTAAACTTTACAAGAAATTATATCACTTAATTAAAACTTTATTCTCAAATGTTCTCATCTCTGAAATAAACAATAAATTATTATCTCTATTACCAGAATTCAACAGGCGATACTTAGATAGTCCGGGAGGATCCAGTTCCAGCCAGTTTTCACCAGGCAGTCGGGATCCTTCTCTTCAAGATGTCTCTTCCATCTCATTCCCGGTTCCCCAGCTTCAGTTACCCCAAGTTAGAGCCTACCCAGGTAGTTCCCCTAACCATGTGAGTTCCCCCAGCCAAGACAGATCACCTAGCAACAGAAGAGGAAGCGTAACACAAGATATAGAGGTCACTTTATAGTGCTAAACAATTTAAATAGAATTTAATAAAGGTATTGTCTTATGACAAAAATGATGACAAAGTGAACATTTATTTAATCAAAATTGTTTTAAATGGCAAAGAAATCAAAGATTAGAACCTGCAGGTAACTGTGTAGTTCATGTAAATATTTAAATTGCAGGTTATTTTCAAGTTCCTTAAGTACTAGTAAAATTTGTTTTACAATTGAGTATCTTTTTAATTCTTTCTCAACATATAAAAACTGTTAAAAGACTATGTCAATGATAAAATTGGTTTGAAAAAATCAAACATTACGGTTGCAATTTGTGTTTCTAAATTATGTTGGCTTTATACATCACAAAATTACATTTTCAAATTCTGCCGTGAGGGATTTTAAACCATTTTTAAAAAAACATAAATACAAAATTTTTTATTGGTAATGTCTGATTATTTTTCCACCTACTATTTTGTACATTTTAAAGTTGATTGATGTTTTTGTATGAACTCCTGTAAAGGTATGAAATGACTGTATTATTTCCTCCTTTATCCTCAACCCACCCTTGTGATGTTACCCCGGTTTGAAGCGAAGGCCGTTTTTGGATTAAGATAGTATTGCCAGGCATAAACCATTATTCATATTCATTTTCTTCTTCTTTATTTTGAGGGCCAACGATCAATGTATTGATCATTCTGACTTCTATATTTTAAATACTTTTTTAAAAACACTTTAAATTTTTACAAAAGAACACAATGTCCAAAAAAAATAGTAGTTTCTGTCTGTTTTAATGTAAAACTGTTGTATTTGCATCACATAGTATAATAATATTTTCCTTGGAGAATTTACTTCTTTTCTCCACTGATACCCTTAGTGATATCTAATTGGGGCTCTGTCGCTGTAGAACCCTTATATACTTTATGTGCCATGCACAAATACAAAAATATCAGATGTAAGTTTAGAATGTGACTTATTTAAATAATGCGAGCTAAACAATTTATCACTTAATACCAGTTTTATCACATAAAAAACAGACACTTTTGTAAAGGTTTTAATTAGAAGCATTATCCATTTTGTTAAAAAAAATTTATTTAAATATGTATAGATCTACTTTTCATTGACCAGGATGAGAGAAGTCAGGTTTTGAAGTCATTTAGTATTGGTTTTCACAGATGGAACAATTTTACTTATAGCCTTATTGTTTCACAGATTATTTATTTGTATTTACTATAATATTTATTTTAATGTGTTCTTTAGTTAGAGTAATAAACGTATAAACAGAAGATATAATCCTTGTTTTTTTTAAAAAGAACTTTAGTCAGTTTTATGCAAATAATTTACATTAGCCCTATTTTAGTCACACTGTTTCTAGGAATTACATATTTTACATATTACATTTTTTTAAATACTCAAACAATATTTGGTCGGGCGGACCTCATGTGGGCATGGCGGCAAAATTTTTAAAAAATAAATTACAATAAACTTCAATATGATATGATTAAAAAAAACAGAGTTGGCAAAATGTTTCCCATTTATGAGATAAACGTCTCATATAATTTTGAATGGCCTGTGCGTATAACACGCATATTATGCTGTACTAGATAAATTTATTTGAATCATTAATTAATTTTGATATCAGTTGTAAAATTTATCTATTTGCGGTATGTGTTTTGTTTCCTTTCTAAAGACTGCCACTGTGAATTCTTCCCATCTTTTGTATATTTTTGCAAGTAGTGAGGACAGACATTTGATACACACTGAAATAAATGACATAATAGAATGTATCATATTGGTTCAAAAGTTATTTGACTTACTTTAGGGACTATCCATTAATTTGGTGCATCGGAGGGGGGTGGGGCAACGAATTTATGACCGTGTGTAATGAAGGCGTCTACATTTTGTGGCAAATTTTTGATCATGGTGGGAGGGGGATTAAAATTTTGCCAAAGTAGCTTGATGGATGGTCCCTTATTTAGAATTGCAGATAATAATAGCATTATTTGCTGCAATGTTAATGTTGTGTAATGTTTGTGTCTATTAATTTCTAAAAAATACAAATTTTAGTATATAACAATTTTTGTACTTCCAATGTAAATATGATTTTATTGTGGTGTGTTGAAATAGGAAGAAATGTGGAAAAAAAACATCATCTAATGTATAGTGAGATAATAACTCATATTTGTTCTGCATTTACACTTATATGAAAAGAAGACTGTAGACTGCCCAAAGTGACTTATCATACTTTTTTTGATGAGCTTATGTCTGCTAATTGCCTACTTTATAGAAAATCTAGGTCATGCAATATGTTCAATGTTGAGTTCAAATGAAGACATAAATGAACTCATTTCAAACCATAAGTGAGGGTCACAATATAAGGGATATAATTTGGTTTACCTTAGAAAAAAAACAACTTTGCTGTCAGAAAGCTTACACATCAAGGTCACCAGTGGCATAACTGACCAGTGAAGATTTGCAGTTAATATCTTTCCTCCTTAAAGGCATTATCCCTTTATTATCCCAAATACAATTAAATCTATAACATCTGAAGCATGGCTCTGTCAATTTATGCAGTTCAGCCTTTAAATTGTATTGAATGATTTCATAAAATTTGAACAATACTTTAAAAAGAAACTTTTAAAATTGGAAGTTCTTGTGCAATAATGATTTCTTAAAAAAAGTAATTTTTTCTCTATAAAAAATCCATGTTTTTGAGTTTAGCATGGTTATTGACAGTATTGTAGCACTGTAGACATACTTTTATTTTTGATGAAATGCCCTCTCAATATTAAGAAATATTTTATTATTTGCAAAATTTCATGAACACAGATTTGAACAGCATAAATTTTTTTTTAAAAAAACATCTAAGCTTTTCTTTGATTAGTTTTAGTTTTAGTAGAAAATGAACGGCTATAAATATTAATTACTTTACTTTTAAAGAAAAATGGGTAAATGCGAAGAGATAGCATTCACGTTTTTTACCATGGCGGCAACTTGATTGCAGTGACCCGTAAAATTAAGAATAAAACGTTAAAAAATTATGAAAAATATTCCTAAATGTATCCCTAAACCTAACCTGAACCCTAAATCTATCCCTAAATCTAACCTGAACCCTAACGTCTCTGTGCTATCTCTTCGCATTAGCCGTGGACTTCTATCTCTTCGCATAAGCTGAAAAATGATAAACAAAATTCTTTTTCAAATGACTGATTCTTTTGCGTGACAATTTAAATATGGGGTGCCATAAGTAAAATTCCAAGTCATTTTAAAAAAAAGTAAACTCAATTTACTTTTGTATTTTACTACATGGCTAATGGAAAGTTAATGGGATACAAAGATTGGCCTGTTATAAGAGAACAAATTAACTTATTTCAATTCAAATCATCTGCATAATCATTTGTATTGTCTGTGACCATTGTTGAGTAAATTAAATTGATTTCATTATTTTATGTTTGCTAAAGGTTTAGCTAAAATAAAATCATCACTTTGAGAAATACTGAATTTTTAAAAAAAAATCAGTGGCAATAATAAATCATTGCACATGTTTGTTTCATTTCTTTTGTAAAATATTGGATTTTTTTTTTCCACTGCAACAGCTATACTATCAATGGATTGATCATAATTGATGTGTATATAAAACTAAAATGTGAAAATGGTTTGAAATTGTGTTCCTCTGCAAACACGGTGTGCTTTTTTGTGATTTTGTGATGCATATTTCAGCTGTTTATATCTGTTCTATTTATGATTTTAATAGATGCCGGAAAAACATTTAATTGAACACAATGTCTCCATGAGCGTTACAATAAAGCTCTTTTACATTTAGCTGATTGTTCTGTTCTGTATGCATTTGTTAATATGTATTTGATATGCACAATTGGTTATTATGTATGTGTTGATGTGAATTTGATACGCATGAATGATTAGCTTGTTAGTAGTTGAATTTCAAATGATTTAAGTGGTGCAAGGTGAAATTAGAAATCTCCTTGTAGCATTAGTGTAAAGGTAAAAAAAAGCGTGGGGAAGGGGGGGTTGTGGGGTGCTTTCCAGACGTGCTTTTTACCTTGCAGTGGCCAGAGCCCATTTGACCAGAATTTATAAAAGTAACAATCTATTCTGCGGGTGGGGCCTAGGTTTATGTCATGATTGACTCTATGCAATGATTGTTAGTTTCAGGACACACGACCTCACAAAGATTTTCGTGACTCCAAAAATGATTGTTGGCTGCAGGTGACATGTCATCACAATGATTGTTAGCTGCAGGTGACAGACATCACAATGATTGCTGGCGGCAGGTGACATGACATCACAATGATTGTTCGCTGCAGGTGCCATGACATCACAATGATTGCTGGCTGCAGGTGACACAACATCACAATGATTGCTCGGTGCAGAAGGCCAGTTAATGACGAAGAGAGTAAACGATACAGGGTCTGCCCACCTTTTTCTCACACATCACAAAAAATAACTTTGATTCTGAAAATCAATAAGTCAATCAATCAAACATTTAGTGGTGACGCAGCATTGGATTTAATCAAAATTAACATAATTAGAAAATTTGAATAAAAGAGCAAATTTAGTTACAGTGAACATTTCTTTGTTGTTGCTACTTTAACAAAATCAACAACCAAAACACTAGCATTTTCTTTACTAAAAGGAAATATTTTCAGCACTCAGTACAACATGCATACCAGCACTCTGTACAGCATTCAAACTAGCAATCAGTACAGCATTCAAACCAGCACTCAATACAGCATTCTCTGTATAAGGTTTATCAAATGTTTGTTTGAAATTTTTAAAAAATTTTTTTTAATCCCGAGTTCAGCTTTAAAGAACAAAAATAATTGAAGCCAAACTTTATTAATGCAAAGAGATCAACTGACATTCCAAACATGAAATAAATCAATACAGAAATGTGTGTTACTTATTCAATGGATTTTTTTCAACAGAGGAAAGGCTTACGATTTTGGCGTACAATGTACAATTTTGAGGTGTATACATTATATACACTGTATGTTTTTTTTCACTATTAAGATGATGCATTGAACTATTTTGTGATGATATTGTACGATTTTAAGAGTTTGAGGGTAAACAGGTCTGTTTAATTGATCACTAATATCATTAAGCGTTTGATCCATCAGCAGTTCAGAACTTACATAGGTGATAGGGCTATACATGTACAGAAAAAAAATAATACAATTGCAATCTTAGTACTAATAGTACGGTACCATGTCTAGCACAGTGGACTAACTGGCATGAGCAGTGGTGCGATCAGGTTTAATATGATTGGCATCAGAGATGTGGGAATTTAATTTTTTTTAAAACAAATCAACTCACAAGAAAAGCTCAACGTTACGTAAACCTAATACGGGCCTGGCTGTATGGGCCACATCCCAGGTTCTATACTGGCTACAGACCAGGTACGTCTATTTATATCCTAGTTGCCAACACGGCAAGGTGGGTCCCTAATAGAAACAAAAATACATTGAAAAGTATGTATTTGTACATATAATATAATATATATATATATATATGATTCGAAATAATTGCATAAAAAATACTTTCAACCCTGGAGTTGTTTTTTTTCGACAATAAAATTGAGCTATTCAAATACTTCACAGCACAACAGTTATAGACCATCATATAAATATGAGGTCTTGCCATCTCACTGTGAACAAATTGACTTCTTACTAATTGAAAAACCTTTAGAGACTAGCTCATAAAAAAACATTAACTTAATTTTAGTTTAAGATAAAAAATCTGACTACAGATCCCACAGTCAATTCAGTGAAAAAGTGGTAGTCAATTCAGTGAAAAGGTGGTACAGACAATTCAGTGAAAAGGTGGTACAGTCAATTCAGTGAAAAGGTGGTACAGTCGATTCAGTGAAAAGGTGGTAGAGTCAATTCAGTGACAAGGTGGTACAGTCAATTCAGTGAAGAGATGGTACAGTCAATTCAGTGAAGAGATGGTACAGTCAATTCAGTGAAAAGGTGGTAGTTAATTTAGCAAAGAGATGGTACAGTAAAATAAGTGAAAAGGTGGCACAGTCCATTCATTGAAGAGATGGTACCGTAAAATAAGTGAAAAGGTGGCACAGTTGATTCAGTGACACCAACTTCGCTTTGAAAATACATTACCAATGAAAAAAAATAAATGTATATGATCAAAATGCAATATTTTTAACGTTAAAAAAAATGTTTTCATGACCAAGCTCAACTAAAAGCATTATTTTTCAGGATTCTCATTTGTGGTGATTTGGAAGGCTGCGTCGACCTCAAGTTTAAACTATTATGTTTGGAAGAAACAAATATTTAATAATAGTGGATTATAATATATGCAGTTCTACTGCACACTCGATGCAGGTCTACTGCACACTCGATGCAGTCCTACTGCACACTCGATGCAGTCCTACTGCACACTTGATGCAGTTCTACTGCACACTCGATGCAGTGGCGTAGGAAGGGAATGTGGTGTGGGCGGTTTTGCCACGAACTTCTTTCTTCTTCTTTATACGGCGGGGCAGCATTATCGGCCAACAGCAGAGGGTTTTTTTTTTTTCATTGGGGGTGGGGAGATCTCAACCCACCCCAGACGGCACTAACCCTAACTAAGCCACTGAATCAATGAAATATCATCAGTAAATGTTAGAGAGTGGTGTTAAAAAAATTTTTGTAGTGGTAGTCCAGGTAGGATCCCCGACTCAATCCTGCTTTATTAAATAGGCAGAGTAGGCACAGTGCCTGGGGCATGTGAACAGTACAATTAGCATTAAAATAAGTTAACATTAAGCCAGGGGTCTCTAGGAAGTGGCTATGGCTTAGGAATGCTTTGTAAACTTCTGTGACCTTACTAAATAAACTGCCAACTGAAATAATTATTTGCATCTTTAAATATTGTTTTTTTTTTTTTTTCATTTTGTCTATTCAAGTTAATTTAAAAATCTGACTTATTGACAAATATTTATGTACTCAATTCTTTTGCATTGCACTTCCATCACTACAAATGAACTAATTCTTCCATCACTACAATTGAACTAATTCTTCCATCACTACAAATGAACTAATTCTTCCATCACTACAATTGAACTAATTCTTCAATCACTACAAATGAACTAATTCTTCCATCACTACAATTGAACTAATTCTTCCATCACTACAAATGAACTAATTCTTCCATCACTACAATTGAACTAATTCTTCCATCACTACAAATGAACTAATTCTTCCATCACTACAATTGAACTAATTCTTCCATCACTACAATTGAACTAATTCTTCAATCACTACAAATGAACTAATTAAACCTGATCGCACCACTGCTCATGCCAGTTACTACAATTGAACTAATTCTTCAATCACTACAAATGAACTAATTCTTCCATCACTACAATTGAACTAATTCTTCCATCACTACAATTGAACTAATTCTTCCATCACTACAATTGAACTAATTCTTCCATCACTACAAATGAACTAATTCTTCCATCACTACAGTTGAACTAATTCTTCCATCACTACAATTGAACTAATTCTTCCATCACTACAATTGAACTAATTCTTCCATCACTACAATTGAACTAATTCTTCCATCACTACAATTGAACTAATTCTTCCATCACTACAATTAAACTAATTCTTCCATCACTACAATTGAACTAATTCTTCCATCACTACAATTAAACTAATTCTTCCATCACTACAACTGAACTAATTCTTCCATCACTACAGTTGAACTAAAAAACAACAACTAAAGTATTACAATGTTAATTAACAAACTGTCCCAATGGGACTATGAGAAAGCAGTATAAAAGCTGGGATCAAGCTGTTGAATAAATTAAATTTCGCATTATCATGGCCTCCCTGAGCTACAATTACAATCCATGACATTTCAAATGTTTACAGCAACAATGGCTAACGGCGGTTGACCATCACAGTTGTCCGACTGACCCAACGTCAGGGCTGAGGTTCAATGAAGCCCAGCACACAGCAAAAAAAAAAAAACTAAAAGAAACCATTCAACAGATTTAATCATTTAAAAAAATCAAATATTTATTTTACAATAATCAGTTATCCTAGAAAATTTCACTTTCACCCGGAGAGGAAAAAAAGAGGACAACTGTATCCACAATCCAATATTTAGAAAATATAATTTTACAATTTTCAAGCATGGCAAAAAATATTTCTTAATAAACAAGTCATCCAGTGTTTCCGAACACAGGGTGTATGCCCCACAACCAGTGTTTCCCAACACAGGGCGTATGCCCCACAACCAGTGTTTCCCAACACAGGGTTTATGCCCAACAACCAGTGTTTCCCAACACAGGGCATATGCCCCACAAAGGGACAAACTCTGAATATCGAGGCCTCCCGCACACCTGTGAGTTTTAAATTCAATCTACCTGTAAACAGCACAGAGATCTAGTTTGGGCTCTTCAGCTGAGAGAGGATGCTCTTATGTGACAAAGGTGGGGGCAGTCAGGTTTGGGAAACACTGAGGTAATCCTGCTCAACTTTCAAACACACAAAAGTTACATTATCATAGCAAAGAGTAAGAGAAAGGCTTACGGAAGAAACTACGAGGTAATAAAACTGAACCAAAAAAAATTAACATAAAGCATTGCATTTGCACCCGCAATTGTCTCACATGGCATCATGCTATACCCGATACCAGTGGTTCTCAACCTTCCTAATGCTGCGACCCTTTTATACAGTTCCTCAGCCACAAAAATTATTTTCTTTGCTACTTCATAACTGTAGAGAGTATGTGTTTTCAGATGGTCTTAGGTGACCCCTGGGAAAGGGGTCGCGACCCACAGGTTAAGAACCGCCGACCTATACTATAGGCAACACAAAGGTGCTACAGAAATATTAGCAAGTGTTGACATGTTCCCCCCCCTGGGTGTTTTAAAACACCTGGACAAGTGGGTTCACCTAAGCAACATTCTTTGTCCTAACTCAGAGACAGACTAGAGATGCAGAATTTTTTTAGTGGGTGTCAGTTGGCAGCTTAAATTTGTTCCCCACTAATCCAAAAACATTAGAAATTTTGACACGTCTCACTTTTCCCAAAATTGTATTCGTTTCTATAGCCATGAAATTAAATGTTCACGTGCGACGTGCCATAGATTTCTCTCAACAGTTCAAACCATTTATAAACACGACGATATTATCTCAAATTCTTAAAATGTTTCTAAATTCTGCTCAAGAAATGTCATAGGAAAGATTATTGCAATCATACTTGTAATCAATCAATTCTAAATATAAACTGCAGCTTATGGTATAAAACCAAAAAAATCTAACTGATCAAAATTGTGTGGACAATATAATTATAACAAATATAAATGCTGTTGACTCAATTCAATTATATCAGTTGCACAGCTAAGAGATGGTCTCAGAGAGCTGAGGACTAGGAAACACTCTCACAGTAGTAGTATTATTATTTGTAGCAGTTTATTTCCTTATTTGTCAATCATAATACTTGTTTTTGAGATATTAAATTTAAAATAACATAGCGTCCATCTAGAAAAATATATACCAGTTAATACCTGGACACACGCACATCTTCTGTGTGCAGCTTATTTTGGTGAGAAAATCACTCAAGCATCATTTCAATATGCTGTCCTTGCAAAAATCATTGACTTAATTACACCGACTATTTTCAGTGTACATCATATTTTGTTTAAATTTGACAAAAGCAGATATTTTACAGATATTTTTGAGGATTTAAAAAAAAAAATAATAATATGGAACGTTTTGGTTGAAATGATGCAACAAAGTAAAATATAAAATGAAGAAAAAACGCACGCAAAATTATTATTATTTTTTTTTTTTTTAAATAAAATAAAAAAAATTGTATCTGGGTTGTGCAAGATACGTCCAAGACTTCAATTCCATATGGCTGTTAGCCATCTACCATACAACAAATGCATGCAACCCTCTGCAACTCACATATGAACATGAACAAATTGAAAAATGTAGGACCTTTAACTGTGTAAAACATCGAGACAACCCTTATTTGAACTTCTTTTGGAAGGCTAATTAAAAAAATCATTTTAACTTTTTTCTTTTTTTTGTTGAAGTTGTCCACACTGACAAAAGTAAGAGAGCCAAGCCATAGTGAGGCTACTCGAACTGTGAACTTTATTTTTTATAACCAAATGGTGTCTTTTTTTATTTTTCTACTCTTACTTGTGCATTCATTGTTTCCTAATACAATTTAGGGCGCTTGTCTATACTGAATTAAATTATATAAATATTTACAATGGCAATTTTTGATTTTATGGATGGCTCTCGACTAAGAGCAGGACTAGTCAGAATGGTCTTGGACGAATTGCTGCATTGTGAAAGGGGAACACACTTTACTGAAGGACTAAACATTTCAGTATTCTACCTCAATAGCTCATTCTAAATTTTAGCACCATCTTTCCAATCTGCACTTGGTGCACTCTACAGCCATTTTGAAAGCATAGATCCAGCGACATGATATAATTATTTTCAATTCTATTTAATCCTATTCAAATAAGTTTGTTGGCTGATTTTGAAAACATTTGAAAACACATTTCTCTCTTTTTATTTTCAAATTCATAAATTAAAATAAATCTTTTTTAAAATTTTCACAAAATGTAATTTTAAATACTTTAGGAACATCCAAACAGAGTTGAGAAATTATCAGAATCTCGCCTCACCTCACCACTTAACAGCAATCCTTTGGCTAATGGCCCTTGTACTACTAATTTTATTGTCCCTTAGAGATCAACATAATATGCAAGAATGGCAGTAGGAAGCAGTTTGAAGCCTGGCTTGTCACAGAATATAGATAATTCAAAATGAAATGACTTATTTAAGAAGTAGGGCTGATAGACTCAACACTGCAGCTAAAGCTGGGTTGATAGAATCAACACTGCAGCTACAGCTGGGCTGATAGACTCAACACTGCAGCTACAGCTGGGCTGATAGACTCAACACTGCAGCTACAGCTGGGCTGATAGACTGACAAAGCAGCTACAGCTGGGTTGATAGACTCAACACTGCAGCTACAGCTGGGCTGATAGACACAACACTGCAGCTACAGCTGGGCTGAAAGACTCAACACTGCATCTACAGCTGGGCTGATAGACTCAACAATGCAGCTACAGCTGGTGAAAAGTGGACATGATCTAAGCATTCATCTACAAAACAAATAGTAGGCCCTGATGAGACCCGGCTGGACCTGTGACTAATCTTTGACATAAAAATGTAGACTAGCTTGACCCGTAAAATTTATTTTACTTAGTTGAAACTAAACTGTGGACATAGCAATGACGATACAGAATAATTTACAATTGCGTTGTGTATTGCAAAGGACATATTATTATTATCTCCATGATTAATTACTTTGATTATAAATATATTGTTATAAGTACAATTTGGCTTTGAGATTCCATTGACACAATGACACTTAAAAATTCAGAATTCAAAACATGTTTTTAAATCCTTTATATTATATCAACTTTGCTTTTGTTTGTTGCTGGAAAAATATTCGGACAGCTCACTGAACCACTTGCCCTCAAACTATCGAGCTGCAACTTAGCACATAGACTTGTTGCCGATGATAAACACATTCGATCAAATTTTCAGCTCCCTCCCCAAACCATCATTTTTTCAAGACGAAGATGAAGGAAATATAATGTCACCGATTTCACAAAATAAAATTCCAGATACCCGGTAACTGCGCTAAATAAGATTATTTTTAAAAAAACATCGCAATTGCGTTAAGTGCTTAATATTTTCTTTTGTTTTTATGAAATTAGAATTATAATATAGTAAAAACGTGCTGGGGGGTGGTGGCGCTAATTGGGCTTCTTATAAAATGCGTTACTTGTAAGCAGGTTTTTTCAAATTTTCAGCCATACCCTATTGCTTGATATTACATTTTATAAAGGACTTATCATCAAATTTTGTTTTTAGGGGCTGTTTAATTTTTCTTTACTTTGAATTACAGGCCAACTATTAAGACACGATCAAACAATCTAAAACCAGAGTTGTCTCAGATTTTCTTGACGATATAAAAATGATGTTATGATGCTTATTTTAGCAGCAGCGACTCCTTAAGAGTAAGAAAGAGAGGAGACAGATGAATTGATATGTGGAGCCGATTGGCTTTAGGGCACTCACTATGAATGAACCACAAGTTAGTGGTATTCAAGTGAGCAGAGCCATCAATATATTACTTAGGGGGGGGGGGGGGGGGGGGCCCCCGCACTGTAGTAGATTTTACATTGATTACATACTGGTGTTTTTTTTTACTTTCAATTTAATAAAGACATACAGAAGGAAATAAGTTATGCAAGGTTAAAATTTGTCAAGAGCCTATTATTAATAGTGCAGCTTTTTTTTAAAACACGTTGAATTTCTGTTCATCAATTGAAAGAAACACCACACACAGTGTTCATCAAAGTTGAAATTATCAACAGTGCATTTCTTGTCTATCTTTTTTCTTTCAAATTCAATATTACATATAACTTATGTTACAAATATTACGTATGAATTTAAGGAATGAAATAACTGTACGCTCGCTCACACGTCCTCCCATACACAGGTCTTCTTTTTTTGTTTACACGAGTAACTCAAAGGGGTTTTCACTGGACGTATTCATTGAATCATTTGGACATGTCTTTCACAATCTCACGTCATACATACGGTACAATCTCTGTCATGCAACTTCATCATCTCACATCATACTGACATTAAATCTCATGTTATTGGCACATTTAAACTCTCTCATAATGTTGTATGATCTCATGGAATAAAGAGATCGCATACAAACGCATGTCACGTGTCATTGAAACCATACAATCTCATTAAAGATGCACAATATCGCTAATATACATACACATAAGCAGTTACACTAACCTATTTCTGTTGACTAAGGCCATATCAATATTCGTTGTTGTATGTCTATTGTTCGGCACCAGGCAGAGTTTCTATGATACTGTGTGTTAGGTCAAGCTCTCTTTGTTAAGAGCGATAAAAGATTTGACACCAAATCTATCCACCCCAACCATGAGTTTTAAAAAAAAAACATGATTGTCCTAAATTCAAATTTACTGACCATTCACACCAGCATTTATTGATACATGATTTTCAAATTTAGAAAATGTGATAACATCAGAGAGAGAGAAAAATTCAAATAACAAGCTTCAGGCTAAGACATCCTGAGATATATTTAAATTGAAGCATCTATCAAATTAGCACGCAAGCATTTCCCCCCAAGAGGGCACTAAAAAAATGTCCCACAACACCCCAAGTAATAACCAAATCTAATTAACTACTGATACAAATCTTCACCAAATGCCGGCCGTTGGCAGCGCTGCTTCTGAGCTGGGGAGTCAATGGCCTAGTTACAAGATTTCATGTTCATTCAATGGTTTGACTCGCAGGGAAAGCGGTGGAGGTGGGCTTTAATATTCCTGACATGTTCGACCAGGAAGGATAAAAAAAAATCAAATGTCCTCAAGTGCAAACACAGAGCTCTAAAGATGGCATAAGCAACTCTTAAAAATGTTTTCCAGAGAGGACGTCTTGAGCCCCCACCGCCTTTTTTCCCCCCACTGTCAATCAAATCACTGCATCCAGAACATTGTACATGATGTCCATCTGTAGATTCGGTCTCACAGATGTCAGGCGTCTCATTGACCCGGGCACTGCCGGCCTGGAGAATAAACTTTATCTCGCTGTCCTTAAGCCGCCGTGAATCAAACAATGGCCATGAATGAAACTCTTGTGCGCATGGTTCCAGCTGAATGCGTTGTTAACCTTTAGATATTTTGCGTGCAAACCTTTTTTAACATTCTCCAGTGATATCAAAGAATCCAAGTACTGTTCACAGTTGTCATACTACTGTTCCACATTGTCATGTTATTCTGCAAGTCCATTCCTGGGAAGAGAAATGTAAAAAAAAATGTTTTTATTGTGAACTTTGACCCTAGTGGATATAAAAATTATTACAACAGACATGTTTACCCTTACGATTTTGGCGTACAATGTACGATTTTCAGGTGTAAACATTATATATACTGTAGGTTTATTTTTTTACTATAAAGATAATGTATTTAACGATTTTGTCATGATATTGTACGATTTTAAGAGTGTGAGGGTAAACAGGTCTGTTACAACCAAAGACTGTACAATATTTTAAAACTAGTCAAATGTCTTTTAAAATATGTCTATTTAAATTTTATCTCAGTACAGTACACCTGTTCAAAGTGATTTGATTACTGATTCTGTCTATCATTAGGCTAGTATTAATTGCAAAGAAAAACAGGCTTAGGCTTCGAGCAATTTTGGCCAATGCCACAGTTTAGACAATTGTATGGTTTATGGGACAGCATTTAAAACACAGTCCAACGGCCACAGTTAAGACCATTGCATTGCATGGTTTATGGGACAGCATTTAAAACACAGTCCAATGGCCACAGTTTAAACCATTGTATGGTTTATGAATGGGACATGATTTAAAAGATGGTCCAATGGCCACAGTTATTTTTAAAAAAGTAAGAACTCTCTGTTTGGTATTCCCTATCATTTACATCAGCTGTTCTCAACCTTTGGGGGGTCGCACGACCCTTTCCCAGGGGTCGCCTAAGGCCACCTGAAAACACATATGCTCTATAGTTATGAAGTATAACCGATAATAATTTTGTGGCTGGGGGTCGCCACAAAACGATGAACTGTATTAAAGGGTCACGGCCATAGGAAGGTTGAGAACCGCTGATTTACATCAACTATTTAGTTCTATAGACAACAACATCAATTTAGAAAAGCTTGATGAAAATATCAGGGCATTTACCTGCACCATCGTCAGCACCAGGGACAAACTCCTTCAGCAAGTACATCATAAGAGCACTGATTGCCCCTGATGCTGGCAGAGTGACCACCCATGCTATTAGAATGTTCCGGAAGAGTGACCAGTCCACGTTGTCGTTGGAACGGACACGTCCAGTGAAGACGATGGATCCCACTTTACAGTGTGTGGTTGAGATGGGAATGCCAACATGGGAGGCAATCAAGACAGTCATGGCCGCACCGATCTCTATACAGAATCCACTGTTTAATAAAGAATAACAACAACAGTCAAATAAATATTGGAAGTACAACTTCAGCAGTCAAATAAATATTGGAAGTACAACTTCAGCAGTCAAATAAATATTGGAAGTACAACTTCAGCAGCCAAATAAATATTTCCATCAACTTGTGGACAGGGCACAACGAGTGCTGTTGAAGCTGCAGCATTAGGCCCAGTCCTTTATTATTATTCATGTTCAATAAAGGTTGGCTGGTTGGATCGCAAGCAATTTATTAGGCTCCTAGGTCTTAATCTGGCCCTGATTACGGAGTGCTCGATTTTTTTCATTTAAAAGGGAGAGAATATAAAAAGAATTAGAAAGAATAAATATACTTAAAATGATAATGCTATAGTTCATTCAAAGCTAGTCACGGTGTCTATATGTATTTATAGTGGATTAATTTATAGTAAATTTTGGCCCATAAATACTTCACATTTTTTCCCATTTGTTTAAGCAAAGGTCCCTGAAACAGACACTTGAAAGAATATAATGAAATACTGAATATAATGAAATACTGAGATATACACACAACACCCCACGTGCACTTAACCACTAGATTAAACGTACCAGCCGTTTCAACCATACAACCATGTTACCCATGGGTTAAAAGCAATACATTATTTCCTCACGTACCTTGAGGGGGTGATCTTGGACAAATCCTCGCCCATAGTTTTAATGACCCTACGGCCGAGGATCCACAGCCCAACGCTGATGCCAGCGCCACCGTACAACAAAATCCAGATGGGTGTCGGTGCTTTCTGTGCTACGCTGAGCTCGTTGCTGATCATCCATACGGCCACCAGAGGCCCGATAGCGTTACTGTAACAGAATGACAAAAATGCATTTCACTCTTATTTAAATAGATCAGTGGCTTTTCAGATGTCACAAAATACGGTTTAAAATATGTGGCTACATCCAGTGGTCTTCTGTTAAGTCGTATCACACTTATCCCAGAAGTTTGATGATTGATGACATACGTTAATAATTATTATTGAAATCGCTGTCCACACCTCTTGTTATCAGACATCTGAAAAAACTTAACAGGTTTATTTTAAAAACACTCTTATACTGTGTTCACAATTCAACCAATTTATGTGTTCACAATTCAACCACTTTATGTGTTCACAATTCAACCACTTTATGTGTTCACAATTCAACCACTTTATGTGTTCACAATTCAACCACTTTATGTGTTCACAATTCAACCACTTTATGTGTTCACAATTCAACCACTTTATGTGTTCACAATTCAACCACTTTATGTGTTCACAATTCAACCACTTTATGTGTTCACAATTCAACCACTTTATGTGTTCACAATTCAACCACTTTTCGTCTAGCATTAAAAAAAAAATTTTTTTTAAATTAACCGTCAACATACTAATAAATTAAGTACCGGTTATTTAAAAAAACAAGAAAGGTTTACATGCAAAACAAGTAATCTCATTTCTCTTCCATTTTGTACCCGTTCGGTAAACATAGATTTGATTTTAAGTACAACTGTGGCAATGCATCATTTCAATGGTAAAATAAATAAGGAAAAGATATTCCATTTATTCACAACAGAGAAATTAAAACCTTAGCACGTTTCTTCACCTGTAAAATGTCAGCTTGGGAGGAAACTATTTTCCTAATAAAAAAATGTAACACTTGAAGAATTAAAGTTTCGAGCGCTGAGATAGGCAAACTGTTTACCTGACATCATTTCCTCCATGTGCAAAAGCACCAAAGACGGCAGTCAAGATTTGAAGGAATGAAAACAAAGACTTGGTCTCCGGCTTGTCCGCTATGGCAGCACGTTTCGGCTTTTTAATGTGCTGTGCATTGAGCAAAAAAAAATAATTATTTATGTCTGGAGATGTTTTAAAGACGCTTATTTCTCAAACAAGAATAAATGTAACACCGCTTTCAATATTATTTTTTTCCATTTTACAATAATATAAGCCAAACAGGTACAAATTAAATTAATATTTTCAGTAATTATGATAAATGATCAAAATACGTACATATATTCACAAACCTCAGATGTAAAAACACGACAAAAGGTAATTTGTGGTTAATTTATTACCTTTCGACACTATGGCAGAGTGTCGCCGCCCCCCTCCCCCTCTAACTTTTCAGTGTGAAGCTCTGTTAAGAACAACAACTTTAAGACGGTTAGAAAAGTTTTTGTTTAAATCAATAAATCTGGCCGCAAGTGCAAGCCACAATGAGTAGATTGGTCAACTTTTCCAATGACCTTAATTTCCCTTTACAAACCGGTGTCGGTTTACAGACAGCAGATTTTGAGAATCACTTCTTTCAAAATTCTGAACGGTGCACACAAAACGACAAAACTGCAGCAACTGGATTAAACTCAAGCAAGCACATATTTTTTTTCTTTCACGATTTTATGCATTTAAACATTGCAGCAAAAGATTATTGGTCATATATTGCATCCAACAATAAGTGTTAAAAATAATCCTGAGACACAGATGGGAACTTACCCTAGGCTCTGTTTCAAGAAGAGTGTCACAACCGTCATTTTGGCTCACTGTCAAAATTTTTTTTTATAAAAAGGAAAAAAAAAGAAAGAAAAGAAATTAGCAGAGGACTTGAGACAGGTCCAAAAAAAATTAGCTTTGTGTAATCCCGAAGCAAAACCCTCATGGTACAATAATCAACAAATTACATTTTGAACCGTGCGATGCTCTGCCAAATGTCGGCAATCATTTAGTCTGCTCAGCTAAGATCATACATTACCGTCACATATGTTTAGAGGCACTGTTCCAAGTTTGTGCTACTTCTATTAGCATTTCCTAGTCCATGTGTCGTCAACCACTTTTTTTATTTTTTTTTTGTTTTGAGAGAAGAGCCCTTCTCTATTTAGGAAGCTGAGCTGCAAGCAGGGGCGGGTTTATTAATTATTAACAAAGAGAGCAGCAAGTTTCCAACCTCAGTTCTAGTCCAACAGTTTGTGCCAGTGTTAAAGGAAGTTCAACTGCAACTTGTTAGCATATTGCAATGATTGGTGTTTTAGAACTGGAACATTATCGTCCATTAAATTCTCCTTGTGTAACCCTTCAGATACATTGAGATCCCCTGGTTTATATAAATTTTAATTAGGCCAACCTATTGATATTTTGTTCCCCCCTCCTCATAAATCCCTTGAAGTAACCTGTAAACTTACTGAGAGAAATTATTTTTCTGACAATCTAAGAAAATGTTTGCACTGTTCATTTTATTTATCAACTTCAATTTCAAGGGTGAGGACATTAAGTGCATGTGGCAATAGGCAAGGTGTGAATAAGAACATGGTTTAGAATTAAAAATCATGAGAAATAATGTTGATCTAACCAGCTGTGATGTTGAGCTTACCCAGGTGTGTTATTGAACCTAATAAGTTGTGTTATTGAACCTAATCAGTTGTGTTATTGAACCTAAAACAGTTGTGTTATTGAACCTAATCAGTTGTGTTATAAGTTATTGAACCTAACCAGTTGTGGTATTGAACCTAACCAGTTGTGTTATTGAACCTAATCAGTTGTGTTTTTGAACCGAATCAGTTGTGTTATTGAACCTAAACCAGTTGTGTTATAAGTAGTTGAACCTAACCAGTTGTGTTATTGAACCTAAACAAGTTGTGTTGTCGAACTTAATAAGTTGAGTTATTGAACCTAAACCAGTTGTGTTATTGAACCTAACCAGTTGTGGTATTGAACCTAACCAGTTGTGGTATTGAACCTAACCAGTTGTGGCATTGAACCTAACCAGTTGTGTTTAAGAACCTAAACCAGTTGTGTTATTGAACATAATCAGTTGTGTTGTTGAGCCTAACCAGCTGTTTTTTTTTAACTTACCCAGTTGTGTTGTTGATTGACCTGCTCCTGTTTTTTCAGTGTCAACAGCCGTTGAACTTTGCTCTAGGTCTACTGGGTAATTCTGTCCAATAAATCAAAGCAACACATGGTAAGGATTTATTATTTAATTCCTAGCAGTACAAATGCATGCTGGGACACAAAGTTTTTGAAATGTACATGTCAGCTAATGACCTGAAATTGGTTAAGTTGATTTTAAATCTATTTGTCAGGTAATGATTAAAAAATAATAGACCTTATATAGAATCCCAAAGCTTAATCCGTAGATAACGATCTGCTTGCAGGATTTATAAAACTTTCCCAAAATTAAAATCTCATGGCCTAAGCCTCAAGAATTTTGGGGGAAAAGTTACCTACTTTAATAGGCTAAATTTAGCGTATAATTTTTCATTACGTTTTTATTTTTAGAGCTTTGAATATTTTATGCATGCAACAAAAAACTTACCCCGTTGTGTGCGTGGTCATTATGAAGAAGTTTCTCCGATATCACTGTCTCTGCGTACTTGCAGCCTGAATCTGATTCATTAAAAAAAATATATATATACATATATAAGAAAAATGTATAATAATTTCTCAGTTGTTCAGTGTGTGTTAAAAAGTACTTTTTATTTTCTCTTCTTCTTTTTAACTCTGGTTTCAAACTTTGCTAAAAAGAGATACTTCCCACAACTCAGCAGTGAAATCTCTTTGGACTGATCACAGCTAACTGAGCTAACCAACAAACAAAAAAAAGGGGAATCAAAATGAATGAGAACTTGTAATGATATTTGATTGATTGGATACTTCTATAGCGCTGGTATCCATGCTACTTTAGCATGCTCACTGCGCTCAGGTGTAATCAAGTCTATTAAACAAATAAGTCTTTAAATTTTTCCTAAATAATTTTCTGTCCTTGTCAGTACTCCTCAAAGATGGAGGTAAAATATTCCATAACGTTGGCGCTGCCGCTTCAAAAGAGCCCACTCCGTACAACTTTTTTCTGTGTTCATCCACACTGGGAATTTTCAGTAAGGACTGAGTTGAGGACGGCAGGTTCTTTAAGGTTACATGTTTATAAAGCAGTTCTTTCAGATATTCTGGTACAGAGCCTTCTAAGCAGCTATACGCCAAGGACAGAATCTTGTGGTCTATGCGCTTACTAATAGGAACCCAATGGAGATCTCGTAGAACTGGGGTAATGTGGTCTGATCTCTTTTTCCGCGACACAATTCGTGCTGCAGAATTTTGCACCCTCTGGAGTCTCTGAATTTGATTCTGAGGCAAACCCCACAAACAACTGTTACAATAAACTGGATTAGAGTTACTGCTACAGCATTTGCTGTTCTCTTATTGAGTTGAGGACGCAGCTGACCCAGGGCGCGTAGATGACAGAAGCATGCTCCAACTACAGAACTGATACGTTGCACTATTTACAAACAGCAAAACAGCCACTCCTCAACAGGTCATTAAATCAAATTTAAAATCCCAAAGATCAACTTGTTAAAATAAATGAGCATACCTCCATTGAATCCATTTGAATAAATAAGTGATTCTGTTTGAAAAAAAAGAGAACAAAATTACAAAAATCAGTAAGAGTTGTTTTTTAAAAATGTAGATAAGGTAATGTGTATGCATTGGTCTGTTATACAATCAGATAGGTGAAGAGAATTCAGGTGATGACCAAAGCATATTTTAGATTCAGATGAACCAACGTGGTCTAGACTAAAAGAATGAAAAATTTCCAGGCTTCAGGTTAAAATTCTTATGTAAGAGCAATCACCTTCAAAATACCTTCTCTCCCCCCCCCCAATAAAGGAAACAGAAATATATTTCTGCTCTACACATTCTGCATTTAAATTAAGATTAAAGACACACAGACATACTCCAGCTGGACAGAGAGCTGTCAGGGTCACATGAAAATACCTGACTGAAGCTTAGTGAACTCATGTGTACATGACAAAGAGATCCCATCTAATGTGTACATTACAAAGAGATCCTATCTAATGTATACATGACAAAGAGATCCTATCTAATTTGTACATGACAAAGTGATCATATCTAATGTGTACATGACAAAGAGATCCTATCTAATGTGTACATGACAAAGTGATCATATCTAATGTGTACATGACAAAGTGATCATATCTAATGTGTACATGACAAAGAGATCCAATGCATGAAATGTTGCGTGTGAAGTAAAATGGTGCAGCTGCCGATCAGGGACGACACAGAAAACTCATGACTCACTTTTCTTCTTATTCCTTGATCTTCCTAATGTAATGCAGCAGGATATATGGTCACTTTCATCCGTGCTTCCCTGTTTGGCTTTCTCCTCTTTGATCAAATCATTCTCCACTGCATCTGTTTGTGTCAAAATATGGAATACATTATATGTATGGAAACAAAATATTTAGAATCAGTTTGTCCTGACAAACTTCTCATAACAGATCTTTTTATGTGAGACAAATAATTTGGGTACATAAAACCATACATGTTAAGCTTTAATTACGATTATACATCATACAAATACCTACGTTTCGGGATATGCAGAAAAGCATTCATATAATTAAAAAATTAAATTTACATAATATATGAATCTCCTACCTAGGTAAGAAAAGAATAAGAATAGGCACAGGCCCCCAATTAAGACAGTGATCAGAAGAAAACGTTAAAAACAAACTGGATCAGAAGATACATGTTCCGCTATTACTAGTGAAATTTAATAATAATAGTTATGGGTACTGAAAAGTTACTTTTTTCCCTGGTAAAGGATACATCGGATTTTCTAAGTGAAAAAATATATATATACTTGGCGCATATTTTTGGTGTATTTTCAGGGTGAAAAAGTGCATCCTAAACACCAGAAAATACGGCACATACTATTTTTCAAGGCTGGGGTTTTACTCATAAAAATAAAATTATTACATAATATTATAATTACTTACATTTCCTTCAAACAAAATTAATTTTTTTAAAGCATAAACATTAACAGCTCATGTAATTAATTTATAATACAATTCACGGAATCAGTAGACCTTAACGGCCATCAGACATTGCCCCAGCTTGAGACGGTATTCTAATGGTGATCTTGTTCTCTATATAAGCTCAACTAACTATACACTTCCCATTTAAAGTAGCTGCCCTGGAGAAAGACTTGAAAATCAGAGCCCATTTAAAAAAAACATGACCCCTAACTACACTGCTGCACTCTCTTTAGCTCTGCTACTTGCTTGTGGCGGCCCCCTAGAGTACTCTGCTACTTGCTTGTGGTGGCCCCCTAGAGTACTCTGCTACTTGCTTGTGGTGGCCCCCTAGAGTACTCTGCTACTTGCTTGTGGCGGCCCCCTAGAGTACTCTGCTACTTGCTTGTGGTGGCCCCCTAGAGTACTCTGCTACTTGCTTGTGGTGGCCCCCTAGAGTACTCTGCTACTTGCTTGTGGTGGCCCCCTAGAGTACTCTGCTCTACTTTCCCAGTACACTAAGAGGTAACTTTCTTGTAGCAGACATAAGTGGTGAGATGTTGGCAATTATGATGGATGCTGTGTAGAGTTTTTTTACGGATGTGTTCCTGAGATTGTTTAGGGTGGAAGAAATGAATTTCGAGCAATAGGAAACGCCTGGATCCGGAGATCCATGTTTGCATTTTTCCTTATTTGAGCTATGCAAATTTTTTTAAACCGTGATTGTGCACTGCAGCTAGGTCGGTCATGAACTTTTAATGCAAGTTTTATTGGTGCACATAAATGAACGTCTTTCATGTGCGGGGTGCGTAAGATAGCTTTGCTGATTACATGAGAACACTGTTTTGAGTTTTCATTTACTTGACGTCTGAACGTTGTGAAAGCTATCATTATTGAATAATCATGCCCTTGACCGGGGCTGGCAACCCTTTTTCCAAAATAGCCACAGTTGCGGTGAGTGAAAGGTCAAATTCCCCACACTATACATAAATCATAACAAGCTCATATTAAATAAAATTAAATGAATAAATAAGCTGCTTATTCGTATTTTAACAGCCGAAGGTGGTGCCTCAAGTTGTATAGACACAGAATTTATTGTGTATGAAAACCATCTAAAAAGTAATTTTCCCCATTATTTAACTCAATATGCCGCTGCACTGAATATTTTAATCTACGCACCAGTTATGAAATAAAAGAATTAAATGAGAGCCCTCCGGCGGTTCATTCACGAATGTTTCTAGCCTAACCTTAACCTTAAACTAAAGAAATCTCTTTATTCCTTACTCATAATTCTTCTCCTCATCCAAGGAACAACAAGTAATCTGACGACGGCTCCTGTGATCACAGCCAGGCCGATGGATATGATGAACGTACCATACAGTGGGATCTTATCAAAGGATAGTACTGCGGAAAATATTTGTAAAAAATTTAAATCAAGGGAAACTTAATTACATCGTTATAAATGAGTGTAAAAAGTAGAATCATACTTAAAAAAACTACAACATTCTGGACAAGCGATGGGTGATAGGTGTTGTATCGTCAACTGGGTGAATCATTATACAAAAGTGCACATATAACAGGTCACTGAAATAACACATACTGGGCGTTTCACTACATAACAGTGCACATAAAACAGGTCATTCAAATAACACATACTGGGTGAATCATGACACAACAGTGCACATAAAACAGGTCATTCAAATAACACATACTGGGCGTTTCACTACATAACAGTGCACATAAAACAGGTCATTCAAATAACACATACTGGGTGAATCATGACACAACAGTGCACATAAAACAGGTCATTCAAATAACACATACTGGGTGAATCATGACACAACAGTGCACATAAAACAGGTCATTCAAATAACACATACTGGGTGAATCATGACACAAAAGTGCACATATAACAGGTCATTCAAATAACACATACTGGGCGTTTCACTACATAACAGTGCACATAAAACAGGTCACTCAAATAACACATACTGGGCGTTTCACTACATAACAGTGCACATAAAACAGGTCACTCAAATAACACATATTGGGTGAATCATTATACAACAGTGCATATCATTTTAATTTGAAATTAGAAAATTCTTCCATGTGGTTTTCCAATATTTTCATAATAGTAAAATGCTTTAGTCCCATCAGCATACTAGACTGACAGGGAACATTACTTGACTTACAGGGAACATTACTAGACTTACAGGGAACATTATTAGACTTACAGGGAAAATTACTAGACTGACAGGGAACATAACTTGACTGGGGATATTCTCTCAGATTTGTGTTGAAAAAAAAAAGCACTCAAGAGGATGTAGTAGTAGGAATTCTCAACATTCTGAGAACTTGCTGCTATATACTTACACACTGATCCATCCAAAAAGATAGAAATGGCATTGATAAATATAGTTGCTGCATAGAAAATCGGAAGCAGTTTCAAGCCGGGTTCCAGAGGTTTCTCCTAAAATATCAAATGATAAGAGATTAATATAATAGGTTAATCTAAGTAGGGATTATGATGACAATAAAACAAAATATTATTTGACTACTTAACATTTCCTTTTTTTTTTAATTTTTATTTGAAGCACTTTTTTTTATACAATCAAGGGCAACAACGCTTACATGTAGCAAATAAAAAATGTCAACACATTTACAGCAATAGTAGGATGTAATATATTGACAAACCTTGCTTAGCACGAGTTTTCGGACTAGCCAGAACAAGGCAGCTGATATGGCACCCGCCATCACAGGGGAAATAAACCATGATGCAACTGAAAGAATAATATACACACTGAATTGATGCAACCGATAAAAATATGAACAAAAGTATCATATTTAATATTTGTCTAGACCAGCGGTTATCAATCTGTGGGTCGCGACCCCTTTGGGGGGGTCGAATGAACCTTTCACAGGGGTCGTGCAAGACCATCGAAAAACACATATACACTATAGTAATGAAGTAGCAATGTAAATAATTTTGTGTATGGGGGTCACCACAACTTGAGGAAAGTATTAAAGGGTCACGGCATTAGGAAGGTTAAGAACCACTTGTCTAGACCCTAATTAATTCATCTACACACAAAGGTTCAAGTCTTTCTTCTCTGTCAGAGAAAACTTAAACAACAAATTTACACACAAAGATAATCTAAAAATATAACAATATATGTACACCCACAGCAGTAGGTTTGCCCTAAGCATAGATTGTATATTTATGTAAACAATCGGGTGAATGGGATGGAGAGGATTAGTAAAGACATCTTGTATCATCTATAAACTTTGCAACATCAGCCGTCACAATCTTTCCTCCTCCATGCTCCCAAGCTGTTTACTCTTTGTTACAAGTCGTAAACTGTTGACAAATGCAGCCACTGTAACACCAATACAGCTTCTCTATGAGCCTCGAACTATCCAGTGGTTAGCCAAGGGGACTTTAATAATTACACGTTGATGCTATCTTGCTAGGTATCATGGGAGCTGTTTGATTTCTCATGTCATGCATAAAGTATGGGGAAAATTATTTGTCCCTTTAGTCTGTAACTCTACATTCTTCTTCTATGTTTTGAGGGCCCACGATCAATGGATTGATCATTATTGCTCCTATGGTTCAGAGGGGTTCGCGATGTTAATGTGCGTGGTTTTCAAGGGGATATTTCACTGGTTGCAGGACAGGAGGCAAGAGCCGCAAATGTGTCAAGTGTAGTCGCCTCAACTGTTGCTTTTGGAAGCTTGTTCCAGTCCCTTATTGTCTTTGAGAGATAACGAACTTTTCCCAGTTAGACATCATGATGACCTAAAATCATCATGATGACATGAACTTCTCCATGATGACATGAACTTCTCATAATCATATTGTAAAGCTTTCAAATACAATTCATCAAATAAATAACATAAATGTGGAACTGATGCACACAAAATGATGAGAAAATATTAACCCGCTGGTTCGATGGACACAAAATGATGAGAAAATGTTAACCCGCTGGTTCGATGGACACAAAATGATGAGAAAATGTTAACCCGCTGGTTCGATGGACACAAAATGAAACAAACTTATTGAGGCAGCCTACCAATGAGTCCCAGCTTGAACCAACCAACCCCCTTGGACCCCCTGGCGACGAGGCTGAAACCAACTGTGGCTCCAACAATGCTGTGGGTGGCTGATACAGGCAATCTGAAGAATGTGGCCACAAACATCCAGATGCAGGAACCTGATGGTAGTAGAGAGGAGCTTTAGTAACACGTTACCAAAACACACACAATGCAATCTCTTTGCGCTTGAAAAATATTTTTAAAATATCTTACGTTTAAATTGTTACAGTCCTAATTTAATATGTTAAGGAAAATTGTATCTCCATATGTTGAGAACAAATATGTACAATGCAATATAAATTTAAATAATGATTTCCATTTATTTGAATCACTAAAATAATCATATCTTATTATTTACATGTGTTATAGAAATGTAATCAAGGAGGTGTGATAATAAGGCATAAAAGGACAAGATTTTTTAATACAATAATAATGATGCTGGATAAGATGCATATACCAAAGAATAATCCTAATAACTGCAGGTTAATTTGATGTTAGGTAAAAGGATATGAAGACAAAATGGGTGTAGGGGGGATCAAAGAATGTCACCTTTAAATACGCACTAATTGATTTTTTTTAAATATATAAATAAATAGACATATAAATATCTGCTGGGTACACACCTGTTAGAGCAGATAAATTTCCCATCAGCAACAACTTCTCAGAGTTGTTATAGGGCTCCACATCTATTATGCCTTTCCTTATGGTGTCGGACACACGATAACCTAGACAGAAAGAAACATTGGTCAGACTCGTGATACCCTGTAAAGAAATAATAATGGTGTCCGACAGAAATAATGTCAGCAGCCATATTTAGAACAGTTTTCTAGAAAGGCCCTTAATGTTTACGCCTCTTAATTAACTACCCTAATGGGTCCAACTGGTCAGTTCAGGACCATAATGGATGTGACAGGTCAGTTTATGACCCCAATAGATATGACTGGCCACAGGCTTGAACCCCTTATAAAAAAAGGATTTTTTCCCCCTCTTCTAGACTCACCAATCAAAACTGCTCCTAGAATTTCGAATATGGATGCCAGGATACATGCCTTTAGCAGAGTGATCACCCCTGATCCCACGGATGTTCCGAATGTATTGGCCACATCATTGGCACCGATACCAAAGGCGAGCAGGAATGAGATGATGAATGCAACGACAACGATCCATAACCAATCATCTGGAATACTGGACATACTGGCCACTCACTGCTGAGGTAGACTTGTGCTAAATAAATACTTGACCCTGCCAGAGAGGATGTTCAAAATAAAATTTTAAAAAATCAGAAAATGTTAGGAAGGAAAACAAACCGACATCAATAACCATTATGTTTTTCAAGGCTCGCCAGTGGCCTTAGGTTTTAACACAAGACAATATTGTTTAAAATTAGCAATAAACAGTAAGAAGTGGAGAGAAAAAATATATCTTGATTACTTAAGTCTTTCTTGATTGCTAAAAAGTCTGCCGTGGTTACTAAAATGTCTGCCTTGATTACAAAAGTCTGTCTAAATTACAAAAAGTATGTCTTGTTTACTCAAAAGTATGTCTTGATTACTTAAAGTCTGACTTGATTACTTAAAAGTCTTACTTGATTACTGAAAAGTCTGTCTTAATTACTGAAAAGTATGCCTTTACAACTAATAAAAAGTATGTGTTGATAACTAAAAAGTCTGCTTTGATTACTAAAAATGTTTATAAAAAAACAATAAACTGAGAGAATGGGGTTGGGAGAGATGAGATAAGATTGGGTTAATTCACCGCACCTGGGATTAGAAGAGGCCTGCTGAGGGTGTTCGTGAATTCGGTCACAGCTCAGGGGGTGAGTTTGTTATTACCCTGCTTTCGTTTGAAAGAGGGTGGGCGCTAGAAATATTAAAAAACCATTTGGACAGCAGATCCAGATTTTTATCCCTAAGTAATGACGAGGCAGTATTGGATCAGATGGTATAGAACAGTAATTTAGAGATAATTGATGGTATTTGTGTTAACTGCAAATGGTAGCACCGCCGCTTACATTACGGGCAGGCCACCAATGAAACTACATAAACACCCGTGCACGTGTCAGAGCTGTTCGTGAGCATTGAAGACATTCAACCAACATAAAAACACGTGTGACATGATGAATATTAAAGATAACGTATGTGTCGAGACTACCATCACTCCAGTCTTGTGCTCTTCACAGGTGTGTCTTTCAGGGGCATCTCTCCCGTGGGGGAACTGCTGCCCCCCCCAAAGGAAGTCAAGTGCCCCCCACCCCACTGGAGAAAAATGTGTACAACAATAACGTAATAACATAGGCATATTTTTTAATCAATTTTTTTATTTGAAAATATTTTAAAAGGTGTACTTAATGTTTGGCCCATCACCTATTAAAATTACTAAAATACCGTAGCTAAATTTGGTGTCGGTCGATATATTTGATGATCCGAACATTTAAGGCAAATCTACTTAAAGCATTCAACTCCAAATATTTTGAAATGTTCTGGATTGAACCTACATTTAGCCACAATATATCAACGCCTTTAATATCTAATATTCTGAAATAGCTATTGCTAAAAATATTCATCCATGTGCTACAAATAAATTTGTACAGTGTCATTAAGACACGTTTTTGTATATTTGGATCCATTATAGCAGTGATTCTCAACCTGTGGGTCGCGACATAAATGCACACACGTTTTTTCATATCTTTATTTTATAACAACCGAAATGCCTCGGATCAAATCCTCCGAAAGAAACACGGCTCTGAAGTCACTCGCTAGTGTGCCAATTAAAAAGCCACCCCATTTTCTAAAGTACCGGCACGGTAAGTTATTTTGACCTACCGCATGGTCCATTTCATAGCTGACCCAGCAGTAAGTTATTTTGACCTAATTCGTGGCCCATCTCATAACTGACACACCAATAAGTTCATTTTGACCTGGTTTGTGGCCCATTTCAAGGCTGACCCAGCAGTAAGTTCATTTTGACCTGGTTCATGACCCATCTCATAGCTGACCCAGCAGTAAGTTCACTTTGACCTGGTTCATGACCCATCTCATAGCTGACCCAGCAGTAAGTTCATTTTGACCTAGTTCATGGCCCATTTCATAGCTGACCCAGCAGTAAGTTCATTTTGACCAAGTTCATGGCCCATTTCATAGCTGACCCAGCAGTAAGTTCATTTTGACCTAGTTCATGACCTATTTCAAGGCTGACCCAGCAGTACGTTTATTTTGATCTGGTTCATGACCCATCTCATAGCTGACCCAGCAGTAAGTTCATTTTGACCTAGTTCATGGCCCATTTCATAGCTGACCCAGCAGTAAGTTCATTTTGACCAAGTTCATGGCCCATTTCATAGCTGACCCAGCAGTAAGTTCATTTTGACCTAGTTCATGACCTATTTCAAGGCTGACCCAGCAGTACGTTTATTTTGATCTGGTTCATGACCCATCTCATAGCTGACCCAGCAGTAAGTTCATTTTGACCTAGTTCATGGCCCATTTCATAGCTGACCCAGCAGTAAGTTCATTTTGACCAAGTTCATGGCCCATTTCATAGCTGACCCAGCAGTAAGTTCATTTTGACCTAGTTCATGACCTATTTCAAGGCTGACCCAGCAGTACGTTTATTTTGATCTGGTTCGTGTCCCATCTAAGCTGACCCACCAGTAAGTTCATTTTGACCTGGTTCGTGGCCCATCTAAGCTGACCCACCAGTAAGTTCAATTTTACCTCGTTCGTGACCCATCTAAGCTGACCCACCGGTAAGTTCAATTTGACTTGGTTCGTGGCCCGTCTAAGCTGACCCACCAGTAAGTTCATTTTGACCTGGTTCGTGGCTCATCTAAGCTGACCCACAAGTAAGTTCAATTTGACCTGGCTCGTGGCCCATCTAAGCAGACCCACCAGTAAGTTTATTTTGACCTGGTTCGTGGCCCATCCAAGCTGACCCACCAGTAAGTTAAATTTGACCTGGTTCGTGGCCCGTCTAAGCTCACCCACCAGTAAGTTCAATTTGACTTGTTTCGTGGCCCATCTAAGCTGACCCACCGGTAAGTTCAATTTGGCACAGCGAGTGTTCCGCCTGTGCTGATTAACGAGCATCGATTTATTTTCTGTGAATAAGTCCCATTCCCCATTCCCCCCCCCCCCACCACACTTTTTTGTTTTACGTGTGTGTCTGTGTAAGTCTAGGCATTATTGGCTTTTACATGATCAACATGTTCAGAACGGCAGACAGTGGCAGCACTGCAGACAATGGCAGCACTGCAGACACGCAGACAATGGAAGCGTTGTATGTGTTGCGAAGAGGAGTGTTCAATTCAATATAATAAAAAAAATTACAAAAAACACTAATCTAATCCAAGTTTAGAGCCAAACAATTTCAGGCAGCGCCCGGCCACGCAGTTCCAGCACTGTTCCGAACATGGGACACGCGCCCTAAACGTGCACGTCGAACGATGTTAACCCCTTGCGTACCACGACACCACGTTGGTTGTGTGATGATGAAGCCATGATAGTGGTAGTACAACCCCGTTGGTTGTGTGATGATGGAGCCGTGTTGGTAGTAGTACACCCCGTTGGTTGTGTGATGATGGAGCCATGTTGATAGTACACCACGTTGGTTGTGTGATGATGCAGCCATGTTGATAGTACACCATGTTGGTTGTGTGATGATGGAGCCATGTTGATAGTACACCCCGTTGGTTGTGTGATGATGGAGCCATGTTAGTAGCCCGGTGGAAACAGGAAACCCTGAAGATTTCAAGCTGAAATTTATTTTAATTTTCAAGCTCATTAACGGCACTGAACAGAGAACACTGAAACTAGATTATGAAAACCGGTCATAACCGACGCAAAGCTTTGAAGCAGGCAGTGTCTGTCGTGTTCCGGTCCGAAAGTCGTGCATTTAAGTATCTGTACTTAAAATACATTGCTGTTTTGTGTGTATATATATAGAGAGAGGAGAGAGAGACAGAGCGAGAGAGAGTGAAAGAGACAGAGAGAGAGAGACAGAGAGAGAGAGAGACAGAGCGAGAGATTTCGGGTAAGTTAATGACCATTCGGCTATACCAAGGTTGCGAGTAAGCTTTCTTTTACAATGTGTATCTAATCAGTCAGGATATAGAGTCAGAGAGCTACATTTTGGAGATACAGATAGAGATACGGGGGTTTTCGGAAAAAAATAAGTCAAGTCCTAGACTTGGGAACTAGATGGGGAACATTTGGGGGGGAGGGGCTTATGGGGGCCGCATGACAATGAACGCCCTTTTTCCTAATTCCGAGTGTCGAACATACTGATTTGTTAAAGACACAGTGTTAACACAGGTGTGTCACAGATCGCCTAGTTTTAGAACCATTCACAATGAAGCATGCTTTCAGAAGAACTCTGTCGAGTTAAGCAAAGCTCAAAACGCTATTGGTCCAGGGTAAGTAAGACACACACACACAAACACTTCATATATAAATATAATCGATGATTGAACATATCTCCGATATTTATTGTTTCGTCTTGAAACCGGAATGGTGGACCAGTCGGAATAGTGGACAAGTCGGAATAGTGGACCATTCTGAATAGTGGACCATTCTGAATAGTGGACCAGTCCCTATAGTGGATCAGTCGGAATAGTGGACCATTCTGAATAGTGGACCAGTCCCTATAGTGGACCAGTCGGAATAGTGGACCATTCTGAATAGTGGACCAGCCCCTATAGTGGATCAGTCGGACTAGTGGGCCAGTCGGAATAGTGGACCAGTCGGAATAGTGGACCAGTCGGAATAGTGGATCAGTCGGAAAAGTGGACCAGTTGGAATAGTGATAGTGGACCAGTCCCAAAAATGGACCAGTCCCAATAGTGGACCAATCGGTTCAACTGATCAAACACGTCTGCTCGTGAATCTTTTTTGGATTATTTCATCGAACCGTCATTCTAGGGGGGCCTTCTCTGTTGTCGGGTAGCTTTATGTCCCCAATGTCTCACCTCCACCCCCTCCTAAAACACAAGAAAGGGGACCATAGAAGACATTCGTCTAGTTCGATAAGGCATGTAAATAACATGCTTTTATAAAATATGTGTCCTCAATGAATGCCTGTTGTTGGCAACAAATTGCGCAGTTCGTGTTCCAGCACATGCGAATAGTTTATAAAAAGTGTAGTAAATATTTTAATATGTGTGAAACAATGGGGTGGGGTGTGTGTGTGTGGGGGGGGGGGTCTGGTACGTGCAAGCCGTATCACCAAGTATCTTAAACCTTGGTAGTCTAGTTACTTACAGTTCAAGTGAGAATGAAGTCGACACGGTACTGATCTCTTGCCATACAAGTTCAGTGGCCAAGAAACCTAAAAATAGAGATACAGACAGAGAGAATGAGAGAGAATGAGAGAGATGACAAGAAGCCTAAAATGAGATAGAGAAGGAGAGAGAGAGAGGAGAGACGGACAGACAGACAGACAGATAGATAGATAGATAGATAGATAGATAGATAGATAGATAGATAGATAGATAGATAGATAGATAGATAGATAGATAGATAGATAGATAGATAGATAGATAGATAGATAGATAGATAGATCTTTAAAAGAAACAAAAAACAACGCTATTCCTATTTGTTTATAAAGTAAGTACGAGGCAAAAATAATCAAAAAAAAAAAAAAAACAATAAATATTTTACTCAAGATAATGTATTTTACATTTCTTGAACCACATTACACGAGCTTGGTGGGTAAGTGAGTCGAACTGGGTCGGGGGAAGCGAGACGACGGGATGGCATATTGTGGGCGGTAACGGTAGAAGAAAGTCGGGAAAGGAACAGGTAGAAGGGACCAGGCGAGTGTGAAGAGTTCAGAGTGTACGGGGACGCGCAATACTAGCAGCGCTGGCAAGCCACGTCAACAACAACCAAAAAAAAAAAAACAATCACACACTTAATATTACCGCATAAACCTCCTAAGGTCGTGTTTTGATGGCTACTACTAACTAAAACAACTACGTACTTGGCTGGTCTCCTCTCAATCTGCCAGCCGGTAAGCGTGTCTCAATAACATTACACACGACTGCAATCTGCTTGTTTTGTCTTAGGTCGCCACCAGGAACAAGCATTGAGTATGAGGCATTGAACAAAAAACGTTGCAATTACGAGGAAATATGTATTAAACTCTTCTTGGAACATTTGTCTATTAAGTTAGTGAAAGAAAGAGTTAGTAATTTAATAAGAGATATAAAAGAGACTGACTGATTGATTCTCGCACGCTTTTTAAGTACTAGTTATAGCCCGCCAAATATTGGTGACAGCACTACGTGAACTTCCAATCTACTATTAATATTCTGATGTCCCAACCACTTTCAAATCAAATATTTACTACACCATACTTAAATTGAGACGATTTCATTTTCCGAAAAGAAAATATTACGTACCAAACGCAGTTGCGTTATTTAAAAATATATATCATTTAGCGTAGTTATCGGGAATTACATTTTGCGCGCTATCCGGAAATGGAAGCAGTCGCACAACTAGCAATATATATTATATATAAGAGGTTATGAACATCTCCTGACTGAGCCACTGCCACGAACATACGACATATTCAGTCATATTGTTTACAAAACAAGAAACTTTCGACGATGAAAAAAATATGCAGTCTTTGGGGGCACTGCTCCTAGGCAAACTCTTGCTTTCCCAGCTGCGGTGTGAGTTAGTCACATCGCAGAAAACCACGAAGAGGGCGTCTGTAAAACATCAACGAGTCCCCCCGGGGTGGGAAAGGGGGGGGGGGGACGTAAAACGTATCCACCCAGCCCTAGAAAGTCCGGCCCGGGTGCTGTTTGACAGCGGTTACCGGAAATTTGTTTGAAAGAAATTTCGTCGGCGGAAAATCGATAGACGGAAGTTTGGTCGAATTTTTTTTTTCCAGTTCACACGATCAAATGTTCGTCATATTTCTTTTATAACGCGCTATACTATATATCAGTGGTTCTCAAACTTCCTACGCCGCGACCCTTTAATGGTAGTTCCTTGTGTTGTGGTGACCCCCAACCATAAAATTATTTTCGTTGCTACTTCATAAATATGTTTTTTTTCCGATGGTCTTAAGCGACCCCTGTGTAAGGGTCGTTCGACCGCCAAAGGGGTCGCGACCCACAGGTTGAGAACCGCTGCTATATATTAAAACACAATAATGCGTTCAAACAGAAATTTGACGTGAAATTTAAACATGTGGACTGAAATATTGTTTTTCAATTTTCCGTCCATGAAATTTCTTTCAAACAAATTTCCGGATGCATGGGAAAGCAGCACCCCGGCCCGCCATGCGTTCCTTCTCTGGTGCCGCCTCACTCGCATAGTCAGTCGAGTGGAAGGGTGGGTGAGATTGCCTCAGGGGCGGAATGCTCCCGGCTCCTGGGGAAGTAGTTGATGGCCAGTTGAGTTTAGCGGAGGGTTAAGGTTAGGGAAGACTTCATGAGCTTCGGCTCGATAGTCTACTGTTTTTCTAAAGTATATGTGATTAAATGTAGAAGAAGAAAAAAAACTACATCACACAATGCTTCCATGTAACATTGCAGGAAACTGGCCTCAAAACAAATTATGTAGAATCAAACAGAAATACCCTTGACCGTGTTTTTTGACTGCATATATTTTTTGAAAAGGCACGTCTGCCTCTCTACGTGCGGCCCAGTCACAACAAACCATTTTCAGCGGCCGGCTTCCATGTTTCACGAGTCGTGTCTCTACAGCAGCGGTTCTCAGCCTGTGGGTCGCGACCCCATGGGAGGTCGAACGATCCTTTCACATGGATCGCCTAAGACCATCGGAAAACACATATACTATATACTCTACAGTTATGAAGAAGCAACGAAAATAATTTTGTGTTTGGGGGTTCGCCACAACATGAGGAACTGTATTAAAGGGTCGCGGCATTAGGAGGGTTGAGACCAACTGCTTTACAGATTCCTTTTTTTATTTTATGAGGCAGCTATTTTTAAGTATGAACGACATAATGGTGGCATGCCTTTGTCTCAGTTCATCCGTCGATTGGACGAGGACCACCCGAGTGGTGCTGGGGTTGATTCTGTCCATGGGTACGCGGATAGCTTATACTGATAGCCTTAGCTTCGGGGATACATGGTTGTTTTTGAAACAGTTTAGTTTAAAATGCACTCCGTGAGAGTGAGGCGGGGCGGTTTCCACTAATCCAGAAACTCATTTTGCATACATTCTCCAAACCCCAGTCCCTTATTTAGTATCCATTCTCCAAACACCGGTCTCTCTATTAGAAATAAGCATCCATTATTCAATCATCGCTGGGGGAAAAAAAGGGGGGTGGGGGGTCTTCTTCTCTTCATTCTACTCGTCGGCTGATCGATCTCATAACAGAAAACACAACGTGTAGTGGCACAAAACACAACGTGTAGCGACACAAAACACAACGTGTAGCGGCACAAAACACAACGTGTAGCGACACAAAACACAACGTGTAGCGGCACAAAAAGATGAATGGGGCCAAAGCTGATACTTAAATCACATTATTTACTGTACGAGAAACGTTGTTTGTTTTTTTCCTCTTTCCTAAACGGTGGTCCTCATACACAAATCGCTTGTCATAGTCTCTTTGGCAGTGGTCCTCATACCCAAATCACTTGTCACAGTCTCTTTGGCAGAGTGGAGTCGGTCCTCATACACAAATCACTTGTCACGGTCTCTTTTGCAGTGGTCCTTATACCCAAATCACTTGTCACAGTCTCTTTTGCAGTTTGGCATACAAAACAAGAGCACGATTACCGTAAATGAGAATTACCCACAACAGCGAGCGAGACCACATCTCCACACGACTGCAAAACTGAGCGAGACAGAGGAAAATATCTTGTTCCAAGACTTCAGAAGCCGGCTAGAAATACTTTCCTACAGATCACACAAACAGTCTTTACCCTAACCATGGCCTAATTAATTTCGCACCCTTAAACTGAAAAACATTTTTTTTTGAAGGAAAAGAAACAGCAGTCACATAAATCAATGTCTCATTTGAATGGCAGCGTTGAAATAAAGAATTGAAGGCGCGCAAAAAATATATACCACTATTATACCAATGATATACCAATATTATATCAATGATATACCAATATTATACCAATGATATACCAACAACTAGCGAATGACCCTTCAGAAATTGTGTTGCTGGAAATTGAAAAGTCAGATATTGTAACTTTTAATATCATAAAGAAACAGAGAACGAGTAAAGTTTTTCTGGAGGCGTGCACGCGTTGCATGTCATAGCACTGAAGCACTTATCGAAACGTAGCAGTTATACGCTATTTCGCTGTTGTGCCTAGGCCTATCTAGATGGTTATAATTTGAACCGGTCTGTGTTGAATGCATTTTAAGGAGCACCCGAGTTGTCCAATACGTGCACAAGATGTTAAGTGTTGGGGTAAGGGGAGGGGGTCATTAAACCAGGGGGTCTTAGCCAGGAGTCCCGGGGGGGGGGGGGGGGAGCTCCCCAGAAAATTAGATTATTTCAATTCTAATGAACAGCAGCGGATTTTGTTGTGAATTTTGTTTGCGCATTATAATTGCACTGTTGCATTTATTGTTATGTTTTTGTTGCTCCTTTCAAATTAATTAAAGGAATTATTTTAAAATGTATTTATTTTATTATAATACTGTTGATCCGATTTAATTTCGGGGGAGGGGGGGGGGGGCGTGAAATCGAATGGGGATGCGGCGTTTCAAAAGGGTTGTGAACCCCTTCTCTTAACTAAGCGGCAATAAGTACAGGTTGCCAATTAAAGCGGACGTCTTTTTTTTTTAAATTGAAATGTGTGATGCAGGATCGGGGACCCGCGGGTTGCTGAGACGCTTGCTTTTAGTGTTAGGCGACTTAGGCATTGATCGCTGTCCGGTAAAGGCAAGCTAAAATGTCCTGTAGGACTTCATTCTTTACAGGAAAAACAAGACTCAACATTTTTGAAAATCACGCTTCATCCCCAAAGGCTCGAAGCGCGGTAAAAAGTCAACCACATTAAAAGAGAAATGAAACAATCTATATCTTACCCCATTGAAATACAAAACGCAACATTACAAAAACTACATACGAGCATACCCATTCAAAGTCTTTCATCCCTTGCAACCATAAACAAAACAAGTCAATATACATCTAGGAGACAATAGCTAGCTGGAAAAGATGGTAGACAACATCCCCCCAACGGGTGTTTGCGAAATAGATGTGTTTTCAAATCGGTTTTGTACGACTCCAGTGTCTGGCTGTTTCTGACAGCAATATAATTATCATATAATATATTATAATGGGGAAAACCCACTTAAGGCGTCAAGCGGTTTGGGCGGAGGGGGTTTGTCACTTATTTGTGACAATGTGAGAAGGTGTTTTGTAATAACGGGATTTTTCTTTAGGGGTATAAGCTTGTCCCATGCCATAGACAGCTTATCGTCTTTCTTGAAACATCATGTGTGGACGATACAGCTGTACACCAGTGTCATCGCAGGAGTTGTCGAAATGTTCATTGTGTTAATGCCATACCGCCTACGGGAAACCACCCCCGGGGTTTGAATTTAGAGTGTCCTTCTCTTAGATGAGTTTCCGCCCCAAGGTTAACGAGTCCCGTCCACCACGGGGGTGCTGCTGGTGTTTTTGCTAGTCTACGCTTTTTTCTGGGGATGGAGCTCCAGTCCACAAACCTGGGATCGACTCACTTGAGACCGCTCGGCCACCCGACAATCACTCAACGGTGGTGGTGGTCACGATTTTGTACGAACTATTGAAAGAATTACTAAATTAGGTGACACATTTGTCAAGATGGGAAAAAAAGGGGGAGCGGGTGTCCAAAATCGAGTGACGCCGGTTATGGGTTGAACCTTATTTGGGCATTTCGACATTTTTTATCATAGGCCCAGCCGTCCGGTCAGTCATTCGTAGTGTTGCTTAGAAAGATCAGCTTCAGAAATATTAACAGTGACAGCAGTCATCATTATTTTCGAGTATCCTGGCCCCGTGTCAGTTAAAAGCCTGGCCATTTTGTTACCAGGAAAGGTGGTTAAGAAATAATCAATGTTTTTTTCTTTTACATTTCACCAACAATATCTACCGTTCGCACGCAGTGGCGTAACTACTAGGGTTGGGCGGGCCAAGCTTTTTGCCGCCCCTTCCACGAAGACGCCGGCACGCACAGTTTTAATGGACCAACCATAAAATTGTCAAGTTACTTGAAAAATACATCCAAAAAAAAAAAAAAAAAAGAAGGTGCCGGTATGCCGTTCGCGTGCGTCCAACGACCAAAAAAAACACTCTGGTTATTATTATTTACTATACAAACAGTTACTCATTTCCTCATTTGCTGGAGAACATTAACTAAAGAACTCGCTAGGGATCTGGGGAATAATTATGAAAATCAGACGCAACCTTGGGAAATTTTAACTTAAGAGAAACTTGTTTGAAAATTCATAAAAAGAGAGCAATGTTTTAAAATGTTTCACAACTTTCAAGCTTTAAGATCTGCGAGGTTGGTTGTACTTTTTAAATGGAGGTTGGTTGTGCTTTTTAAATGGAGGTTGGTTGTACATTTTAAGGAAGGCTGGTTCTACTTTTTAAATGGAGGTTGGTTGTGCTTTTTAAATGGAGGTTGGTTGTACTTATTAAATGGAGGTTAGTTGTACATTTTAATGAAGGCTGGTTCTACTTTTTAAATGGAGAGTGGTTGTACATTTTTTTAAATTGAGGTTGGTTGTACTTTTTTTAATGGAGGTTGGTTGTACTTTTTTTAATGGAGGTTGGTTGTACTTTTTAAATGGAGGTTGGTTGTACTTTTTAAATGGAGGTTGGTTGTACTTTTTAAATGGAGGTTGGTTGTACTTTTTAATGAAGGCTTGTTCTACTTTTTAAATGGAGGTTGGGTGTAATTTTTGTTAATGGACGTTGGTTGTACTTTTTAATGCCACTGATAATAAATCTTTTTCAATTATAAATAATACAGCACCGGTTAAGCCATAGTTCGTAATACTATGAAATTTGTGGAAGGGGTGCTTTTAGGCTCAGAAATAAATTCTTTATTCGTGCAACTACAAACTATCATAAAAACTACAATCCGATGAGTGTACAATCACTTAGACTGGCATACAGAATAAATATGTAAAAATGGAATAATCAAATTGTGTACTTGGAATTGCTAAAACTAAAACATCCTCATTAAAAGATTGGCTAAAGCAATAAAAAAAATAATGAAGTCTCTAGCTTTTATTAAATTATATTGCAAATTTTCAGTGAAAAATGCAAAAAGGTCCTAATTGATGAAATAAAAGCACATGGTGAAACACAAAAATAATTCTGGAAGTGCAAAGTCTACAGATAGCAAAATTCAATTTATAAAAATAAATATAAAAAACCCAGTCACAGAAGATAAACAAATAGTGAAGAATGAGTTGTTTATTGCTGGATATTTTCCTGACCATAACAACATACCTAATCAACCATCGAAATGATCATTTTCTTGAAATTTCTCAAAAATGGCTTTCCCTGATTAAAAAAAAAAGGCTTCAGAATTGTCAATGAAAAAAAAAGGTGTTTTAATATGTATTGTATTGTTATTCAAGACAGTAACAAAGGGCGCATTTCATGAAAAGTTGCAACTACATTAATATATGCGCCTCTATTACACATTTTGAGGATTTTTTTACTAGAGTATATGGAGGTAAGATATGTTTTGATATTTTATAAACATTTTTTTAAAATAAATAATAAATAAATTATATACATTTTTGTAACTTAATGGATGTAATAAACCTTGTAAAAAAATAACCTGTCCGGTGTATTTCTGATGCATTAATTAAAGCCATTACTGAATTAGTTATAGAAAAACCATTTTAAACAAAAACCCTCTTTATTGGTGGGTTTTTTTTTATAGCCTTGGGAAAATGTTTGGCCAAATCTTGGGAAATTTGAACAAAGTGAGTGGCAGCCTCTATGCTTTCAACAAAGCCAGCCCCGTCGACCTCCGCGTCACTGATGCTTCACTCATGCCCTGTACAAGACTACACAGACACACGCGATTCCCCGCCAAAAAAGTGAAATCGATCAATAGCCCGCCCTCTTTAATTAAAATGCAGTTTAATTTCACTCAGTTGCAATAAAATTTTGATATTTTCAACATAGATTATTAGTTGTGAAAAATATTTATAATAAACCTCTAACTCTAGTCTAAGACCTTTCATTCTATTTTTAGCTTAACTTATGATTTATCTTTACTTTTTAACAGACGACGCAGAGACAGGGATATATATGAGATGCATCTTTTTAATTTGGGAATCATGTCACCCAGAGTAATAATAGATTGGACTTGGTACAGTAAAAAAAATAAAAAAATTTACCAATATATAAATACCATGAACATGCCAATACGCCATTGTTGATAAAAGACTTTGATACACAAGCTACAGAGTAATGACTACCTATTATAATAATAGTAACAAATAGAGGCCATATGATATATTAACAAGTATGACCGTAATTAAATTATAACTACAATCCTGAAAACATGTGCATCGTTAGTCACTAAATCGGTAAATGTGACTAAGTTTTGGAATTAATGCGAGTATCAATACTATCATATAATGATCTCTCAAATAATATTGACGACATTGTAATTGTTCAGACCGATGAACATCTTTTCCTCCTAAACTGTATTAAGTATGATGATTGATACTGATTATCGTTTGACTCTTTTTACTGACAATGCTGACATACATAATTACTAATTACTATTAATTACTAATAAAGCTGTGCCGCGATGTATTTCATCATTATAATATCATGTGTTGGTGTGTCCTAAGTTTTTTAGCCTTAAACTTAAGTGCCCTTGGTCAAGCCTTGGTACATAAACGCATCGTTTGTTTTGCCTACATTCAGTTTTGTCATTGGGAATTTCCCTGAAGTTGAATAATTTCACAATGCTACTTACCGTTTTGCAAAAATAGATCCACACACCAGGCATACAAGAAATAAACAACACACAACCGCTACACGTGCTCCGTGTTTGCCGCGTACATTTTCTTTCGTTCCTAATTTCCTTCCCCCAAAAATATGGAGAGGTAAACATTTTAAAATAAATTAAGGGAAGTAAATGCATTATTTTTTTGTAAAGATTTGTAAGGTATATATAGCCCTTGGCTAAGTTATGGGACACGCTGCTTTTATATTTTTTATATTTAAAAAGCATTAAATGAATTAAAATATTATTCTATACAAACGCAAGTGTTTTACTAAAGAGTGACCCCGGAAGTGAGGAGTACAATTAAAGAAGTAACATGTTCCTGAAAATGACGTAATGTCTGCAATTATTTTGTTATTGGCAATTATTGGTTATCACTGTAGATCACTATCATCTATTCACAGCCCATGGTACACGTACTCCTGAGCGTTACACGATGGACCGCACAAATTATATTGGTAATGTCGAAAAACGGCAAAGAATTTGTTTGTTTTTTTCAAATACTCGTTCATGTACCAGAAACTATATTTCAATATTTAGAGGTATGTTAACAATTAATTTTATCCACAATAATATTTATCGAATATTATTTATTTTTATTATCAGAACACCGTATGGTTTTATGAAAGTTCGATGTCACAATTTTTTAGAGTTTTACACCGATATGGCCAAATATTATATTGCAATGTTTATTTTTCAGATTCGTTTCTGCTACTTGTTTTTTTTTTTTTATTAAAAAGTAAAATATATATAAATAAACTGAAATAACAGGTAAAATAATAATAATAATAAAAGTCCATAAAATATCACGAGTTTTATCTGGTTCATTTCATTAGCCAACTGTTTTTAATTCTTTTAGTGATGAGTGGGGGTAAGTGAAAAGGGAGTGTGTGTGTGGGGGGGGGGGGGGTTAACCGGTACTTATTAATGAAAAGTCATTAAAATCCTTTATATTAACTTCGCTTTTTTTCCTTGGTGCAAATTCTTCGGACAGATATTCACCCACTTCCCGTCATCCTATCGAATTGAAACTGGGCACATAGACTCGCTGCCGATGACAACACATTCTATCAAATTTTCAGCCCCACCCCTCAAAACAAATATGTTAGTCAAAGGGAAGATAAATCAAATATGATTTGTTTAATGGGTGCATGTTTCGGTGTGGAGTTTAAATTTGTTTTGGTCGATATGTGCTTTGTATTTGTGGCGCATTTGGGTTTAAATATATCTATAGTCTATAAGGTTTTACATGCACTAAGTTTGATTAAAAAAAGAAAAAATTCCCATGCCAAAAAAACAGTTGCTACAATCACATAAATGATAAAGCACGTACAGTTACTAGACAAAAAGGCACATAAAGGATTTATACGAAAACCATTGCTTTTAGGGTTATTCCTACGCTCTTGTTTGTAAGATGCTTGCTTTTAAGCCTATATCATAATGTCAGTGATAGGTGTGGATAGGTTTTGGGTGAAACGCCCCTGATAGCATCAGCGACTGACCAGTTTTGAATAAATTGAAATATATGTACACGGGCTTTTTTTTTCAAGTGACTGCACTGTCCAGGCATATCATCGTGGCGTATCTAGTGTGAAGGCGTATCTATGGTTTAGGGCTGAGGGGGGTCTCTAGAGTAGAGGTGAATCTAGGGTTGAGGGGTCTGTAGAGTAGAGGTGTATTTATAATAGAGTTGAGAGGGTCTGTAGAGTAGAGGTGAATCTAGGGTTGAGGGGTCTGTAGAGTAAGGTGAATCTAGGGTTGAGGGTTCAGGGGTCTGTAGAGTATAGGTGTATCTAGGGTTGAGAGGTCTGTAGAGTAGAGGTGTATCTAGGGTTGGGGGGGGGTCTATAGAGTAGAGGTGTATCTAGGGTTGAGGGGTCAGGGGGTCTGTAGAGTAGAGGTGTATCTAGAGTTGAGGGGGTCTGTAGAGTAGAGGTGTATCTAGGGTTGAGGGGGTCTGTAGAGTAAGGTGAACCTAAAGCCAGTGGCGTATCCAAAAAAAAAAGTGACGCGCATCTAGAGGTCGGGCAGGACGAGACCATTCAGACAGAAAGTTCGGTCCTCCACCCACAATTTCACTGGTTTCCCTCCGACCTCATTTTTGACATAGACATGCTCCACCACATGCTCCACCACACCCCCATCCTCTCACCACTCGCTACCATACATGCGCACTGTTTGCCCAAGGGTCCGGTTATGTAACACGTGGAACCTTTCAGAGGCGTAGCTATGGCGTTTGGCACCCGGGGACAAGATTCGTTTTAAAGAGCCTCCCTTTCTTCTTTCACTCCCAAATCTATTATTTTCACCAATAAATAATATCAAAGCACATTTTGGTGCCCCTAACTAGTCTGGCGCAAAGGGTAATCTGTCCCCCCCCCTGCCCTCCAGCTACGCCTCTGACACCTTTACACCTGACCATGCTGTTTTTTTTTTGGTCTCTACTCACAAAGACAATATGCTATATCTGTGCGAATATACCAGCGTGCTCCCCCCTGAAGTAACAAATCGTAATGAGAACTAATAAGACCCGGATATGGCTAAGAGAATTCACTGAACGGCCGTTTTTTTCACTAGTGAAATAATTTAATATAGTTGTCTTGTGTTCAAATTGTTTTATTTATGTGCTGAAAATGTACAATGCAATCAAAAAACATTTCCATTTGTTTGGATCAATAAAAGAATCTTATCTTATCTTAAAGTTTGTGTACGAGAGATCATCCTTTTCCATTTGTTTATATATATAAATCCTACAATGTATATCTCACGTAAGTAAGTTTATTTCTTTTTTAAATAGGCGACAACAGGCGGCGTCTTGTCGTGAGCCTGCAACACTGTCCGAGAGCCACGCCGGTGCGCTCAGCTCCTGTGAGAGCCAAGAGCTTACTTAAGGCCGAGCCGGCGTTGACAAGTATCATGATAGCTGAGATAAACGGTCCGGTAAAAGTTGATAGGGTGATAATGCGTCTACACGAAGTTTGTTTAGACAAGCTCGTGTAAATCAGAGGGACATTTTTCAACAGTTCTCGGTAATGGCCCTTCAGCTGCACTTCGCTGGCTGGAAAACAAGATTATTCGAGTGGCTCGCAGATAGACCAATGATTTTGCAGTCGTCTGCCCTCCCCACCCCCCACCCCCACCCCCCAATCACGGTAATCTTTCCTTTTGTTTTGTTTATTTCTGGAAAAGTTGGTGAAATAAATCTGCGATGTAAAAGCAAAAAAAAAATTGTTTTTAGGGGTTTGTTAAGAATCGTGCAAAAATTCGTTCGAGCTTTTGGCCACCCACTTCCACTATCTAGTGTGGCGGTTCTCAACCTACGGGTCGCAACCCCATTGGGGGGGGGGGAGGGTCGAACGACCTATACACAGGGGTCGCCTAAGACCATAAGAAAACACATATTTATGAAGTAGCAACGAAAATAATTTTATGGTTGGGGGCCAACACGGCATGAGGATTTGTAGTAAAGGGTCGCGACTCTAGGAAGGTTGAGAACCACTGGTGCAGGTATCAACCATATTTTTTTTTTGTACGGGCATCAGATATTTCGAGGTCCTCTACAGCTTCCGCTGTAGAACAGTCTATTTCGAACTCACACCCCACCCCCACATCTGGCTTATCTTCGGTAGTTATTTCACACTTTTGATAGCATTGCATAGCTTCACTCTAAACTTTTTTCCCCAATATGTGTATACCATTTTGAAGGAATTAATTCCATGCAGAAATAGTTTCAATCTAGCGTATAGCATTAAACTAAATTATACAAGTAACCGATTGATTGGTAACTATACAAATACAATTATTAAATCCTATAAACGTAATAACGAAAAGGAATTTCAATAAACGTATTAAAAGGCGAATGAAGATCTGCACGCCGTTCGAATGAGTAGCCTCCAAATAAATACCTATTTTCGAGGGGGGGTAGGGGTATTTTATTTCTTTTTTTTTAATCCTTTATATTAACTTTGCATATGTGTATATAGGTAAAAATCTTCGGACGGCTTATTGACCTACTTCCCGTAAACCTATCGAGCTGAAACTTGGCACAAAGACTCGTTGCCGATGACAACATACTCTCAAAATTTGTAGTGAAGTTTTAATTCTCACTTTTAAAAAAAAGGAAAAAAAAGAAGAAAAAAAGAAAGAAATGTCCCATTTTTACAAAGAAGGTTTCAGGCAGCGGTGGCTACCGGTAAAACGCACCGTCCAATTCAGGGCCCTCTATCGTTTGAAATTACATGAGGTGGTCACAGAAAAAATAAAAAATATATAGCTGGCAGATTGTGAGGCCCTAATCTGTAGCTTATTTAGCTTATGGGTAAATCCGGTACTGGTCCCATTCCGTGTAATTTCACCCAAAAACAATTTCAATAGTCCTCAAAAACGAACACGTGAATTGCTGTAAGAATATTGCCTACCTTCAGCGACGGTGACAAGCTCATGAGCAGCACCGCATGCTACTCAAAGGGCGGGTGTTCGACAATGCAGTGATCTTGAAACAAGATATTCTCTCGATAATTGAAAACAATATTTCTGTCCCCTCGCACCAGAGGCGCCTTTTATACCCATTTAGAGAGACAAGGAACTCGTTTCTAAAATTTAAAACAATAAATATCTATATTAAAATGAAGGAATTCATAATTTATGATATTTTCAAAACCCTAAACTGTATAATAAAATTGAAACAAAAAAAAAAATGACCCTGAATAGTATTTGCGGTTGAGATGAGGGTGGGGCTAGGTTGAAGGAGTGTTGTGGGGGTGTGGGGGATGTGGTGTGGCCTAGGATGTCGGGTATCATGCGCCGATATCTTTCATGTCTGTTCAACACCGGAAGCTACGAGATATCGGTGATTATTTTTTTCTTTGCTCCTGGTACAGGAATGATTTACCTCCACTTTAAATGGAACAATAAATATTTCTATTTTTAAAAAAAAACTGACCAAAAAAAACCAAAGCCCGATGTGATAGTAAATCAAGACACCAAAAAGTAATGTTTGTTCCGACCTGATTAGCACGCACCTTTTGAATCAACAGGACTCACGAAAGCGGGTTAAATCTCTTTTTGGAGAAATTTGTAGAAGAAAAGTGGTAGAAATTAATGTGAGGTCGAAGTTAGCAAGATCGTTGGCTCAAGATCGTGATGCCTGGAGAACTCTTGTATGCGGCCTATGTTCTAAGAAGGACCACAGACGTCGATGAAGACCGGCTGCTATTCCTCGAGGACGAAGAGGCGAAAGAAGAAGAAGTTAGCACGTTTTTTGAACGGATATTTAAAAAGATAGAATAATAAATTTTAAGGAAATTTTTTTTTTGGGAGGAGGTAAAAATGGGGAATGTGTAAACTTTAAAATAAAATATATGGGGAGGGAGAAAAAACGACAGTGCTGCGCATGTCAGCGCCTCTCATGTTGAGAGGGGGGACTACCAAGTTGTGCCAGAAGCTTGCCTCATCTATAGAAAGCATTTCTCGATACATCTGAAACATGGCTTCGCCTAAGTAAGGCCTTCCTGCCTTCACGGGAAGTACTTCTGTTCATGATGCAAACAGTTTTAAACAAAATAAATAATTAAATAATAATAATTTTGTTTTCATCATCATCCTCATGTCCCTTAGTCCTTGGACCGTTGGGGCGCCACGGATGGCATGAAAAGTATCCTTCTCCATTCCTCTCTGTTTTCTGCAATACGCACAGCAACGCCTAGCTTTAGTCCCGTCCACTCTTTGATGCTATCTTCCCATCTTTTTCTCTGTGTTCCTCTTCTTCTCCCTCCTCTCGCTGTGCCCTGCATGATTTCTCTGGGAAGCCTTTGTTTTCTTGTCACGTGGCCATACCATTCCAGTTTGCACTTTTTTTATAGTCACCGGGAGATCATCGTACTGCCCAATTGCCTGACGAATCTTTTCTTTCATTTGTTAGTTAGAGATATGTTGTTGTGGGGGTTTTTTATGTTAAAAAAGGGTTGAATACCCCCGGTCCCTAACACGTCATCCGCCCATGACAGAAAATAACTTAAGAAAGAAGAGATGGAAAAATAATCAAGATGATTTTCAAAGAGCATCATGGAAATTGAAATTAAAATGGCGCAGCGTCCGAGATGAGGTTATGCAGTACGGACCATAAGCAATATAAGGTTCAATAGAAATGATACACATTATGGGGATTAGGAAGAAATGATATGCTAAAAAAAGATACGCATTCGGAATGTTAAGTTCAAAGATAAGCCCTGGCGTTAAAGCTAAGTTCTGGAACCATGACACAAATGCCCTTATGTGCTAGAGGGCCCTCCACGGAAACTTGTAGGACATCTCCTACATGATGACTTCCATTCCAAGACAGATGGCGTCGGTATTCTTTCATTTTTTTTTTAAGGGTGGGGGGGGGGGAGTAAATAGACAAGGAAAGAACTTTCCACATCAAGGTTAATATTTTTTAAGCTGTTAAAATTTTACAGCTTTTAAATAAGATTGATAATAGCATCGGAAACCATGGATCTATAAAATACACTTTAGCATCGGACAGGTGAGCCTTTAAGAATCACTTTAGTGTGACAGCAGAGCTGGAGGGGAAACGTGGACGAGATTTGGTTCAGTTATTTACAGCACTTTTAGTGCACCGAAGGCTGGATGAACTGGGCTTCTGTGATTTTCTGGTGCATTGGTCCTTGGCACGGTAACACAACCACACCGAGACCATTTTAGTTCTATTGTAGTGAGTTGGTCCTTGCTGCGTTCACACAACCACAACGAGACCATTTTAGTTCTATTGTAGTGCGTTGGTCCTTGCTGCGTTCACACAACCACAACGAGACCATTTTAGTTCTATTGTAGTGCGTTGGTCCTTGCTGCGTTCACACAACTATACGGAGACCAATTAAGTTCTATAGCACAATTACACCAAGACCAATCCATAACAGAGCTACAATGAGACCAATTTAGTTCCATAGCAGAGCTACACTGAGACCAATTTAGTTCCATAACAGAGCTATACTGAGACCAAATTAGTTCCATAACAGAGCTACACTGAGACCAATTTAGCTCCATAACATCCCCCCGGGGCTCTAGTCGGCATGTCCGTCCCATAAATGGCATGTCGACAAAGAGGCGTTTGCCACGAACCCCCTGAAACGTTACCCGGGGTACATTATCACCGTGTAGGGGACCTGCGCCGAAAGGCAAAGGTAACGCACGGAAACTGCGTTAGAAAGAGCACGGCTGCATGGTTTCCTACCAAATGCAGTCGAAAATAACGTAGAAACAGGTCGGGATATGATTACAGTTGCCGCATGGATATGAGGCGAAGGAGTGTGGCGACCCTAGCCGATGATTCCAAATATGCAGTCTTGAGGGTACTGCTCCTAGGCAACCTCTCTTTTTATCACTTCCCAGCTGTGGTGTGAATTAGTCATGCCGCAGAAAACCACGTAAACCCTATTAGAGGGCGTCTGTTAACACCTACGAGTCCCCCCGGGGTGGGAAGGGGGGGCTTTAGAGACGTAAATTGTATCCACCCCAGCCCAAGGAAGTCCGGCCCGGTTGCTGTGTAAGCATCACCCCGGCTGGCCAGGCGTCCCTTCTCTGATGCGGCCTCACTCGCATAGTCAATCGAGTGGAAGGGTGGGTGGGGCTGTCTCAGAGGCGGGGAGCCCTCGGCATGGAATAGAGACCACTGGGGGAGTGGTTGAATGCCAGTTGGGGGCGGTGGAGGTATGTTGGGGAAGACCTTATGAGCCTCGGCTCGATGGTCTGCTGATTTTCTTCAGTAAGTTAGTTAGTTCCATAACAAAGCTACACTGAGACCAATTTAGTTCAAGAACAGAGCTACACTGAGACCAATAATTTAGTTCCATAACAGAACTACACTGAGACCAATTTAGTTCCATAAGAAAGCTACACTGAGACCAATTTAGTTCAATAACAAAGCTACACTGAGACCAATTTAGTTCCATCACAGAGCTACACTGAGACCAATTTAGGTCCATTTACATTATTTCAAACAAAAAGCTGAGGCTGCGTGTCCCGTAACATAGTCGGTAAATTTTTTCCGGTACTGATTAAGAATTTATGTAACTTTAGTCAATAAAGCGGTATTTTGTATTTGAAGTATTACAACCAATATTCCCTTTTGTAAAAAAAAAAAAAGAAACAAATCGGGGTACTTAGTAAATGATATTTAATTTTTTTTTTTAAATTTCACCTTTATTAAATGAGCCTTTTTATGCATTTAATTTGTGTGATGTGTTTTGTGTGTGTGTGTATGTGTGTGCGAAAGATATTTAGTATAACATACAAATAAATCACCTAGTTACGACTGTATGGCTGTAAAGCTCTGGTTCAATAAGCGCGCAAAATAACAAAATCCCCAGAAGTTAGCGATATATGGTATTCCAAAAACGTGCTTTGCTTGAATGAATGTTTTCTCAAGTAATATTACAAGATGGGAAGTTCACGCATTGCTGCAGCCACCGCCGCCATTATTTTGGCCGGTTTATTTCTAGTATTTAAGAAAAATAGTGTTGTAAAAAAACGAAAAAAAACAACACACACACACAAAACGAGCATATTGGAAATGTAAAGCACAAAGAGAGATCCAACACCGTATCCGGAAATTTGATCGAAAGAAATTTGGTCGATGGAAAATTGATCGACGGAAATTTGATCGCGCGGAAATTTGGTCGAATGGTTTTTTAAATTTATACGTTAAAATTTTGCGTCAAATTTCTTTTTGAACGCATTATTATGTTTTACGATATAGTATAGTGCGTTCAAAAAGAAATTGACGAAAATGTTAACGTATAAATTTCCGTTCGATCAAATTACCGTTGATCAATTTTCCGTCGACGAAATTTCTTTCGATCAAATTTCCGGTAACCGTCCAACACGGATACTATTCAGACTGAAAAAAATCAGAACTGTTTTAAGGTACCAAGCTACATCAGAATTTTTTGCAGTTTCTGTGAAATTTGCTTTGTTGTGTAATCATTTTATTTTAGCAATTTGGATGTAGGGATTTTTTTAAAAACTTCATTCAAAACTGGTGGTATTGAAAGCTCGAAAAGTTATATTAAAGTTCGCGGTAATATATATATAAAAATATATATAAAAACTTCTACAGTTCACGTGTTCTGTTGTTGTCAACCAAACTCTGTCGTGTGTGGCTTCTGGTTATTTTAATAATTTTTTGTGGTAATTTATAACTACTTGCGACTATCAAAATATTTTTTTTTAAAGAACTACTTAAAAATAATAAAAATCTTTGCTGACCCCCTGATCTAGCATTCATCGCATGCTGCAAACGACGCCATTATCAGGTCAAAGGCTAGGAATCATTTCTGAATGTTGACAGAAAAATAGCGTATTTTGGTGGAAATGTTTTGAGACGATCATGTGGGGGGGGGGGGGGGGGGGAATCAAAGAAAGGGAGGATACTACAAGACTCGACCAGAGGTTCCCGTTCTTTGATTTACAACCGTCTTCACCGGGAGCGGGAAAAAGTAAGGGAGTATTCCTTGATCCTACTTTAATTGTTTTGGTCGACGCCATAACTTGTCAAAACAAATGATAACTATGTGGGATCTCGCTGACGTTGACTGATTGTCTTTCTCCACATTGCTCGTGACAAAATGTCAAAGGGTTACGAATTACGGGGAGCCGGACGTGAGTGCTAAAAATACAGCAACTGTCACTAATAATGAAAATTCAATCATAGATGAAGTGCACTTTTGTATTTACAATTTATCACCTTCTTTGGCCCCAGAGTCGAATAACAATAATAAATAAAATATTCGAATTATTTGGTTACCGGAAACGCACTATACGATAATATAGTAAAACAAAATAATGCGTTCAAAAAGAAATTTGACGCAAAATTTGAACGTGTGAACTGAAAATAAAACTCGACTAAACTTCCGTTCGACCATACTTCCGTCGATCAATTTTCCGTCGAAGAAATTTCATTCAAACAGATTTCCGGATACGGAATTATTTGATTCATGCTTCGGTAAATGACGCGTTAAAGTAGATTCAGATTGCTTTTCCAGTAGACCCGGAAATGCCGAATACATTTCATTTCTCCTAGCACTTGTGTCGGCGTTGTTGGAAAGTCACACGATTTCAGAATATAGCACAACATAAATAGTAATAATATAGTTTAGTGAAGATTACTAATACAAACCAGTGCTGATGGCATCCAAGAGAAAAAAGAAAATACGATTTTTTTTAAAGATATAAACATCTTCCTCATATTATACTGCATAATACAATTATTCCTTTTATTTTCTACACCAAGAGTCCTCAAATTATTTTAATCAGGGGCCAGTTCAATGTTATTCAGACACTGTTTGGGGCTGGACAATAGTTTTTAAAAAAATATGAACAAATTCCCATGCGCACTGCACATATCTTATTTATGGTGGACAAAAATTGCAAAAGCAACAAAAAAAACATAATAAAACAGGGGAAAACAAAAAATGAGGAATACATTAAATAAACATAAATTAACTAGTGTCCATGGGAACTCTGGGTCTGCTTTTGGATAATTATATGATCAATGTATGGTTTCTTCCCATATTTTTCACGACGACCAGGCGGGCCGGGTCAAGGACCCACCGGTGGGCCGAATCTGACCCGCGGGCCGTAGTTTGAAGGCCTGGACTAACGCAACCCGGCGTTTTAATTTAGCACTATGTTTCAAGCAGCTCTTGTCTCACCCAGGGCCGCCCATGTCGTGTTGATATCTTCCCTTTCTATTACGCCAACAGTCCTTTACTCCTTTCATCATTCGTTCCCCGATGACACACTCTTGCCTTGGTGGATGGGTTAACTTTGTTTGAGTTTGAACAACAATCAAAAACACTATTTTCAATAAATGCGTAATTAGGGTGGGTGCTGCCCGGAGATAGCCAAGACTTTTTCCCGTGCCACTTCCACGGAAAAAAAACTAAACTACCCATTTGGTCTTCGACCTCTCAATATTAAACAAAAATCTGGTCCCACAGTGGCATAGCTAGGATTAGTGCTGCCAGGGGCGGGCCAAGCTTGTTTCCCCCCCCCCCCCCACACACACACTTTCTACAAAAAACTACATCTTCAAGTGCCAAAAATGCAACCCCTCCATATAAAAGAAAAAAGTACCGCCTGGGGCGCACTAGGGCGCACAGGATGGACCGCCCGCTCATCCGTCCCTTTCCTACACACTTTTTGCCCAAACCCTCTCCCTTTCTTGTCAAATTTCGTCTTCATCCTATGACCCCCCCCCCCCCACCACCACCCACTAGTTGTGTATGAAAGAAAGAAACATTCTTTCACAGAATGTAGCATTCATTTATCCCCCACCCACCCACCCCAACCCCCCAGCCCCCCCAAAAAAATAATTAAAAAATCTACAACAGTTTAGAAAAAATAACAACAGCAATTACAACAACAACAACAACAACAACAACAACAACAACAACAACAACAACAACAACAACAACAACAACAACAACAACAACAACAACAACAACAACAACAACAACAACAACAACAACAACAACAACAACAACAACAACAACAACAACAACAACAACAACAATAACAACAACAACAACAACAACAACAATAACAATAACAACAACTTGTGCGGGGTGTTTTGTTTCTAATTATTATTATTTTTTTGTATCGCATAATAAAGAAATAAAACCGGTGATTTCTCTTCGTCCTTATAGTCGCACAAGACATAATTTAGACGCAGTAATAGATTATCCCCGCTATCGCAAAAAACTTTAAAGTACCATATAACGTGTGCAAGTGGCGGTATGGTTTAAAAACAGTTTTTTTTTGGTTAGGTCTTTATTATTTTATGGTCCCTTTTTTTCACCCCTTGTTCTGTAGTAACACAAGATTTCTTTTTGTTCCGGTTAACTCAAAATAATCCAAAGTTTTCAAATACCGAATAATCCATTTTTTTCCCAGTAAACTAAATTAATCCATTGTTCCTGTTGAGTTAAAGTTATCCATACATCCAGTTAAGTCACGTTATCCATTGTTTTGGACATTCAATTTTTAATAGTTTCCAGTTAGCTTAAATGTAAGGCGGGCCGTAAATGTAACGCATTGTTCAAGTTCATTCAGTCGGTGATACGATGCCACTGAGCTTGTATCTTTTTTGTCATCGGGGCCAGAGTTAACTAGACCTGGCCCGCACAACTCAAAATGTAAGGCGGGCCGTAAATGTAACGCATTGTTCAAGTTCATTCAGTCGGTGATACGATGCCACTGAGCTTGTATCTTTTTTGTCATCGGGGCCAGAGTTAACTAGACCTGGCCCGCACAACTCAAAATGTAAGGCGGGCCGTAAATGTAACGCATTGTTCAAGTTCATTCAGTCGGTGATACGATGCCACTGAGCTTGTATCTTTTTTGTCATCGGGGCCAGAGTTAACTAGACCTGGCCCGCACAACTCAAAATGTAAGGCGGGCCGTAAATGTAATGCATTGTTCAAGTTCATTCAGTCGGTGATACGATGCCAATGAGCTTGTATCTTTTTTGTCATCGGGGCCAGAGTTAACTAGACCTGGCCCGCACAACTCAAAATGTAAGGCAGGCCGTAATGATTTATGAAAAACTTGTGCGGGCCAAAAGAAAATAGGACAGGGGGGTAAAGCTATTAAGAATAAAGAATATTTCGTTACTTCGCGGGCCGCAAAGTGGGTGCAGGCGGGCCGCATGAGGCCCGCGGGCCGTATGTTGTGCAAGCCTGAACTAGACACTCCGGATAAACGTAGAGAACCTATTGTTATAATTGAATCCCCGCGGTCACTATCGTTCCCCTTACCCTTTTTAAAAATTTAGAACTGGATCCACCCTGGTCATTTAGTACCCCTGACTCGCCCCTGGATGTTGGTACACATAAAAGTTTGGTCTACCGATAAAGTATTGATTCAATAAAGTTTATTCCGTCCATAAATCGACTACTGTCACAGGGCGTGGAGCGAACTGATAACAAATTAAGCTTCAAAATTGACCCCCAGGGCGCAGTCGCGTAGAACTGACGTGAACAGAATCACGTTTCAAATTAACACCGATACGTTATCGTCTTTTTAAAAAAAAAATCCTTTCAATCAACTTCGCTTTTCGTTCGTGGCTGGCCAAAAAAAATCTTCGTGCGGCTCATTGACCCACCTCTCGTCAACCCATCGACCTGAAACTTTGCACATCGACGCGTTGCCGACGACAAAACATGGCCTCAAATTTTCAGTTTCACCCTCGAAACTCAACCCCCCGAAACTCATTTGTTCCTGTTTGTTTTTTTGCAAGGGGAAGATGAAGGAAATAGGATGACACTGAATTCATGAAATAAAAAAATATCTCAAGTGCGTTTGGTGCGTAATATTTTCTTCCGTTTTTTTCCAAAATGGTTGTTGAAATAAATCTGCGGTGTACAAACGTGCGGGTCATCAGAATATTAATATGAAATAAAAATGTAAAAAAAAATGGGTATAAATGATTTTTTGGCGTTGTTTTTTTAAAAAAATGAACATGATGACCTTGATGAACATGTTGAACATGATGAACACGACGACCACGACGAACACGTTGAACGCGATGAACATGTAGTGCTCAAATGAATAAAGGACGTTGTTAAATAAAAAAAAAGTACATAACGTGGTTGGGGGAAGGAGTTTAGCGTCTTGCCCTTGTACACAGTGGCGAATCTAGGGCAGAGGCGTAGCTAGAGTTTAGTGGCGCCCGGGTAAAAGATTCATTTTAAAGCACCACCCTTTCATTTCTTCAACTCTCAAACCCATTACTTTCATCAGTAATAGTAATATCAAAGCACATTTCGGCGCCGCCCGGGGACATCTGTCCCCCTCACCCCCCTTAGCTACGCCTCTGAGCTAGAGTGAGAGCCATGCAGGGCGGGTCAATATTTTGTTTGGTCTAGTCCACTTACGAACAAAGTCTGCAGTTGGCGGGAAAAAATTGATAGCACAAATTGCCGCCCTATGGTGAACTGTCCTTTGTACCCTCAACGCTTCCACGCGTTTTTTTTCTCTCAACGCCAGTACATCGACCCCTTGTACACTCCCCTCCCCCGCCAGTACATCGACCCCTTGTACACTCCCCTCCCCCGCCAGTACATCGACCCCTTGTACACTTCCCTCCCCCGCCAGTACATCGACCCCTGGTAGACTCCCCTCCCCCGCCAGTACATCGACTCCTTGTACACTCCCCTCCCCCGCCAGTACATCGACGCCTTGTACACTCCCCTCCCCCGCCAGTACATCGACCCTTTGTACACTCCCCTCCCCCGCCAGTACATCGACCCCGTGTACACTCCCCTCCCCCGCGAGTGCATCGACCACCTGCACCCTCCCCTCCCCCGCCAGTACATCGACCCCTTGGGGTTCGTGAAAAGGTGTCAAGGGGGTCCTTAAGCTGCATTTTTTCTTTGCAATTTTACCACATGCATTTTTTAAAACTTCTTCGACAGAGAGATTGGGGGGGGGGGGTGGGGGTGGAGGGGGTGTGGTGTTTATCTGACTGCCAAAGTGGTCAATGGACCAACAAAAATAAATGTAAAGAACCCGTGTTAAATAGAAAATTAATGATATCGCCCCCCCCCCAAATCCCCCCCCCCCCCAGGTTTTCTCATTAAGACGGTCGTACTGTTTGAGGTCATGCAATTAATTAATGTGGTGCATAGGCCATTGACCCCCTTACAAAGCTGTTGGTTTGAACTTACTTCAACTTTTTAAACGGTTACAATGCTACCACCCCCCACCTCCCACCATTCTTTGTGTGTGTGTGTGTTTGTGTGCTCCACAACCTTACAGGAAATACCGATAAAGAGCAATGACTAAAAGTATTTGGCGTAGATAACGCGGCGTAGATAACGCGGCGTAGGCATAAGAAACGTTAAATGTCGGGTATTTTTTTGGAGAAACTTTCAATTAAGGATGTTAAATTAAAAACCGATTATCCGTAAGGTGGTCATGTGATCTCTAAAAATAGATACCTGTTTCCACAAGACGTCTTTTTTTTTCCCTAAGTAGTATTACCCCCGTGGGGGGGGGACGGGGGGGGGGACAGTTCAAAAACCGGGGAAACCAGGGATAAACCAGATTTATAAAACCGAAAACAGGGTTTGATCCAAAAAAAAAAAATCTAGTATTTACATCCCTACTTTAAAACAGTCGTGGCCAATGGGCGGGCTGCATGCGGCGCATCACTTAAAATTGTGCGTCCTGCCTGATGCCAGATAGATCATAAAGAAATATCTTAAATAATTTAGAACATTTTTTTTTTAGTAGTATGAAGTTTTTACGATGCTATTCTATCGGCGTAGATAATAGCCTCCACTACCAAATTTAAAAAAAAAAAAACAACACCCTTGTCAGAAATTTCCAGTTTTTTTTTATTATACATAGTTACGCCATAAGTTGGTGGGGGTCGGGGTCGGGGTAGAATGTTATTATAACAGCCCAAGGTTTCCTGCCCGAGTAAAGTACAGAATCAGTTTTACAACCTCCATTGATCAAGTGATCTCAAGGGGACATCAAGGGGACATCAAGGGCTGGTGCATTACGGTGACCCTGTTTCTTCTGACTCTGGAACACGCGGATTCACGAGCGCGTCTCGCTTTTGGTCACCGAAGAGTCCTGGAATCAGTTGTTGTGTTATCCGTTCAAACCAGAGCCATCGCGTGACTGCCCCCCCCCCCCCATTTTTTCTCTCTCTCTCTCTCTGCCACTTTTCGGTTTTTGTGCCCTCTATATTAAATATTGAGAATTCGTACAAACCAAGAGATGTAACAATTGTTCCAAGAACCACCGCCATAGTTGCGGCAATTACAAAAAAATGTCCCAACTGCACTGGACAGGACACACCGAAAGGACACCGAATTGTAGAGCAGCTAAAGTGATCTAGAGGCAAGAAACCTAGGGGCAGACGACTCACCGGTCGACCAAGATTGATATGGATTGACGATGTAAAGAAGGTCTTACATTAGTGGGGGGGGGGGGTCCAGCGCATGGAGGCGGAAAGCCAGGGATCGATCCGAATAGGAGGATGTGCTGGAGCAGGCCAGGGCCCTACATGAGCTTTAGCGCCACTGATGATGTCTGAATGGAAGGATGTGGTGGAGCAGGCCAGGGCCCTACATGGGCTGTAGCGCCCCTGTTGATGATGTCTGAATGGAAGGATGTAGTGGAGCAGGCCAGGGCCCTACATGGGCTGTAGCGCCCCTGTTGATGATGTCTGAATGGAAGGATGTGGTGGAGCAGGCCAGGGCCCTACATGAGCTTTAGCGTCACTGATGATGATGTCTGAATGGAAGGATGTGGTGGAGCAGGCCAGGGCCCTACATGAGCTTTAGCGCCACTGATGATGATATGATTGATGTTTTCAAAGTTGATAGTTTTTTTTTGTCCACATCACTACTTTGGGCCCCTTAAATATCCTAGGTCTTCTTTAGCAGTATGGGTTGCAGGTAACACATGATGGCTGTGGTTCCAACTAAACCACTTTCACAGACCACAAAAACTACACCGCAACAGCTGAAATTCAGCAAGATGATTTACTGTAATAGACGATCTGTCTACTCGCTTTTTCCATCGCGTAGATATGTGGAAGGAGAGCAATCTTTTTGTTTACACACGTGACATTTTAAGATTTCTCGTGCCGCGTTCACCTGGTGAACGACTGGAAAAACGGAGGCGGGTTGACACTGTCGCTCAAATTATCATGGTTGACTGCTTCACTGCGTGAACGGGTGCATGGGTGTGTGAGTTCAGATCTACGCTTTAGTTGTATGCCTGGGTAAAGAGTTAATTCCCTTTAAACGGGATTTTGTAAGCATTTGATATTTTAAAAAGGAATTTTATTCTACTTTTGTCGATAATTTAAAGAATACAAATTGTAATACTTATTAAACAATCCCTAAAAACATTTTTTTTAATATTACTGTGCTCTGTTTCTTGTCATATTTCTATTGGTCTTGTTCGCCGAAGAAAGCTCTAAGCCGAAACGTCCACATCTCATTGTCCTGTCTTTTGATCCAAGCTTCAACATACCTTGTTTTACTATTTCATTCACACAGCTTCAATGCAGTCCTTCAGTTATTATCTATTTATTCCCTAAAAATAAACTTTTTTCGTCTAAATCTTTTATGTGTATTTTTTTTTTTTTTGCGTTAATGTAGTTTTTACGGGATTTATCCTTTATTAAGAAGCGGTTATGTAACTGGGTCAACTTCTGGTTAAAACAGGTTTCACATTTCCCTCATTTTCCCATTGAAAAATACATTTTATTTTTACTGCACAAACCAAATAAGTCAAAAATATAAAAGCCAGACCCCCCCCCCCCCCACACACTCCTACAAAAAAAATGGTAATATGAATAATTCTATTTTAAGATTAGTCCAAAGTCCCAAAAGTATTTGGATAACTCGAGGATCACAGCAAAAAAGACATTTAAAAGTCTTTGGGAGTTCTCGGACCTTAACACAATGAATGAGACGGAGCATTTTAAAAAAAAATCAAACACAGAAGAAACGAAAGACGAACTCACGGCGACACAGTGTCCCCCACAAGTCAGCTCACGTGCTCCCACGTCAGATCACGTGCTCCGCTCCCTGAAGCTAACTCACCTTCATCATGGCACACGTTATAATCTCAAAACCACCCCGATGGCGTTCTTATACGCGTACAGTGACGTCATCTTATCAGATGTGTACAGAGTGATATAGATTTCAATCAGGGAGTTGAGATATCCTCCTTTGTGTGTGCTTAACATCGTTCAGGAGACGTAACAACTAAGGTCTTAAGCTAACCAACAGTATTTTTTTTTTAAATGTTGAAAGCAACGGAATCAATTAAACTGTTGAACATAAAGCCAAAGGTTAATCATAGGCGTAGTCAATACGGAAAGTACTAAGATATTGCATAACCGCCTTTGTAAAACGCGTAGAGTTTTTTCCCCCAAATGATTACCCCCCACCCCCCACTTCCCACTCCTCCGGTTGCAATTAAAGTCCAACTCCAGAAATACAACTCAGCTTATACACTAAGGCTAACACACTGGAACTGACGGAGAGTGATCCTGACGCCCTTTTGGTTTAAATACAAAATTAAACGAACGCGGCTGCAGAGGCGTAGCGTAGGGGGGGCAGGGGGTACAGATGTACCCGGGCGCCAGCTAGTTAGGGGCGCCAAAATGTGCTTTGGTATTATTTTATTGATGAAAATAATGGGTTTGAGAGTTGAAAAAAGGAAAAGAGGGCGCTTTAAAATGAATCTTGTCCCCGGGCGCCAAACACTCTAGCTACGCCTCTGCGCGGCTGTACAGGGGTGGGCGGTGGACTCGGATATTGAAGGGACCCAGGGTTGTGATGTGGAAGAGAAAAAAAACTTTAACTATTAACTTTGGATGTAGGGGGAAAAAACTTGAAAATTGGCGGCGGGTGGGCCGGGGTGGGGGTTGGTTGGAGGTGTTGTAAGAAGAAAAAAAGTCACGTGACGGCTCAGCATAGTAGGTCAACGATCAGTGCTACCAGTGACGTACCTAAACTTTAAATAATACTGCCCGGAGTGAACTTTAACAAAACTGGGTGCAAACCCCCCCCCCCCCAGCATTCACCCCTTAAACGCACATTATTTTTTTTTTAATTTTATATCTCGAACGACGAAAGTAACCCCCCCCCTTTCCCGGTGCACCCCTACCTTTTTTTAACCCCCAACTCCTGATCGAGAGATTGTTAATGTAATAAGTGTGCACAATGAGGTATACGGGACGATATAAGAAAAAGTGGTGGGTGTGGAATTTTGGGGATGGGAGGGGGGATTAAGGTTTCCGGAAAATAAATGGACCATCAAAGGATAAATAGGGATGGAGAATACGAGCCAACCAGGAATTTTTTATTTATATATATATATATCAGTATGCCACGCTAGTATCAGAAATATACTAAAGGGCGGGGCTACGCTGGGCGGGACAGTTAGAAAGAATGCCAGACGACAGAGAAGTGAGGAGGCTGTACCTCCAAAAAACTCCAAAGGCAGACCTATGGGTCTTAGATGGATGGATGACGTGGGGAAAAAGATCTTCAGCAGCTGGGAATCCGAGCATGGAAAAGAAAAGCATCAGGGTCTGAGTGGAAGGAAGTGGTGAGGCAGGCCAAAGCCCTACGACGGCTTTAGCGACACAGAGATGAATGATAGGGGCCAAAAAAAAGGGGGGGGGGCCATTAAGAAAGCTTTAGACAGTTCTGGGACCTTGAGTTTCATTTTAAAAAAAAATTAATTGAAAATAACACTTTCCAGGATCTTGATTACTTGTTCTGGGGCCATGAATCTTCCCGTCCGGAAATTTTATTAGGCTTTGACACTTTGTGTGACGTATTCCTCGCTTGAGATAACTTATTCAAGCTTGTAAATCACACTTTACGTAACGCGTGTCCAGGGGCGTTTATCTCACCCTAGATATCAGTATTGATACTACGGCGACGAGTGCTCTTACTATGTTGGAGCATTACAAGTGCATCGCAAACACCATTTTTTCCCCCTTCTCTTTCCGGTGACTGCAAGTTTATCATGGAACCTTTTTATTGGCTGATGACCAGGGGTCAAGGTCAGTCCAGCCATTGTATTTGTCCAACATCAAGCCTAAAGCTAAACCGTTAATTTATGATATCACGATGTTTAGCGATGCTCAAAAATTTAAAAATAAAAACATTACAATAAAATATGGTCATAAGAACAAAGCACGGGAGAGTAGGGTCATATAAAAACAATACAATGGGTGGTCATAATAAAGAAATACAGTAGAATGTGGTCATAAAACTTTAACTTTTTGTTTTAGAAAGTAGCAGTTTTATAAGTTTGACTCCGACGGCAAAGTGTCGACTCCTCGACTCTATCACCCCGGGAAAGTGCCGACTCCTCGACTCTGTCACCCCCAGCAAAGTGCCGACTCTGTCACCCCCGGCAAAGTGCCGACTCCTCGACTCTGTCACCCCCAGCAAAGTGCCGACTCCCCGACTCTGTCACCCCGTCAAAGTGCCGAATCCTCGACTCTGTCACCCCCGGCAAAGTGCCGACTCCCCGACTCTGTCACCCCGGCAAAGTGCCGAATCCTCGACTCTGTCACCCCGGCAAAGTGCCGACTCCTCGACTCTGTCACCCCCCCAGAAATGACTCTGAATTTACGGTGTGAGAATCAGATGGCCAGTCAGGACAATGCATGATCGCAAAAGACACAGCTGTCATCGAGTCATTGTTCAAATCAAAGAGTTGTTGTTGTTTTTTTTAATGGACATTTCATTGAAAGGTTTTATTGCATGCTCTGAACCGGCTCAGCGGCGTAGCCAGGGTTACTGTCACCAGGAAGGCGGGCCAAGGATTTTTGCCGCCGCCTTCCACGAAAAAAATATCTGCGTTTGGGCAGTTTGGCCGAAAATGCCACCCACCTATATATAAATGTATAAGTCCCGCCCCGGAATGGACCTCCACCACCAACCTCCCATACCTAAGCCACTGTACTGGCTATTTGGGGAGGTACAGATTGCATATGGTATGTAGTTAATTCCATTGATAAAGTAGGATTATAAATGCATATTTTTATTTATGTAATACTCTCGTCCCCAAACTTTTTGAAACGCTTTTCTGTCATGCATCGGAACCTTCTGGAAACTGTCGTCAACATTGCAGAATTAGTTGGCAATAATTAATATATGTGGTTCACACTCAGGGAATAAAACTCAGCTTATTAACAAAGCCTAACACATTGGAGCTGACAGAGCGTGATGCGTGATCTCAAAGTCTGACGATATGGGGGTAACCCCCCCCCCCCGGGGCCACACACACCAGTGCCGTCTTTTGGCATTGGCCCAGTGGACACTGGCCCAGGGCCCCGCGCTTGTAGGGGGGCCCCGTTTCAAGGAGACTCACTCTTATAGAGGCATCATACTTTACATATTTTTAATGAATTTTGAACGATTTTGACAATTTAATTGGATTTAAAATTCCCAATTATAATCCATGATATATGTGAGCACATCCCAAAATTAATTTTATAAATGCCCCCTTTCGCCCCCTTCTCACGGCCCAGGTGTGTTGTGTTGCTAGTTGGCCCCAGTGTATTGCTGTTCCCAGGGCCTCCTATGTTGTTAAGACGGCTTTGCCACCCCCCCCCCAACCCACCCACCCAGACACACAACTTTTTTTAAAAAAAAGGTGCTCCACTAAAACAAAATAACAAAGTGGAAGTTTTGAAAAGGGGGAGGGGGGAATTAAATTTTTAACTAATTCTCTGAAAGATTAAGTTAAGATAAATGACTAAATCAATTAAGAGCCTTATTCGTAGCTGGCGTCACGATATCTTTGTTCCAGGCTCATTTTAAAAAACAACAACACAACAACAAAATGTGTATAAACTATTTGAAGTACACTCATCCGGGGAACTGAACACACACCTTTTTTTTTTTGCTGGCATCCGTCCGTCACAAGGTGACGATAGTGTGGAATTCGCAGGACGAAATCCACAAGGCCTGGGATTATTCTTCTAGGATTATAAGCTGGTTCCCAAGAGCAAATCGCCTCTCTCCACGCCCCTGGATGACCCCAAGGGAACATCATGTGGATGATACAGCTTGGCACCAGTGGCGTCGCAGGAGTTGCCGGAATGTTTCATTGTATCAATGTTATCCGCCTACGGGACTCTCATCTCCGGGCTTGAATTCAGAGTTTCCTTCTCTTAGATGAGTTGCTGTCGAAGGTTAACGAGTCCCATCCACCCGGGGTGCCGTCCAAGGTTAACGAGTCCCATCCACCCGGGGTGCCGTCCAAGGTTAACGGGTCCCATCCACCCGGGGTGCTGGTGATGTTTTTGCTTGACTGGGCTTTGGTGGGGATTGAACTCAAGACCATATAGCTGATAAAATCATATGTACTGTACAATAATATAAAAATGTATTTGGATTAAATTCAATCCTTCTCAGTACATATCTGTATTTAGTTGAGTTTATGTTGTTGTTGTTTTTGTTTCCGAATGTAAACTGTGCTAACGGTTCTAATGATAAGTGATATGTTGGGTCCCTTTCGCTTGAAGCCAACTTTAATTACGTCTACAGTCGCGCCGAGCTTCCCGCCGTTTGAGAACACCCTCCGATCTTCCACAGTTTTAGAATAACACTTAGCTAACACAATTTGAGAACACCCACCGATCTCCCACAGTTTGAGAACACCCACCGATCTCCCACAGTTTGAGAACACCCACCGATCTCCCGCAGTTTGAGAACACCCACCAATCTCTCTCAATTTGAGAATAACACTTAGCTCCCACAATTTGAGACCACCAACTGAGCTCCCGCAGTTTGAGAACACCCACAGATCTCCCACAGTTTGAGAACACCCACCGATATCCCACAGTTTGAGAACACCGACCTTTCTCCCAAACTTTGAGAAAACCCACCAATCTCCCCACAGTTTGAGCACACCCGCAGAGCTCCCACAGGTTGAGAACGCCCGCCGATCTCCCACAGTTTGAGAACACTAGTCTAGGTCGGGGCGCACTCGTCATTAATTATAGAACCAGCGGCAGCTGATCTTTTCGTGCTTTCCGATCGGTCAGGAAAAAAATCGATGACGCAACAGTTATGGCGGAAAGATCGACACTTATTCAGAGGTGGACTCACTGAGAAATAATTAACAAGTCTTTATTAGATTTTTATGTACGAAGGCTGGAGGCTAATATATGCGTCACAAGCAACAATAGGGCACTGAAAGCGTTGCGCATTTGAATATAGCTTCAACAAGGTCAGGACGGCGTGCCTGGGCTTTGAGACCCGGAAAATATACAAGGTACTTGGTAAATGGGCATAGTATCATCATGACCCATGCAGAGGCGTGCCGGGGTTGTGACACTTGTCGTGGGGTCGTCGGGCCGAAAAAAGCAATTGTATACATTTTTTTTTAAAAATCGTTTTTGTTTGTTTGTTTTTTGCTTATAGTTATAGTTCAGTTTGCCTGTGTGTGACAGTTTGATGGAATAAGTAGATATCACTACGCTGTGTGACCGTTTGGTGGAATAAGTAGATATCACTACGGTGTGTGACAGTTTGGTGGAATAAGTAGATATCACTACGGTGTGTGACAGTTTGATGGAATAAGTAGATATCACTATGATATTACCCTGACGGGATATTACCCTGATAGGATATATTCTGAGAGAGAGAGAGAGAGTATGTTAAATAAGATTAGTCCCACTGTAGTCTCACTGGACATTTTGGCCCATGATATACCTAAATCATGGTTATTATTCCGAGCCGGGTTTTCTCATTGTTTTAAAACACATTTAAATTGTTTAAAAGCCCGTGACCTAAAATTAAAAGCTAATAAATTCATAAAAGTCTAATATTTTATAAATTAAAGTGTTTTTTTGATTGTTTAAATCTTTCAAATAAATCTTAATTCTCATGTGAATATATCACGTGAAATATATCATGTGAAAATATCATGTGTTAAATATATAATGTGAAATATATCATGGGAAATATAGCAAGTTAAATTTATCATGTGAAATTTATCATGTGATGCAAAGATCTATGATAATCGTTAAACTTGTCCAGGGTTAAGTCAACGTGGTTGTACAAGACATTGCTGCGTTACTTTCAGCCCTGCAAGGTCAGAGAAACAGACCCCCAGAATTGTCCACCCAACTCCGCTATCCGATACCGATTTGAAACTTCCATAGAGTTATGATAAAATTAACTTAAAGTCAGCATAAAGTTAAGATAAAAATAACTTGAAATTAGCATAAAATTAACATAAAGTTAACATAAAGAGGGGGGGGGGGGCATCAATATGTTCTCTGCCTTTTGCTTCAGTCGTGCATCCAACCAGGCGAGTGAAAGATTTGGCCAGTGATAGGCCGATCTACAAAAATGTAAGTAACTCCAGGAGTCGCGGACTGACGTCACTGTCTCCAGACTATTCTAGGCCATCTCGTGGTGACTTGAGGCGTGGTAGCAAACAAACAAACAAACAAGCAAACGAACACCGTAGGATAATTATTACTTGTGTTTCACTTACCCAGACAGGTAAGTTGTTAGTTGATTGGTGAAGATGTCCACTCCAGCGACCCCGTTGTATTTAAACCAATGTATTCCTCCATTTCAAGTATCAGTTATATTTCAACACGTTTCTTTTCTTCGATACAATCACTCAGTGCCCGTGTGATACAGGCATGGTGCCCGCGTGATACTGGCATGGTGATTCAGTTAAAGAAAGAAAAAACCAAAAAAATTTTTTTTTTCTAAATCTTTAACTTTATGCACTAAGATTTGGACAAGTGCCTCCTCTAATTTAAACGCGTCACACTTTATTTAGCGCGCGTCTCAGATCACACGACCAATCAACCGTGTCAGACATACAGCGTGCCTGTCAATAAGTGCAATGGAAATTGTACATTGTAATAAGGAATTATTAATATACAGAAATATATATATATTTATTTTATATATATCTTTATATATGTATATATATATTTCAAAATAAAGAACATAAAGTGATTCAGTTAAAGAAAGAAAAAACAAAAATATTTTTTTCTTCTAAATCTTTAACTTCATGCAGTGCTTCTGCACTAAAATTTGTATGTGTGTACGTGTTAGGGAAGAAATGACAACGTGGGTTGGAGATTTTTTGTTTATTTCCCTAACACGTACACACATACAAATTCACGAAGAACTGCACGCGAAACTTTAGGCAGTCCATTCTGTGCAATGCTCAACATACCGTGGCAATATTTAATATTGTAGGGTCAACATACCTCCACACGCGAGCAGTGTACAGTGAGGTCGTTACGTAAGTGCTAGTCCCAGTGCCTCGGTTCATTGACCTCTCGGTACACGAAGAATATTTTACTGATCTCAAGAGCTATAAACCCCCCCACCCCCCCCCCCCCCCCCCCCGGGGACGTCTGTGGTCTGATTGATTTTTGCGAATGACGTATAAAATATTCAAATGAACTTGGTCTGGAACAAAAATCCTCGAACTCCTGGACGACGCATCTCTGGAAACACTGTGTATACCCCTGACAAGACTACGTATAACCCTGGCCGTTCTAATCACCCCTGGCCGTACTACGCATACCTCTGGCCGTACTACGAATACCTCTGGCCGTACTACGAATACCCCTGGCCGTACTACGAATACCTCTGGCCGTACTACGAATACCTCCGGCCGTACTACGAATACCTCTGACCGTACTACGAATACCTCTGGCCGTACTACGCATACCTCTGGCCATACTACGTATACCTTTGGCCATACTACGTATACCACTGGCCATACTACGTATACCACTGGCCATACTACATATACCTCTGGCCATACTACGTATACCACTGGCCATACTACGTATACCACTGGCCATACTACGTATACCTCTGGTCAGACTACGTGTACCTCTGGCCATACTACGTGTACCTCTGGCCATACTAAGTATACATTTTGTCATACTACCTATACCTCTGGCTATACTACGTATACGTCTGGTCAGACTACGTGTACCTCTGGTCATACTACGTGTACCTCTGGCCATACTAAGTATACACCTTGTCATACTACCTATACCTCTGGCTATACTACGCATAACTCTGGTCATACTACATATACCACTGGCCAGACTAAGTATACCACTGGTCAGACTACGTATACCACTGGTCAGACTACGTATACCACTGGTCAAACTACGTATACCACTGGTCAGACTACGTATACCACTGGTCAGACTACGTATACCACTGGTCAAACTACGTATACCACTGGTCAGACTACGTATACCACTGGTAAGACTACGTATACCACTGGTCAGACTACGTATACCACTGGTCAAACTACGTATACCACTGGTCAAACTACGTATACCACTGGTCAGACTACGTATACCACTGGTCAGACTACGTATACCACTGGTCAAACTACGTATACCACTGGTCAGACTAGGTATACCACTGGTCAGACTACGTATACCACTGGTCAAACTACGTATACCACTGGTCAGACTACGTATACCACTGGTCAAACTACGTATACCACTGGTCAGACTACGTATACCACTGGTCAGACTACGTATACCACTGGTCAGACTACGTATACCACTGGTCAAACTACGTATACCACAGGTCAGACTACGTATACCACTGGTCAAACTACGTATACCACTGGTCAGACTACGTATACCTCTGGTCAGACTACGTATACCACAGGTCAGACTACGTATACCTCTGGTCAGACTACGCATACCACTGGCCTGGATCTTTGAGCGTGTCTTTCATAAAGTGCGTTACTTGTATGCATTCTTTGTCAAAATTACAGCCCAGCCCACCCACCCCCCCCCCCCACCAATTGCTCGATATTACATTTTATACAAGATCTATATTTAGAACTTTGTTTTTTGGGGGTTGTTTCATTTATTTCCAAAAATCGATACAGTAACACATATAATTATGTAGCTATGTATAAATTACGTATACATATAATACATGTAGTGACATTCTCAACTGGTTTTTATTCCAAACAACTCACTTGTTACATATTGTTAGAAAATTGTCCTTGTAAATATTTCCTGACGTACTTGAGACTAACGTCTATTTTTTTTTCTAACGGCGGTTATATATCAACGTTTTGCTTGACAAGCCTGTTATAAATTCATATATAATGTAATACATTACTTGGGGTAGCATGTAGGAAGTGAATTACTGGTAAGCAACAAACCTGTCCACTAAGCTTAACCTTGTTCCACACCAAAAAAAACTATACCACGTCTTTGTGGATTTCAAGAAGGCATTCGACAGGGTCTGGCATGCTGCTTTATGGGCCACCATGAGGCACTACAACATCAGCACAAACCTAACCAGAATGATATGCAGCCTGTATGATATGGCCACCAGGGCAGTCTTCTTCTTCTTATTCATTAATAGACAATAAAAATTAACAACTATATAATTCAGCTCTTTTTTTTATATAGTTTCAGTTCATAATACATTTTTAACTAATGAATTTTATCTCGGGATTTCCCGGAACTTTCCGGGAATCCCTGTATGAGGAAAACTTCATTCCAGTTATCCAGGTACAATCAAAACACCGGGGAAAGAGAAACCCTAATCGAAACCTGCAGAGTGAGAGAGAGAGCGAGCGAGAGAGCGAGCGAGAGAGAGAGAGAGATAGAGAGAGAGAGGGGGGAATAGACAAAGAGAGATAGCAAGTGGGAGAGTAAGTGTTATTACATCTAGTTGTTAGCAAACGTAGGTGACCTGATTGCCAGAGCTCTTTTTTTCTCTTCTCTCTCGCGCTCTCTCTCTCTCTCACACACACACACACACATACACTGTGGCCCGACCGTGATGCAATAGACACTCAGCTCTAGGATGCGACGTGAACCACTTGCTACACTGTAAACCTTGACCACCCCCCCTTCCCCTCGTCCCCTTAGTGATATCCATTAAATGGAGTACATGTCGCTCTGGTCTCATTCTACAACAGCCGCCCTTCATTAGAATCTGCTCCAGAATGAATGCCAACACAGTTCGGGGTAAACCATTGACCCAGTTACCCCCGTAAACAAACTAAATGGAACAATCTCCTATTGCGATTGCGTTTTATGTAATAAACAGATCCAATGAACTGTCTTCACGGTAACAACAGTTTGCTGAAAACATGCCACAGGTGGCCATGTTTAAATGAAATGTTTGTCCATGCGCTCTAAAAATAGTAACATTACGTAGTGCGCTTTGGCGATTTCCGGTTTCAGAAATGGCAAACCCTATTAGCCTCGCAGTAAAATTAACCGAATTGGGATACAAATAAACACGATGTTTGGGGGGGGGGGGATGAATAAATAGTAAGGGAGAAGAATTAGGCTAACATGAGGCCAGGAAGCTAGATAAGGTCTTGGTGGCCTGTCACTAAGCAAGATTTGTAATCTTGAAAACACAACAAAACCAAAAAAAACAAAAAAACACAACAAAAACAAAACAATAACATATAATTGTTCTAGCTCTCCCAAACAAGTTCTCTGTGTAAATCATTCAATGTTGAATCGAAACATTTCCCCGGAAATACTCCCAGTTGTCCGGTTGTTCAATTTTCCAGTCTTTCAATTTTCCAGTTTTTCAATTTTCCAGTTATTTTATTTCCAGTTTTTCAATTTTCCCGTTTTTAAATTTTCCACTGATTCAATTTTTCAGTTTTTTTCTTCAATTTTCCAGTTGTTTAATTTTACAGTTATTAAATTTTTCAGTTATTTAATTATCCAGTTATTTTATTTTCAAGTTTTTCAATTTTCCACTGATTCAATTTTCCAGTTTTTTTCTTCAATTTTCCAGTTATTCAATTTTCCAGTTCTTTAATTTTCCAGTTATTCAACTCTCCAGTTGTCCAGCTGTTCTTTTGTCCAGTTGTCAGATAGTTCACTTGTTCAGATGTCCATCATGGTCCATCAACTTCTTGTCATCACATCGTTCATTTGTTGGGTCATTATCATAACCAATTAAAAAACACAAATTTTATATTCGTCTCGACCCCCCACCCCTCCCCCACCCCATTTTTATGTGTGCTCTGTACCCCCACAATGTTACGCCCCACCACACCCCCCCCCCCCCCGACAATAACGACTCAGTGTGGTATCTAATCTCTCTGAGCACATTCCTACGCGTCTGACATAAAAAAAAAAACTTCATCAACAACACCGGCTGTATCCATTAGCATCAGCCATATCCATTAATCATAATCTCTCCCCTATCATTAAAACGACCCACTTTCATCGGAGCTTGAAACAAGCAATTACGTAACATCAGTCAGGGCCACAGCAGATGCACGCACCCAATAGAGTTTGTCATTTTTTCTAAGACCGGAAAACGTCACGTCGCAATACGTAGTGTTTCTATTTTTAGACCATGTCTTCGTAAAGCATATCACCTAACAATGTATTTCCGCATATATATATTTTCAATCAAATTGCTTCTGGTATATATATATATATTTATTTATTTATTTATATATACCAGAAGCAATTTGATTGAAAATATTTAGTAAAATAAAGTAGTAAACATGTTTTTGTCTAGGTCAGGAGTCTCAAACTCGCGGCCCGCGGGCCATAACTTACAGCATAGTTTAGTGTTATTGCAGCCCACTTTTTTTCACATTTCATATCTAGAATGTGACCCTCTGCGACAGTTTCAGACGGTTTTTTAAAACTACAAATGAGATATGTGCAGTGTGCATAGAATTAAGATATGTGCAGTGGACATAGTATTGAGATATGTGCAGGGTACATAGAATTAAGATATGTGCAGTGGGCATAGTATTGAGATATGTGCAGTGTGCATAGAACTGAGATATGTGCAGGGTACATAGAATTAAGATATGTGCAGTGGGCATAGTATTGAGATATGTGCAGTGTGCATAGAGTTGAGATATGTGCAGGGTACATAGAATTAAGATATGTGCAGTGGGCATAGTATTGAGATTTGTGCAATGTGCATAGAACTGAGATATGTGCATCTGAGGGAAATTGATTTCGATCCCCGTTAGTATCTCAGGACCCTGAGCAAGCACCTTAATGTTTAAAAAGTTTGAGAACCCCTTCCTTTAATGGCTTGGGAGAACTCGACTAACGGCCGTTAGAGAAGACATCAATGTGTACTTGTCCAACAAACCCAAGACAGACCTCGCATGTTGTGGATAAGTGATCCACTGTTAGATAAATCCACATTTACCAGTGCAGATGGGAAGATATCAAAGATTCTCAGTCCGATACTATGATCACCATAATTGTAGTTAAAAAGGTGATGACTTTCCAGACGTTTAAGGCCTACTTTCGTAAGCGTATTAAGATGAATAAATTAAAGATATTTTTATCGCAGTGACAATATGTGAATAAATAAAAAATTAAAATGTAAAAAATAATATCATAGCATTATATATATATATATATATTATATATATATATATATATATATATATATATATAACAACAAGATGGCTGACACACAAATTTACGAATACCGAAATTGTTCAAAAATCGGGAAAGTGGTGAATATTTACTGATATAAATCTACAAATTAAATGCGGGAAGCTATGGTAAGAATACGGGAGTAAACCCAAACTGTAAAATCCGGAGATGGAGTCCCGAAGTCGATCTGACGCCGATAACAATGTCATTTCGTCAACTCCTGCGACGCAGTCATTGCCAAGCTGTATTGACCATTGTCATTCCCTTGGATCCACTGGTTGCGTGGAGTGTGGGGATCTGCTGCATTGGGCAACAGCTGGTCTCCATAAATCACCGCCCAGGCCAAGTAGCTGCACTGGTGACGTCACTTCACGAGGAGCAGAGTCTTTTAGATTGTCACTCCAGGATTGGCCTAGTGAGCCACTCGTCGAGGTGTAGGACTACAATATAGCTACTCCATCGTCTCGCGAAGACGGAAGGATGCCATATATATATAATGGTGATGAAATAATTAGTTTTAATGCAAGTAGTCGACCAACAACCAAAACACTCAATTTGAGGTTTCCCATCCATAGCCTTCCGCCTACTAAAGTATAAAAGCGATACGTCATATGTCAACGCCCTTTGGGTAGCAACCGGTGTCACTAGCATTTGGTGGCCCATAGCGCAGAGAGTGATGATTATTTCACAAATATGTGTAATGGTTATGGACTGTATCGGGAAATTTGCTTGAAAGAAATTTCGTCGACGGAAAATTGATCGACGTAGATTTGGTCGAATCTTTTTTTCAGTTCCCACGTTAAAATTTTGCGTCAAATTTCTATTTTGAACGCATTATTTTGTTTTACTATATTAGTGCGTTCAAAAGGTAATTTGACGCAAATAGACCGATGAACCCATACACAGACGTTTCGAAGAGACGACCAATAATTTAGTTTTACAATTGAAATAATGAATAAGAGGGCTTAACCGGGTAAATTACTTTAACCCGGGTCTGACCCAATAGGATCGAGTGTTGCAAACAAGAGTTAGCTTCTCATTTTGTGTAGTATATAATATAAATGTAGCAGTGCCGATGGAAGTGGGTTGGTCGACGGTCACTGCAGTTTTAAATTATGTTTACAAATACGGGAAGAGGTCTTGAGAACTATGTCTTTTATTTGTTCCTAGAGTCTGCTAACCACAACTAGCATAAGAGAAAGGGGGCAGCATAGAACGGTCAGATAATACCGAGTAAAATACCAGTGTCCACTCTCGAACAATGAACTAATTTTCTCTGTACACGTAGGTGTTCTCGATTCAAATTGACCAGGAAGTATCCACCTACCTGGTTTAGAACTTGCGCGAACACTTGGGGCACGTCCACATTTTTTTTGTAAAACTGAGCTGCTCTCCCCTGGTTGCCGCATACTTTTTACAACAACAAAAAAATCCTCTACATTAACTTCTCTTTTGTTCATGTCTTTGTGGCAAAATCTTCGGACGGCTGATTGACCCACTTTTCTTTGCATCGAGCTTAAACCTGGCACATAGACTCTTTGCCGATGACAACACATTATATCGAATTTTCAGCCCCCCCCCCCCCCCCCAACCTTCATTAATCAGTTTTTATCTGTTTTTCAAAGAGAAGATGAATGAAATTTGATTTGTTCAATGGGTGCGCTCTTTGGTGTGGAGATTAATCGTAGACAATTTTACTTTGTGCTCCGTGTTTGTGACGTATTTGGCTTTAAATATATCTTTAATCGATTAGGTTTTACATGCACCAAGTTTGATAAAAACATGCCCATGCCAAAAGTCAGTTGCTAAAATCAAGTAAATGATAAATTACGTACAATTATATAGATGCAAACAAAAATACATATAAAAAAGCGGTTCTCAATCTGTGGGTCGGTGGTCGCGCGACCATTTCCCAGGGGTCGCCTAAGACCATCGGAAAACACATATACTCTACAGTTATGAAGTAGAAACAAAATTATTATTTTTTCTTGGGGTCGCCACAACATGAGGAACTGTATTAAAGGGTCGCGGCATTAGGAAGGTTGAGAACCACTGATATAACGGATTTATACGTAAAAATTTGTTTTTTAGGGGTTGTTTAATTTCCAGTTACGGTATGTTCCAAAAATTATGTTTGTTGTTTCTAAACACGTTTCCATTAAGTAGACATGGAATAACTAAAACAGACCCAGTAATATAGTATTTAAAATAAAATGTACACCATTACTGTGAATAATTTGTTTACTCCCATTTCACGGTTTCCGTTCATCCAATCCATGTTTACTAAGCCAAAACCATGACAACAACTGATGATATAAAAGCCGATATGGCATGTACCGGTCCATTCCCTTGTCTCTCAGAATTCCCCCCACCCCCATACATCATTGTACCCCGTAGTAGGGAAACCACGTCAGCGCCGGAGCAAAAAGGAGGGCACGAGTCACCAGCTGGTCACGGGACGGTCACTCGCCTTGCATGGTTGAAACTAGCCTGAATGGTCGCAACACGCCTCTTTTAATTACGTTTAAACCTGGAGTTTGGTGTCGGACTTGTACATGCCTGGGGTTTACCCGCCCTGTCACAGGGACACTCGGGGTACACCTGGGGTTTACCCGACCTGTCACAGTGACACTCGGGGCACCTGGGGTTTACCCAGCCTGTCACAGTGACACTCGGGGCACACCTGGGGTTTACTCGGCCTGTCACAGTGACACTCGGGGCACACCTGAGGTTTACCCGGCCTGTCACAGTGACACTCGGGCTACACCTGAGGTTTACCCGGCCTGTCACATGGACACTCGGGGCACACCTGGAGCTTACCCGGCCTGTCACAGCGACACTCGGGGTACACCTGCGGTCTAACCGGCCTGTCACAGTGATGCCCGGGCACACCTGGGGTCTACCCAGCCTGTCACAGTGACACTCGGGGCACACCAAGGGGTTTACCCGGCCTGTTTACAGTGACAATCAGGGCACACCAAGGGGTTTACCCGGCCTGTCACAGTGACACTCGGAGCGCACGATGCTGTGTTACATTACTACTGTTAAGTCAAGTGGTACTGCCTTGCAGCACACATTTATTTCCAACTCAGTGTATGTTTGAATGTTACGATATTGTGGAGTGTCCAGACAATAGTCGACTCGTAAGGGGTGGTGGGGGAGTCCCACATCAAACAAAGGGTCAATCTTGTCAGATTGCCCGTGACGGGATGATGGCGTTGGTTTTATGACCTAAGACCAACTGACCAAACAAAGTGTCAAGCTTGCCAGGTTGCCCGCGACGGAATGGCGGCGTTGGTTTATGACCTATTACGCGGGGTGTTACATAAGAAGGGGATTGGGGCCCTGGGAACTTGGGACTTATAAAAGGGACAGTTGGACGGACTAGGAAGAACTCAGCGGGAAAAACTCAGCCAGGCAGGCAGGTGGACAGACGGGAGCTAGAGAGGGACCGTGACAGTCGGAGTTGAGTACGACAGAGAGAGCGAAAGAAAGTGAAGTCAAGGGATAAGACAAATAAATGTTTAAAGACTATAGCCATCGTTGAGTTGTCATATTGGTGCAGACGAGAGACAGGGTGATCAAGGTTGAAAATTGATTAGAGAGCAGAGACGACGAAGGTTCTCTACAATATACAAAAATTGATCGATACATTTGAATGGAATCACTATCGTTCTATGTTAATCCGCTTTCAACTTGAAATATCAACCTGAAAAAATCATATGTGGTAAGATTTTTCACACCAAACCCTCCCCTCCCCCCCCCCCCCCCCCCACCCTTAAATAAAAAATTAAATAAGTAAGTGAATCAAAATAAAATAAATAAATACATTTTTAAAAATAAAAGTGTTTCCATGGAAAAAATTAATAATTGTACTCAATCACAAAATCTACCCGAGAGAAGCCAAGGGTAAAAGCTAGTAAGTCTTATATATACGTAAATAAATAATATATTGCATTCACATATTCTACTTACTTGACGCAGCTCATTAAATATCCAGGCGTCAATCTAGTGACAACTGGGTTCAAAGATCAAGTGCGGCAACTCTCACCTCCGAAATCAGCTAGCCAAACATAAACAGCCTTCCTACCAATGTCATTACGCTGTGAACGTGTGGTATTACCTTCCCCTTTAAAAAAAAAAAGAAAAGAAAAGAAAAAGAAACACACACACAAAACAAAAGATTAATACTCCCAGGGGCGGATCCAGGAAGGTCTTTCGATGACATGTCCCTTCCTCACATCATTGTGTTAATATATATTAAACTTGATAAAAATTATATTTGCATATTTTTCTTAAATATATTGAATATGATACATGTTATATTCATATACTAAAAATATGCCTTATCATATGGCCCTAGATTATGCCAAGGAGTTGGCGCATATACATTGTTATTGTCTCCAAGAGATTACCCACATAGAGTCCTATTCTGTTGCGCCATACCTCCTTCCCACCTATACTCGGAAACCCAACCAATCCATCCATCCCAATCATGCCACCTTTTGAAATCGTGCCCAAATCCCAACCACACCCATACTCCACGCCACCCGTACCCACCCCACCCATATCCCAAACCCCATCCCACCCATCCCCCCAATCCTATACCTCAGATCCCAGCTATACTCTCACCCCGATAGCTCGCTTCCCAGCTATACTCTAATCCCCACACCTCCTTGAGTAGTAGCCTTGGCTTGGGTAGCAGCCTTACTCTCTCGTCCTTGCCTATTTGTTCCAATGCCAAGACTTAGTCAAGACGACTTAAATAGACCAGGACAAGGTAGATGACCAGGAGTGTGTCTTGTGTGTCTCATTGTGCTTTTTATGCTTTCCACGTAGCGGCAGTTGTCGCAATTATAAGTGTGTCAATGTCATACCGCCTACGGGACTCCATCTCCAGGGTTTGATATCAGATTTTGCCTTATCATTAGATGAGTTGCCATCCAAGGTTAACGTGTCCCATCCACCCGGGGTGCCATCCAAGGTTAACGTGTCCCATCCACCCGGGGTGCCGTCCAAGGTTAACGTGTCCCATCCACCCGGGGTGCCATCCAAGGTTAACGTGTCCCATCCACCCGGGGTGCTGGTGTTGTTTTTGCTTGTCTAGGCTTTTGCTGGGGATTGAACTCTTGTCTGCCATATTTGTATCAACATCAGAATACATTATGTGTATCAACATCCGAATACCTTATTTGTATCAACATCTGAATACCTTATTGGTATTAACACCTTAATACCTTATTTGTATCAACAACAGAATACCTTATTTGTATCAACATCTGAATACCTTATTTGTATCAACGTCTGAATACCTTATTTGTATCAACATCGGAATACCTAATTTGTATCAACATGGGAATATCTTATTTTTATCGCAAAAAAATAAGTTTTAATACAGGTACTGGTCAGCAACTCTAATCGTATTGGGAGGAAAAGGGGGGGGGGGGCGTGTTCTCCTCTGGCGTAAAAGGTTGGCCCGTCTCGCTCAAATTAAAATTTACACGGCGTCGGTCTCAATTCGTTTCCCTAACAAATACGGACTTACATACAACTGATTTTTTAAAATGATATAGTGCAGTGGTTCTCATCCTCCCTAATGCCACGACCCCTTAATACAGTGCTGTGGCGACCCCCAACCACATTTTTTTTTCTTTTCTTCTGTGCTTATGTGTTTCCAGATGGTCTTAGGCGACCTCTGTGAAAGGGTCATTCGACCCCCAGATGGGTCGTGACCCACAGGTTGAGAACCGCTGACTTAGTGGGACATGAGCGCATTTATTTACTTTGAAAATGGCAGGACTTAAGATATTTTGGCAACTCTGTAGAATCCCTTGTCGGCCTTCTGCTGAGATATCTGCACAATGTGGTGATGATGAAAGGAGAGCAATGCGTAAACAAGTCACTTTAGTACATACTTATACAAGGGGCCCAAGTAACGGGCCGCGGTCAGGACAGGTAACAACCCACCTTTGCCTCGCAAGGTTTAATGAGGTCCAGAGTTCTACTAAAACACGATGTTGTTCTCTTTTGATTGCAAATGTTTCCGCTTTTATTTTGGTTTTTTTTTTGGTGGTTTTTTTTTATGTTTTAATTTTTTTTTTAAACCTTTGAAAAATTACACCAAAGGAGCGCACGATCCGGATATACCATCCCCGGCGGAACCCCTCCCTCCCTCCCCCCTTCCATGGGGTGGCCATCATTACATAATGGCGTAGGCCGACCTAGTGAACTTTAGGAAAATCAAATCAAATGAATAATTTTTTTTGTATGCTTAAAATGTGCATATGTTTCTTAAAGGCGTGGCTCTTAGTGCATATGTTTCTTAAAGGCGTGGCTCTTAGTGCATATGTTTCTTAAAGGCGTGGCTCTTAGTGCATATGTTTCTAAAAGGCGTGGCTCTTAGTGCATATGTTTCTTAAAGGCGTGGCTCTTAGTGCACGTGTTTCTTAAAGTAAGTTAAAGGCGTGGCTCTTAGTGCACGTGTTTCTTAAAGTAAGTTAAAGGCGTGGCTCTTAGTGCACGTGTTTCTTAAAAGGCGTGGCTCTTAGTGCACGTGTTTCTTAAAAGGCGTGGCTCTCAGTGCACGTGTTTCTTAAAAGGCGTGGCTCTTAGTGCACAAGTTTATTAAAGGGCATGGCTCTTACACACTTGGGGAAGTAGCTTCTTTGGATTTCCCGTTTCAGTTTCACTCGGTCGTTCCGGGATCAGCCTCAGCAATAGGGTTTTGTCTTTCAATGGCGGAATCTATTAATAGAACATCCGGGCACACAGTCTGGCCAGTCGCATTAGGATGTTGATTAAACACCGGGTATTCCGTTTGGCCAATCTCTCAACAACTGAGGGGTACCTCTACGTTAATGTGAGAACCAGCGTAGTGGGTCTCAACCTAGAAGAAAACGTGTTTACGACTTTATTTTTTACGAAAGCTTTTATAAACAAATTGTTACTGCACCCGAGGTCACAAAATGATCACGAGTTAAGTCCCTTATTATGATTGAGGGAGATCACTGATTGGCTGGCTGTTGTTGTTGTTTTTTTACGCAAGAGAAAATAATTTAATTTACATGTCTAGTGTTCTTGTATATTTATATATGCGGAAACACATTGTTAGAGGCTACGTTTTACGAAAACTTGGTCCAAAAATAGTAACATTACGTAGAGCGCTGTGACGGTTTCCGGTCCTAGAAATGACGAACGCCGGGCTTGCGTCCTCCATTGCAACGGTTCAGATGACTCGTATAGAGCAGGCCTGCACAGCATACGGCCAGCGGGCCACATGCGGCCCGCCAGCACCCACTTGGTGGCGCGCGAAGTAACGAAATAGTCTTCATAAATATTCCTTATTACTATTATTTTCTTAATAGCTTTCGCCATTGTCCTATTTTCTTTTGACCCGCACAGGTTTTTCATAACGTATTACGGCCCACGTTGCATTTTGAGTTGTGCAGGCCTGGTATAGAGGATGATAAGAGCATTTTTGGGGGAACATGCTACACGAAGCACATGTTGGTACATGAAAACAAGAAGGTTGGCAGAAGAATGTGTTGTTGACATTGCAGTGCCCAAAAACCATTAAAGTAACCAAAACGTAGAATTGTAAGTTTAAGCCCTGGACAAGTAAATCATTAATATAAATATTACCTAGTGGTCTAAAACAAAATAAATTTATAGATATTAGAAATTGCTTTGGATTAGGGGGGGTGCAAAACCCAAAACTTGGTATTGATGAGTTGGTTATTACTGGAGGCGCCACAGTCCATAGAAATTTAAAGAAAACCCTGTAAATTCAGGGTGGTGGGGGGGGGGCAAATGCCCCCTTCTGTCCTATCCACATGACGTCCCTGGTTTATTGAAGCCACGAAGCTCTATGATGGAGCATCCACTCACACAGATACCCCACGGAAGTGTTCACGTTGATCAGTCACATGTGCCTCTTTAAATGAAATTTTTTTTTTTTAAATTATTTCTTCTCTTAAACATTATTTTACCAATAATCAAGCAGGGGTAAAATAACGCAAAAATTAAGATGAATAAATAAAACTAAATTAATTCCATTTTTTAAAAGCAAGACATTGTCCCCTCTAATCTTTTCTTGTCTTTCCCACTCCAATAAAATAACAATTTAAATTTATTTCTGAATTTGCAATATGCAAGCTCCAAAAATGTGTCCAACGACTATGACAAAATTAATGTGTACAATTTCTTAACAAATTCTTTCGGCTGATGGCAACGCATGCGCAGTGACCAACAAAATATAACGACATTGGTATCGGTGTCTTAACAAACTCTCGAAAATGAAAATTTCTGGCACCATTTTAAAAGAAAATATGTTTGTTTGTTTGTTTGTTTCAGAGAGTAGCACGGGGTTAAATAAATCTGGAAGTCTCTGTACCAGATCCCCAGTGCGAAAGTACTTTTAAACTAGCTTTAAGTTTATCACCAGCCTGCTTAATCTGAACATCACTTTCTGTACATTGCGTGCATGTTTATCTCTATTCCACGTATCTACATAGCCACCACTTGCCATCATCTCCACCCCCTCCGCCTTCCCAGCCCCCCCCCCACCCACTGACGGACAATTCCCACAGGACAGCCGTCGCAACACAGCACGCCCTGACCTCGTCCAGCACCAAGAGTGCGGGGGGGGGGCGGGGGTCCGGCCCCCTATGTTCGTACAACATTGTCAACAGGGCGCCCATCTGGTGTTTTCCCCGCGTCACTACTGCCTTCACTGATGGTAGGTGCAATGTCACAATCAATTTCACTCATGGGCTGTCTAAGCTCACAATATCATTATGTTGCGTTCTCCAGGGGCGATATCTTAGTTTGCATCAATGGAGAAGCGTGCGTGAAAAAAAAGTGGTGTTGAACATACTTTAAAATAAACGAAAAAAAAACTTTTTTTTTCCCTATAACTTTTATTCGTCACTTGATTTTTTCCTTAAAACTTTAATTGTCACTTTCATTCGATCAAATTTCCGTTCGATCAAATTTCCGTCGATCAATTTTCCGTCGAAGGAATTTCTTTCAAATAAATTTCCGGACACGGGATCCTTGAGCCTGGGGTAAATGTAGCAGTGTGCCCTTGGGTAAAGGAAACACCTATAACTGGGGTCAATGGTACCATGAACCGCTGGCAATTGGAACTCATTAACAAACTCCAGAAGGATGCAGTGTTACGGATCTCTGGTCAACTTTGGCCCCCCCCCCCCCGCCTTTTTATTTTTACACAAAGCACATCCTAAAGTGACCCCCGCCTTCCTCTTAGCTTAGATACGCCTCTGAGAAACTTTGGCTCCCCTCAATAGCCACGGAGCCAAGTCGGAAGACCAAGTTTAATCGTTTTTAGTTTGAGAGTAAGAAATTTTAATTATGGGATTGTGAATTATGGGACATTTTGGGCATATTGAGTTATTGGGTTTAAACCAGCGGTTCTCAGCCTGTGGGTCACGACCCCTTTGGGGGTCGAACCACCCTTTCACATGGGGTCGCCTAAGACCATCGGAAAACGCATATACTCTACAGTTATGAAGTAGCAACCAAAATAAAATTGTGGTTGGGAGTCGCCACAACACGAGGAACTGTATTAAAGGGTCGCGGCATTAGGAAGGTTGAGAACCACTGTTTTAAACTATTTTAAGCCCTCTTATCTTAAATTTGAGATAAATAAATTAAAACGAATTGATAATACTACATAATTAAACTTTTGAGGACTATATTGAGTTGAAATTATTTACATATATATATATATATATATATATATTACAAATATATTTTAAAACGCTGCCAAAGCTATAGCAAAACACACACACACCCTCACACAACACATCATACTGAAAAAAATTAAATCTTCAAATAGCAAGAGTGTGTGCGAGGGACGCTTCACTCGCGATGGGAGGTAATTAAAACAATAATTAAAGGGACACGATCCAAACAGGAAATCAATTCTAGCTTAAATGTTGTTGTTGTTTTTTGTTTGTTTTTTTTTTCATTTTTTTAAAGATCTCGTTCAGGGGTGATACTAACCAGAGGGGTTGCTGAGCCTAAGTAATAGAAATGGTTGAACTAAACAGGGTTGGAATTATAATGCATTCCGTAAATTCCAATTAGCGCCATTAAAAAAAAAACATATTAACAAACAAAAAATAAATCTTCTATGAAATAGCCTCTAACGATGCTTTTGAGGGGTATACAAGAGTCTGGTGATGTCTGACCGAGTGACAAAATTGTAAAAATTTCGCCCACAAGCATGATCTGACTGGCTGGCATAAATATCGCCCGACTGGCTAATCTGGCAAATGATCCGTCTAAACATGATGTACCTCGACTGGGCCGTAACATGTATTTGGTTGGTATTACCTGTGAGCCACGATATTATCGGTCAATTCGGACGACAGCTGTCATGATACTTATTGTCATGTCAATTTTTCTTTACGTCACAATATATTCCGTAATCCGGGTTTACAATCATTGGCGCCCTGCACTCACCGGTGGGGTGGCACCCTGCATTCACCGGTGGGGGCGTTTTTTCTTTAAGACATTTTCTCCCAGGGGTGGGGTGTGAAATTTTCAGATTTTTGGCAAACCCCCCCCCCTCACCCACCCACCATAGAGCCGCCTGAAAGAAACACTGCACCTGTGGCATTATAAATCCAAAGAACAAAGAATTTTGCACAAACTCGTCCATCTCTTTAGATACCCACAAAATATTGAGTTGTTTCGAAGTGAAGGATGATTGCACATTATGATGAAATCCTATACTGAGAAAAAAATAGGTTGAAAAAGTTGGGACACTCTTTCATATAGAACAGCGGTTCTCAACCTGTGGGTCGCGACCCCTAAGGGGGTCGCACGACCCTTTCACAGGGGTCGCCAAATATCATCGTTAAAACACATATAATCTACAGTTATGAAGTGGCAACGAAAATGATTTTGTGGTTGGAGGGTCGCCACAACATGAGGAACTGTATTAAAGGGTCGCGGCATTTGGAAGGTTGAGAACCACTGATTTAGAATAACAGAACTTCACACAGACTCCAGACCAGGGCCGGGTGTCGGGCGAAAGCTTCGCCCCCGTGGCAAAACCTGAATTTAATATACACCCCCTCCCCCCCCCCCCAACATACACACACAAAATGACAAAAAATTAATAATCACCATGTTATGCTTGAAAAATTGCAATTTGGGCGTTACTTCAAGTTGGCGCCCTGGAGACAGGTGCCCCCTTTCGCACGACGGCCCTGCTCTAGACACACTGAATATTGGACTCATCACAAAGAATATCGGTTGTAGACAAAAGTCTTTTTGTTCCCGGCAGATTCCATTGCTCAAAGATTAAACAAAGCCCCCCCCTCCCCCCCCCCCCCCCCCGTACCAAGTTATGAAATATTTCTATTCATTTGCAGAGTTCCACTAAATTTGTAGGAAATGTTGTCCACTCCGATTGGGTCAAAGTAGGTGTAAACAACTCCAATATGCCTAATCCAGCTCCACCGTAAATACGCCCACGTTTCCACACTGAAGAACTATACAGTAAGCGTTTTGGCTTCACGATATGATTTGATTCAGCCAGACTTATTGACAAATCCAGCCAAACTTATCGCCAGATCCAGCCATACTTATTGACAAATCCAGCCAAACTTATTGACAGATCCAGCCACACTTATTGACAAATCCAGCCAAACGTATTGACAGATACAGCCAAACCTATTGACAGATCCAGTCAAACCTATTGACAGATCAAGCCATACTTATAGACAGATCCAGCTAATTGAAATGCCAGATCCAGCAATCACCAATGAGTGCGATGTGTGATGTACTTTGTAATGTCTAATGTTAATGTTTACATAGTTGTACCATTGTATGAAATGTGTGACGTGTGCTGCACCCAGCTATGCGTGTTGCGATTTCCGTTCGATCAAACTTCCGTTCGATCAATTTTCCGTCGACGGAATTTCATTCAAACAAATTTTCCGGATACGCTGTCATATGGGTTGCGATGTTTAACACGCGTTGCCGTGTTTAATGTGTGTTGTAATGTGTTACGTGTGCTGGAATATATGCCAGACAATAATACAATAGGGTACACGGGATACCTGGAGATTGGTAAGTTCAAAAAGTTAAATTCGTGCGTCACACTCTATCTCTATCAACGGTGACCAAACCGCGGCTCGCGAGCCGCACGCGGCTCTTCTGTGTTCCCATTGCGGCTCGCGAACAATTTATGAAATTAAAACTTTTCGTTTGAAATATATGATATTAAAAAATAAATGAAAGTTTAAAAAAAAGATCTTGACTGAAAAAACGGTTGAAAATGATTTGGGAACTGTAACGCATATATTTCTTCAATTGTGTAACTGTAACACATATATTTCTTCAATTGTGTAACTGTAACGCATATATTTCTTCAACATACGGTTAGGGTAAAACAATTGAAATGTTTAAATCATTAAATTCAAATAAAAAGTAATTTTTAAAAAATAAATCACAAAAGGAATTTTTCATTGCGAGTGGGGTCGTGACCCATAGTGCTTCAATGCGGCTCTCAAACATTTTTTTAAATTTTAAAAATGGCTCTCAGTTACTACAGGTCTAGCAACCCCTGATCTAAATGATCCGCTGTACTGGAACGGGGTCTAAAAGTACGCACGTTTTAGAACCCCCTTTGCTTGAGTTTATGTGGTGTTTTTTGTTCACGGGCCGCCCGGCGGCCGGGTAATAGAGCCGTTATGTCCGCACATACATATGTTATAACGCCGGTAATAGAGCCGTTATGTCCGCACATACATATGTTATAACGCCGGTAATAAGGCCGTTATGTCCGCACATACATATCTTATAACGCCGGTAATAGGGCCGTTATGTCCGCACATATATATGTTATAACGCCGGTAATAGGGCCGTTATGTCGGCACATATATATGTTATAACGCCTCTATGATTTGTATCTGTAACGGAATATTAATGTGTAACTGGTTGGTATGTAAAGAGAGTACGCCATTCACCGCCAGGAGATAAGCCAATAGACCATACATCCTTTGAGGTGGTGAAAATGGTTGCACTTGTCAATCCAGATGTGCCGCGTCTATAACCGGTGGGTATCTCTGTACACAAAAGTAAATCACCAGCTTCAGAAGAAAAAAAATATATTAACCTTTTAACAAGTATGAAAGCGTTTATCAGAAGGCGTTTATATGCGTAGAAAGCATTTGGAGGGGGTGGACCTCATCAGACATGTGTCGTGAAACGGCAGGGTTTTGTTTGTTGTTGTTTTTTTTTTCAGTTTAAGGAGGGTGACAAAAAAATTTTGAGCCCTTCACGGGAGGCACTAACCTGAGCTAACGCCCCTGGTGTTATTTGAAAGAAAAAAAAACCAACAACCACCTCTCAGTGAAGAATTAGTCAAATGTATACTTAATTATTGATTGTTACAACATTGACTGGTTATCATGGTTGTTATCCATTGCGTATCCGGAAATTTGAAAGAAATTTCGTCGGATATTTGACCGACGGAAGTTTGATCGAACGGAAATTCGGTCGAACGGAAGTTTGATCGAACGGAAGTTTGGTTGAACTTTTTTTTTCAGTTCACACGATCAAATTTCGCGTGAAATTTCTTTTTAAACGCATTATTTTCTTTTACTATATAGTAGGATCGTATGACAAACTATTATGAGGGTGTCAAAATTTTGTGACAAATCAGTGACGATGGGGAGGAAGGGTGCAAACTCGACCGAAATGGGGTGACGTCATTTATAGATTAGCCTCTTAGTTCAATATGTATACTGATTTTTACAAATAAACAATGCGCAATATAATTTATACTTGTTATGCAAATAAAAAAATGTAGAATATTTATACTGATTATACGAATAAACAATGTCTTATATATATATATATTGCGTCTGTTATAGCCTCAAGCCGGCCTGCTCCCCTATCACAACCGCCCCCCCCCCAAACTCCTTATGTTTTATATTAATAGAACTGAGTGAAACGAAAACCTGTCACGCAGCGAGCTTTCATGCGTGACGTCTGAACTCCGTTCAGGTTGATTTTTTTCTTTAGTTGGAGGCGACTATTATATTCATCAATACAGGCCACGGGTATAGCATAGGAATGTCTGTCGGCCTATTGTTCATTGGCCGGCAGGTAGGGTGTAGGACTGCCTGCAGGACTACTGTTTAAGGACCCGGGCGCCATAAACCTAGCTGCACCACTGAGAAATTCTGGATTGGTGTAAGTGCTGGAGACGTGGCTAAGACAAAAGGGCGGTATGTTGTTCGAGGTGGGGGGCGGGGCTTGGGCTGGAGGGGTGTGGCAGGTTGGTGCGCGTACGGTTGATGTAGAGGGTAAAGACATTAATTTTAAGGTATCTTCTCCTTCTGAATCCCGAACACCCGCGATGAATGTCCTGATCTTTCTGGGTCCTATTTATGTAGAGGGGATTCGCGATGTTACTTTGTCTGGTAAGGAAGAGGATATTTCACTGGTTGCAAGGGCTTCACCGGAAGGATATCAGGAACTTGGGTTGGGAGGGCCTTAGGCCAGCGGTTCTCAACCTGTGGGTCGCGATCCCTTTGGGGGGTCGAACAGCCCTTTCCCAGGGGTCGCCTAAGACCATCCGGAAACACGTATGCTCCACAGTTATGAAGAAGAAATAAACTATTTTGTGTGGTTAGGGGTCGCGGCATTGGGGAGGTTGAGAACCACAGCCTTAGGCAATAGACTAACACAAATGACATCCGAATAGCATTTGATCAAGATGGGCCCGGACACGCAGCGCCGCCATTCGCACCCGGGTCCCATTGGACTCAATGCAATTCGGGTGTCATTTGTGGAAGTTTATTTTAGTTAGACTGAAGAATTTAGTTTACAAACGTATAGTTCATTAGATTATCTTTCGTATAATTTTGTCATCCAAATCCGAAAACACTATTTTATATGGTTTTTTCTTTTGGGCCCAGGTGCGATTGGTCGCAGCCTATGTGGGCCTGGTGGGGGGGGGGGGGTTATCTGTCAGCCAATCGCTGGTTTAGTGTTGGGTCCTTGCTTGTAGGGATCGAGTTCGAGGGGATTCCCGTAGTACATAGGAGCTATGAGCTTACGGGATTATATTTTTTTTTTTTTTTTTTTTTTTTTTTTTTTTTTTTTTTTTTATTTTTTAATTAGATTTTCAACAAAGGAATATTTCAACATATACAGAATAAATTATTTACAGGCAAAATTATCTAAGTGTTAACTTAAACAACAATTTAAATTATGTGCTGAAACAACATTTTTACATAAAAGGTATTGAAATTGTAATGAAATACTGTTTACTATGTTAAAATTTGCTTCTATAATACATTTGTTCACATGATATATAATTCAGATGGAATATAAACAAAAAACAATTAATGTATTTTTCAGTCATTATATTGTCTTAAATTTTGTTTTCAAATACGTTTTTTTTTTTTTTTTTTTTTTTTTTTTTTTTTTTTTTTTTTTAATTTCTCAGTCATTATATTGTCTTAAATTTTGTTTTCAATTACGTTTTGTATTTTAAATCTAAAAAGTGTTTCTAATGTAATGTTTGTGTAATTATGTTTGTGAAAAAAAGCCTTAAGTCTGTGGTGCCATATATGTTTTCTGTATTGTGAAAGTAATATGAGACTTATTGTGTGTTGTTTCTTGTTTTTGGATTCTGGTATTGTGTTTAGTGTTATGGCTCTGTCTATATCTACTGTGTGAACTGTACCTGCTTGTATTATTAGTTTAAGTGTAGATTTAGTCTTTAAGATTGTGTTGCATGTCAGATATAAATGTTGTTCTGTCTCATCAGCCCCTGTCCTGCACAGTGGACATTCTATGTGCCTAGCTCGGTCCTTGTATGGTCTTGATGAGACTGGTGTCATGTTGTATATGAGTCTATATGTTATTTCTTTGTCTTTATTTTCTATTTCTTTAATGTGTGTATTTTTAAATGTATTCATAGTGTTTATTGTTCCATAAGTATGTGTCCATTTTATTCTATTGTAGAGTGGTGTCGCCTGTCTCTTTATTAAATGTGTGTAGATCTCTTTGGTTGTTTTGTGTATAAGTGTTTCGTTGCCTTTTAATGCTTGGGTGCATGCCATGTGAAAATCAGATTGTTTTCTACCTATGTAATGTGGTGTGCTGTTGTCAATTTTTATTAACTGTCCTAACCTTATCCCCATGTAATAATGTGTAAATATGTTTTCCTCCTTCTTTCTAATGGCTTGTCCTATAAATTTGATTTTAAGTGCCTGTAGTTTTGTTTGTATGTCTTGTAAATTAATTCCTCCTTCTAATTTAGATTGGATTATTGTTGTATGTTTAATATTTTGTATTGTTCCTTGAAATATGTAATTCCTGATATGTAAGTTGATTTGTTTTAAAATTGTTGGTGGAGGCCCCCATATGTTCCCTGTGTATATTGTTTTGGGAATTACATATGTGTTTATGATTGTGCTCCTACCAAAAATTGTGTGTGCTGTGTATTTGTGTCTGTCAATTATGTTTTTTATAGATTGTTCAATATTTTGCCATGTTTCTGTGTTAGTTTGAGTCTGTTTGTTTGAAAAGTAAATACCATATATCCTAAGACTATCCTTCTTTACTATTCCTAAAGGGAAATCTAATCTTTCTCTCCACCTACCAATCCCCATAATTTCAGATTTAGTTATGTTTATTTTAGATCCACTACCTCTCCCAAAATCTTGAAATCTTGATATTATATTGGAAATTGACTTATCATTAGTAGGAAAAAAAATAGTGTCATCTGCATAAGCAATGACCTTTTTCTCCCCACCCCCAGGGATCCCTACTCCTTTAATACTCTCCTCCCTTCTAACTCTCTCCAGCAGGGGTTCAAATGATAGGATATAAAGGTAGGGGGATAATGGACACCCTTGTCTAACTGATCTGTCAATTTTAATGTCTTTAGAAAGTGTGTTGTTTATCATGAGATTACTAATGGGGGACTTGTAACAAATTTTAACCCAGTTACAAAAATACTCCCCTAGTTTGTTGTGTTGCAATATTTTATGTAGGTATGTGTGGTCTACCCTATCAAAGGCTTTTTCTTGATCTAAGAATAATATGCAAGTTTGGATTTTTTTGTCATTTGAATATTGAATAAGGTCTCTAATGAAATGATTGTGGTTATGAATGTCCCTTCCTTTGATGCTGCATTGTTGATCTATGTGTATTAGGGTATTTAAATGTGGTTTTAATTTGTTTGCTAGTGTTTTTGTGAGAATTTTATAGTCTGTGTTAAGTAAAGATATGGGTCTATGATTTTTAAGCTGTGTTCTGTCTGTATCTTTTTTTGGTAAAAGCGTAATGTATGAAGTATTCATTGAGTGTGGTAACTCCTTGTTGCTGTAAGCTTCTTCTAGTGTGGCATGTAAAATTGGTCCAAGTGTTTTGAAAAAGAAAAGGTAGAATTCTGTTGTTAGACCATCTGGTCCAGGTGTTTTGTTTTTGTTCATGCTGAACAATGATGTTTTCATGTCTGCTAATGTTATGGTTTTGTCCATTTCTTGTGTTTGATTTTTATTAAGTTTTTGTGTAAATTTTGTGTACTTATCTTGTATATCTGAATCAGTTTTTTCTTTTCCAAAAAGTTGTGTGTAGTATTTTTCAAATGAGTTTACTATCATTGGAGTGTCAGTGTGTGTTTCACCTTCTGTATCAATAATTTGTCCTATCTGTCTACTCTTCTGTATGTTTTGTTCTATTGTTAAAAAGATCTTTGTAGGTGCCTCTTGGATGTTGGGGAAAGTTCTGCTCCTAACATGTGCACCATTGTATTTATGTTGTTTTATTGTGTCTAGTTCTTCTTCTAGTTCTTGTATATTGTGGCTGAAAGGATTCTTTGCTTTCTCCGTTTACGGGATTATAATAAATGACGAAAGGAATTTTGATTAACGAGAGGAGAATAAATTTATATATAAATTTATTTTATTATATGAAATTCTTAGTTTACGTTAAAAATTCATAAGAAAGATAGAAAATAGAAATAACGCTTTCTGAGGACTACTAGTTGTAATTATTATGTTGAATATTATATAAAAAGTTTTTATTACAACAAATATAATTATAAAAATGTTTCATAAAATCTTTAATATATATCTCTAAAAAAAAAAAGATATAAAAAGATTAAGAGTTATTTCCCTTGAAAACAAATTTATTAACTTTTATCCCCGTCTCTCAATCTTTTTTTTTTTTTTAAATTCCTTTGCGTCAACTTCGCTTTTGTTCGTGGCTGGCCGACAAAATCTTGGGACCTCTAGTTGACCTACTTCCCGTCAAACTATCGAGCTGAAACTTTGAACATAAACTCGTTGCTGATAACGACAAAAATTTTCAGTCCCAAACTCCTAAAAATCCTTTTGTTCCCCCTTACTTTTAAAAATGAAGATGAATGAAATATGATGTCCCTGATTTCACGAAATAAAATTCCCGATAACCGCGCTTAATGAGATTTGTAAAGAGTTGGTGAAATAAGTATGTAGTGTAATAGCAGGTGGGTCGTTAGGATACCAAGATAGTTCAGGGGCGGGAATAATTGTGCGGTTGCGAGCCGGGGAGGGGGGAGTAATTGTGATTTTAATAAAGTGGGTTATTTGTATGCATGTTTTGGTCAACATGTGTAGTCGATATTATGTTTTCTTTGGTTTTAAATTAAAGAATTAAAGCTGAAAAAAAAGGGACAACATTAATGAATATTATTGTTTAACGTTTTCTATAAAGTTAAAATTTGTTTGTTTAGGGAATTTGGAAAGGTTCTAACTTCTGGGGGGGGGGGGGGGGGGGTGTGTCGGGAAACATTTTGTACACTCTACCCCAATATACATTGTTTTACAGCGTCGTTTCCTCCACGTGAGTTGAAGGGGAGATAATCAAAGCTTTATAACTTCAATGTCAAGGGGGGAGGGGGGGGCGAAGGGGCACTCATCAACATACGGAGAGGCAAAAATTCGTCTTTACATAGAGCCTATAGTTAAAGAAACTACAAAATCGTCTTGAAGACATGGTTCGCCAACGTCGTATTTTTGACTGGTTCTCAAGGACGGCACTTTTTCATTAACATTGAGTGGTGGCCTTTTTTTAAAGATTTTCATGAAGTCACTTTGAATAGTCATGTTTTCAGTGATAAAATTTGAAAAGTCATGTTTTCAATGACAATTTGGAATAGTCCTGTTATCAATGAGGATTTCAATTGTCATGTTATCAATGAGAATTTGAATTGTTATGTTATCAATTACAAAATTTGAATTGTCTTGTTTTCAATGACAATTCCAATTGTGTTATCAATGACAAAATTGAATAGTCATGTTTTCAATGAGAAAATTGAATAGTCATGTTTTCAATGACAAAATTGAATAGTCATGTTTTCAATGACATATTGGAATAGTCATGTTATCAATGACACTTTGAATAGTCATGTTATCAATGACAATTTAACGTTGTGAGTTTTTATTTTTATTTTTTTTTTTAATCCGAGAGATAACCCGTTTAAATCGTTGTGTACTTTGTTTTCGAGAGTTGTCTTCCCCATTCCTTGACGAAAAGGAACAACGCTGGTTGACAAGAAAATTCGATGTCTGAAATGTCGTGAGTTTAACAAATATTTACTTAATAGGAAGGTATTTTTATGTTAAAACAAACATTTCTACCATTTCTCAGGAAAAAATGATTTATATTACAAATTATATTTTTATAGTAAAGTCATATCCGCAGCAGCCACACGTCCATCACACATTATTTCCAGACGGCCAGGAAAATCAGAAAAAAATTTAAGACTAATTAAGACAATTTTAAATAAAATAATAAAAACATGGTTTTACTTTAAACGTTTGTCAATGTGTTCGGTATTTTTACGATGATTATTATTTCACTTATTTGCATAATGGTTTTAGGGATATGTCTGTCTGTCTGTCTCTCTCTCTATGCAAACTCACAATTTCTTGTCAGTAATTTTTTTTTTCATTCTTATTCTTTAAAAAAAAAAGTTTTACTCAAACCCAATTCGGCCCTTGTTACCAATTTCTCAAAAATAACGTCACAAACATTTAGATGCCCCTAAGAATATCGTGACAAACATTTAGATGCCCACTAAGAATATCGTGACAAACATTTAGATGCCCTCTAAGAATATCGTGACAAACATTTAGATGCCCACTAAGAATATCGTGACAAACATTTAGATGCCCTCTAAGAATATCGTGACAAACATTTAGATGCCCTCTAAGAATATCGTGACAAACATTTAGATGCCCTCCAAGAATATCGTGACAAACATTTAGATGACCCTAAGAATATCGTGACAAACATTTAGATGCCCCTAAGAATATCGTGACAATCATTTGGATGCCCCTAAGAATATCGTCACAAACATTTAGATGCCCCTAAGAATATCGTGACAAACATTTGAATGCCCCTAAGAATATCGTGACAAGGCTCTGCCACTTCCTCCTATTAAACGTAATCACACACTTGTCTCCTGTCTGAATGATTAGCTCCCCCCCCCCCCCTCCCCCTGTCTAGGTTTGAGGCACTGATTAATAACAACAATGATTATAGTTTTAGAAATTTGAAGAAACTGAATTGCTATCAATCAACAAATTCACGAACACATGAATAAAACAAACAAACACATGAATAATCATAAGATGTGATATCGTGGCAGTTGTAATTAAGTTTCGCAAAGGGTTTTTTTTTTTTTTGTAGGAGTGAGGGGAACATTAACCCGAGTTTTGATTCAGCCCCCTCATTAAACGTGATTACAAATAGTGATCGTGACGCCCTACCCTCCCCCCCCCCAATTAAAAACACGTCATTTATAGATGCCCTCCAATTGTTACACGTCTGCCAAGACTACCACCAACACTGGACATGTTCACTTAGCACAGAAGCGTGCAACTTAACTTAGAATAGGGGCCCGTCCCATAAGGTAAGTCACGCTCCGAAGGGAAGTGATGTCTAAGAAAGTGTGACATGCGCAGGGGGGGGGGGGGGGGTAATGATTAGTCTGTGACGTCACACCTTTGTTGTCGTTGTTGTAAAACCTGAAATGGACAGTGATGTTGACCTTTCCTAAAATGTAGACTTCTGTAGAAGCCTACCGCGAAGCACTGGTGTAGATCGTTTATTTGATGACAGTCGGAGCACCGGGTTGGCCTTAGATTTATCGTAGTTAGGGCTCCTCGTTGAAGAACGAGCAGTTGATCAAAGTTGGCGCCTACTTCCCCACTGGCACGCGGACACAAACGGATCCGGTTGATGGATGTCGAGTAGGGGGAGTTCATTGATAGTTGTTGCGACTGAATATTATTATGTTTGATTACGCGCGGTGTGTGTTTGAGAGATTAATTTGTTAGCGAACGCTTTTTCCCCGCGCTTGACTTTGGTGACGTATCTTTATGCTGATTATGACGTAGTGTCTAGTCTGCTTTGTGACGTACGTTTTTATTCGTCTGGCAAGCAGGATGTGTCTTATTTCTGTCTGATAGCGAGCTGCGCTTGTACGCACGGGTTTGTGGACATTAAAGCATGTGTGGACGAGGTTTTTAAAGTTATATGTATTGTGATATATATGAGTTGAGTTGATGCGGTGCTCGTACGACGTACTACGTGTGAACGAACTTTGATGCATTAACCAGTCTAGTAGAAACAAGGAGTTGACAATGAAGATCTGAGTACAGACACCCCACTTCACACACACACACCCCAGTACCAACCTACCGCTTACAGGGTGTCAAAATGAAATATCTTTGAATTTATAGAAATAAATTTTAAAAATGTAATCATATTATAGATCCAGATGATCTGACTAGCAGTGTCGAAGTTGTGATGTACACCCTACCCCCCCCCCCCCATACCACTTGTTTGGACACAAACCACGTCTCTGAAAGTTGATTTTAATATAAATCACATAAAAATTTGGATCTGATCACACTGTGTGTGTTTGTGTTTATTTGTGCTCGTGTTTCTGTTGATTGGATCTGATCACAATAAAACACCATCACATATCACTGCACACCATGTTAATATAAAAAAAAAACCAACTACCACATTCTCAATAGAAGAAAAATATTTATTAAATTGTACAACAATATCGTAAGTTAAACTCTTAAATAACAGCTATAACATAAAGACTTTTATGACCGTCTGATAAAGCGCCATTTTTCTTATCTTCGCAAGAGTCCCTCCTACGCCCATCACGTGACTTCAGTTCCTTCCCGTCAGACATTTCGAAGGTCGCGTGGACGGCAGAAACTTGACGACGGTAGCCACTGTGACTTCACCGCAGTCTGCCAGTGTGGTCTTGGCGCAGTCGGCAGCGTGGACAGCCATGCTGGAAGTGTAAAGGCGGGTTGAGTTTAGATCTCAAAAATTTGATACAAGGATTTGTGGCATTATGTTATAGATATGTACGGCTGAACAAGGATATGTGGCATTATGTTATAGTTATGTACGGCTGAAAAAAAGATGTACTAACAAAAGTTTCCATCTTAGGACTACAAGAAATTAAATATTTAAACTAAACTTTAATGAGGTCTCTTCATTATGGATATTTATTTTAATAAAAGAAAATTTTTCTGGAAAATGATATACAGTACAACTGTCAAAACAACTTAAAAATCCTTATAATAGTAATTGGATGTAGTGTGTCAAAAGAGGTGTAATGTCGGTAATTATGAAGGATTTGTGAATACGCATTTTGTGCCATGGGAAATCCCTGGATCAGGAGAATGACGTTTGTGTTGTTGTTTTAAGTCAATTAAAAAATATACACATTTTTTTTAAAAAAAAATCATGATTTTTGCACCAGGTCGGTCATGCAATTTCAATGTAAGTTTTTATCGGTGCACATAAATGAGCGTCTCTCGTGTGCGCGGTGCGCAAGATTAGCTTACGTGAGAGCATTGTTTTGAGTGTTCCTTTACTTGACGTCTGAACGTGCACCAAGGGGGACAAACCTTTTCCTAAAATAGTCACAGTTGTGTCCAATGAAAAGTAAAAATCGCCCCACTATTTCTAATCAAAAAACAGTTCTACGAAATAAAACTTAAAGTTATGTATACGATGACAATGAATTAGCCAGTACTTAAGTGTACCTAATGTGTACTTAATGTGGTACCTAATGTGTACTTAAGGTGTACATAAGGTTACCTCATGTGTACTAAATGTATACCTAATGTGTACTTAATGTATACCTAATGTGTACTTAATGTATACCTAATGTATACTTAATGTATACCTAATGTGTACTTAATGTATACCTAATGTGTGGTTAATTTATACTTAATGTGTACTTAATGTGTATTTAATATATACCTAATGTGTACTTAATGTGTCGCGATCAACTCACAAGTGGCAGACGTCTTGGTCGGGTCCCAGTTGCCGCATCGTGTGCTGCAGTGAGGAGCGCGTGCAGGCGTTCAAGTCAGACTTCCTGTCGTCATAGCACGTGGCGTTGAAACCTGGACGTATGGAAAACATTTAATGTCACGTCTGTCTTAATTTAGTTGACATCTATGTCATGCCTGTCTTACTTTAGTGGACACTGATGACACGTCTGTCTTACTTTAGTATACACTGATGACACGTCTGTCTTACTTTAGTATACACTGATGTCACGTCTGTCTTACTTTAGTATACACTAATGTCACCACCCGTCTCAAGGAGATGATTATGAAGGTTTGCCAAAATCTTCGAAATTACAATGTGATATGTTTTTTTTATGGAGAATAAACTGTTTCTCAGGGAGCAGCCCCCCCCCCCCCACCGACGTCCGAGAAAGTAAGAAGGTAAGGTACATTCTGTTTTAGAAGTCTACTAAGATGGAGGACCCCACCTTCAGTGGTGCACACGCCGTTGAGGTAGTTGGGTATGCCAGTTGACTCCACGCTGGGGACCATCTGCGCTGTTTCCGGTGCACAACGTTTGAGGTATCGAATCTGACACTTGATGGCATCGATGAACTCGACATGCATTCTGATGACGGGGGGGGGGGGGGGGGGCGGGGGGAGAAATAAGATTATAATTAGCAAGTCTTTTTTATAATTTATAAAATGTTACTCGAATATCAAATCATAAAAAATGTCTCTTACGCTTGTGGTGTGACTGCTTCCATTTCCGTATTGCACGCAAATTTAATTCCCGATAACTACGCTAAATGATTTTTTTTTAGTCGTTGCTTTTCGTAAAATGAAATTGTCTCAATTTAAATATGATGCAATAAATATTCGGTATAAAAGGAGTTGTGACAAGAGAATATTTAACCCTCTTAGGACGGAGCCTTGTCGGGGTGTATGTGCCAAAAAGACGGAGCACTTTTTAGTAGCTCGGCACTCACATTGCAAATTTTTTTTATCAAAAATAACTATTTCCTTAATATATGTAAAACTAGATATATTCTTGTAGGAAATTGAATAAACTAATACAATCTCTATGAATCAAACTGAAATATCAACATTTATGCAAATGAGCTACCCTGATTTGCATAATTTATGCGTGCAATTTTTTTAAAAACCTAGAACAAACATGACTTACTTGTAGCAATTGTGTGAATTTTTAATGGATGAAGCCTGAATAAGTCCTAACACTAATGTTTTTGGGAAACAAGGCCCATGGAGGCCCTTCAGACACCTCTGGCACATGGTTCTACAACTTTTCCAGCCCTCCCCCCTTATTTTCCAGTTGTTCACTGTAACAGCCCCAACCCCTCCATTTATGATCTAGGGACCTTAAGCTGGATGTTACTAAGAAATTTGTCTACATATCTATTGGTCTCTCTCATAAACATTCGAGTGATATTTAGTGTAAAAAATAGCATAAAGTACTCATTTGGGGTGCTTGTGCATTATTTATAGGACCTATGGTGTCTAAAAATTCAGAGGGGTAATCTCTGTCCAGTTGGAACCCCTAATACTAGTTATACTAAACCAAGAGTTCACAACATTAGCAATACCCTCAATTTGAAAGTCTTCATTAATTTCCTGATTGTTTTCATCAGTTTCAGTGTCAGATTCACTGCTAGAATATCAAAATCACTAAGCACAGTTTGATCAAAGTCGCTGTCAGACATGTTCGAATTTCACGATGAAACTACACACACAAAAAAAAAATTCCTGCACACAAATAAATTTAGTTCACTATCAAAGAACACCGCCATTACAATGCCGAGATGTGCAGGAATACGTAAGAATAAATTTGATTGGCTGGTACAACGCCAAGCCAGCCATCCACGAGACTCGATTTATCGGGCCGATGGCTCGGACTTTTGTCTTTCTCGCCAGTGCACCTTGGTTCGATAGATCGGCCTTTACGTCTCCAGAGGGTTAATATAGTTCATGGGCGTGATAATAAAAAGTGTGCAGTGACGTATCAATGGGGAAGGGCTGTGGCAAAAATCGGCATTCTAAAATGTGCGTTACTTGAGTTCATGTTTTGTCAAGTAACTTTAGTAGATGGGAAGTTCACGCATTGCTGTCGCCAATGTTTGGCGGGCTATATTTAGTAGATGGGAAGTTCACGCATTGCTGTCGCCAATGTTTGGCGGGCTATATTTAGTAGATGGGAAGTTCCCGCATTGCTGTCGCCAATGTTTGGCGGGCTATATCTAGTAGATGGGAAGTTCACGCATTGCTGTCGCCAATGTTTGGCGGGCTATATCTAGTAGATGGGAAGTTCACGCATTGCTGTCGCCAATGTTTGGCGGGCTATATTTAGTAGATGGGAAGTTCACGCATTGCTGTCGCCAATGTTTGGCGGGCTATATTTAGTAGATGGGAAGTTCACGCATTGCTGTCGCCAAAGTTTGGCGGGCTATATCTAGTAGATGGGAAGTTCCCGCATTGCTGTCGCCAATGTTTGGCGGGCTATATCTAGTAGATGGGAAGTTCACACATTGCTGCCGCCAATGTTTGGCGGGCTATATCTAGTAGATGGGAAGTTCCCGCATTGCTGTCACCAATGTTTGGTGGGCTATATCTATCTAGTATATATATATAAATAAAGGATTAGGCGTGTCTCTTGTAATAACTCATATAGGCATGATGAAGCACCGGTTTATAAACAACATTACAGCCCCAATGAGTTGAATGTTCACAAGGCTCCGTGCTAATCACGCGCACCGAGTTCAAATACAGAGATATTAATGATATTATCATTATTATGAAGACCTATTAAAAGAGAGATATAGATTTGATCGGCAGAGTTGTCCAAATGATTATGTCCCTTTGGTAAGCGGTGTCTCTCCTCCCCCCCCCCCTTTGTGTGTGTGTGTACGGTTGATGTTTTAGTACACTCGTAAAACAGATGAAAAGAGATGTATACTTTAATCTGTACGATACTGTTTATAGGGGGCACACACAGGACATATAGCTCTCAGGGTAAGAACTAAAATTACCCCCATATTAAGTTTGATAAATATATTTTATTAAAAGTATTTGTAATACCACGCTATATAATACTACTAATAATAATTTTTTTAAATATTTACCTTATAGTAATAAGTAAAATAAGTAGAAGGATATAACGCATTTTACTTGAACCAATACAGGCAAACTTAGTAATACGCAAAAAAAAAAAAAAAATTTAAAGCATAAAATAAATTTGTCCGTCTCATTGACAATTCAATTGGCGCCCACGGCACTTGACATGTCTTGCCACACCCCGTCGGCGAGTCTCTGATTTTTTTTACACACCTACACAGAAGATATGATACACGTATTATCTGGCTAGTATGGTACTGACAACGGTGTAATGTACCCACCTACACAGAAGATATGGTACACGTATTATCTGGCTAGTATGGTACTGACAACGGTGTAGTGTACCCACCTACACAGAAGATATGATACACGTATTATCTGGCTAGTATGGTACTGACAACTGTGTAGTGTACCCACCTACACAGAAGATATGATACACGTATTATCTGGCTAGTATGGTATTGACAACGGTGCAGTGTACCCACTTACACAGAAGATATGACACAAGTATTGTCTGGCTAGTATGGTACTGACAACGGTGTAATGTACCCACCTACACAGAAGATATGATACACGTATTATCTGGCTAGTATGGTATTGACAACGGTGTAGTGTACTCACATACACAGAAGATATGATACACGTATTATCTGGCTAGTATGGTATTGACAACGGTGTAGTGTACCCACTTACACAGAAGATATGATACACGTATTATCTGGCTAGTATGGTACTGACAACGGTGCAGTGTGCCCACCTACACGGTGCAGTGTGCCCACCTACACGGTGCAGTGTGCCCACCTACACGGTGCAGTGTGCCCACCTACACGGTGCAGTGTGCCCACCTACACGGTGCAGTGTGCCCACCTACACGGTGCAGTGTGCCCACCTACACGGTGCAGTGTACCCACCTACACAGGAACTCAAGGTTCACGGTGAACAGTGACGCGCTCTCCACGTGGGAAAAGCCTTGCTCCAAGAAGCACGAGAAAAGCAGCATCCTTTGCAGTTCCGGGTCAGTCTCACAATAGGTCAAGGACGGATTGAAAGGGGACATCGCCGCCGCCGCCACCATGATCAACGGGAGAATAACTGTCATGGAATGAAAAAGTTTGTGAAATAAGATATCCAAATAAGATATTGAAATAAGATACTGAAATAAGATATTGAAATAACAAATTGAAGTAAGAAACTTGAAGTAAGAAATTGAAATAAAATATTGAAACAAGATATTGAAATAAGATATCAATTTATCGTAGTTTGGTATTTACGTTGCGATACTATGTCTTTACGGGGGGCTTGTTGTGGTGTTGTCTAAATAACACCAAATGACAGAAGTAAAAATATGACAGATACAGCACAAAGCAAACATTTCAAGTAATTATAAATTATAAGCTGAATAAATGAGAAAATAATTATGAGTCGTTGTTTCCAGAAAAGAAAAGGGAAAAAAATTACAAAGTCTTTCTTTGAGAAGGGCCATTTGTCTCCCACCTAAGCAATGAGTTCACCTTTGGGAAACCCCAAAACTATTTATAAATCTATGGCGTTTGTGTTTCCGGTTCCTCTTTTCTTTAGTTAAAATGATTTATGTTTATGAAACACATTCTCAAGTATCAACCCTATTCATTAAAATTCAAATCGCCTGGTTTAGATAAAATAAGATAAGATTCTTTTATTGATCTAAGTAACTGGAAATGAGCTGTGATTACATTGTCCGTGTTGAATTTCAGCATAGGAATACATATTCTTATTAGTACAACAATTCAGATCAAGCTACACGTAAGACATCTCATGTATTTCTTCGACTTTTCAACACTGGTAATGAGTCAAGAAAGATTAGCGGCCGTTTGACTCTAAAATTGTAGTGCACATTTTCAGGACCTGGTGATTATGAGGCCCGGCTGACCCACTGTGAGAGCCCCCGGGGGGGGGGGCATCTGTTCATTTTTAAAAACAAAAATCAATCAGTAAAATAATTATGACGTGGATCAAAACACGGGACCGCCTTAACAGCATCAGAACCACGGGGCAAAGTAATTAGTAATGCGCTGAGACCCAACCCATTTCCTTTCTCTAACAGAGTAATCTTAGGATAAGCGTTGTGGGCCCCAGGTTGATACCTGCGTTGTGAACAATGTTTCTATCAGACTATTTCATCCCACCCCAACACAAAATAATAATAGAGAACATTAAATAAATACACTAACAAAAATTATAATCATTTTAAAAAGGATTTTAATTTTATTTTTTTCCAATTCACCATTTTCTTCTTAAAACTAGCACCAATGAGAATAAAAATGAACGCAGTGGCTATTAGCACCCGGGTACCAGAAGTGAGAGGTTCACGCAGCACACAGCACCGCCATTCGCACCCATTATTTTAAAAGAAAGTTAAATTTCCTAAAGGTATTTCAATATCCATTAACAATGAAGGGGCATCTTGATGCCTCTAGAGGCGTGAGCCCCTTCTAGAAGTGCCAGGCCCCTGGGCAACTACCCAGAGTGGGCACACCTTAAGACGCCACTGTCAAAACATCCCCCCCCCCCTTTTTTCCAAGCTTGGCGAAATAGAAAAACTACACAAGTCTAGTCTTCATCCATTACAAATCGAACAACCAATTTAACGAAATATTTATTCTTATTTTAAAAAACTAAAATCACAATATAAAATAAAAGAAATGAAACAAAATAGTACCTCTCGTGTGTTGTAAGATTCCCATTGTGACGTCAACTCGTGCACGTTAACCTGTGTAGTTGTGATCTCTGCGTGTTGGCCTCACTTTGATTTTTTTTTTTAAACTGACCATGCAATGCTTTACGTATTTTTATGTATCATAAATTGGACAATACAAAACAAAATTCCTTTTTTAAAAATGTCATCAGATTTGTTTAGCCGTCAGAAGAGTGCTTCCTTAAAAATTAAAACAAATTAAATATATGGCCAGATAGCAGGACATTTATCAATTATGTTGAAAACTTTAACTTCAAAATTTAAGGGAGGAAAATATGGACACGTTGAGCTAGCGATCTCCTTGGGGGTAATGGGTGACAATCCAACTCGAAGCTGCTATATAGTGCTGCGAAGGCCTGTGTAGCTGTGTGTTACTTGGTGGGGAGCGCTTTCATTTCCATGTTCCCCACCGTCTCACCTCTGTTTTTGTGTGTGTGTTTTTTGTTTTGTTTTTGTTGTTGTTTAAGGCACATTTCCCTGTCTGGTGTGACGCAGGTAAAGTGCGGATGAAACGTTTTGGCGATGACAGAACAGTCAACAGGTAAACGAGATAAAAGGGGCGGGGGTGAATGTGGTAGTGTCTAATGTCAAAGATTGAGTAGAAACTACAGCACGGCCAAATAGACCCTCGTTCCAAAAAAACAACCTGTGGTTTTTATAAAAACTGCAACAACAAAAATTACAAACCAAAAAAACCACAACAGAAAAAAAAAATGAAATAAAACGAAACAATTCGGTTTTTTTTACGTTGGTCCAAAATGCTTCAGATATTTGTAGGTTTAAAAAATGGTTTTAGATTTGAGATTATTAAAATTTACAAAACAATTATAAAGACACGTCGATATAGGCCTATACCTTTGTGAAAGTGTATGACACTGTAGGAATATATTGTAAAGAAAAATTACCCTTATTTTTTCCAGGGCTTAATAATATAAACTGCACGCCAGGGACCTTAAAGCAATGCAATGTATTTGCCATATTCTTGATTGAATCCACCCTGTTCTGTGGGCAACTTAATTTTAACACTATATCTCCTTTCTCTTAACGATCATCGAAACAAAACGGCAAAGATCGCTCAATCTTATGATGCAACTGGAAGTGTTATTGCCCGATATCAGTGGTTCTCAACCTTTCTAATGCCGCGACCCCTTTAATACAGTTCCTCGTGTTGGGGCGACCCCCAACCACAAATTTATTTTCGTCGCTGCTTCATACCTGTAGAGTGTATGTGTTTTCCGATGGTCTTCGTCGACCTCTGTGAAAGGGTCGTTCGATCCCCAAATGTGTCGCGGACCCACAGGTTGAGAACCGCTGCCCTATATAAAAATGTAAATTTATTTTTTTAAAAAGGCAGTTTGCCAAACTAACTACGCCATAAAAACATGAGGAGAGGGGGGAAATTTTATAAAAATTTAGATAACAGATCGAACGATCCAGAAACGGGCAATTAAAACACACACACACACACAAAACAACAGATTTGAGAATCACCGATCTAGTTTGGGGAGACAGCTACTTAAATTGTGTCATTTTGTGCAAGGCCCTGACACCACCATCTCTCAATGAAGACAACACCATCTCTCAATGGGGGCAGCACCATCTCGACCAGTGAGGACTAATTCATCACTGGCTGTGAGTTTGTTTATGACACAATTCCATGTAAACTGTAAACTGTTTTGAAGGTGTTTTCATTATTAAACGTAGTTCTAATTCTTACGGGTGTTACTGAAATAAAAATAATTTAAAAAAAAACAAAAAACAGACTTACTGTGAATTTGTGTTTTCCACAAAATTCCATGTAAACTGTTAAGAAGTTGTTTGCCTTTTCCTTCAATGTTTTCTGTTTACTGTGAAGTTTTACTTACTCAAAATAAAGTAATGAAAAAAAAGACAGGTAATATAATCAGAAAATTAAATGTTAGAGATATTACTGTCGCTTATTGAAACTAAAACTGGATACAGCTCACCCACTTGATTCAAAATTCATCAACAGCCTCTAAGTGGCAGTTGGTTTGTTTGTTGGTTCGTTTGTTTGTTTGTCGGTTTTCGTTTTAAAATATTTTATTTATATTTATTTTATTACTTTTGTGCCTTTTTTTTATATATTTTTTTTTTTAATGATTATTATTATTTTCGTTTTTTTTGGGTTTGGGGTTTAAAAGGTTGGGCCGGGGGGGGGGGGGGGATTTTTAGTCAAAATTTGTTGATGTAAATCGGTGTTTGCCAATTTTGAGTTTTTAATTAACGTGTGTGTGTGGAGGGGTTGGGGAGCAGCATTACGGAGTACCACATTTTTTGCATTTTACCCCATTAAACTTACCGTTTTACAGTTATTTATTATTTTTATAAATATTTATTTCAGATGGGTTTTTATTTACATTCATAAATTACGTTTTAAGACGTGGATTGCCTGATATTCACTCCTTTTTTATACATTTATTATCAATTTTGCAACCACATTTTGATGTCTGAATATATTGTTTTTGATGTTCACATATTTTGTTGTCCTGTACGAATACAAGACGGTTGCGAGCTTGTGTACATAAAAAATGTGTAAATATTGTTATCAACACGTACATTGTGTTTACAAGCTGATCACATACTCTGCAGTCTCACGGAGTTATGCGTGTCACGTGACATCTCTCCGCTGACTCGGGGTATGAATCACTGTTGACAAACAACAACAACAAAAACAACAACAACAACAACTCTAATATCTCCAACGAATTGTTGGATAGAATAGTATTTTTTACGTACGTTTGAAACGTTTTTTTTAAAATGTTTTCCAAATATGTGTTTACGTCTTCACATTCCGAACACAACCAACACAACAAACACAGTGAACACAGCAAACACAGCGAACGCAACAAACACAACGATAGCAACAAACACAACTAACGCAACAAACACAGTGAATGCAACAAAAACAACAAACACAACGAATGCAACAAACACAACTAACGCAACAAACACAGTGAATGCAACAAAAAAAAAACACAACGAATGCAACAAACACAAATAACGCGAGCACAACGAGCATAACAAACACAACAAACACAAAAACTAGTTCAAACGAACATTTCAAATTATTTCTGGGTCTGCAGTATGATAATAGTAACTAGAGCTTGTGATGTCCGGGGCGACCATTAGACGTTGCCGCCCCTAATTCAGAAAAACCGCATCGCCCACAGGATACACACACGATGCCCACAGAATAAACGCACGATGCCTACATAAAACAAACAAAAAATAAGCTCTATACAACTTATGTAGTGGACTGAATAAGCCGTCTACCCCACCCCCATCCCCCCAAAAATGGTGCTCCCTCTCCCCACACACAAGAATGCCAGGTCAGAAATGGCGCCCCGTGACCTCATATCCATCTCCTTCTTTCTAGGCCATGGTCGGTATCTTGTCATGTGCTACTGCACAGCAGCATTTCCAAAATTTTTGGAATTGACGGACAGTGTACCAATTTCCCACTGCTCCAAGGAGCAGCACCAAATGTATTCATTATTCTAATCCTTTTTATGTTAACACTAAATATGTCCAGAAATTTATTGTTTAAATATCCAATCCAGCATATGCGGAGTGGACTCGATTTACTATTGTTACACCTTTCAAAACGTTTTTTTTTCAACACATTTTTGTGTCCTTGTAGCGCAGCGGTTCTCAACCTGTTGGTCGCGACCCCCTTTTGGTGGTCGAACGACCCTTTCACAGGGGTCCAGAGGTGTAGCGAAGGGGGGCAGGGGGACAGATGTCCCCGGGCGCCAGCTAGTTAGGGGCGCCAAAATGTGCTTTGATATTATTTTATTGATGAAAATAATGGGTTTGAGGGTTGAAAAAAGACAAAAGGGGCGCTTTAAGGGGGTAGGCGCTTGAAAATATCTTAATTTTTCAAAAATTATCCAATTTTTTTTGTTTTCATTTTTACGAAGAGGAACATTCTTAGATTCGATTACACATAAATGTATAGTACTTTTTAAAAGATTTGTTGTGAAACAACTGATATTTAACACCCCACCCCACTTTAAAAATTGACCTAATTTTAGAAGAAAAGAAAATTCATCCATATCCCATTTTTGAGACCTCAAAAAACTATTTTTAAATAGCATAATATGCTATTATTATATATCAATGTAAAGGTAAATTCAAGCAGTTTTTTTATTATTTAGAATCGTAGTCAGTAAATATAATTGCCTCAAATAATCGGATCCACAAACGTAATGTTGTAGGATATTCCTTAGTTCTATTATTATAATTATTTTACCGATTTTCATTGGTCCAAACAGGGGAGTAACCAAGATACCGATGACTCGCGCATGCGCAAATGAGTTGTTTATGTGTGTTTACCGGATCGCGAACTAAATTTTGCAAACGAAGCATCAGCATGTTTTGATTTTAAAATATGCATTTACAACCTTACCGATTAGGTAAAAGCCAGAAATAAATAAACTACAGAAATTTATGCACTGGCACTAAGAAAAGCTCTCAATTCAAGGTAAGTATACTAAAAATTATCATAATTTAGCGACACGAGATGGCGATAGTTGAGATTATTCAGTCAGTACTACAGTACGTCAGTACAGTCAGTGTGTTGCCATGCCATGATGCTCGTGATGGTGTAAGGGTTGTTTAGCTTATGCGGAGATTTGCACAAGTTTCTACTTAAACTTAAAGTCTTTATATTTATCAATCAAGGGAATTTTTAATTTATATGAAACCTAAGCCTATTTATTTGGCTACAAAAACATTGAAAAATAATCGACGAGTAGTTCAAAGTAATAGTCTAGACTAATACAATTATATTATATATTAGATTAGCATTAGCATTGTCACTCATTGTGGATATGAGCAAATAAATTCGTATTAAAATGTTTCAACTCAAATAGTTTAATCTTAGCCTAATTCATTTATTTTATCTGCATACAATTATTAGTAATAGTGATAGCCTAATTAGTTTGGTAACATTTCTTATTTCTAAAATCAATTCATTAGATTAATAATTAATAATTATAATAAAATAAATAATTAGTTAAGCAATCCTACACATCTAAATAATACTGATAGACTAATTGTGATCAATGTCAGTATATTTTTTGCTAATTGTTTATTAATTTTTTAATTCCATTCTAGCCCCCAAAAAGTACTACCGAGCCAAGCAAAAGTTAATTCTTCAGTGACAAGAAGTCAACTTCAACAGCAGAGGGAGTACTAAACAAGGATTTAGATATGATCATATTTCAAAGCTTTTACACATTTTCATCTGTTTTCAGTGGGGTGGACAAATCGCAGAAGCCATAACTTACAGCTGATTGCAAAACAAAATAGTCAATACTATGAATATAAAAATGAATTGATTGTGAGTGGTTAGATTCTTCAAATCCACAACTGGATAACCAAGGCATTATCAATTATAGACTGTAAGGCTTGAAGGACAATGGCATGGACTATGAAAAGTTGCAATCTATGATATCTGCCATAACCTTAAAAACCCAGCTGCACTGCACAATTTATAACCGGCACAAAGTATAAAAACTGCGCTATGCCGAAGAACATTTATGAGCAAGTATCTGCCCAATTATTACATTTCTAAAAGACACATAACTCATTCCTCTCTGGTATGAGGGAATTCTTTGCTGAAAGAGGTACACAGAATATGTACAAAAGTGTCAACATAGCATTGGTGCCATGGAACTACATGGAACTGCTTCAATTTCAGTGATGTTGTCAGCAACATAACCTTGTCATCTAATTATGGTTAAAAATGATCATGGACAAAATATGGTTGATAGGGGGCTTTGGATAACTTGTGTTATACTAGAATGCTGAGCAAAAAATTGGTAGACAACACAAATTAGCTTTATTCGAGCGGAAAATAAAAAATCTTTAAAAAATTGTGATTTTGACGAGAGCACCTGAGGGAAGTTCGAGAAGGTGAAAACCATGTTCCTGGTGCATTTAACAGTTAAATAATATACAAAACCACCATGTCCATGTTGCTGAACAAAAAAAACTATGTAAAAGAACTTCATTTTCATAATAAACTTAAAATTTTTCACTTTTTAAGTTTAAAATTGATTTTTCTCAAAGTTGTTTTTTTCTATTGTTTTGTAACGTAGAATTCTAAAATCTCAGCTAATATACAAGCTAGAGTAATAAAATTTGGTGTGTATCTTCCTTTAACTATTTTGTGGGTAATGAGCTATACAGAATTCAATTTGGTCTATTACTTTTTTCAAAATAAAGTTTTTATTTTCCTATAGTTGTAAATTTTAAGCGTTTTCTGCCGAGGCAAATTTTAAAAATTAAAAAAAAAATGTTTTGAAAAGTTTGAAGGAAATTAAACTAGCTCAGTACCTCTAAATATACTTGAAGTTCATGAATCAATCATATTTTAAGCAATATGTATGTCTGTTTTAAAAATTTTAGAACTCTACGAATAGGTATTATTTTCAAGATGGCCGCCGTTGCCATGGCAACTATAAAATCTTTTTAAATTTTAAAGCATGAAAATATATCTCCATTCATAGCTAAACATGACCATAAAGTATTACAGCCCGCCATACATTTTGAATTGTGCAGGCCTGGATAGCCTATAATGTCAGCATTCAACCAATACAGTCTTAAAAGGCATGCGCCCAAACAGACCGAGAGGAACAAACAGACCTAGTGGAAAAAACAGGCCGGGCAGCACAAACAGGCCGAGCAGAGAAAACAGGCAGGACATAACAAACAAGCCGGGCAGCACAAATGCTATGTTGACACTTTTGTTTTCACCATAAAATAGTTGTTCTAAGTTGGTTAATTAAAAAAAAAAATTTTTTGGTAGCCTACCCCCTTAAAATGAATCTTGTCCCCGGGTGCGAATCTCGTCCCCGGGCACCAAACACTCTAGCTACGCTTCTGCAGGGGTCGCCAAAGACGACCGGAAAACACATATACTCTACAGTTATGAAGTATCAACGAAAATAATTTTGTGGTTGGGGAACTGTATTAAAGGGTCGCGGCATTAGAAAGGTTGATAACCACTGTTGCAGATTTACTAGCGTCTTACGTGCGGGAAAGCTTTCTACGCTCGAATAGGACTGGTCGTCGAATATAGCCTGCGAAGGACGAACAAAAAGAAATTAAAAAAAAATTGGATTTAAAACCTATTTGGAGTCCAAACTTTCTATCCTTCCTTTGTGGAACTTAAATTCAAATTTACATGTTCTACTCAGCCTGTTTGTGCTGCCCGACCGATTTGTTCTGCCCGGCCTGTTTGTGCTGCCCGCCTGTTTGTGCTGCCCGCCTGTTTGTTCTATTCGGCCTGTTTGTGCTGCCCGGCTTGTTTGTTATGTCCTGCCTGTTTTCTCTGCTCGGCCTGTTTGTGCTGCCCGGCCTGTTTTTTCCACTAGGTCTGTTTGTTCCTCTCGGTCTGTTTGGGCGCATGCCTTTTAAGACTGTATTGGTTGAATGCTGACGTTATAGGCTATCCAGGCCTGCACAATTCAAAATGTATGGCGGGCTGTAATACTTTATGAAAAACTTGTGCGGGCCGAAAGCAAATGGGACAGGGAAAAGCTATTAAGAAAATAAGAAAGTTTCGTTACTTCGCGGGCCGCAAAGTGGGTGCTGTCGGGTCACATGCGGCCCAGTGACGTAGCGAGCTTAACTCGCACCCGGGGCACAATACCTTTTTAGCGCCCCCCCCCCCCATTCGAAAACCATACAATATTATATGTAAAATGTACCACGCTACGTGACTGATGCGGCCCGTGGGCCGTATGTTGTGCTATAAACCAAGATATTGAATTGTGACGTTATATGCTATAAGCCAAGAGATTGTGGATTCAATTTTGTGCGTGATTATCATCGGCTAATTTAAAAGGCAGCTATCAATCGAGTTGTGGTCAATTTAAGTCGCACACGTAAGCAAAAAAAAATTATTTTTTTTAAAGAAAGAAACAAAAATAGTTACCAATGATAATGTAAAATAATATTGGAATTAAAAATTTAAACAAAAATAAGTAAGTTCGTAAACGCACTGTGGCTTACTTAGTTTACTTTTAAATTTACTTACCAATATATATATTATAAACGTTTATTAGTACAGAAGATAAAAGATTCGGTTTTTTTTCTTAGTCGTGATATTGTTGATATAAATAATATTAATAATTAATAAAGTTAATTTTTAAAAACCACGCTTCATCTCTAATTAAGGCTCGACGCGCTATAAAACACAAAACGCAACAAAACAAAATCTACATACAAGCCAATGGACAATACAAGCTAATTTACATCAAGGAATATGAGCACGCTCCTTGGACTTGGAAACAGGGACAAGGAGGTATACCGGTACTTTCAATTACATTTAATGATATGAATTTTAATTATTAATTATTGCATTTTAACTTTAATTCAAATAAATTTTATAATTCAGTAATGAGTAATGAACCCAAACAAATAAATAATTGCAGATTAGTAGCTACAACATTTTGTTAATTAATATAAACTTTTTCATTATCTCTTTTACGAATTCGAAAGCAACTATTGGTATATTTATTTTGTGGCATTTGCATTGTTGTTAATGGTTCACAATTTACAGTTATTGGTACCTTTGCTTATTTCCGGGATACGTTAATCTGCGCTCCGGAATGATTATTCAACATTCTAAAATTATTAAAGAAATATTTTTATTGAACGTAAGGAATAACAATAATGTATTTTAATAATTTTAAATAACATTTCTATATTTTTGAATTAATAATTCAGTCCCGAACAGATTGTTACATACTAATAATCCTACACTATTACTTCATTATATTCCGAAAGATAGCGTCCATGGATACGATATGAAATATATAGAATAATATGAAATTAGGTTTTGGTTGTGTTCTTCTCTAGTAAATTCTAGACTATTCCAGTATCCAGCAGTAAATCATTCATTAAAACTTTTACTTATTACTTAACGTCATTGATTTCGAATATGATTTATTTACGTGATACTGATTATGTCATGTATGTAAAATAATGTAATTGTAGAGTTTAGAGTCATTAAAAGTTTTAAAGCCTACATTATTATAATATTATATTAATACTATATTATTATTCATTACAATTAGTGGGAATTACATACTAATACTAATACAAGCAGGATACTCTGAGTCAAGCTTGGGGGAGTTGAGTAATGAAGTAATGGCCACTGCCTTTGCCTCTGCTAAACTAAAAAAATAATTTTGCCTAAATACTATAACTATAGACTATAGGCTTAGTATTGGCAGGCCTAAATATGAATAATTAGCCAATTCATGTCCTAAATTTTTATTTTTTAAAAATATTTTTTAATGCTAGTGCCAGGCTTTTTTTAATCATGCCACCAAATTTATTTAACCAGAACAATAAAGGTGACTATTATCGTTGCCGCTACAGCTCTGTGATGGACAAAAGCTCTAGTACCCCATAATATTTTTTAAAGTTTAAAACCAAACAAAATCAATAGTTAGGATATATTTTTTTTTCATTTCTTTTTTAGAAACACAGAAAATGAGTTCCCCTTATCACTCATTAAAAAAGAACAAAGTTCCTTTATTCCCTGGGCATATGACAGGCAATCGTCCAATACCTTTTCGACACCCTGAATATTCAGAAGATGAGAGTAGACTTCTTGAAGAGATCACCTCCAATATGGTGCAAGACAAAAAGAAACAGTACCTACCTCACCTAAGTGTATCCACCAGCCAGACACTTGTACGTCTGCCTGAGACATCAAGAACTGATAGTTCTCCGGAAAGAAGAGTAGATTCCAAAGCTCCCCCAAATGATCATGAACTTATGAGGCTAATGATGAATAAGATAACCCTGCTTGAGCAAAAGGTCTGTACCCAAAAAAAAATCATTTTGTATTATGCTAGATTTGTTTAATAGGAAAATAGGACTTAATTTTACGGGTACCACCTTTGTATAAACTAAGATCTATAACTCAAATGTTGCACAAATAGGATGTGATTCTTAACAAGGGTAAAATTAAAATGGTTATGTTTGAAAAAAAATAAACACATTAAAAATATCTTTAAAAGTTAAATTTGTTAAAAGACTAATGTATTTAATGCATCAAAAGTGTCACAATAAAACACATGCAGTATACCATGCTAGTACCAGAAAAATGTGTGCTGTAAATCTCTAGATCAGATGAGTGGTTTTATTTGTTTCCTAACTTTTATTGAATACACATCACAAAATATATTTTTAATAGGTGAAGAATCAAATTAAAATTTAATAGATAAAAAGCAAAGTTTCATTTCTATATTAATTCTTTAAAAGTTCACTTTGTGATATCATTACAGGTTCAGACTCAGGAAAAGGATATTAAAAATAAAGACAGGCAGATCAAAATACTTGAAGATAAACTGCGCATTACAGAGAAAGCGAGGAAAGAGAACACAAGCACAAGTGAGGTCAAAGACCTTGAGACACATTGCTTGCTGTTACAACAGCAGGTATGTGTCAATGCTTTTCATTTACAATACAGGAATAATTAAGTTCAAAATAATTGCTAAACAAAGCTTACGAAGGATCCACAAGATAAAGGGTAAAAAAAAATAAATAATAATAACTCCATTTTCTCTTATTTATGAATTTGATGAGTACTGACCAGTATCATAATGATCTTAGCTTGGCATGCAGTAGTTAAGTGTTTCACCAATCGCAGGCTAGCATTTATGCAGCACACTAAATGGCAACACAAATACTGCAAGGCTTTTTACATTTATAAATTATATTTAAGTATAAGTTTATATTAAAGAAGAAAAATAGTAACAGAAAAATGAAGGCATTTAATAGCTTTTGCCTAAAAGAATCTTTATAATTGTAAATATTTTCTTATACTCTGCAACCATATTGTTATACCAATGACCGAACTTGATTCAACCACTGATTATTTTTCCCCTGCCATATTTGGTTTGCATATTTTTTAATTTCAGGTTCATGAAATGGAGACCTTCTTAGCTGAGTATGGAATGGTATGGGTTGGCGAATCAAGCGATGCTAACTCTAACGTCTATCTGCCAGACAGCATTGATGATGATGACGATGAAAACAACAACGTCACAGAAGTATCAATACGCAGTGACTCGCCAGATAATTCAATCGCCTCCTCTAACCCATTTGGCATTTGGCGGCAGGACGTTTCCCTCCCGGTGGCCCCCGCCCCATTGAATATAGACTTCAATTTGTTGATAGAAAATATAAAGGACCTAAACGTATTGGCCGGGGAGGGTGTAGCACAGATTAAAAAAACAGCTGACGGGGCAAGATTTGAGGTGCCTGAATCAGTGCAGCTGACACTCTATGCCAATGGCATCATGATGTTTGATGGCCCATTCAGACCCTACACTGACCCCAAGACTCGCCAGTGTGTAAAAGATTTGCTAGATGGCTACTTCCCCACTGAATTGCAGAAAAGGTTCAGTTACAATTATAATAAAACTTCGATTCAATGTATCTTTCAGTTTATCCCTAATATAACAGCTAACGATGATAATTTAATGCTAAATGTTTATCTTTTTTTACTGTTGCTATTTACGCAAACTCATTTGTATGTTTAAAAGCTGTAAAACACATTTAAAACCTGCCAACAGCATCCATACAGTCAGTAATGCCAAGAAATGGTTGATGTTTTTACCAAACCCTGGTGTTGAGGTGTTTTACTTCTGAAACAAAATAACATTTTGGGTCCTGAGAAAATATTTAGTACTTATAATTTTATAATGGTAAAAACTGTTAACATGTTAATGTTCCTAAGACATAGTAGTCCTAATTATAAGTCACTTATAACAATATTTGCATATTTAATTTCTATAGGTAACAATTTATTTGAAGTAGATTAGATACTATTTCTTTAAGATACATTTATATTATAGTATCCTCTCTTAAAACATGGTGGCTTGCAGTCAGCTTATGTTGGGGTGCGATGCCTTTGTAAACTGTTGAGCATTGATCATTGATACAGTTACTGGTAATGTAAAATTTCAAACATTGAGTATTACACTTTTTAAAAAAAAAAATCATTGCACCATAATGTGTACCTGTTACTAGCAAATAATTAATTGTAGTCTCAAAACAATTTCAGATATCCTGATGGTGTCCCTTTCATGGTCAATGACCTCAGAGGAACAAACTTTCAGCCGAAGCAAAGCCAGTCCATTTTTGCGGGCATGGGACAAACACTTGGGGGTGATGTCAAACCATCACGTCTTGTCCGTACAAATTTAAGGGACTCAACCAAAGCGATTCAAATGCCAAGCCCAAGGACTTCCGTGCAATCTTCCACTAATGGTATGTCTCTACTGTAATGTTATTGCTGGCATGCCTTACATCAAACCATAATGTACTGTCATCTCATATTTGGTATCATAGAATAGATAATTCAGTTCTAAATGCCATGGCATATGTTATTCCTGCTGTGTTCTTCACTTAACAACCAGGCAGATTGTCAAGTTACTGTACCAAATGAATGAAGAAGAAAAAATGTCTGGAAACCAAGAATACTTGAGGTTTATGGAATTATTTCAAGGACTTGCATAGTTATTTTTTATTAAAACATTTAGACTTGTTGTTTCATACAAATGAATCCTCTTTTACAACTTTTAAGGTTTATACTTTCATTAAGATGTGACCAAAAAATGGAAACCTCCCTGCCTTAAGACTGGTCCCACTTCTTTCACATTACCTTATACCTTTGGAATATTATCCTTGTAAACATTCAAACATTTCAAGATATTAATATTGAGAAGAGGGGAAAATACAGAATGTTTTAGAGCTCATGATTTTGATAATTCACAAAAACAAAACAAAAAACTTGCTTTCTTCCCTAATATTTTTTCCACCATCAGATCAACTCAAAGAATCTCTTCCAACCACTTCTAAGTTGCCAGGAAAAGTAATGACACAGAACCAGTTCTTAAATAAGTTACCCAAATCAGTCATCAAGGATGGGAAAGTGATTGACATTCGAGAATCAATAGGAAAAACCCTGACAGGAAATGACTCTGGTAAATCCTCATCTCCGACATCAACGATCACAGTGATTAAAACGAGTGCTACCAAGGAGGCTTCAGAGAGTTTCTCAAACATCTCTTCAGAAAGGCCAAGGTCAATGAAAAGTCAAGGGGACATAACAACACTAAGAGTAGTGACAGAAAATGGAGACCACACCTACATTATCAAGATGAAATTCAAAGAAACTGTTGGGGATCTCAGGAGGTATTTGGATGGCCAGCGTCGACCAAAGGTGCCCTATGATATTGTGTCTACTTTCCCCAATAAGGTTCACAAGAACAACACACTTACTTTGGAGGCCAGCGGTCTCACTCCTAATGCAGTTTTACACTTGAAACCACACAAAGATTGAGATTCCTTGTTTTATTACAGTACCAGGTAGCTATTAATTTTCAATGACTAATACTGTAAAACAAATCTATGTGATATTGCATGCATAATGTTTATCTTTTTTTGGGGAGCAACCAATGATAAAGAAATGATAAATTTAAAAGTAAAATTGGTGTAAATAGTATAAAAGACTTAATCTGGTCCTGTATATGCTCGTCTTAAAATTTTTTAAAAAATTGAAAGATCTAATAATTAATAAAAAATAATTGTTTCTTTAAATTATTCTCAAGAAGCAATAACTTTGAGATTAAAAGGAAGCTAATTTTCATCAGAGACATAAAACTAGTTTATGTCACCTTTGGAAACATTTATCAAAGAGTTTGAATGGCTTGAAGAAAATTATATTGAGTGCAGAATGATCTATGGGATATGCAGGATTTTTGGTGGGGCTTAATAGGGTTGCCTTTGATACTTGTGAACATCCTGGCAGAGTTGGGCATTTTTTAAAGTTTTCCTTTTTTTTTTAATGCGAACGAACGGTACACCAATTGTTCACCTTGCAGGTTCCCAAACAGTTGGAAATGAACCCCAATGGGACCATGAATAGTTTTACGTGGAGGCCGCTTACTGAAACAGTGGGGTAAAAAAAATATTTTAAAGCAGTATTCATTTTTAGTCCGTGTCTTCAAGTTTGAATAATGTACCCATTAGCTGCAAGAGTGGATATTCAACACTTCTATATTTGAAACCCTGACAAGAAGGAAGTTAAATGTTGAGAATGGCATGTCAGTATTGTCAGTGTCGGCATTGACAAAAATCCCTCTAAATACCAGTGTGTCCTAAGTTAAAATCATACTGAGTTATGATGTACATAAACATCTTTTTTTATGTCTTTTCTTTATTCCAATCAAAAAATCCTTTTTTTAAATGTATCAGGGTCATGGGTCACTTTCTCTCCTCACTTTGCTTCTATTTCTATTCTAGCAAATGGGGTAGTGACTCAAAAAAACGTTTGGCAACTTGTGTTACAGTAGTTATCCTTGAAAAATGGAAAGTAAAGAATCAAATTTTTTCCAATCCAGTGGGGTCTGACATTAAGTCATGAAGCTTGGAAAATTGTAGGAAACACACTAAATGAAATAAATATCCTCTGTCATTTTATTTGTAAAAATGTCTACAAAACGTCCATGCTTGTTTTGAAAAGACACTCTAAGTTTAAATGCTAATGCCTTGTTATGCCCAAATAGAATTGATTGCCGCTGTGCATCTTGCATTTGGGCAAGTCCAATGTGAGGAACACATTTTATAAATTATTTGATTTTCATATCTGCTAAGAAGATATTTTTGCAATCTGCATCTTTACCTTCAAAGAGCCATGTTTTGCCGACCACTAACTCAAAAGATGTTAGTAAAACGTTTCTTTACATAAGGCCCAAATACCCAGCAACATATACGTCACAACTGCTCACAGTGCTGTATAGAATCCTACATGTCATTTAATTTTACTGCTGAGATTTTTCTACTTTACATGAACCAACTGCTGAACATGTTTATTGACTTGTGATAAGAATACTTTTTTTATCTTCCAAGTATTATTATGCGAAAACATAAAAAAAATTTTTTACAGACTATTATTGATTATATTATATTACAATGAAAACATTTTGCATGGGATGCTGTGATTCAACGTCCAAGGTATTTTAAAAAATAAAATACAGTTTAGCCATTCATTTTCCTGATAAATTGAGTACTGTATTATTAATCAGTTAATGTATTGCACATGAGGACCATTTCTGATTAACTAAGAAAACAGCAATACTAAATCCTCTTTTAGAAAGATATGAACTGTTGTCAGAAATTAATATGGATGACATCCTAATTCATTTACCAGAATGTAAAATACAACCACCATATTTCAATGAACAAATACGATTTAAGTTTAAGGACAACATATTTTTAAAAGTAAATAAATTCTTTAATAGAGATCAGTTTGGTGTTTAAAGATTGTGTTGCATTTAAACTGTGTGTCAGCATGTGGGTGGGTAAATCTGTTGAGATGTCACAAAAGAGAATGAATCCCTGATGAAGTATTATTATTGATTGGTTAATTTAAAATGTATATTAATACTAATACTACTTTTTTCAGATGAGGTTACAATATTATACAATTTGATAAAAACCCAAAATGTTTCAAAATGAGCTACATTACAAAGTACAAACAAGGACAAAGTTCAAAATAATATGTGTGTATGGGTTTGGTGAAAAGGGAAGTGAATTCCTAACACTTATGGTTCTTGGAATCAACCGTTGAAACTGGTCCTCAAATCCTGAACACTTCTAAAACTAGCTGTTGACACATAATAACAGTGTTATAACAGACCATTTTTTATCAGGTCTGTTGAAGTGCTGAAGAGGTCTCCAAAGGTGGGAAGTAAAATACATTACTATTACTAATGACATATTTTCAATTCCAAGTTACAATGTAATATTTGGCTAGGTACAGTAGTTCATTATATTGGCAACATAGAGAAACATATCAATGCTTGCTATCATTAATAAGAACCTCAATACATAACTTCTTCCTTTATTCATAGCTCTGTGTATCCTGAAGGGTATGATGAATGCATAATGTACCTCTCATGAATTGTATAATCAATTCATATGCCTGTCAATGAACCAATTCCCCACCCACTCACACTCTTAAAAAATAGTTAAATTTAAAAAATCCTGTGTTTGTAGTGTGGGCTCGCGCACTCTTAGCATATACGGGTACCGGTATTATTAAAAGCACACACACACATATAAGTTCAACATTTAACAAATAAATCAAGAATTATTACTAGCATTTACAAACAGGCCGCTGATTAAAGCTACATGTAGTTTCCGTGAACTGTATATGAAGCAAACCAAACATTTATAGAATTGACCAACAGTTATTTAAGGCCTCTGATTAAAGCTACGTGTAGTGTCTCTGATCTGTATATGAAGCCAACCAATCGTGTATGGTAGTATGGAAACAAACATCAAATGTTAAAGATGTGGTTTCAACTTTATTCAAATTAAATTAAGTTCCCAAATACACAGGCTCTCTAACAAAGCATTTTTGGTCAATGAATGAGTTACAACAGTCATTCCAAACCCGGTTTGGGCAGATCTTGGGGCTCAAGAGAGATCAAAGCCTTTTACTTTTACTAAATCAAGATATGAATTTTTAATTTTAATATACATCCCTTCAAATTTGGGATTTTGCAAATGACTTATGAAATCAATGAATACATAATTTCTAGTAGTAGTAGTAGGTTGAGAAAGACTGTTATTGTTCTTGTACAATGAGGTAATAAATATATTATTTGTAATATCTGCAGTCAGGGCCGGCCCTAACTATTGTGGGGCCCTATGCGAAACGGTTTGCGCGGGGCCCAGACTGGGTAGGGATAAGGGTTGCAATGGCCTAAGGCCGGCCCTGTCTGCAGTAATGCAATGTGTTCTTAATTTTTTTAGACAGAGGTGATGAACACATTGTTCTAAGCCAGTGGTTCTCAACCTTCCAAATGTCGCGACCCTTTAACACAGTTCCTCATGTTGTGGTGACCCCCCCAACCACAAAATTATTTTCATTGCTGCTTCACAACTGTAGGGTATATGTGTTTTCCGATGGTTTTACGCGACCCCTGTGAAAGGGACTTTCGACCCCGAAAGGGTTCGCGACCCACAGGTTGAGAACCGCTGTTCTAGGCGAAACCCGGGCTGCCTTCTCTTTAAAAAAAATAATCACTTATCACAACTACCGATAATAAAGAAAAGTTAACAAATTATTAGAAGTCGGGGGTCATTGAAAGTAATCTCCTTTAATCAGACCTGGTCAAAGCTTATTATTAGCTATGACCTCACAGACTGGTTATTATAATCAAAACCTCTTTTAAAATACTTACCAGTACTGGAATAGAAAAAAAAAAAATACAATTTAAGTTAAAGCAAATAAGAAAATTGTTATCCTGCATAAAACTAAAAAAAAAAAAAAATTAAAGGTTATAGAGCAAGGGGCCATAAATAAATTGCTGGGGTGCATCTGTATAACAAATGTCCCCGCCTTTACTTAGATTTCTCTTCGGTCACAAAACGACAAAGAAGAGGTTTGGAAATGATGGGATAAGACAAGAGATCCTCTATCTCACAATGTGTAGATGTTGGACTATGTTTCAAATGTTTTCATACCAGTGCCGCATTCTTCAGAATTTTAACAGAACGTTTATAAATTTTAATTTTTATAGGACAACAGACTAAAGAAAATTCCTTTTTCACCATTTCTCACTGGCACTGTTACCTTCCAATAAAAACAAATTTAAAATAGATCAATCTCTGTTTAACAAATTTCATTTCAAAAACCTCTATTTGAACAAATTTTTGGATACCCTTTTTTTTTTAACAATCAAGACTTATAATTAATTCATAAGATATAAGCATTAAAGTTTATGTCCCCCACACACCCAATGTTAATCATGTGACTCAGCCCCCCACCAGTGCTTTATTTTAAAAACAGATAAAGCACAGCCTAGTTTTTTTTTTAATTTTAGGGGTCGATCGCAAATAATTCACGCGGGGGGGGGGGGGGAATTTGTGACACTTTGTTACCGGGCAGGTAAAAAAAAAAATGTGACAAAATGTGTGACGTCAAATATTTTTTTCATCTAAAAGTTTCTATTTTTGAAAATCTTTATTCAATTAATTTAAAAACAATTTGAGGTCAAAATTGGCTCAGGTAATATAGGTAACGTGAATCTAAGCCGCAAAAACTGTTGTGGCCATTTTACATTCGGCACGGGGATGATTTCGTTGTTTTGTGTCAGATTCCTAATTATACTACATCTTAAACCATTATTATGGGAAAATATTAAAGAAAAAAAATAAAATCTTAGCTCAGTTATGAACATATAATGTTTTGATTTTTTTTTAGGTGTGACGTGACACAAAAGTGGGTGTGGGGTGTGGTAAAGAATTTGTGACACTTCTTGGGGGAAGGGTCTAAAAGGGCCATTTTTTGCGTGACATAATTTGCAAACGACCCATTACCTACCTGCACACTTGTTTTGAAAAGATTATTATTAGCAGTTCATAATCACATTTCTTATTGGGAAAGCTTAGTTCTCATGAATGACTTTTTTTTAATTCGCTACAAATCTTTTATCTAGTTAGGCATTGAAATTGAATCATGGCACTCTACGGAATATGCAGAATACTATAATACAAATTAATAGCCATGTGGTCTCCACTATACATCATGTATTTGATGAGCATTTAAATTAGAATTTAATATAATATCACTTTAAGTAACAATCATTCGGTGTAATCTTGATACCTGATAAAAATATTTGATTATATATATTTTTTGCATAACAGTCTTTAGATATTTAATTTAAAACTATGGAAAATAAACGCAAATAAAATGGAACATTTTTTTCTCCTTGAATTTTAAACAAAATTTTTTTCAGCTGCTACTGCTACACTCAAATTTGCCAGCACATAAAATAATGCCCTCCAAGCATGTTAAAGCTACTGACTGTAGCCAATGTAACCACAAAGTGCTGAAATCAATACCGGCACAGTTAGCCAGACTTAAGACTCCCCACCTTTGTACATATTTTTAAGTCTACAGAAATACCGGGTAGATAAAAACATTGGAAGAAAAAAAAAGTAACACCAAATTTTATAACTATTAGTTATCAATGATTTAATTTCCATTCTCATAAAAACCAGGCGAGCCTTACACTCACTTCAGTTACCAGGTCTCATGTACATTTGTTCACAGCTATGACCAACATTAAACTACACTAGGCTAAATAATACATCAGTAAGTAGATAACATCACTCTGTGCTGGGCTAACATACCAGCATTTATAAGCCCGGGGGGGGGGGGGGGGGGGGGAAAGAAGAAGTGATAGACTGGCCACAAGTATTCTCATGAAAATAAATTATAGCTTAGTTTCTTCACAACCGCAAGATTTCCTGGTGGAATGGGGGCGGAGGGGATGTAAGCAATACAATTAACTTACAAGCTAAACAAATAGTTTTTCTTTTCAATTTTTATTATATAATGAAAACAAATTTCATGTTAATTTTATTTGAATACATTTAAATAACTTGTATTATATTACAAAACATTGTTTCCTTGCACCTAAATATTCCCTAACAATATTTACACAGGCAAAATTAATGTCACAAATGTAGAAAGCAAACACAAAAAAAACAATCACTTTCAATGTAAATAACTTATGATGGGTGATAACTTTGTGATTGTGAAGAGAACTTCTCATATGCCTAACGGACATTCAGAATGTGTTCTTTATCACTAGCCAGTTCAACTTTTCAACTGGACATATGCTCACATAAAAAAACGAGACTGACATAACCACTTCTGATAGCATTAATTCCACTCAGAAATATATAGATAATACACGCCACTAAAACGGAGATACCTTGAATCATTCCAAATACATACATAGACAAGACAATAGTTATGTGATTGGTGCTCAAAGGAAAATGCCTTTTTTTTTTAAATTAAAAAAACTAACTGAAATAAAAAATAAAAAAAAGGCTAATAATTAAAATAAATACTAAATCTGTTCGAAGGCTCTACAGGGTGAACATTCTCTGCTGGACAGTATTTTTTGGACAGTATTCTTGTATTTCATATTGCGCTAGCCTAATACATTTTATTTTTTCTTCTGAAGTGTAAAGAATAAAGAATGAGACAAAATCTTAATCTCTCAGATACAATAGAAATGGTTTTAGATTCATGGCAGAAAAAAGTTTAATGGAAAAGGGAACAGTCTCTATTCTATCTCATTTATATACAGGAAATGGCTAGTTCTCATAAAGTAGGTTGGCAATTCACTAGCATCAAGTGTTTGATAACTTTCAAATTGCAATAACGGTTAGATATGAGGACGATTTAATGAAGTCAATTTCAATCTCTCAGTGCTATTGTTTTTTTACTTAAAATTTTAAGTTCTTTTAAAAGTCAATCTTGATACAAATATTAAGTGCTAAAACTAAACAATTGACAGTAAATATTGAAGACGATTTACTAAATGTGCTGAAATACAACTGACAAAACATTAGTAATACCATTTAAAACTATATCACAAATGGATTTTCTTGTATTATTTACCAGGCTAATTCGTTTAAATTTACAATATTAAGCAAGGGCCAATCACCAAAGTTATCTCCAGAGCTGACCTAAACAAACAAAAACCTAAAGGGTAAAACTGAGCAGAACTGATTCAATCATTTAACTTTTACTTTATATATACTTATTTATTATTTTCCATTTAGTTTTTTTTTAATAGCATGAGTGAAACTTAGAGAAAGTCCATCACAATTTATGCTCCTATGAGCCAATTCTTTATATGAGCATACTAATATTGTAATCAAACCAAGATGAGCATAGGGTCATGTTTCTACAGTGCACAGTATTCCTGACTCAATACATACAACATGAGCCCACAGGATTCCTGACCTCATACAGTGTCTACCCACCGTGCATGTGTATTTCTGAACAGCAACAAAGAAACAGATATCAAATGCAGCACATAATGCTAATCAAGCATCTAAACTTGTTCTTTTAAATGTACATGTAGCATATGTTTCTAAGTCTGCTACATGTAACTGAAGTAGCACTATTCTAATAGGCACACAGTCCTCCAAGTCTCAAGAAAGCAGCTGTCATCTGTAGTCACATGACACATTACAAGGCACAAACACTTTCTACAAGTTGTATGCATCTAATTAAGCAAGATCTTGTAGTTGTATTATATCTTCCTTAAGACTATACAAAAATAACTGCCTTATAAATTAGAAAACTAATCTTGAAAAGAACATTGTGCAAGCAGTTAGGCAATCCACATTTGTTGTTAAAAATGCAGAAGCCTGATGGATTCATGCCTTAAAATAATCTTGAAAACATACTGAAATGATTAAATGCTGCAAGGTCTTTTTGACCTAATCTCCAGACTTTTAAATTAGGCTCCAGATCTTGTATGTACAATTAAATGAGAGAGGTGCTGGCCCTGTCATTGCCACATTAGAAGCATATTTATGTAATCCTCCAGCTATATCCAATGGAAGTTGTTTAGTAACATGGAGACATCACAATATTAAAACTGTCTTCAATTCATTCCTATTAATAGTAACCAGTGGTTCTAGAATAAGCGTATGCTAGAGTCTTACCCATCATGTTTGAAGATGGGGTCAGAAAAACATTACTAAAGGTATGACACCATGTTTAAAATGTAGATGAATGTCACAACATGACTTTGGCAGGTAAAAAAAAACAACAACAGAACTGTCTGGTTCCACCAAACAAATAAGCCAAAATGGGAAGGGGAGAAAGTATCTTGGAATTGAAACCTACTCACAAGTAACCAGAAGCAACACACGTTAAACAAAGTAAACTTCTTCCTTTTTGTCATTTTTTGCAAACCTAAAAGCCATGCAAGAGAGCATTTATAACATTGACCACCACTGCCTTGAAAATGAGCTATCAAATGCTGCTAGTGATTCCTATGGACAGAATATTAATTAAAAAAAAAAAAAAAAAAAGCCTTATGTCATAGCCCATTAAAATTTTTTTTCTTAAAGATTTAACTAAAAACATCATTTCATATGTTTTAAGGAAAAATAACATTTACTCAGAATTAAAACAAAAAAAAATAATATTGGAATATACATCCAAAAAAGGAAGGGCCTCCTGATCACAGTCAACTACCCAGGCAATCATTTCACAGGATACTACAGCCATGATGGCTACTTCCATTACGTCCATTCTTCAATCTCAGCCTCGACTTGGCACGATAGTGTTCTAGATAAGCCAATTGCTTTGTGTTGATAGCACCGCGGCGTTTTCTGGAAAGTGACAAGCATTAAATGGTCAGTACCAATGACTGCAGCTTATTTCTAGATAACTAGCATTAATAATAGCAGACAACCTTGAACAAATATCCCTTTGAATTCAATGGGAGATACCTCATACATTATCATAAAAAGCTAAAAACTAACTGTTCTTATTTTAAAAAGGTGTAATTTTTAAGCTAGCCCCAAGACTACTCAATTTTGACTTAAAACTACATTCATTTATGGAGGTTTAAATAACTGTGGATATATAATTAGACCATGAGAAACTTACTCTCGTATCATCTCTACAGCATCTTCATACTTTAGACCTGCTTCCATAAGAGCCAATGCAACTAGAACTGGAGCCCTGTAAAATTAAATGATTATTACATGATCTCAGGTGCTATGGCATAACTAACAAGTGTCACAAAAATACACTTATAATTGAATGGCTATTAGCATAACTATTTTTCATTCTATTTTAGGGGCTGGAATTTAAAAATAATAATATATATATCTTGAAATGAATTAAAGGCTTCCAGGGATGCAAATGTCTTAAAATGATTTTGAAGAAAACATATCTATAAAATGCCAAAAAATGAATGACTGCCTTCTAATGATGGAATTGTCAAGAAATGTATTGTTATGTAAACTATTTAAAAAAATATCAAGAGTACATTTCAGTTTTGAGTAGTATGACATTCAGGAAAGATCTAAATAAAAACTCACCTGCCAAGCCCCGCTACGCAGTGTACAGCCACACAACAGCCAGGATCTTCAGTGAAGCGAGATTTGAGTAGGTTAAACCAGTCTTGAACAATTTCTGGCGGAGGAGGACTGCCATCATCAAATTCCCAGTCCTAATGAGTAAGAAAAACAATTTCATGTGCCTAGTAACATGAAAACCAATGATAACACTTGGCCCAACATTGGGCTACCTTCATTAAAGGTAAAAAGTCATTTTAAAAAAGCACTGTTCCATATAAACTAGGGCTGCTCCAATAAAGATAAAATTAAGATGTTTGTGTATTAGGTCACTTTACCAGGGTAACTAGATAGCATATATACATTTCATGTGCCCCATGTTTGAACTATTTTAGATAGAGAAGCCCTCCCTTGTTGGCAGAACAAAGGATGCCTTTTTTTAATTACAAAAGGGGTATTCTGCATAAACCACAGCAAAAAAAGTTTAATAAAATGGCGACTCATGGACATGTACAAGACCTCAACACAGGCTGCTTTCTAGATGGAAATGTCTAGCCCATATGAGTGAGCATGAGCTTACCTAGTACTATTTTAGATAAGATGGCCACTGTTTCAGAATATGAAGAGAGACATTTTTAAAATCCATTTTTTTCTCTTCAAATCCTAGCCGTACTCCCAAATCATCATTTCAAAAGCAATAATGTTCTATGCATGAACTTTCTGGAAGCTGCTTGATATAAGCAACATACTTCTTTGTGGCACACTCTCAGCCTAGTCACGGGTCAATTTGAAATAGCTTTACTGAGAGTCCCAATACCCAAAATAGCAGCTCTATAATTGAGAATTCGTGAACAATTGGTAATTGGGGGATTTACTTAAAGTGCAACCCTAATATAAATTACATATGTCCACAGATGTCCATATAAAGTAATCTCCATAAAAGAATGACAGACGCCTTGAGGAAAAATCGTATTTATTTCTAAGAAAAGGATAAAACCAGGTATAAAATAAAAGGAAAAGCGTATCACCTGGCATGTATCAGACAGTCTAAAAATATCCATGGCCTTAAAATCAATAGATTCAGCAAGTAAATAAACTAGAAATAGACTTCAACATACATGTATCAAGAGGGCACAAGAGTATACCAGAGCTTCAAAATAGTTTACAGTCAGGGCATATGTGCACAACCTTACTTCATGAAGCTAAAACAGGTGTATGTAAAATCATTTGTATTTACCATAACTCTTATTCCACTCTCTCCAAGTTTCTCTTTGCTGTAGGTGGGCTCACATACACGTACAACATCTTTAACACCATGTTTCTGCAGCTCCTGGATCACAAATTAGAATTAAGTCATTGTTAAAAAATGAAGAAAAAAAATTAGGAATGTGTCGGCTTTGAGCTTTTGTACCGTACGAGTACAAACAAAAAAATGATGATAAAATCTTAGCTGAAAAAAACGTACTCCATGTTTACTAGAACTGAAAAAAGTTAAATCATAACCTCCCAAATTAATTTCATCTATTCTACCTTGAATAATATAAAATATCTGTAAAACTGCAATGTAACATGTAAATTTAAATAAATTTAATGCTAAAAAGTTACCACCTGTATTGGGAACAAATTTAAACAATTCTATAGCTCAAAAACTATTTTACCTGCAAGAACTTGTCAAGATTGGCGTCTGTTGGCCGATCTGTAATGAGGAATCTCATATTCTTGAAGCAGATCTCCGCGGGTTCTGGCCTGCGTGCTTTCATCATGGATGCTGTTAAAGGCAGCTCGCATTCGTGGCTCGACCAAATCTTACTGAAACTCTTTCCTCTTTTGGAAAGAAAAAGATATAAATAAAAACACACAGCTTCTGTAACTTTCCAGGAATATAGCTTTTAGTCCAGAGGAGAATGTAACCACTAGTACACACAAACACAATTTTCAGCGTGGAAGAACACGGAAGAACACGGGTTGAGTCTGTCACACGGGTAATCACTGTTAAATATTGAAGCACTAAAGTTCCAGGGTAGGTTAACTTACTCCACAAAACAACGCCTATTTGTGATAATACTTTTTTTTCTTTCTAAAATAAATGAGGTAATGGTAATACTTTGCAAATGTATCCAAGTGTTCACAAATCCACAAATGTTTTTTTTACACTTGGTAAGAAAAATGAGCAACTATCCTGGAATTAAAAAAAAAAAAAAAGGATGGAATCACTGATCAAAGTAGGAACGCAACAGTTAAAAAGGTATACTTCTGTTAGTGTACCCTATGATTGTCGTAGAATAATATTAATGACGGAATCCTTCCAGAATTTGCACTCTAAAAAAAATATTTTTTTAAAAGAGTACTGTCAACCGTGTTTCCGTAACGGTCACTTTACTTTTTTATATTTTAAAAATATTCTTCTACTCCCAAGCCTATCTTGAGAGCTTTTCTGAAAGACAGTCGGGGGCTGACTTATTCCGTTTCAAAAATTGAACTTTTAAACTTAACACGAACTGCAAACAAAACTGCTCAGATGCTTACTTCAAAGCTTCCATGATTACACTTGACTAATAATTGCTTTCTGTTTCTACTAGAACAAACAAAAAATTATTAATGTTATTCCAAAGGTCTTGAAATGAGAGTTGAGTTCAATCCAGCGCAAATGGTCAGCTGTGGTCACAAAATGGCAGTATTTTTAACAGGCAGTTAATCTGCTCGAATGTGGGGAGGGGCAAGCCGAAATGCCAGTAAGTCTACCCCATTAAAATACTGACGTTGGAGAGTAAGGTGTGACGTAGAACCTCTCTGATTTGGAAATGTAACCCTGGGCCAGTCTGGACCGAGGGCTGTTGGTGAAAGTGTGCGACAAGAACAGGGGGTGAATCTTCAACGTGTGTCCTCCAACTTGGAAATGGCAAAGTACGAGTCACTGGGATGGATGAGACAACTGAGTTGCGTAGGTTCTTTTCATGTAAACAAACAAAACTACTGGAACTCTGTGACACACCTGAATTAAACAACAGGGGATTAGTATATTTAAGCAATTGGCAGCACAAGAGTTAAGAAAAAAAACACAGTAACATTACTTGATATTTATTTCTTCTAAATCAAATAGCTTTCTCAGGTTTTCTTAAAAATTATAATCCAGATAAATATTTAATTTAGAAACTGGTGTGAAATCAGTGAATAGATGAGGCATAAATGAGAGAATAATTGTATACACTTCTTTAGAATACGTGTTTGGTCTAAGTCTACATATTTTTGGCTGCAGCACCTACACATAAAATGGGTCCACCCATATTTAGCTTATTTGCTAGATCAATGGTTCTCAGCCTGTGGGTCATGACCCCTTTGGGGGTCAAATGACCATTTCCCAAGGGGTCGCCTAAGACCATCACGAAACACATATACTCTACAGTTATGAAGTAGCAACAAAAATAATTTTGTGTTTGGGGGTCGCCTCAACATGAGGAACTGTATTAAAGGGTCGCGGTGTTAGGAAAATTGAGAACCACTGTGCTAGATTTACACATTTTTAGCCAAAATGCTAGACCTACACATAGTAAGCTTATTTTGTTTGGCTCAGTAACTTGGTCTTTAAGTCTATAGAACTATTTCAGAAAAATACCAATACCTCAAACTTATAGTAGATGTGGAAGCACTTGGCATTATTTTTTATTTTTTTTCAAACAGTGAAACAAGCTAAAAGCTTACAGATAAAATTACCTGCAAGTGAGGTGTGAAAAAATCTTGTTGGATTTTCAGGAGACTGAGGTGTGGGGTGTAAACTTTAGCAACTGATCTATAGAGTCCAAGGTGCACAATTAATTTAGACTTTAGCAAGACGCTCCGCTCTCTTGGCAGGCTGAGGTCTTACTCCTCGCGTGGGAAGTGTTGTGCCTGGCAGTAATCTCCACTGTTGGTGACAAACTCCATAAAGGTGTGGCCAAACTCACCGAAAAACTAAGAGGAAAAAAATATAGTTAAAATTACTTTAAAAAAGTGATTGAGTTTTGTAAAAGCAATAAGCAATGCTAGTTTTTATAGAGCTGTTTTCAGGACAAATATACACAGACGCACACATCTATTATCAGATATGGGGATTCCTTCAAAACTTTGACGATGTATTCCACACAAAAACAGACCAGCTAAAATATTCTGTATATACTCTTCCAGTATATTATTATAATTAAATTCTTCTGCAGTGGGTATCTGTCAGCATAAATGTTTTATTGTGCTTTCCACACTTGTATTACAACTGTATAGGTGTATACAAGATTTAAACTTTACAGATATACTGCCCCTGAATACGAGTTAATATACTGCTGTTTTAATAAGTTAATTCTTTTTTAAAAAATCTGATTTTCAATCAGATGACCTGAAAAAAAAAAAGCTTTGTAAATAGAATACGGAAATCCAAATGGGCAAATGCCTTGCTTTAAATGAGAAACTTACTGAAATGAGTTTCCTAAAGCAAAACAGTCGAGTTGGAAATGAAGGAACAGAAGACCCTGATTTAACTTCATGTAACCGAAAAAATACTTCACTGTATAAATGACATCAAAACAAATGACACTGGGAAATATGTCCCTTCAACTCCATATCCCCAGTGGCCTACACAAACAGAACTGAGCAAATAATAGGCAGGCCTACAATCAGGCAAGAACTACACATTCTTTGCAAACACAAAGTACAGTGCTTCTTTCTTAACAACATGAAATGTGTGTGGTGGAGAGGGGGACAAAAAAAAGGGGGGGACAGGGGAGGAACCTGTGCACTAGAGATATGGAGCAAAGTAATTCAGTGCTATTAACTAGATTTTTTATTACAGGCCTAGCTTAAAGGACCATTTGTGACAATCTGTCACTTGCTGACATTCTTATTTTTTTAAAGAAAATTGTTTTCTTTAACCATTTATGCAGCAGGTTGTAATTTTTAACAAAATTTTTTTTGCATGAAATTAAACATGAGAAATTTAAGAGAAAAATGTTCTATTATATCCCATTGTTGAGTTATGAGGGTGTTCCAAAATGAAACTAGGCAAATTCACAGCTGCATTTTTTTCGCTTTACATATTCCTGCTATCCCATTGAACTAAGCTTATCAAGACGTGCATACCTGATGAAGAAGTTATTAAATACTAAATGCAATGTTAAAAGTGTTCCCTCTGTAATTGACTCGCTCAACTGAATGGCATTGAATGAACTAACACCTACTGCTCATATTTATTATCTGATATGGCTGAAACAAGGCAATCTAGAAACTGTGTTGCACAAAAACTTATAACCAAACCTAATGGAATTTCCCCAAACATATTGTTTTCACCCCTAATGATCAAAATAAGGAGTCACAGATTCATCAAAGCTTAACTATATGTTTCATCGGAAACACATCCAATGCATCACTCACTGGGTTTGTTTTATGAAAGGCAAAACTTGGAAAACTTGACAATTCTGCCTAAATTGTCATGGCCAGCAATGCGCAATTAGGAAATAGAGTTTCAAAGTGATGAAGTCTCATGGCAGCACACTAAGAAGTGCATTATGCAAATCTGGGAATTATTTATCAACAGAACATACAAAACCACTCTGGGAAATGATACAAAAACACTTGATAAAAATGTTGAATTCAGTGATATTCAAGCCAAGATTTACCCAAATACTTGCAGCATACAATTAGGAGTACTAGGAGAACATAAATTAGAATCTAGAAATTGAATGAAATCGTTTGTAGGTTATGAATCTCTGCCTGCTGCGGGTTCACTCTTTTGAGATTTGTGAAAATATATGTCCCTTTCTTTCTCTTTGATGACAGCAGTTTGATGGAACTTCAATAACAGAGACCTCTGGGTCAGAAATCATAATCATTGCAATGAAGATGAAGCCAATTACTAGTACACATAAGCACAATTTTCAGCTTGGAAGAATACAGGTTGAGTCTGTCATACAAGTAACCAATGATAATAATGAAGCTAAGTTCCTCCATTATGTTCTAAATACTGTCTACTATTTTCATTTTACATCATATAACTTTGACAAAATAACCCCAAAAACCTCTTCAACAATGCTACATATGTCAACACTTGACCAACACATGCCTTTAGGGTTTTTACATAATATTGAATCTGTCAGAGATGTGATGCAGCAGGATTATTTCAAATCATGTAGTGTAAATGCCATAGCACTACAGCAGTGCCCTTACTTTGTAGACAAGTTGGTCCCCATATTGGCAAAGAAAGCATTGAGGTGAGCCCCCATCAAGCACCCCCTCCCCTCACACCCTTTTCACACCTATGCCCTATACTAAGGTGTCTTAGGTGCATACAAACCTCTGGTCTCAAGTTACCCTAATCTTTAACCTTCAGAAGTATGGTCTATACAATAGAAAATTCTTTCAACTGGCCCACTAGAAGATTAAAGACTCCGAAATGGGGACAGAATGTGTGAGACATGAAACTCACATGTTAGTAGACAAAAGCTTATAATCATGTTATTGTGAACTTCTAGTTTCAAATACTAGTATATATATGGAAACTTTAAATTTAATATATATATATTGTGTATATATGTGTGTGTGTATATATTTATATATAGAGAGAGAGAGTGAGAAATTGGTCTATTTATATATATATATAAAATAAAAAATTAGCAACCACAAGACGACATAAGAGTAAGTCATAAGGCAAACAGCAATCAAATAACTAAATGGATAAAACTAACTAGGAAATCAATCCGCTCCCCACGGCTCATTAACTAAATATTCCATTGAAAACTGCTTTAGGCAACATCGTGTTACATATCTTAACACAATCACCACACAAACGGAGAACCACTATATATACATATTGCAAAAAAAAAAAAAAAAAAAAAAAAAAATCCAACGCCAACTACCTGTGCTGCAAAAGCATCTACAACACATCCAAGTCATGCTGACCCAATTACTCACGGCAAACACAATCTATCCCTTATAATCTCGACACAGTAAAAAAAAACTGCCGCAGTTACCTTGACAACGGTGAAAACAAACCATGGACTGAGAACAGGAAGGAGGAAGACGGAGAAGAAAAAAAAAAAAGGGGGGGGGGTGTTGAATGCAGGCAAGCGTGAAGAAAACGGCTATCGAACTTCACCTCAATGTCTTGTCAGTGGGACATGTCTTGGTGGTCTAGTGAGTGGGACATGTCTTGGTGGTCTAATCAGCAGTGTGCTATGCTAAATATTACACGAGGCCCCCCCCCCCCCATGCATTGACTGAGCAGTTATGTTCTCATTTGCCCTAATGAGAAGTGTATTCTATAAAGGTTCGCCACCGTGGCACAGACACAGCCATACATGAGTGATATGAGACTTTATCACTCACCAAGTCCACGATGCACCACTGTAAGGAACGTAGTCAGCGGCCAAAGAAGGTGACGCGGATGTCTACCCCAGGATGAACATTTTTTTCTTTAATGGATGGGTGGCAAAAATCTTGACCCGGGCTGCACTTAGCCTACCTACGCCACTAGATGCAGTCATAGTAAAGCAATGACTTTGCCCCCCGACTGAATTTAAACGTAGAATAACTGCGGGGGACTTGTAGACTCAACACGGAACAAACAACCTTTTACATTACAATAAAGGGGTTGACATTCGCTTTCCCAGTTCAACGGCTCTCGTGACCAGGAAGGTCACAGAAAAAACGATCAATTAGCCTGACAGGATGTAGATATCACATCTGTCATATACAACGCACCAATCGGGGCTACGTCATCCCCCCTCCAACTCACGCTGGTCCTTTGGACAAGATATACATCAACGATATCCGGAGACCATGCCACGCCTTACCAATCATCAAAGCTGATAATACCACCATCTCTGGCTTTAACATCAAAACGGGAATGGCTTGTTCTTAAGTTGCAAGCTTCATTCGTTGGTATATGTCATCAATGACATATATAATAAATGATACTAAATGGGGAAAATAGATCGGTGTACACGGATAATCCATGCAATTCACTAAAAACAAAAAAGTATAAAGTGTTAAATGCCTTAACTAGATACAGCACAACGCAGGTAATAGCACGATAGGCACCTCTATAGCCGGCTTAAATGCTGGGAGACTTTCAGATGCACATTTAGAAATCAGCCCCTCTGCCCTATGAATACTTTCATATACACAAGAAAGTCTGATCAAACGTCAATGTCAATATATTTGGCGGTGTAGAAGTGTGACCGTTGGAGGTCAGAGTATTGTGTGGACAACCCCCACCCCACCCCCCACCCCCCCCCCCCACATTTGCGGTATCTAGTGAAACTTTTAGTCAGCGAAATGTTGGTAGTCTGAGCAAAAGAAGAAGACAAAAAAAAAGGGGGGGGGGCGCTAGGATGGAAAAATTATGTTTCTTGTGCAAGCATTTGGTCCAAAAAACATAATTACATCTCGGTAATGTATATGTAAGACAGTGATACACGACAATTACCATACGTACGCATCTACTACATTTGTTTTTGCTTTGTTGTTATACAAATGTTCTTTATTACATAAATGTATATTATTTTAATGTCACGATTATGTCTCTTTTGCTAATATCCTATGTACAGCGCGGTGAGCCCAGCACTGGGCTGAGGTATCGCGCTATATAAGACCACTAATAATAATAATAATAAGACAGTGATACACGACAGCTACCATACATACGCCAACAACTAATTAAATTATCACCAGGCAATCAATACCAGGCTTACACAATCCATCACCGGCTAAAAGGACTTGATCAGTTTGCCTGCTTGATAATGGCTCCACATGAACACCTACAAGTGGTGGAGGGGAGAGAGCAGGTCAGGGGATCCCTTTGGACAAGGCCATTAGACCACGTGTCAGTCGGAAGCTGTACAACTAATTAATTCTCACTTCCTCTATGCCGTCGCTGAACGGCCCCCCTCCCCCCCCCCCAGTATTGATCCACACACAGCAGTGTTGTGTCGGTCGCCCAAAGCAAATTTCTCTCTCCCCAACGTGTGCTAAGTGTCATTCCATCGTCAATAAGTTTGGTGTCATTCCTCGTTAATAAGGCCTGTGTCATGTCATCGTCAATAAGATCGGTGTCATTTCATCGTCAGTAAGACCGGTGTCATTCCATCGTCGTCAATAAGGTCTTGTCGATAACATGGCCCGAAGACTGATGAAGTGGTTTCATTTCAGCAACATAATACCACTGTCAACATGGAACAACACAAGTGTCCCCTTCGCTTTCCCTAGCATAACCTTATGTCACTATGCCTGATCATTTGGTTTGTAGACCCACAATGAAATACGTGGAAACGTCGACATATTAAGATCAATACTAACAAGCACAGTTCTACAAATCATGACGTGACCAACTTCAAATGTTGTCAAAATCCCTCTCTCCCAAATACATGTTAAAAACATCATTCTCACACCAATTGTCAAACCACCCCCACTCACAAATACATGTTAAAAACATCCTTTGTATCACTTGAATCGAATAACACTTGTTTTATTACTTTGGTGGGGTTGGGGGTGGAGAAGTAATTTTTTTTTTAAAAAACGACACTGCCAAGAGAAAGATTCCAAGACCCGACGACTAGAGCTTACCTCGCCACAATACAATCCCTTCAGCACTGAAATGTTCACTGGCCACCAAGCACTGCTCGTTAGTAAACAAGATACGTTCCCTCCACCTGACGGAGTCCCGCAGTGTGTGTATGTCACGGAAATTATAGGGAGTGTCCGGTGTGCTATAATTAGACCGACGCAATTAGGGAAACCCCAGATGCCAGAAGAAAAAAAAAGTCAAGACACTGCAGTAGCAGTGGTGGAAACTGTCCAACTAAAAAAATGTAAATATAAATAGGTGACATCTCCAGTGCCGATGAATAAGAAGGCAGAAGGAGGGGGGGGGGGAAGTCAAACGTTACTTTTAACAAATCAGCTTCAGCTAATAACACACTTCTCCCAATATCACGATTGTAAGTGATTGCTCAGCAACAGAAACCATTCACAAACCTTAAATGGTTGGGACAGAACTTCCACAGTGCGCAGTTCAAAGAAGAAAGTCGCGACCCGTGACCAAATGGCTATATTTAAAGTATCGTGGTGTGGTGCAATATTTAATGTTCATTGCGCGGGAATTTCAAAGAAAGGTACCTTTTTCATAACTCGTTCCATTTTAATCTAGATTTCTCAAACGCCGCTTTAATAGTAATACTATTTGAGAGCAAGTCACTTTGTGGGTTATCAAAGCAACCTTGGTAAATATTAGTATGAATGGCTGTTCAATTATGGTTCTACAAAAATGGCCTAACCCGGTACTTCATAACACCAAATTCCACACAATTCTAGAAATAAGAACTTTTCCTATTACAAAAAAAAAATTGACGCCCATAAAAGCTGAAGATATGGGATGTTGTTAGAAATAGAGTAATGTAAAATGATTGTTCATTTTGTTTTGGTTCACTTGAATCAAATACGAGAACCCTTTAAAATTGTGTTTAATTATCGGTTAAATCCTAGAGACGGAAAAGGCAGATGGAGAATTTTTAACACCAGAGAAACTTCTAAAATACATTTCGCCATAATATAAAGAAAAAGACACCTTTGAGTGCTGATTAGACTAAAACAAGGTTGACAACCAAGTGATTGCCGGCGAGTTGTCCCAATCACCAGACCACCAGGACCGGTCCCAGAATGACAGAGCAGTTCTCCCAGACACGCAGCCAAGAAGCACATTACGAGAAGCCCAGGGACATGCACGCAAACGTGACTGTACAAGAAACACGTTTCACGAAAGGCGACTGCTATTAAATGTTACCAACTCACGGAAAGCTGGACACGCGTTAGAAGAAAACAAAGTTGAATTAAAGTTGTCAGACATCAGACAGTTGTAACCACCGCAACGTAATGTTGTCAGACATCAGACAGTTGTAACCATCGCAACGTAATGTTGTCAGACATCAGACAGTTGTAACCATCACAACGTAATGGTTTTCAGACATCAGACAGTTGTAACCATCGCAACGTAATAAGGTTAAGCCTTATCAAACAGGCGTACCAGATAATAGGCCACACTGTACGAGTCGTCCAATATTGACGCGTACCGTGCACAAGAAAAGGGGATGGCAGAGAGATCAGTTGTAACAAACACAGCTTAATGTTGTCAGACATCAGACAGTTGTAACCATCACAACGTAATGTTATACATCAGACAGTTGTCACAAACACAACTTAATGTTGTCAGACATCAGACAGTTGTAACCATCACAACGTAATGTTGTCCTACATCAGACAGTTGTAACCATCACAACGTAATGTTGTCCTACATCAGACAGTTGTAACAAACACAACTTAATGTTGTTATACATCAGACAGTTGTAACAAACACAACTTAATGTTGTCAGACATCAGACAGTTGTAACAAACACAACTTAATGTTGCCATACATCAGACAGTTGTAACCATCACAACTTAATGTTGTCAGACGACATCAGACAGTTGTAACAAACACAACTTAATGTTGTCATACATCAGACAGTTGTAACAAACACAACTTAATGTCAGACATCAGACAGTTGAAACAAACACAACTTAATGTTGTCATACACCAGACAGTTGTAACAAACACAACTTAATGTTGTCATACATCAGACAGTTGTAACAAACACAACTTAATGTTGTCATACATCAGACAGTTGTAACAAACACAACTTAATGTTGTCATACATCAGACAGTTGTATCATTCAAATAAGAATGTCACAAATTATTTTAGACATTCCACAAGGAAAAAACGTTGCCACCGACAGCACTGAGCGTGTACAGACTGTCTTAACAGATGAGAAAATATCTCTTAATCACCAGGAGCTGAGCCGCCACGTGATATTGCGGTCACACACGACGCTACGTGTGACTTGAGCTATACGGAGCACGGGATGGACAACGTGGTTGGTGGGGGGGGGGGCAACTTGTAGGCGTCAATTAGCTACCGCGGGCTTTCACAAACCCTACGTCCGTACAAAAAGATACGTGAGATACCATCAAACAAATAGGGGCATAATAATTTATTTAGATCCCAACTACAAGATTATACAACAAGAGACGCAGACTCTGCCTAATGGAGCCATCTTAGTTTTAAAACAGTTATATCAATATCAGTTCTTCTGACAGTTCTCTTCTATATTGTGAGGGTCCACGATCAATGAATTGATCATTCTGGCTCCCATGTTTCAGAGGGGTTCGCGATGTTACTGTGCGTGGTTTTGAAGGGGATAAGTCACTGGTCGCAAGGGCTACTCAGCAATGGTGTTATGAACTGGGGATTGGAAGACAGGAGGCAATAAACGCAAATGTGTCAAGCGTAGTCGCCTCAACTGTTGCTTTTGGAAGCTTGTTCCCAGTTACTGTAAACACGACCAAAATTAATAAGTAATGATTTATTATGGCAATGGAATATCATAATGAGCACCTGCGGCTGTGGTGGTTTGGGGGGGGGGGAGGTTTAAGAACATGAGAGATGTTTTTACATGTCTTAAGCAGCAGTGTACAGAAATTATCTTGAGAAACACTGCAGTGGGTTTGATCCGATGTGAGATCTGCTGAATCGGTACTTGGAAAAAAAACTGCTTTCGATTAGCATATATATGTAACTTAGACATTAAGAACATCCGTGAGAAAATACATCATTTGTATATCCCCCCCCCCTTCCTTTTCCTGCCCACTCACCCTGCATAGCACAGTGAGAAGAATCATCTTTCCGTCCTGCGACAACAGCTGATTTCTAGTATACCCTCATCGGCTATAAAAGCATGTGATTGGCTATAAAAGCATGTGATTGCACACGTTAGCTACATAGGAAGAGAATACAAAGCTATTGATTCTGATGCTCGATAGAACGGGAGGGAAACGAATCGAATGCCACAGCTAGTGGTATGCCAGGTGCGAGCAAAGGTTAAGCCTTATCAAACAGGCGTACCAGATAATAGGCCACACTGTACGAGTCGTCCAATATTGACGCGTACCGTGCACAAGAAATGGGGATGGCAGAGAGATCAGCTCTTAGTCGTATCCAGTCAATATGTACCAGTTGGAAAATAAAGCTTAGTAGAGCAATGATGCATTTTTAGAGGAATGTTAGATTCAATATAGATCATTATAATTGAGACCAAAAAAATGAGCCTTATCGATAACAAGGAATATAATTAGAAAGGTTAATTGGCTATGACTGGAACCGAGAAAAACTTTGTAACTTTAAAAAAGGTGAACATTCATTAATGAGCATAATGAAGCTACCATTATCATCGTGGTACATCAACACCTCCAAGTTAGTATCATCACTTTACATCAAAATCTTCTCCTTAGTTACATCAACACGCCCTCGTTAGTATTAGATTAGCTTTGTGTTTTTATAAAAATAGTTCGTAAGTAATGGCGTCGTTGTACATGACCCACATTGTTATCTTTTTAAAGAATCGCCATCACCTGTATTACAACACCATCTCAGCCCTAGATACCACCCCATCCCATATAGACCCCCCCCCTGCCCCCTAAGAGCGACCAAATTCAACAAAGCAGGTACTGCAGGAAACGAAAGAAAACGGTTAATTCGCCGAGACCACCTTGTCACTAGCCATGGCACCAGCTGGAACAGGTTGTAGTATTTCCACTTGTGTACTGCATTATGCATGACGTAAATGGATTGCGTCACGAGACAAACGGTAACATTCGTTTTCAAAAAGTGCGTAAATGTTCCAAGGTCACAACTCCCTGTCCCTTCCAGTGTGCGGTGTCAACAGACTAAGACATTGAAAGTCAAGGGGATGTGTCAAACAGTGCTCTGCCACACCGCAAAAAAGTCTAAAGAAACACAAGACGTATGGTATAAAAGTTGTTTTCATAGGTCTCTAAATAAGCCTGCGTGTGCCCGCTCACATTCATAAGGTGGCTCAAATTAAGTGCAACACAAAGCCGAGCATTGTGTTATTAAAGTAATAGTACACCATAGTACATATAAGGGAAATAATAGAATGGCCGTGACTCCGGGGTAATAAGCAGGGGTTCCTCAAGAAGTTTGGTGAAGAACATTGATCGATCACACCCACCGGTTGATTAATCCATGATCAATGGGAAAGCTGATTCCTAAACTGAAATAAGAACTAGCATGGGGTCAATGTGTTGCGTGCGCAAGCGTTGTCTAAAATAGCGTTTTGTAAACCACTTCCTTTAGCTGAACGATACAGGGGTACTCCTCGTCGATATCAACAATCATAGAGTTGGATCTGAAGACCACTCGCGGGAGGGGGTTCGGGGTCTCCATGGCACAGTAGCCACACACACACCCAATCCGAATTTTCAAACAGATAAAACTTTATATCATGTGTACGTTATCATCATCCCAGACCAATAAAAAAAGCCCCCCCCCCCTTCCCAGAAAGCTAATAAACTTCTCGTGTGACCCGTTTCCAATCCCGTTGTGTTATTTGGTTACAAGTGCGACGCCAATGAGGAGTCTTGAGGACAGGTACAACTGGAAAGTTAAAACAGGCCAGCACCAGGTAGCAAATTCTGAACGTCATTTCTTCAATATCTATCCCTAATGTAGTGCCGTAAGTATTAACAACCACACGACCCTATAAACTATACAATACTAATGAGACAATCTCTAATAACACGTCCAATACTCAACGGGTGGCGTGTCCATTGTAACCAAGTATGGTGTGTGCGTTTTCAAATAGACCCAGAACTTTTATTAAGTTCTGGAACTCAAAATTCAACAATGACTAGCATACCGACATACAAGTAAACAAATTACCTTTTCAACAGAAAACCCTACAAAAAAACTGTACAGGTATGTATGATTTTATATATCCGATAGAACTCAACTTAAAGATATGTCACCGACACTCCAGGCGTGTCTTAAGTACAATTAATTAAAAAACAAAACGGGAAACAGTCCCGTCTAACCAACACCTTGTGACAGTCCCGCCTAACCAACACCTTGTGACAGTTCAGGATTCAGTCCATAATCTTGCCTTAAACTTAAACGCCGCCGACTGTCTAGAAAGCTCCCCGACGCTACACACATTTACCTCAATGACAAAATATACACCGAAACGATAGGGGGGTTGTTTGTACCGCCAACCGGAGTGCACGCCACTGAGCAAGCCCTCCCATGTACCATGGCCTGGTATGTCAACAAGAGGCGGTAAGGAAGTCTGTTGTACAAGGTACCCGTCAATTCATAAATTGGCAGGTCGCCACCAGGGACAACCCTCACCATTGTCGGCGTACACACCAAAACAGCCCAGGCTGTATGATAGCTATTGTAATAGTGACACCTCAGCACACTACCTTAGTGGACAACGATAACATGCACGCCCACGGGGCAGGTCATACAAAGTGCATTGGGGACAGCCACGAGGAACTGCTAAGGATGTGATATGGAAGGAGATTGAGGTGCGAGTGAGAAAAAGGGAGGTGGGGTTGAACTCTGGAACTGGGTTAAAAATTAAATAAAAAAGATGGGCGGGTCAACTTTGTTGTCAAATGAAACTATCAAACCGACATTGTCATCTCTAAAAAAAAATAATAACATAATACTAATACTGGACAAGAAAGAAAGCACTTCCAAGCTATACTGTTTGGGTTAACATAAGCCACAAGCTATACTGTTTGGGTTAACATAAGCCACAAGCTATACTGTTTGGGTAAACATAAGCCACAAGCTATACTGTTTGGGTTTAACATAAGCCACAAGCTATACTGTTCGGGTTAACACGCTTTAAACTTGTACAAGTCCCTGCCATAAGTTGCAGTACTTACAGCTGCTTAAGAAAAAATGGGGAAAGCCTCGCAACAGAGAGACTCACACAGATCCTATAAAATAATATACAAGCATATTCCAATAGGCAATACACCCTTATATCTATTTGTGTGGATTATTGGACCATTCTCAGAACTAAAATTACCACTGCCACTGCCAGTTAAAAAACACAAAGGGTCTATCTATACACAGAGACATAGTGAGCATTGTAACATTCATTTTTTTAACATCTTCAGATTTTGCTTTCCTACACTGCTCAGGAAAAATTATTAAAAAATAAATAATTAAGCTGTACACAAAACAAAATACTGAAAAGTGTACAGTACAAGTTTGTGATAACAAAATATATCAATAGATATTCATGTATAAAATTTAATACAGTCTGCACCTATATTGTAGCCAGGCATTAATTTTAACAATGTTTCAGATGAATAATATATAGCCTATAGACCCTTCCACAGTACAAAGACAGCTCTCTTAAGAGTCACCAATGACCTCTTGCTCGCATTGGACAGCGTTAATGTATCCATCCTGATCCTATTAGATCTCAGTGCGGCCTTTGACACTGTTAACCATGGAACCCTTTACAAAACCCTTGAAAATTATTTTGGAATTTATGGTTTGGTTCTGGCTTGGTATAGGACGTACCTCTCCGATAGAACGCAGACTGTCTCTGTTGATAACTGTTTCTCCGGCAGTGCTGATTTGGTGTACGGAGTCCCACAGGGGTCAGTTTTGGGCCCGGTTCTATTCACATTGTATACCAGGCCATTGCTCCTCTTCCTTGGGAGGCCTGCTGTTGAGTCAGTCATTCGCAGATGACACGCATGTATTCAAGCATACCAATCCTTCTCGTCGATTCCGCTGTCCGGACTTTGCGGGAGTGCATTGGTGATGTCAAGTCTTGGATGACACTCAGCAAGTTAAAGTTTAATAATGACAAAACAGAAGCACTCCTCATTCATAATCACAAATCATCCTCTACCTCAACTCTCCCCAACTCATTTCAAGTAGGTAACTCCGAAATACAGTTTACATCCCCTGCTAGGAATCTTGGTTATATTCTTTCTAACATGTCTCTGGATAAACATATCTCTCACATTTGTTGTTCTGCAAACACCGCTATCCGTCAAACAGCTCCATCCGCCACTACCCCACAGTTAGCGCAACAAAACCCTGGTCTGTGCACTTGTTCTCTCTCATCTTGACTATTGCAACTCTCTTCTGTCAGATTCACCAAAATACTTCACATAAAAACTACTAAAGGTTCAAAACTCAGCTGCTAGGCTGGTTCTAAAGGCAAAAAAACCTGATCACGTCACTCCACTCACTTCATTGGCTCCCTATACAGGCACGCTGTTCTGTCACGACTTTTTCTCAGATTCCTGCCATATCTATCTAACCAAACTTCTTTCCGTTTATTCACCCCTTCGACAGCTTCGCTCCTCCGCAGACACGAGTATTCTGACTGTTGCTAAGACACGCACTAAAACCTGCGGTGAACGATCTTACTCTTTCTACGCCCCCAAACAATGGAATTCTCTGCCACTACACATCCGCAATATACCAACCACCCAGGCCTTCAAAACTGCACTCAAAACACATCTCTTCAAACTCTACTACCCTGACTGATTCCCCCATCTGACAGATAAACGGCGCTGCTGGTTGCCGTCAATGGCTTAACATGTAAAAATTCTGGGGTGGGTTGGAGTGAATATGCATGTTTTTGTTTAGTTGCTATACAGCTGTTCTTTATTACATAAATGTATTTTATTTTCACGATGTCTCTTTTGCCAATATCTTTATGTACAGCGCAGTGAGCCCAGCCCTAGGCTGGGGTACTGCGCTATATAAGACAACTTATAATAATATATCCTGGGAGAAACCTCACACATTCCACTAAAAATAAAAACACTGCAGACATTACCTGCTCCTTAAACCATTATAACTATCATATATAGCATATCATAACCCATATGCTACGCCTATGTGTCCCTTTACCTAACTAGAGCTTATGGCAAAATACAAAAAGGACAATATTTTCATTGCAACAATAGAATGCAATAGTCAGTACACCTATTTATTAAACAATAATCTCATTAAAAAGGGACCTATGAATTGTCAACCTTTAGTTACAAAGTTTGAAATGAACTCCCTGGTGTTGTAGGACACTCAAGTGGTGCAAATTACTTAAAATCAACAGTCTCTAGGCCTGTAGTTAAAGTGTCTACATGTCAGACGACCCCAGTAACAAAGATCAGAAAAATGGTGTCAGATATGCATGTGGGCCATGAGTTTACTTCATTTCAAATAATAGGGGGACAGGGGAGCAATGGATACGAGAAGAAATACTGAGCGCGAGAGAGAAAGGATAAAAATGATAGTGAGGGTGGTAAATAATTTAAGTGGGGAGTCGATAATAATAGGGCCAACATAGTGTGCTGTTGGGGTAGCCTACTTCTCACGCAATATTAATAGCCTAAAATAAAACTTTTTTGACATGTCTATTGAAAGTCAACTGGCAGATATTGGTCTTATTTTGTTTGGTTCATATTTTAAATTTAGGCTACTAGGTAGAGCTTTATAAGATATTTAAACCAAGATAACAGACTTTTCTTTTTGAAGAGTCGGATTCAAATAGACTAGTATATAGGCCTACTAGATTATAATATTATTAAAAAGCTTATGAACTTATGATACACTTTACTTTATGTATTTCAGAGCATTTGAATATATTAACATATTCAATATTTATTTACTATCTAGGGAGTGACTGACTAATATATATACACAATATTGGAATATCATATACAGTGCAACTATTTTGCAAGCGACCTCTTGTCAAACGTGTGAATGCGGGAATAATCAAAAGATAACACTTTAAACAATGTTCAATGTGTGAGCTTCTTTGTTCTGTGTTCATCTTGGGGTATCAACAAAGATGAGCTTCTTTTTTGTTTCTTTTGAACCTTTTAATTTAAATGTTAATAAAAACAAATGCTAAATGTCATGTTATCATCATAAATAACTTTAACATACTTCAGGTCCAACGGTTTCAGTTGGTCCTGTCACCATAAGTCAAGTGTTGGGATCTCCAGAATAGTGTAGGGTGAGACAAAACTTGGCAAAACACATGCTGTTCACTATAATTTTACCCACTAGTAGTATGTAGACGGAGTAGTGTCACTTAACGAGTGTGCTGATCAACTACAGCCTCATGCCTCATCTAAATCAGAATCCGTCAGTGAGTAATTGAGCAGGCAATACTTATCTTATTAATCCTTAAAACTAAATGTTTTACATGTGTTATTAGGTCTATTAAAGGTTTCCATAAGAAATCCGAAATAGAGGTAGCGTCTAACAAATAAGCTCAATATGCTACCTAAAAGTTAAAGAACAGCAAGAAAATTCAAAATCATGAATCGGTGATGTCATTTCACAATCTGCCGACCTGATTTCACAGTTTAACAATATAATTATCTCTCTAGGATAATAATGGGACAATACGCATGATTCACGCAACAAAATTGTGTACTCACCAGTATGAATCTGCTCATTGATTGCAGACACAATCAGTTGCAATGTCTTCTCGTCGAGAAGAAGTGGAAATATGAAACTCACTTTCACAATGCCTGTGAAAAGATGGCTGTCTCTGACGTCAGAAGTTCCGGAATGTAAAAATTTGTGCCAGTTTTTCTCCGAAATTAGGTCCAAAATATTTTAGAAATCGATGAAAGTCTCGTTTTTATACAATTATTTATAAAGTGATATTTTTTAAACTCTAAAATTAGCTACAAAATCAACAAGACAAAAAATACCATACAATCTATTAGCTCTATTAATCTGGCAGAGTATACACGTTTCTTCTTGTTACTACATATTTTTCTAAATAAAATCTATAGGCTACTATTTAAAAAATGTATTTGTTATATAAACAATGAAGGCTCCACTGTCATTGTCGGGAAGAAAGTGACATTTTCTCCCAGAGATGTTACTATATTACTATACACACTTTTTAACAACTATTCATTCCTTTCTTTTGTAACAAAGGATCTTAAGTCATTATTAGCTAATATTATTTATAGTATCCAAATAAAATGGGAATAGGCTTAAATGTTTGTCATCTCAAATAAAACGTAGAGTGTAGGCAGTGTAGGCCTCAACATCCTGATCTATATCAAGATATAAACTAATTTAATCCAGGAAAATTTTACGGTTACAATTTTTTTACAGAAATTTATCTAACGCAAAAACCAGCCATCCTGTGTTGTCACACGTTTGTCTTCTCTCTGGTGGTACCGTGCACATTTTATTTGACACAAAAATATTACATTTCCACAAACCCCTTCCCTTTATAACGTTTTATAACATTTCTAGACATTTCTAGACTGGATAAAACTGAATAAAGTAAAAAAAACAAGCAAATATCAAGCAAAAAAGCCAGAAAAATATTTTTTTTGTTACAAAATGTGCTAATTATTGTACGCCAAAAAAAAAAAAAAAAAAAAAAAAAAAAATTTATAAAAAAACCAACTTATTTTAGATTGTTTAATTATTTATGATCATTTCGTTTATTTGGAAAGCAGAAGTTTGGGAAAAAAAAGAATTCATTGAACAGATTAAAAAATAAAAACATTGTTATACAACATGGCGCTCGCACACCCCCACCCCATATAACACAATATTATAAACCACCCAATCCCCCTTTGCGATGCATAGTATGTGCACGGTCCCAATAATAACCATACTGATTTTCTAACAGACAGGTAAAAACGCCGTTAAATTCTGAATAGTTAGGGACCACGTAAGAATTTGTCTATCTTTCGGTTCTTACTTTAAGAGAAAGAATTCCCCCCCCCCCCTCCTTTTTTTTTTCGAGCTGATCTTAATTGTTGTTTAGCGCGTGGGATGTAAGGCCTATCCTTTAATGTTAGCTCTAAAAATGACCTTTCCTTTAAGCAAACCATCAAGCAATGTCAGGTTTATTTTTTTATGAATTCTAAAGACAAGCATTCCAAATGTTGCAGTGCAAAAAAAGTATAATGTTTTTATTGTTGCTATTTTCGAAATTATTATATGACGATGACATCTATCCACTGGCGTAGGAAGGGTGGGGATGAGTGGGCGGTCCCCACCAGGCGGCACCTTTTGTTCTATTTATCGAGGGGTGGAATTTTTTCTATCAGCAGGATGTTTTGTGGGAAGGGGCGGCAAAATATCTGGGCCCACCCAGGCCGGCACTAACACTATAGCTACGCCACTGCATCTGTCATTCATCTCTGTAAATTTGTGGCTACTTATATGTAATATGTGCTTCTTGCTTAAAAATAGGATTTTTTCAACAAAAAAACTTCAGATAATCAATTTGGTAATTCCATTTCGGAAATCTGCAATCATTTTTAAAAAAAAATTTAAATTAAAATTTTTTTTATTTAAAGAAAATGTTCACCACACTACGAGTACAGTTTTAAATCTCTTTGCGAAATAAACTTTCTCCCCATAATAGGCCAACGATGATGGTATTATCAGAAAATTCAACGAGTGGAGCGGTTTCGTATCGTCTCTGTGTATTGTTAGTGAATATCGTATTTATTTAAACGAAACGCTGAAAGGTTGAGATGCCTCGGGACTTATTCATTTGGCCAGTTAGGAATACTTTGCTCCTTTTTTTTAGTTTCACATTTTTGTGGGGATTGATTTTTTCCCTCCTGATTTTTAAAATAATAATACTTGCTTTAAATTTGTATTTACATTTACAACGAACGCTTTTAAATTAATAGATGTGCCTGGGCAGTGGTAAATGTTGATGAGAAGTCAAAGATAAGCATCTAAGCATATTTCTTAAAGAACATCTAGGTGAATTGTGAATTCTAAAATTAATAAGTTTGAATAGGCGAGAGTCGATTGATATGCCATTTTGGTTGGCAAAAACGAAACTCAATCAAAAATAGTAAACTAAAATGATTTTTTTTTTTTTTGGTTTACGTAGGACATAAATCAATTGAAAGCCAACAATTATTACTTTGTCCAGCATTAAGAGAAGCATGTTTGCGTATATTCACTGAATTACATTTCAAAATAAATCAATTTTTAAATAATCCTGCAATTCAATTAAAATTTATTCAGGATACAACTTCAAAACACGTATGTCTAGAAACATTTAGAATGCTTCAGTTGGTCAATTACCGCTTACAAAGTACATCAGATGTTGGGTCTAGCTATCAATAAAGTAAAAAAATTTGGAAGGATGGAGACAGATATACTACACATATATAGAAAGCATTATGTCATGACATTGCACAATTTGACTCAAAATAGCGTGGGTGTCCAAATGTAAATCGTGTTCAACAAAGCTTCCGAGGGATTTCTACAAAGGACACAAGTCTCTCTTACCCCCCCCCCCCCCCCAGCTTTTTTTCCACCAACTTTTTTCCCATAATCTCAACAACTGCATACTGTAAAAAAAAAATGTCATTTCGCCCCACACATTTCAACACAACAACTTGGATTAATGGGATTATTTTAGGCTTGGGCCATTGAGATCGAGTGAAATATATCAAGCTAAGTCCTACGTTACGAACTACACCCTGCATAGGTAGTTCAATGGCTTCGTTTAGTCTAGGGGTCATTAGTAACAACTCCAAGATCAATATTTGGTATAGCCCTGTATTCAACAATAATCTCCACAGCGTGCCATCTTCCTCCCATCATCTCCCTGCATCAACACAAAGCACGCGGCAACAACTAAAACATGTAAATCTCCACACCAGAACACGCACGCCTGGAACAAATAATCAATATACTAAATTTTCTATCGACTCATTAGCACAGCGGTTCTCAGCCTGTGGGTCGAGACCCCTTTGAGGGTTGCGCGACCCTTTCCCTGGGGTCGCCTAAGACCATCTGAAAACACATATACTCTACAGTTATGAAGTAGAAACAAAAATAATTGAAAGGCTGGGGGTCGCCACAACATGGGGGACTGTATTTGATGAGGTTGAGAACCGCTGCATTAGTACTTTATGTTGGTAGGCATTCGTTATTTTTTATAGCTATAACTAGCATTAAACCTATTTGATGTAAAGTTTTTTCGTGTTTACAATAAAATTGTAACGTTCTCATCTATTGTGATAGTAATGTGTAAATTTAATTTAATTTTTCAATATTTAATTGCAACCGTCTCAGATGGTTTCTCTGACTGTTTAGAGGCTACTACTATTCATTTCCTTAACACCAATCAATGTTCTACGTCCTAAAACCATTATTTCTTCCCCGTACCATTTTTATTTCCAAAACTAATTTTTCTTGAAGATTTCTCACCAATTTTGTTTTATTTTGTTTTGCCCTCAGACTAGAACTTTAAGGGGCAAAAAATTTGAATAAATTGCATAATGCTCGTAGAAACATGATTTTTCCACAAGTGGCAAAAAAAAGCAAATGATTACATTTGTCCCTATTAGTGGTCATGGATACCAAGGAAAACTTATATCCCACCCACTCGCTACAATGTCCCAGGAAGTTTTTGTTTTAAAAGTAATAACAATAAAATCGTCTTTTGAGGTAAAATATTTGGTCTGCTCTCATAATAAGAGAATATTTAAAAGATTTCAATATTTTATTTATAAATTATACATTTATATTTTACATATTATTTTGGGTATGTTGTAAGAAAGTGCACGATTACTGCTAACAACCAATGGACAATCTGGCATACAAATAAATAATTTTTTGTTTGCAAACGATTTTTTTGAAATGAGGAAATCAGAATTAACAAAACGAAACAACACCTCGTGTCGGATTCGTTTTTTTAAAACCTAATAATTTCAAGGGAAGTAATAAAAATAATAAACAGATCTTTCCAAAATGAAGGATTATCTCACGATACGTCCGCAGTCAGTGTTTTCGTATTCAACGCACACACGCTGACGAATTCAATTTATTGTAATACACGCCAAGTAAAAGGGTCAGGAAACTAAACTTCAAATGACAGTTTTGAAGATAATAATTTTGTTAAGGCCCTTTCCGGTTATATTTAATAATTGTTGTTGGTAGAAATCTCTACAGTTTGCAACAATAATAAATCAGATTTTACGATGACGTACATGGTCAAACTTTATTAATTATTAATTTAAAAAATGGTTTTCGCTATTTTGCAGTGCTCATAAAGAAGTGTAGATTTTAAAATAATCATAACATAAAATGCCTTAGTTTTTCCATTGAATCCATTGCATTGTTTATGAAACTTTGTGGCTAAATGCACTTAATTAAAACAAACCAGACGCACACTCTCCTTGTGTGAGGTTTAGTTATTGTCACATATGCTTCATAATGTGATGAATTAACGTTTCGTAATTTATTTTATTTTTATATTAATGTTTGATATTTTGATGCATTAGTGTTTCGTAATAGTGATGAATTTATGTTGGTATATTTATGATTTTACTATTGCAATTTGACGAACTTACTGGTGGTCATATACAATGTTCCCTCAATTTTTTTTCCACTCTCGTCTCTGTGTGCACATTGTTGGTGTTGTGCAGAGATTGTTGCTGTGTAGTGTGCCCATATGCATGGAAGTTGGACAAGAAAACAAGTTGCACAGTTCATTAACTCTTGTATTTGTTCACAAAACGAATACATTCAGTTTTCAAACAATTATTTCATTCTTTCCTATGTTTCAGTAATACCCAAAATCGTCTATATGTGCAACGCAGCGCTGTTGTGTAAGATAAGAGGTTTTACTTCTGAGCCGTGCTGCAAACTCAATTAATGCTTAGTTCACTCGATCAAATTTTCGACACATTTTATTTTAACGCCCTATTTAGTTAAACAAAATAGTGAGTCCAAAAATTAATTTGACGCAAATTAGAACCCGTGAACTAAGCGTAAGCCTACGTGGCACAACCGAGATCACATCACTTGCAAGCACCTGGCGACCCCATTGATGCTATTTTAAGAGCTTTTAAAGTGCATTATGTTTTGGGGCCTGAGCAGGGCCGGATTTACAATTTTAGGGACCATAGGCCAAAAAAAATTTGAGGCCCCATTTTGAAAAAATAAAAAATATTGCTAAGTTTTTTTAATTCAAAAATATTTTCTTTATATACTACTCCCAATTTTGGGGCCGCTTATTTCGCCTGTCTGTAAATCCGGCCCTGGGCCTGAGAGTATGGATTTCTAGCGCGCAATGATACAATTTTTAAATTTTTTTTTTGCGTTTTCAATCTTTTTTGTGCACCGACCTTTTGCAGCTGAGCGCACAACTTATGTTCACGTGCACATGCGCACAGCTTACAGGGAACATTGGTCAGATGCCACTTTTTTTCTTAAGAAGCTTAATTAAACTAGCTAGATATATATTTTAATTGCTAAGCTAAGAAAAATAAAGTAACTAGGTACAAGCTCATGGTCAAACTCTCAACAAAAGTTAACGCAATTGAAAGACAATTAACAAAAATTTAAAGCAATTAAAAAAAAAAAACTACTCTTTTATAGTTTTAATTACTTCATAATATAATTAACATTTTAAATATTATCCCGGGATTTCCCGGAATCTCGGGAAAATAGTTATTCTTTACAAAAAATTAAATTCGAAGAAACACACTAAATTTTAATGAACAACTTATTTTTCAGTTGAGACTCTGCCTCGATGCTGTGGTAGAAACCAACTGGATGACGTCACAAGTGAATGACCCAGAGCAGTATTGTCAGATCTGCTACCAGAGATCACTCTAAATATTAATTAATACCATTGGAAAGAGCTGATGCAGACATTAGTGAAGTGTAACAGATTCCCTATATCCTGAATCGTGTTTTCAAAATCCAATGTCCAGATGACCTACATTCTAACTCCACTGTGAGCCACATTTTAGCCGTCTTTTGACCTGCATTGTAAGTATCCCACTGTGACCTACACTTCTACCTGGCATCAAAGTCAACATAGGAGGTATTCATCTGAGGTCGTCTGCAACATAAACATCCTGATCACGTTGTGTTGCGAGGTCCGGTTGTACACAGTTTACTCTCTCCACCAAGTCGATCAGCAGCTTCCGGTAGGGCATATGCTCAAATAGACAGCTGGCGGTCGAAGAGGGTGAGCGTTCTCTTCACGCTTCCGACGCAGTTCCCCGACAGCCCGCTTGGCCCGAACTCATCTCTTGACGACGGCGTCCGGGACGGGTTGGAACTGGAGGGTGGATGATGGGCAGAGTAGTGAGGGCTGGAGGGCTCGGACATTTGGGATTTCAATACTGGGTGTGGCGTCTGCGATGCTGGTATTGGCAGGGGTGCTGATGGTGACTGGGTCGGGTGGGGAGAGTAAGGTTGGTGAGGTGAATGGGGTAGTGCAGGTGAGTGGGGTGTGACAGGTGAGTGCGGTGGGAGAGGTGAGTGGGGTGGGAGAGGTGTGTGGTGTTGGTGAGGTGAACGGGGTAGGGAAGGTTGGTGGGGATTATCAGGTATCTTGGTTTCATATAAAGACTGGCCAAAACAAAAACAAACAAACAATTAATTTAAAAAAATAGTTTACTTCTTATTTCTTAAACATAAAAATAAATTCATGTCATAATATGTATTAGTGGTTATGTTGAGTCTGGTGATGATGCATGTGCTGGTGTTGTTGGTAGCATTGTTGCTTATGTTGATAAATGCATTGGTGTTGGTGGTAGCATAGGTGCTTAGGTGGTTGTGTGCTTCGGTGATGGTATCGGTGCTAGTGTTGGTAAACGCGTTGGTGTAGTTGGAAGTATTGGTGATAGTGTTGATGTTGATGCTCGCGGTGATGTTGTTGACTGTGGTGGTGCTTGTGTTGGTGCTTGTGTCTGTGCTTGTATTGGTGCTTCTTATGGTTCTAATATCGGTGCTTGTGTCAACTGAACTTATCTGGCAAATTTTGGATACAAAAAGAGCGGAGTAAAACGATCTACGTCACAACTAATCATTGAGAAGAGTAACTCAAAACGTGATCCTACTTTAAAATTTTAGTTTCCAAATTTTCGTTATTTTAAATTAATTTCAAAAACAAAATAAAAAATGAGTACAGTGGTGTGAAACTTTATGCAAGTGACTTATTTCGTTAAAAAAATTGTTACAATAAGTAGATAACTCTTTGAACCTACGTTTTGAAAGTTTTTATCACGGTTGTTTCCCTTGTTGAACGCCGAGGCCGCTGCTAAAGTCGACCCCACCGCCCCCCACTTCCTCCTGGCGTTGAAATTCATCAAGGGAATGGTCTTCCGTCTCGATCCCAACTGCTCCTCTTTGACGCGATCCCCAGTGCAATCGTCTGTATTCGGCGGTGGGCCGGGCTGGGCGTGCTTGTGTTGCTCTGCGCCCATCGCGAGCAATCACCAAAGCTGGGGAAGAACGTGAGGCCAAGGATTTAGCGTATCCGGAAATTTGATCGAAAGAAACTTCGTCGATGGAAAATTGATCGACGAGAATTTGATCGAACGGAAATTTGGTCGAATCTTTTTTTTAGATTACACGTTAAAATGTTGCGTCAAATTTCTTTTTGAACGCATTATTTTGTTTTACTATATAGTATAGTGCGTTCAAAAAGAAATTTGACGAAAAAATCTTGTACAGACGTATTTGTGTCATGCCTTGAACAACGACGTGTGCTGTGTCTGTCCTAAAGGGTAATCTTGTACAGACGTATTTGTGTCATGCCTTGAACAACGACGTGTGCTGTGTTTAATGACATTGTAGACATGAGATAAGAAGTGAAAGTTTAGATAGGGCCTTTTTCTATGTCTTTGTGACATTCAATTGTTGGATAAATAAATAAGATCAAAGACAAGGGTTCTCAACTTTTTTTTTTAAAAAGGGCCGTGACCCCTTGATAACATTTTTCCGAGTTGTGGCAACCCACAAACCAGGATTATTTCATAGAAGTTGAGAATAATTTTTTTGGGGGGGGGGGGAAAGGGGGGTGGGTGTAATTTTTACATTTGTTTTCGTGTGTGATGACGTTTTTGAACAAAAAATGAACATTTCTTAAAAATTCCTGTTTGTTTTAGTCTACTGTTTCAGCCGACGACTCCACGGGGGAAAAAAAAACACCAGGGATATGATCTATGCAATGTAGTGAACAGACAATGCCTGCCCCAAAGTAAGTGGCGCCCTCCACCTAGTCTTCCTATTAAAGTAATTTCTAAGCTGCCATTTTTTTTCTTATATCGCAGATTTAGTTCAACAACAATTTTAGAAAAAAACAACGAACTATTACGCACCAAACGCACTTGGGAAAAGTTTTCTTATTTTTAAATTTCATTCGGCGCAGTTATGGGGAATTTTATTTTCAGATCAATAGATAGAGGGAAGTGGGTCAATCAGCCGTCGGAAGATTTTTACCACCAAGCCATCCACGAAGAAAAGCGAAGTTAATATAAACGATCTAATTAACTTATATTTATTAATAAAAATGTCACCCCCCCCCCCAATGAGCAAGTAAAATATAGACTGAACGATTTTTTAATATATTTTTCTAATCTGCATTATTCTACTTAATCAGGGGTCAACACGTGTTCCCCTGGGGGGGGGGGGTCTGTGTAAATTCGCCAGGGGGTCCGTGGACTGCATTTTTGGGGGGTTATTTTTATTATATATGCACTGAAACAAAGCTTCAATCCAAGTACGGGTCTGTGGACTTCATTATCCAGGCAAAGGGTTCATTAGGGAAACGAAAATGTAAAGAACCCCTGTACTAAATTTATTGGTTAAATTTATTTTTATCCTTGGATCTTAACTGAACAATTTCAATCCCTGAAGAATTTCAATTCCTGAACATTTTTTCGTGGTGTATTTAAAGTCATTTAAAAAACAAAACAAAACATTTCTTCTTTAAAAAAGAAAAATAATAATAATAAGCGGGCTTAAAATGTTCCATAGTATGGTTCCTGACCAATGCAGCTAACGCTTTTAATCACTGGGATAACCCGTCTTAAAATAATAGACACGTTCCAAACAATATTATAGCATACATTTTTTTTGTTTTTTTTTAAAATTATTTTTGTTTATCTTTGAAAAACAATTACTTTTTTTTTTTTTTTTTGGTTTAGATCTAGTTGTGTAAAGATTTGACAATTTTGGTTTCAAATATTTGATAATTAACTAGAAATACCCCACCACACTGTGGCGGCGGCGATGTATGAACGTCCCATCTACTATACCCCACCACACTGAGGCGGCGGCGATGTATGAACGTCCCATCTACTATACCCCACCACACTGAGGCGGCGGCGATGTATGAACGTCCCATCTACTATACCCCACCATACTATGGCGGCGGCGATGTATGAACGTCCCATCGACTAAAGTTACTAGACAGAACATGCATTCACGTCACGAACTTCACAAGACTCCCAGTTAGTGCTACCTACTGCAGTTTTTTTAATATTTATTTTAGTGCGCTTATTTGAACACTTAGGTTACAGCCATACATACGTACGTACGGACCCAGAGCATTATTATTTGTGATTTTTTTTAAAAATATATTTTTGAAGTAAGATTAATTTTCAGTGTTTTTTTTTCTCTTTCTTGTTGTCGTGCATAAATTATGACAATTTGTGTGTTCAACGTTTTTAACATTAATTATGAACACTCACAATGAAAAAAACCAATTTCACTTTAGGTGTTTGAAACTATTCCAGGTCTTGATAAATTAGTTATTAAAGGCGTTTTTACAAGATTTGCTAAAGCAGTGGTTCTCAACCATTCTCATGCCGCGACCCTTTAATACAGTTCCTCATGTTGTGGCGACTCCCAACCACAAAATTGTTTTCATTGAATCTTCATAACTGAAGAGTGTATATCAGATCGGTTTACTCTTACGATTTTGTTGTGCAATGTACGATTTTGGGGTGTATACAATATATATACTGTATGTTTATTTTTTTACTATTAAGATAATGTATTGAATGATTTTGTGATGATATGGTACGATTATAAGAGGGGGTAAACAGGTCTGTTATATATTTCCCTAAGGTCTCGGGTGACCCCTGTGAAAGGGTAGTTCGACCCCCAAAGGGGTCGCGACCCATAGGTTGAGAACCGCTGTGCTAATGTTAAAGAGAAGGAGACACACATGTTATCAAACGATGAATGCCAGGATTTCAACCCACCCCTCCCCTTTTACAATGAAATATAAACTTACAAAATATTCAAAATCTAACTTTTAATTCCACGCTGTCTGTCGGTTCACAGTTTGAAAACTGCAGACCGCAAGTTCAAAAGCAAAAACCATTAAAAAAATATATATTATATGTAAATCTGCGGACCAAATTATATATTGGAACAAATTAGAAAATGGATACTATAAAATTATAATAATAACAATATACTGACTTGAAATCCCTCTGGCAGAGTTGGCAGACCAGGAGAAGACAACCGCTAAGTATGGACAAAGATCAGCTTATAATACCCAAGTGCCGTGAAGTCGTCGAATCCTCTCTTTACCCTACTCTGATAAGTTTCTTTAGCACGCAGTGGCGTGTCTTGGGGGGGGGGGCAAGCTCCCAAAACTCTGACCCCCCCTCCTCCACCAACACACAAACACACATGAATCATATATGTATTGATATTATGTAAAAGGGAACAAGCGCACCCATCAGGAGCGGTCGTCCTCTACCCCCACCCCATAGTTTCGCAAGAATGACGACTGGGGGGGGGGGCGCGGAAATTAAGCTGGTCCACCAGAGTGTCATCATATTTGGTTAACCGGCTACAGCCACAGGGGCGGCTACCATTAAAGGCCTGGGAAATAGCCCACGGCGAAGCACACAACTAATATTACGGCTAAACACCCCAGATCTATTCTCAACTCGCCGATCGTTTTTAAGTCCATGTAATATTAACTTCGCTTAACTTCATGTGTTTTTAGCTGGGCGCCCAAAATCTTCGGACCGCCGATTGACTCACTTCCAGTCAACCTATCGAGCTGAAACCTGGCATATAGACTCGGTGACGATGACAACACATTCTGTCAAAGTCTCAGCCCCACCCATTACCCTCCCCAAAATCAGCTTTTCACATTTTTCAAGAGTACGATAAAGGAAATATGATGCCAATTATTTCACAAAATAAAATTTCGGATAAATGAGATTCTTAATTTTAAAAAATGTATCCCAACCGCGTTTGGTGAGTAATATTTTCTTTTGTTTTTCTGAAAATTTGGTGTAAAACATCTGCGGTGTAAAACATCTGCGGTGTAAAACATCTGCGGTGTAAAACATCTGCGGTGTAAAAGCGGCTGGGTCATAAGAATATTCATACAAAAAAAAAATAATCAAAAATGCATATAAAGGATTTATTATTATGCAAAAATCGTAGTTTTTAAGGGTTGTTTAATTTTCTGCCTAGGTTTTGCGATCCTGTCCTGTTTCTCCCTTTTTTTATGTGGTGTTTTGGGTGTTGTTGTTTTTGTTGTTTTTGTTGTTTTTGTTGTTTTTGTTGTTTTTGTTTTTTAAATTTCATATTATAATTTATCTTGTTCCCTTCCTTTTGAACTTTTTATATGTTGGCTACACCAATGACGTCATCGTTGTGCGATCTTTCCAAACGTACAGTTGAAGACAATTCAATAGAATGTTTTGATACCAAGGTTCCTTTTACAGACCCCCCCCCCCCTTCCTCCCCCCTCTCATTTTTACAGAACAACAGACCTGCTTCCCCTCAAACTTCTAAAATCGTACAAAAATCATCACAAAACCTTTCAGTACATTATCTTAATAGTAAAAAAAATAAACATACAGTACATATAATGTGCACACCTCAAAATCGTACACTGTACGCCAAAATCGTAAGAGTAAAAAGTTATGGTTTCAATAACCTTTTTTTTTCTTCTAGACCCGCCCCTGGAGAGTAGTATGTTCTAAGCGCACCCTCCCCGCGCGTACCCCGGCGCCACAAAGCCCTAATTCCTAGTTGATTATGCCAGAAAGTGTTATAAGCCCCAGATACGTTTCATCATGCACACAATTAAATAAACCGGTTATTATCGATAGGGTTAAAGCCCCCTTGAAATCAGGGGGGAGAGAAGTTGGAATATGTTGTTTTTTTTTTTTTGGGGGGGGGGGGGGATACGAGTCGCACGTCTGCGGTTGCTAATGAAAAGAAATAATTTAAAGGAAAAAAAATGAATAGAGGTGACGTCATACTAAGATAATTCCATGTTATACAAATACTGTGGCAGAAAAATGAGCAGATTGTGGTGAGGGGAAGGCGGGTGGAGTGGGGGGTGGTTTGCGTGGTTAGGTTTAGTACCGCAAGTACACCCAAGAAAAATCTGCAGTCGACCGCCCGACCCTTCACACGCCCGTGGGTGTTGGCACTAGCAGTAGGAAGAAACAAATGGGACTTGGCTAAAAATGGTTTGTTGTTTTTCTAAAATATTGTGGTGGTTGGGGGGTTGCTCCCTTAGGGGGGTTGGGTGCTCCATTAGGGGGTGGTGGGGGGCTACCTTAGGGTTGCTCCCTTAGGTGGGTGGTGCGGTGCTCCCTTAGGGGGGTAGTGGGTGCTCCATTAGGGGGTGGTGGGGGTGCTCCCTTAGGGGGGTGGGGTGCTCCCTAAGGGGGTGTGGTTGGGGTGCTCCTTTAGGGTGTGGGTCGGGGCGGGTCCCTTAGAGGGGTGGGTGGGGCAGCTCCCTCAGTGTGGGGGTGACTCCCTCACTGGGACCACCCGTTTATGTTTTTGGATACTGTAAACTTGAGGATCTGACAAACGTTTCATAGATTATCTGTTTCGCAGTTTAACTCAAATTTTAGCTCTGGGGAAAAAACATATTTAAATAACTAGTGCAATAAAAGCTTTATTACTTTTCATTTAAAATTGAGAATTGTTTATGTTAAAAAAAACCCATTCATTTGAAATACTTCACAGACCGAACGTGCGAATACAAGGAGTTGGAGTCAAACCCCCACTAGGCCTCAATGTCCCTCTTCCCCCTTCCCGAATCCCAGTTATATTCCATTTCGTTCATTGTTTGGAATTGTGTGTGTGTGTTAAGTCACAAGTTGTCAAACTTCCAAATCCAAGTGGGTTCTGATCCACTTTCCCCTCCCCGTCATACGAGTCATTCTCTCAGGCCAAATGCATTATCTACCGTTTGTTTAACCTCATAAACAAACTCTTCAAAAGAAATTTGAAAAAAAAAAACACATAAAAAAAAAGAAAAAGAAACAAAACAAAACATATTTCAGTTGTGATCCACGGCCCCCCCCCCCCCTTTCTGTATGACAGCACCCCAGAGCCCCACATCACCCCCACGGCTCCTCACAAGCGTATCGTGCAAACACAGACCTAAACTATCGATAAACCTGTCATATCATCCCCGCTCCCCACATCCCCTCCCACCTCTTGACAATGTCAACAGCGGGCTGCATAGAAGCGGGCCCCGACTCTACCACTGATAAGGTCAATTATACCTTTAATTAGCACTTAAAAAGATTTTTTTTTTGCTGTGACCGGGGTGGGGTGGGGTGGGAGCAAAAAGGGGGGGGGGGAGAATTTAAAAAAAAAAAAAAGAAACAAAAAAGAGACGCATGACAGGAGCAGATAATTATAAGTTTCGAATCTTGAGATTGTTGAAGATTTTTTTAGGACTTTTCTTTACAAATAAAGTTCTTTACAAATAAAGTTCTTTACAAATAAAGTTCTTTACAAATAAAGTTCTTTACAAATAAAGTTCTTTACAAATAAAGTTCTTTACAAATAAAGTTCTTTACAAATAAAGTTCTTTACAAATAAAGTTCTTTACAAATAAAGTTCTTTACAAATAAAGTTCTTTACAAATAAAGTTCTTTACAAATAAAGTTCTTTACAAATAAAGTTCTTTAAACAAAAAACAAAAAAAACTAATAAGAAAATAAGATATCCCTTGAATAAATACTGAGATTAGCGATATTTATTCAGTACTTTTGAAGACTGTTACTCTAGACCAAAGTGGGGGAGGGGGGTTCTTATCCGTTTTTCTTTGCGAATCAGGTGAAATCCACCGACCCCTTCTTACAATTAATGCACAAGATAAAATTGACGAGGAAATGGGTCTCACGCCCCACCCCCTCAAACCCCATTTTTGTTCTTTCTTTCCCTTGACACATTTTTAAGGAACCGTTAAAGAACTCTTTGATCACAGGTTAAGAGCCCTTGTTCTGCGAATAACACCCGATCATGTTTCATTAAGTGCATGAATTGAAGCCTAAACATGTTGGAAAGAGGTTCACTCATTAGAATTTTTCCGGGGAACTTGACCTTTGACCTAAAGACACATTATCTCATACAATGTAATCAGTGGCGTAGGAAGGGGATGGGGAGCGGGCGATAATTTTTTTTTCTTTATATGGAGGAGCGGCATTTTCGGCCCAACTTCAGAGGTTTTTTTTCTCGTCTAAAGGTGGTGGCAAAATTCTCGGCCCGCCCAGGGCGGCACTCAACTTACTACGCCACTGAATGTAAGAAAAACTTTGCTTGCAGCGAAAGAAGAGATAAGAAAGTAAGTTATAGATGCGCAAGCAGCAAAATCTCTAAACCAAATGTTTAAAACGTGTGATGCAATGTGACTGCCAAAAGTTAAGACGTTACTCTCGACTTTAAATGACGAACTGGCAGCTGGCCTGGCTATTGGTCATCTTGTTACAAGGCATAGACTCTGTAATTTATAATGTATCCCAGCATGTCCCAAACATTTAAGGTTAAGTGGACCGCATGACATGTTTCGAAATTGGCACCAGATTTATTAAATTATATTTAAAAAAAAATATTTGATCCAAAAATAAATAAAAATAATTAGGTTGTGATGACCGGAAATGTAAGGCTCACTAACCGGAACCGCCAGCGGACCGCCATTTTGCGTAAACACTGATGTATCGATCCTGATTGTCAACTGACAGAAACATGTATCTCAATAATTTTTTGATGGATGGTAATAGCATATTGTTGACTTTAAATATATTTTAAACAAATAATTAATTTCTGGCGATGATTAATGACTTAACCTGAAATCAAAAATACAAAAACACATTATTGTGCCCCAAACAGAAAGGATCACTGACACTTATGGAGATGGAAAATTGTTGACTCAACCAACGACTTTTACACTCAAACTTACTTCAATTATGACATCACCATTTATACTTTAGTTCTCCGGAAATGTACGGACCAACAATGGATGAATATGGATGGAGAATACGAACCACAAAGGGAATTATACAGTCTATATTATAAGGACCCCACGCTAGTTGCAGGAACAAAAAAGCGTAGGCTACGCTGGGAAGGATGCTTAGAGAGAATGCCAAATGACAGAGGAGTGAAGAGGGTACACCACCAAACTCCCAGAGGAAAGCGCGCCAAAGGCAGACCCCCGGCTTAGATGGATGGATGATGTGGAATAAGATCTACAGCAGCTGAGTTTCCGAGCATGGAAAAGAAAAGCACCAGCTGGGTCTGAGTGGAAGGAAGTGGTGAGGCAGGCCAAAGCCCTACATGGGCTGTAGCGCCACAGGGATGGGTGGATTGATTTATACCTATTCCATTTAAGACGTTTGAATTTAAATTTAATTCATTTGAGACATCTCTATATAAAAAAAAAGTTTACGATAATCCACATTTCCATTAACACATGCTACAATTATAACATCTTCATTTAAACGAACTTCAATTAAACGAACTTCAATTAAACGAACTTCAATTAAACGAACTTCAAATTAAACGAACTTCATTTAAACGAACTTAAATTAAACGAACTTCAAATTAAACGAAATTCAATTAAACGAACTTCAATTAAACGAACTTCAATTACGTGCTCTCCTTTAAAAATTGCGACAATTTCCGGGTACTGGAAATGGGCCAAAAAATCTCGATCTGCCTTAGTACGCTGCCCTGATTGATCCATCGATCTAACGATCTGCTGCCGGTAAGAAATAAGTACCGGCTAATGTAACTTTTGTTCTAGATTCATCCATGCCCCATCCCTCTATATCCCATGAACCCGTTAAAATACATCATTTGAGTGGGGGGGTGGGGGTATAAGTGCTCGGTTATAAGGACAACACAATAAACGATTTGTTGCTAGGCAACCTGTCGATTAAAAGCACCCCGGTGATGGAGTAATCGGTTCACTTAGACCACGCGGACCAGGGGAGGGGGGGGGGAATATCATCATTAATGGCATTATGTACCCTGGAACAGGGCCGGCCTTAGGCCATTGCAACCGATGCGGCCGCAATGGGCCCCGCACTTTCATAGACCCCGCCCCGAATTTATTTTCTAATAAAAAATTTTAATTTTCACTTATTATCCTATCCTCTACCCAGAATGAGCCCCGCGCAATCCGTTTCGCATAGGGCCCCGCAATTGTTAGGGTCGGCCCTGCCCTGGAAGATGTAATGAATGTAAAATTGATTTAATTTAATTTTTTTTGTTTGTTGGACCTTAAAGTCACATTAAAGACCAAAAATCAGCAGGGTCAGAAATGTGTTGACATCAGAGATGAAGGCGAGTGCAGGTTTGATTCCATCTCGGGACGTCACGCATGGAGTTTCTAGTGATGCTAAAAATAGAGTGCGGAGGGGGCGGGGTAGGGGGGTGTTATGTTTTAATTTGTTTTCTTCTTCTCTGGTAAGGTTTTCTCTCCCCCCCCCCCCCCCACTTTTTCTAGATGTGTAAGGACGTTTGCTTAAATTTGCTGTTTAATCTCCATGGTTTGCTAGGTTCTGGTGGTAAACTAATCTGAAGGCAACCTGCTCTGGCGGCACCTGATCTTATGCAAAGTACCCCAGGGGCAGGGCCGGCCTTAGGCCACTGCAACCTATGCGGCCGCATTGGGCCGCGCACTTTCATAGGCCCCGCCCCGAATTTATTTTCTAATACATAATCTTACTTTTTACTTATTATCCTTATTCCTACCCAGACTGGGCCCCTCGCAATCCGCTTCGCATAGGGCCCCGCAATTGTTAGGGTCGGCCCTGCCCAGGGGGGTGGGGTGGGGCAACCAGTTTCCGATGCAACACACTCCGTTGACAACCTGCTCCGGTGAGATCCAGCTCTTCTGTTTAACCGAGTTCTAGAGCGTGCTGCCTAAAATTAGCAGATTTTTCATTTCCAACCCCACCCCTGTGGGGGTGTCACCGGATACCGGAAATTTTTTTGAAAGAAATTTCGTCGACGGAAAATTGATCGAACGGAAGTTTGGTCGATTATTTTTTTTCAATTCACACAATCAAATTTTCGTAAAATTTTGTTTTTGAACGCACTTTACTATATAGTGAAAAACAATTATTCGCTCCAAAACAAATTTGACGCAAAATTTGATCGTTTGAACTGAAAATAAATTTCGACAAACTTCCGTTCGATCAAACTTCCGTCGATCAATTTTTCCATCGACGAAAGTTCTTGCAAACAAATTTCCTGATAAGGCTGTCACCAGGTGGGGTCCGCACCCTGAACCCCCTAGTGAATTTACTGGGAAAGATCCCTTATATTAAACTCAAAAGAACCAAAATTGTTGGCCTGCCATAAAATTATTTGCTAAACTAGAAAGCACTGAGTCGTCTCGACGCAAATAAAATGTATTGTTATTCAAAATATTAGCAGTGAGTTTTAACTTTCAGAAAACAGTAGAAAGAAGAACAATTTTAAAAAGTATTTTGCATGGCAGTGTGCTCCTTGGTCCAGAATCGATCGCCCTGGTCAGAAACTTTATGCCAGCGGTTCTCAATCTGTGGGTGGCGACCCCCTTTGGGGGTCGAGCGACCTTTTTCCAAGGGTCGCTAAGACCACCGGAAAACACAAATACTCTACAGTTATGAAGAAGAAACGAAAATAATTGTGTGGCTGGGGGTCGCCACTACACGGGAAACTGTATAAAGGGGTCGCGGCAGTAGGAAGGTTGAGAACCACTGCTTTATGCCAATGTCATAAAATTTAATACTGGATCCATAAGGTGGCAAAAAACATTGGCAAAAACATTTGTATGTTATCGATTATTTTCAAATAACTTCAGGCTGATGTTAATGAACCGTTTGTGCTATGGCACATCGACATTGTGTTACAACTTGTGGTCCATGGTGACAGATGACAGAGCAAAGTATGTTGAAGCTTGAAATCGAGTTGCCTGGTTCAAATAAGGGGCGTTATAATCGCGTTACCTGGCTCAAATCTGGGGCGTTACAATCGAAATACCTGGCCCAAATAAGGGGCGTTATAATCGAGTTACCTGGCTCAAATAAGGGGCATTATAATCGAGTTCCCAGATTGAAATCAAAATCGTGTCCTTTGTGTGTATTTGGTGCGTTTGGTGCGTGCGCGATCAAGCAGCGAATGAGCGCGCAGCACGGAGCGCAATGATAGCTGGGCGGAGTAGAAAGACCCACTAGAGAATTATTATAAACACCAGGCATCGGAAATTAGTAATAGTTCATTGCAAAATAAAGACAAAGGACAAATTGTGTAAAAAAAAAAATTGAACATTTTTTTTACATTTTTTTTACCATTTTTTCTGCAAAAGCTTTAGTTGAGGGAGTTAAGCAGTAAAAAAAAAAAAAAGAAATTAAGGGGATAAACTGTATTACCTTTCTTAAACGGGACAGACAACTTCCAGTCGGGAATTACCATTAGAGAGTGTTTGATACGTGAGACATGACGTCAGACATTAGCGTTCCCTTCGTCCTTCGTTGAAAGTGTCTGCTCTGGGAAAAAAAACCACTTAACTCTCAGACTATTGAAAAAGCAACCGTGAACCAATGACAACTTATAGATCACTCAAACGCGAAGTCATTCACTCGGGATATGTTTTATCTCTTCCTTTAATCAGTGAATCATTTTACATGCTCCATCAACTGGTTCCTGTCAGAAAGACACGATGAAAAAGAAATTTGGAATTCAATTAGCGTCCTCTTAGTCCTGATGAGTGTCATTGACTTGATTTCAAAGTCACAGGTTATTTTCTTGTCCAATAGCTTAGCACTGACGTGCAACGGCGATGAGTAGTCTAATGAAACTGCCAGCAAGGCATTCAAGACGGATGTCTTGGGGATAAGGAAGCACCCTAAGGCGCTGATATTGACGCCCAGAACTCACGATTGAGGCGCCCTTGAGGGTATGCTTTTGACCCCCGCTTCGTTGCACCCCCCCCCACACCTTGAAATCTACATAGCCCAACTATGTTTATGACATTAAAGGCAAAATTATAACATCTTATAACATCTTATCAGTTCAAGAAAATCATTTCGAAGGGTAACGCCCAGTATTTTTTTTAAGTAGCAAAAAAATTGAGCCTTGATACTCTTATCTTTTTATGGGTTGCGTGTGGGGTGGGGGGTGACAGAAATGAAGTCATCCGTGGCCCCCTGATTGCTGTGATCATTTTGTCACATTCAGTTCTCCTTACATCTGTGGCTCTCCGATTGCTGTGGTCATTTTTTCACATTCAGTTCTCCTTACATCTGTGGCTCTCTGATTGCTGTGATCATTTTTTCACATTCAGTTCTCCTTACATCTATGGCTCCCCTGATTGCTGTGATCATTTTTTCACATTCAGTTCTCCTTACATCTGTGGCTCTCTGATTGCTGTGCTCATTTTTTCACATTCAGTTCTCCTTACATCTATGGCCCCCCTGATTGCTGTGATCATTTTTTCACATTCAGTTCTCCTTACATCTGTGGCTCTCTGATTGCTGTGATCATTTTTTCACATTCAGTTCTCCTTACATCTGTGGCTCTCTGATTGCTGTGATCATTTTTTCACATTCAGTTCTCCTTACATCTGTGGCCTCCCTGATTGCTGTGATCATTTTTTCACATTCAGTTCTCCTTACATCTGTGGCCCCCTGATTGCTGTGATCATTTTTTCCACATTCAGTTCTCCTTACATCTGTGGCCCCCTGATTGCTGTGATCATTTTGTCACATTCAGTTCTCCTTACATCTGTGGCTCTCTGATTGCTGTGATCATTTTTTCACATTCAGTTCTCCTTACATCTGTGGCTCTCTGATGGCTGTGATAATTTTTTCACATTCAGTTCTCCTTAAATCCGTGGCCCTCTGATTGTCTCCTTACATCATGCTGAAATGTTGTCTTGTGTCTGGCGATTGAAATTGTTATCTAGAAAAGAATGCGAAATAACCACAAAGCACTATAGTAATATCTGTCCATACCGTGTGCCCATTGTGTACAGTCAGTTTAAAGTAGTTCACATTTGACGGTGTCAATAAATTACTCCGTTTGCAGAAAGAGTTGGATCCATAGGCGTAGCTATAATGTTTTGGCACCCAGTGGACGAGATTCATTTTTACGCCCCTACCCTTAAACTCCAAAACCCATTATTTTAATTTTTTTAAAAATAACAACAAAGCTGCTTTTGGCAGCCCACACTTGTCTCACGCCCGGGGACATCATCCCCCACACTATGAGAACCGACAGCCACGCCTCTGGTCCGCCCAGGACTAAGTGGACATTGTTATCCCGCGCTAAGTGGACACTGTTATCAGACGGCAATTGATGGCAGCAGCTGAGGTTAAGTAACGCTGCCTTCCTGGCTATAGATAGACATCGTTGTCTGTCGAGTGCCATGCTGGAGGCACGTGTCGTTCTATACCCGTTTTAAATATCTAAATATAGCATCAGAGACAAGTCAGTGCGATTAACATAGCTCTTCATAACTAGGTTCATATCTGATCTTGTATTTGTTTATGTCAGAGAATAAATGAAAAAGCGAGTTTTTAAGTATTGAATTATTTGTTTAATAAAAGCCCGCACGACAAACATATATAGATGAAACTAATCTACATAAAAACATATTCGAACTAGAAATTATAGTCTCTGAACTAGTAGAGTATTTAACGCTTGCGTTGTCGGGGTGGAGTTAATTTACCCGCCCCAAGATGACGAAAGCCACAATTCAAACAGAATGCCCGAAAATTAAAATGATCTAAGGTCTAATATGTGGACTGAACAGGCCATCCCAAAATAATTACTGATTACGGCTAATGTCCCCCCTACCTCTTCCTACGTCCCTGTTCTCCACTGTTCCAGGGCCAGGCGTTATGCCATTGACTTCGATGAAAATTCCGACAACTCCTTTGACGTAGACCGTACAGAGAGCACAGTGAAACACAAGACACACTGCTGGTCATCTACTATATCCTGGTCTGTTTTCAGTCGTCTTGGCATTGGATCAAATAGGCAAGGACGACATAGTGAGATTAAGCCATCCCTTACTTTAAACAAAATACAGCTCAATTCAAGGCTACCGTTCAAGTCGAAAATTGCATTGGTCATCTTCGCGCGCGAAAGACGAACAACTCACCAGAGAAGTTAGGATACCAACTGGCCAGAGATAGAAAAAAGTACGTCGTGTTTCATGGCTATTTGGTCCAAGTGGAAATAGTTGAACAGTCCGAGTCATTCCCATTCCCGCCAGTTTGAGAAACACCGATGTCACCCCCAAGATCGCGCGCGCGCGTATGTGTTTGTGTTGTGTGTGGATGTGTGTGTGTGTGTGCATCAACTGGAATCAAGGCAGGACGACTCCCTTATCACGCAGGTAGCCATGTCTGACATCTTATCAAGTACAAAAGTCTCTAAGAAGCTGGCAGTGGCAGGCTTAAAAAAATTAGAGTTGATTGCGCCACCGGCCGTGTTTATTTATAATAACGACTGTGTTATTCCGGTCGGCAATGGTGTATGCCGACATGGGGTGGGGTGGGGGGGGACTAGGAATAACAGACGTCACATCGCGTGTTGCCGATTTGTTGATCTGAGCGAGCTGTTGGCTTCGAGGATTGTTTGCTGAATGTATGTGAACATAACGTCATCGAAAGGCGTGGCACGGATTTCAGGATTAGTTCTGATTTATTTAGCTGTATGTAATTTCTGTGATGGTAAGTAATGACTCACATATAAATTGCATCTTTGTAAATTATGATAAAATACTTTTTGCCTTACTCCACAGAGCAATGTTGGTGTTTGTGGTGACAGAAGTGTCGTCGCTCGAAAATGTTGTACCGGAATATAAACCTAGGGTTAGGCAGCTTATATTATTCTGGTATTCATTGTCACCTTTTTTTTTTTTAAAAAGTGGGCGTAGCAAAGCGCGTACAATTAAATGTCAGTGTCTGGTCACTTGTCACACTTCCGGTGAGCTGCCCTACTACTACTACTATTACTTTTAAAAAAATTATTGTTCGTCCTTCGCACGCCAAGAAAACCTATGAAATTTTCGACTTGTATGGTTGCTTTGACTTCAGTTGTACTTTGGTTAACATTGAGGGTGAGTTGCTCAATTCGTCAGCCTCACTCTCTCGTCCTTGCCTATATGTTGCAACGCCAAGACCCTCGTCAAGGCGACTGGAAATAGACCAGAATAGCAGAGTGTCTTGTGTGTTTCGACTCCGGGTTTTAATTTCAGAGTTTGCCTTCTCTTAGATGAGTTTCCGTCCAAGATTAACGGGTCCCATCCAGCGCTACCGAAGATACTGATATTGAATTAATGAAAGGTAGCCCCCCCCCCCCCCCAAAAAAAAAAAAAAAGTGTTCCCCGATTTAAAAAAAACACAACATTTTAGAAAATCGTCACCGATAATTATGAAATTTTCAAAACACCATTAAATTTATTTAAATTATTTTCATTAAATTAAAAAAAATCATTTACAGCCTTTTTGAAAATTTCATATTTATCCCGGATGTCAAGAAATTTAAAAATCAGCTATAAATGTTTTTATCAGTAACGTTTGCTAAAAAGTATGATTTACTCCACCTCTGATCTCGAAGAAATATGACATGAGCCGTGGTCTGATCTGAGCATTGCACCAAAACGTATCATTGTATTATTTGGCGATATTGCTCCAATTACAAGAATCGGCACAAAATCATTTTTGATAAAGGTTTCCGAGTCACTTCCTTGCAGTTCTCAAACCAAATTCGTTACGATACTTCTTGGGTGCCTTTGTTGAAAAGGCTTGCATGTTGAAATCGAAATAAGTTCTAATTTCAGCGGTCGCCTAGAACTCAATAGGAAGCACATATTCAATTCCACGTACTTGTATTGAGTTACAGTAGCGTGTATACTCCAAATATCTTTATCAAATACTTGTCGTCTACTGGTGAAATTTCTCAAACTCTCCAACTCGCTAATGTTTTTCTTTCCGCCTCTGCGTGCACTGACTGATGATCTCCCTTCTTTATCTACCTCTCTATATACAGACACAAAAATCAAGACAAAGTTAATGAATACTTGAACAATTAGCGTGACGCTTCATTTAACTGCATTCATTTCATCTTCACACTTTCGCCTTGTTTTCTTCAGCCCCCCCCCACACACACTTTTTTCCCCTCTAACCTAGAAAGCTTCTGAACATTGAACCATATTGATTCGTTTGAAACCCTTTATAATAACTTCGCCTTTGTTCGTGGTTGGCTGGCAGGCAAAATCTTCGGACGGCTAATCGACCCACTTCCCGTCAAGATATTTGCTCTGAAACTTGGCACATAATCTCGAAGGAAATGACAGACATTCAATCAAACTTTTAACTCCACCTTCTAACCCTACCCCCCCCCCCCCCCCCCCCCCAAAAAAAAATCAAATTTTCTCACTTTTTTTCCAAAGGAAAGATGAAGGAAAATTCCCGATAAACGCGCTAAATGAGATTTGTTTTTATTTTTTTTAAATTGCAAGTACGTTTGTTGCGTAATATATTCTGTTGCTTTTCTGAAATAGTTTTTGAAATAATTATAAAAGCGGTTGGGTCATTAGAATATTAACATAGTTCAGGAGCTTGAGGGGAAAAAAATGTGCGGTTGCGATCCTGGGGGAGAGGGAGTAATAATTGCGATTCTTGTAAAGTGTGTTACTTGAATACATGTTTTGTCAAATTTTCAGCCCAACACCCCCCTCCCCCCTATTTTTTGGCTCGATATTACATTTTATAAAGAATGTATACTAAAATTTTGTGTTTTTAGAGTTTGCTCCATTCAAACAAATTATTTTCTAACACATAAGTTGTTATTGTTACATAAGTTGTTATTGTTACATAAGTTGTTATTGTTACATAAGTTGTTAGTGTTACATAAGTTGTTAGTGTTACATAAGTTGTTAGTGTTACATAAGTTGTTAGTGTTACATACGTTGTTATTGTTACATAAGTTGTTATTGTTACATAAGTTGTTATTGTTACATACGTTGTTATTGTTAATTTATATTTTACTGCTGTTTCTTTGTTTTGTCTGGTCGAATGAAGCAGGCATCTTGCCGAAACGTCCTTGTAGGTTTGCCTGTCCTTTTTTTTTCTTCTTTTCAACCCTAAACATACAGTGCTCCACTATTGATCTACTTCTCACTGCCCTAAACATACAGTGCTCCACTATTGATCTACTTCTCACTACCCTAAACATACAGTGCTCCACTATTGATCTACTTCTCACTGCCCTAAACATACAGTGCTCCACTATTGATCTACTTCTCACTGCCCTAAACATACAGTGCTCCACTATTGATCTACTTCTCACTGCCCTAAACATACAGTGCTCCACTATTGATCTACTTCTCACTGCCCTAAACATACAGTGCTCCACTATTGATCTACTTCTCACTGCCCTAAACATACAGTGCTCCACTATTGATCTACTTCTCACTGCCCTAAACATACAGTGCTCCACTATTGATCTACTTCTCACTGCCCTAAACATACAGTGCTCCACTATTGATCTACTTCTCACGGCATGAAAGCAGTCCCGGGCCCCGCACCCAGGGAATTCTGAGCCCCAGGCAGCTGACAGAGTTCGAGCCCCTTTCGAGAGGAAAAAAAACAACAACTCGAAAAAGTGCGGGCCTCTATCTAATTCGCGCCCCTGACAAGTGCCATGGTTGGTCCCCCCCCCCCCCTCCCAGATGCGGGCCTGGCGGTCCCTCACATATTATCCTAAATTCGATGAAACAAATTTTTCCCCCCTCACTTAATGAAGACTAATTTCCCATGTGCAAAACTTTCCATGTCATCTTCGTGTTATGACTGTAGTTGTATGACAAGTCGATCCGTGTTGGCATTTCTTGGGTTCATGGAGGGGGGGGGGCAATAGGGGCCGTGCATTTTTAAGTGCGAAAAAAGCCATTTTGACGCCCAGTGCCAGTTCTCCCTCCGACAACCCCCCCCCCCCAAACCTATGTAAACTGAAGTCATTCCGGTTGTGTCGCCCCCCCCCCCTGAGGTGTATGCTTATGGCTCTATCTTAGCTTCGCTCCTAGAATCTATATAGTGCAACGATAGATTTAGAAACTAGCGCGATAAAAATTTTAAAAATATTTTTAAATGAACAACAATACAGATAACATTATATAACAAAAACCACTCATTTTTCAACAAAGCACTAAAATTTTAGAAGTAACCAGCGACTCCAAACATATTACCAGGCAACACACGACACAATTTGACTCTCATTCCTTTGCAATAAAGTCTTCAAAAAAAGTATGTAAGTTGTTGTTTTTTTCAACCAGCATTGATATTGATATTAATATTACTAACACAATTTTGTAAAAAAATCTCTATTTTATTTTGGTTTTAAATGATCTTCTTTAAGAAAAAAAAATCAGGGAAGCCAAATGATAAATGTGTCCATTTAAAATTCCATTTATTTCATTACCATTTTTTTTTTAAACGTTCAAATTTAGTAGCATCCAAAACAACATAAAAAAAAAACCCAACATTTTTTAATAAAACAAGGAAAAAAAAGAAGAAGACGAAGAAAAAAAGGAGAAATAACAACAACACACATTATTTCAACATAACTAATCAACAAACCACCAAGGGTGGTATTCTTACAACACAACTAACAACTGAAAAAACATCCTTCCAAAATAAAAACTCACAAAACATCAACAACATTTTTCTTTTTTAAAAGGGGGACACAAATCCTGTAACCCAAAACGTCTATAAACGAATCGCTGTTGTGGTGCTCAAGTTAACCGACCCGTCAGATCCACCAAGCATGACCACGGGCGGTAATCGTTGAAATTCCCCCCCCCCACATTCCCCAACAGCTCAAGCCTGGGATTAAACCAAAATCGAATCCTCCCACCCCCCCCCCACGTAAAGCTGTTAACATTCTAAGCCTCGTTCTCAGTCTCGGTTAACGGCTTCACCACGACGACGACGAGTTTGATAACTGTATTTTGTCGGCCGACATCAGACCCACGAAAACAAACGTGCGTGGGAATTTGGCGTGAACTTTTGGACAGCTTGGAAGACCACTTTTGGACAGCTTAGAAGACCACTTTTGGACAGCTTAGAAGACCACTTTTGGACAGCTTAGAAGACCACTTTGATCTCTTACAATTAATATATTCCTCGCTGCTTTTAAACACTAATCTAAATAAATATGTATGCGCAATCAATATTACAGTAATTTTATACCCAGTCTGGTCAAGTAAGAACAGAATTAAATTATGGAACGATGCATGAAACAATGATTTGTTAAAAAATTAAGGCAGGAAACAAACAAACAAAAAGAAAAAAGAAAAACCATGCGCTTTTGCCTTTGCGTCGGTTCACTCGATCAAATTTCGCGTCAAATTGTTGAATGAACGCACTATTTTGTGCGTGGTTTCTGTTTTGGGGGAATTTGATGAAATAGTAATTTGAAAGTTGTGACAAGGCTTCATACACGAATTGCATCAAATGCTCGAAGGAAAATTTGATCGTGTGAACCGGCCCTAAATGTGAAGACGCAAAAAGATAAATGTTAGAGGCGCAATGTTTGAGAGTCCGCACCAACCTATTTGTCGTGAGTGGGGAAACAACGAAAGAGCCGTATATGGCAGCAGGGCACATTTTTGTGTCACAGTTATAGCCTACTTACCATAAAGTGCTCCCCGTAATTCAATTACAATATTAATTGCCAGAGCTGGTGTTCGAGATACCAGATGTGTGTGTTAATTAAATGGATGGACACTTCTGATACTTGGATACAATACGTGTGTTAATTGGATAGGTTGACAGTGCTGAGTTTTAGATACCACACATGGTGTAATTAGATAGGTTGACACTGCTGAGTTTTAGATACCACACATGTGTTAATTAGATAGGTTGCATGTGCCTGGTTTTAAATACCTTATATGTGTTAATTCAAACTTGGAGATGCAGTCCCGAAGGCGGATATCATTAGTACAACGAAACAGTCCGACACAGTGGCGTAGCGAGCTTAACTCGCGCCAGGGGCACAATACCTTTTTAGCGCCCCCCAATACCTTTTTAGCGCCCCCCCCCATTCGAAAACCATACAATATTATAGTAAAATATACCATTTGACGCCCTTTGTGAGTAGCGCCCGGGGCATGATGCCCCCCTTGCCCCCCCCCCTCACTACGCCACTGGTCCGACAACTCCTGCGACGTCACTGGTGCCAAGCTGTATCATCCACATAATGTTCCCTTTGGGGTAATCCAGCGGCGTGGAGAGAGGCGATTTGCTGTTGGGAACCAGCTTATAATCCTAGAAGAATAATCCCAGGCCTTGTGGATTTCGTCCTGCGAATTCCATACCATCGTCACCGTGTGACGACGGATGCCAACAAAACAAAAATTTGTTAATTACATAGATTGTCAGGGCTGTTATTCTTCAATGACTTTATTATTGTTTGTTTTAAACTGTTTTTTCTTTTTTACCACAGTTCAATTTTACAACTGGGGCCTGGACAGTGATTAATCTGAGCTAATCGTTGAATGGAATGCGACATTTAAAAGGTAGAGAGTTGAATAAAACAAAGTCATTATGACCTGTTTACAGACACGGCTATATTCCACACAAAAATAGCTAAAACAATGTCTGAAATAGATTGCCATGTGTGTGTGTGCGCGCGTCAGGTGGATGGGGAAACGGAAGATAACAGTGGATATTATGTGGGTAAACTCAATTTTGTTTGTGTGTTGGTCCAGTGAAAATTATCACTGGGCAACACACACGATCCTGCTAAGGGCACTAATACTGTCAGTGAGAGACAGAAAGCGTTTTCATTCATGTGAGAGTAGTCAATCGTTTGCATTTGTCTTAAGAAAAAAACACTTCCGGGAAGAAGAAAAAAACACTTCCGGGAAAAAAAAACGTCCTATAAAAAAAACACTTTCGGGTGGAAAAAAAACTTCCGGAAAGAAAAAAAACACTTCCGGGAAAAAACAACAACCTGCAAGCAAAACACACTTAAAAAAACACACATGAATACAACCACATACACAAACACACACATAGACACAAATAAAAACGCACACAAACAACGGAACACACAAAGAGCCGCAAACACACGCGCGCGCACACACACTGGTGAATACCATGACTATTTCCCATTCACCGGCAGTGCCGGCCTTACACAGTTTTGTGCTGTGGGCAAGATCGAAAAATTGCTGCGCCCCTTAATCATAAATGATTATCAGTCATCGATTATTAAAACTAAGTTTTTAAATGTTTTCTAAAAAAAACTAAATGTCCTACTAATTTTTAAAAAGTTTTCTATGAAAAAGAATGTCCTACTATTTTTTTTTTTTTAATTTCCAAGAAACTAAATGTCCTACTAATTAAAAAAAAAATTCTAAGGAACTAAAATCCTACTATTTTTTTTTTCAAATCTCTAAGAAACTAAATGGTCTACTAATTTTGATGTACTTATCGGAACGATGAAAATGCGCACTTTAATTAATTAATTATTATAAATATTTTCAAAGTCCTAAGTGCAGTGGTGTATATTATACCAAAACAAAACCACGACTTCGAGCACGAAATCCCAAAGATAATAAAATCATTGAACTTATAAGTATTCAGAGATTTTTTGAACTCAGACTTCTACGTATTCCTGTGTAAGGGCGTCATATGCCCGAGCCGACGCAGTTTGATACCCCCTTCCCCTTTTTTTTCACACCCCCTCCTCGGCAAGTCTATTCAATAAACCTCTCCCTCGCACTCAAACTTCGAATGCAGTGGTTCTCAACCTTTCTAATGCCGCGACCCTTTAATGCAGCTCCTGATGTTGTGGCGACCCCCAACCACAAAATTATTTTCCTTGATACTTTACAACTGTCGAGTATTATGTGTTTTCAGGTGGTCTTAGGCGACCCCTGTGAAAGGGTCGCGCGATCCCCAAAAGGGGTCGTGACCCACAGGTTGAGAACCGCTGTTCTAATGAATTCTTCTTATATGCATGCAACTTACTTTACTACAAATTAAAAGGATTTAACTTAATACAATGCTATGCGTAGGGCAGAAACCGAGAGGAATGGAGAAGAATAGTGTACATGTCATCTGTGGCGCCCAAACGGTCGAAGGACTACGGGACCTGATGATGATGATGATGAATGCAATCTGCTTCTAATTTGCCCTCACTTCTGAAAGTGTCAAAGTTTCAGACATTTTGACCAATGAAGCTACTTTCAATGAATCGGTTGTAAGCCGGGGCAGGTTCAAGCAGTCTTATGTGTTGTTAAAGATCTTAGCCGTTGTTTTTCCATCTAAAATTTGCCCCCCCCCCTTTTTTTGGGACAGAAAAATGCCTCCCTAGGCAAGCGCCTTTGCCTGAGGCCGGCAGTGTTTGCCGGACATGGTTACATTTGTTCTTCTTCTTCTTCTTCCTAGCCTTACTCAATCTCCACGGAGCATAGGCCATCCACAATACTTTTCCATATGTCCCTGTCCTGGGCTATATTTGCTAGTTCAGCCTAATAAGCATAGGCCATCCACAATACTTTTCCATCTCTCTCTGTCCTGGGCTATCTTTGCAAACCTTTCCTTATTCTCGTCTCCACTTCCACGGGGCTCTTGGTCTTCCCCTCTTCCTGGTACCTTCAGGATTCCGAATTCAGGGCCTGTCTCGTTTTGTTTGTTGTTTGGTTTCGTTAATGTGTGCCCTATGGCTCTATCCAACTCCATTTTCTCTTTTGTATCTCCGTTTCCATGGTTACATAAACTTGCTTGAAAGTCTCACAGATCTATTATTTGACTCTTTATATCAGTGAAGCTCGATATCTAAAACATCGGACTCCGACTCCCCGACACCCTGACTCCCCGACACCATGACTCCCCGACACCATGACTCCCCGCCTCCCCGACACTCTGACTCCCCGACACCCTGCCACCCTGCCACCCTGACTCCCTGACTCCCCGACTCCCTGACACCCTGACTCCACGACACCCTGACTCCCCGCCTCCCCGACACCCTGACTCCCCGCCTCCCCGACACCATGACTCCCCGACACCCTGACTCCCTGCCTCCCCGACACTCTGACTCCCCGACACCCCGACACCCTGACTCCCCGACACCCTGACTCCCCGACACCCTGACTCCCCGACACCCTGACTCCCCGACACCCTGACTCCCCGACACGACGACTCCCCGACACCCTGACTCCCCGAATCCCTGACACCCCGACTCCCTGACTTCGTTACTTACGTCAGCAGAATAACAACGCCGCCATTAAACCCCCCCTCCCACCCCAAGTGCAGCCGGACAAGCCAATCCATAAAGTCTCTGGTCAAACGTCGGTCACACCGCCCACAATCACTGTATCATTTTTCAAATGGCTAGATCGCTTGGGGCTAAACCCCCACTAGAGCGACAGCACTCTTGTTTAACAAATCAATGCTGTCGAAGAGTAATTGCCCCCCCCCCCCCCGGCCTGCTTAAACATTTACAAAATAGCGCTTAAATCCAGGATTAATAAAAAAAAAAAAAACATGCACGTTTGCGAGCTCCCAAAAGGTGCGCGCACAAAGGCCACTCATCAGCTACGTTCATCTTCAGTAAGCACCACACCCATCAGCTACGTTCATCTTCAGTAAGCGCCACACTCATCAGCTACGTTCATCTTCAGTGAGCGCCACACTCATCAGCTACGTTCATCTTCAGTGAGCGCCACACTCATCAGCTACGTTCATCTTCAGTGAGCGCCACACTCATCAGCTACGTTCATCTTCAGTGAGCGCCACACTCATCAGCTACGTTCATCTTCAGTGAGCGCCACACTCATCAGCTACTTTCATCTTCAGTAAGCACCACACTCATCAGCTACGTTCATCTTCAGTAAGCGCCACACTCATCAGCTACTTTCATCTTCAGTAAGCGCCACACTCATCAGCTACTTTCATCTTCAGTAAGCGCTACACTCATCAGCTACGTTCATCTTCAGTAAGCGCCACACTCATCAGCTACTTTCATCTTCAGTAAGCGCCACACTCATCAGCTACTTTCATCTTCAGTAAGCGCCACACTCATCAGCTACTTTCATCTTCAGTAAGCGCCACACTCATCAGCTACTTTCATCTTCAGTAAGCACCACACTCATCAGCTACGTTCATCTTCAGTAAGCACCACACTCATCAGCTACGTTCATCTTCAGTGAGCGCCACACCCATCAGCTACGTTCATCTTCAGTAAGCGCCACACTCATCAGCTACTTTCATCTTCAGTAAGCGCCACACTCATCAGCTACTTTCATCTTCAGTAAGCGCCACACCCATCAGCTACGTTCATCTTCAGTAAGCGCCACACTCATCAGCTACGTTCATCTTCAGTAAGCACCACACTCATCAGCTACTTTCATCTTCAGTAAGCACCACACTCATCAGCTACGTTCATCTTCAGTGAGCGCCACACCCATCAGCTACGTTCATCTTCAGTAAGCACCACACTCATCAGCTACTTTCATCTTCAGTAAGCACCACACTCATCAGCTACGTTCATCTTCAGTAAGCGCCACACCCATCAGCTACGTTCATCTTCAGTAAGCACCACACTCATCAGCTACTTTCATCTTCAGTAAGCACCACACTCATCAGCTACGTTCATCTTCAGTGAGCGCCACACTCATCAGCTACGTTCATCTTCAGTGAGCGCCACACTCATCAGCTACGTTCATCTTCAGTGAGCGCCACACTCATCAGCTACGTTCATCTTCAGTAAGCGCCACACCCATCAGCTACGTTCATCTTCAGTAAGCGCCACACTCATCAGCTACTTTCATCTTCAGTAAGCGCCACACTCATCAGCTACTTTCATCTTCAGTAAGCGCCACACCCATCAGCTACGTTCATCTTCAGTAAGCGCCACACTCATCAGCTACTTTCATCTTCAGTAAGCGCCACACTCATCAGCTACGTTCATCTTCAGTAAGCGCCACACTCATCAGCTACGTTCATCTTCAGTAAGCACCACACTCATCAGCTACGTTCATCTTCAGTGAGCGCCACACTCATCAGCTACGTTCATCTTCAGTGAGCGCCACACTCATCAGCTACGTTCATCTTCAGTGAGCGCCACACTCATCAGCTACGTTCATCTTCAGTAAGCGCCACACCCATCAGCTACGTTCATCTTCAGTAAGCGCCACACTCATCAGCTACTTTCATCTTCAGTAAGCGCCACACTCATCAGCTACTTTCATCTTCAGTAAGCGCCACACCCATCAGCTACGTTCATCTTCAGTAAGCGCCACACTCATCAGCTACTTTCATCTTCAGTAAGCGCCACACTCATCAGCTACGTTCATCTTCATTAAGCGCCACACCCATCAGCTACTTTCATCTTCAGTAAGCGCCACACCCATCAGCTACGTTCATCTTCAGTAAGCACCACACCCATCAGCTACTTTCATCTTCAGTAAGCGCCACACTCATCAGCTACTTTCATCTTCAGTAAGCACCACACCCATCAGCTACTTTCATCTTCAGTAAGCACCACACCCATCAGCTACGTTGAGAACGACAATAACAAAGAACACGATACTTAAACCAGGACACATTACAAATTAATAAGTGAGCCTAACCCTAGGCTGGGGTACTGCTATATATAAAACAATCTAATAATAATAATAATAATATGGTCCTCAGTCATTAGGCATTCTCCCTAAGTGTCCTGTCCAGTGTAAAAAAAATAATAATAAATCCCGAGCACCCCGGATTTGTAATGTGAAATGACTGATTACTTGCTGTGCTTCTTCTAACTGAGCTGATCTATCAATGCACCGAACATTATTATTTTTTTAATAAATAAATTTAACAACCACGGACTCGAATACGCCATTCAAACACCACCGATACCTCTCTGGCTACAGCGATACCATTCTGGCTTCAGCGATACCATTCTGCCTGCAGCGATACCACTCTGGCTGCAGCGATACCGTTCTGGCTCAAGCGATGCCACTCTGGCTGCACCGATACCGTTCTGGCTGCAGCGATGTCACTTTTGCTGCAGCGATACCGCTCCGGCTGCACCGATACCATTCTGGCTGCAGCGATGCCACTCTGACGGCAGCGATACCACTCTGACTCCATCGATATTACTCTGAAGGCAGCGATACCAAACTGACTGCAGCGATAAGACAATGAAATCAAAAATGAAATAACAAAAAAATGGAATATTAGAATTATTTTTTAAAAAAATTATTATTTGCCCAGAATCAATACCAAAAAACAAAAAAATAAATTAATTAAAAAGAACGGGCCGCTACCGTGACAACTTATGCCAAACTACTGTAGGAGGAAGATTTAAAAAAAACCCACAAAATAATCAATGTGAACATTGGTCTGGTTATGTCCCCTTTTCTGGTGGATTAAAACAAGTGGTCGGTTTTTTGAGCAGCAGGTTTGTCACATAATATGTGCTTCATGATAGGTTCAGCCAGTATGTGAATAAAGCTTGTTCTACTTGTGGTGTTCAGCCAGTATGTGAATAAAGCTAGTTCTACTTGTGGTGTTGAACCAATATGTGTAATTAGAAAGCTACTTCTACTTGCGGTGTTCAACCAATGTGTAAATAAAAAGCTAGTTCTACTTGTGGTGTTCAACCAATATGTAATTAAAAAGCTTGTTCTACGTGTGGTGTTCAACCAATACGTGAATAAAAAGCTAGTAATACTTGTGGTGTTCAGCAAATGTGTAATTAAATAGCCAGTTTTACTTGCGGTGTTCAGCCAATATGTAATTAAAAAGTTAGTTCTACTTGTGGTGTTCAGTCAATATGTAATTAAATAGCTAGTTCTACTTGCGGTGTTCAGCCAATACGTAATTAAAAAGTCAGTTCTACTTGTGGTGTTCAGCCAATATGTAATTAAAAAGTTAGTTATACTTCAGTCAAATATGTGCATGAAGACAGGTTTGTTCTAATTGTGGTCCATATGTTCAACATATATGTGAATGAAGACAGGTTTGCTCTAATTGTGTTCCATATGTTCAACACATATGTGAATAAGGCTCGTTATTTATGTTCAGCCCAGTGGAGTTGTTACAGTTTTTGACGCCCGGAACGGACATAAAATTGCAACAAAAAATTTTCTAAGTAACTTAGATTTGCTAAAATACATTTCTCCAACATCTAATTTGTGTCCCCCTTTCTCCACCGTAGTCTATCATCTAATGTGTGTCTCATTTCTCTACCATAATCTATCATATAATGTGTGTCTCCTTTCTCTACCGTAGGCTCTCATCTATTTTGTGTCACCTTTCTCTACCGTAGACTCTCATCTAATTTGTGTCACCTTTCTCTACCGTAGTCTATCATCTAATGTGTGTCTCATTTCTCTACCATAGTCTATCATATAATGTGTGTCTCCTTTCTCTACCGTAGACTCTCATCTAATTTGTGTCACCTTTCTCTACCGTAGACTCTCATCTAATTTGTGTCTCCCTTTTCTACCGTAGTCTCTCAACTTATGCGTGATTCCTTTCCCTACCGTAGTCTCTCAACTTATGCGTGATTCCTTTCCTTACCGTAGTCTCTCAACTTATGCGTGATTCCTTTCCCTATATCCGTAGTCTCTCAACTTATGCGTGATTCCTTTCCCTATATCCGTAGTCTCTCAACTTATGCGTGATTCCTTTCCCTATATCCGTAGTCTCTCAACTTATGTGTGATTCCTTTCCCTATATCCGTAGTCTCTCAACTTATGTGTGATTCCTTTCCCTATATCCGTAGTCTCTCAACTTATGCGTGATTCCTTTCCCTATATCCGTAGTCTCTCAACTTATGCGTGATTCCTTTCCCTATATCCGTAGTCTCTCAACTTATGCGTGATTCCTTTCCCTATATCCGTAGTCTCTCAACTTATGTGTGATTCCTTTCCCTATATCCGTAGTCTCTCAACTTATGTGTGATTCCTTTCCCTATATCCGTAGTCTCTCAACTTATGTGTGATTCCTTTCCCTATATCCGTAGTCTCTCAACTTATGCGTGATTCCTTTCCCTATATCCGTAGTCTCTCAACTTATGCGTGATTCCTTTCCCTATATCCGTAGTCTCTCAACTTATGCGTGATTCCTTTCCCTATATCCGTAGTCTCTCAACTTATGCGTGATTCCTTTCCCTATATCCGTAGTCTCTCAACTTATGCGTGATTCCTTTCCCTATATCCGTAGTCTCTCAACTTATGCGTGATTCCTTTCCCTACCGTAGTCTCTCAACTTATGCGTGATTCCTTTCCTTACCGTAGTCTCTCAACTTATGTGTGATTCCTTTCCTCACCGTAGTCTCTCAACTTATGCGTGATTCCTTTCCCTATATCCGTAGTCTCTCAACTTATGCGTGATTCCTTTCCCTATATCCGTAGTCTCTCAACTTATGTGTGATTCCTTTCCCTATATCCGTAGTCTCTCAACTTATGCGTGATTCCTTTCCCTATATCCGTAGTCTCTCAACTTATGCGTGATTCCTTTCCTTACCGTAGTCTCTCAACTTATGCGTGATTCCTTTCCCTATATCCGTAGTCTCTCAACTTATGCGTGATTCCTTTCCCTATATCCGTAGTCTCTCAACTTATGCGTGATTCCTTTCCCTACCGTAGTCTCTCAACTTATGCGTGATTTCTTTCCCCATCGTATTCTCGTAATTAATAAGTGATTCCTTTCCTTGTTACGTTTGATCACCCGCTGTGTGTATTTGTATGAAAAGAAAATGTCATCAGCAACATCGTTACATCAGACAGGAAAACCGCGCCGAGTAAAACAAATATCAAAGGCCATTCAGTAATTAATTTCGTGCGGCCCCTAACGACATTTTAGCCTTTCAGGCCACAGCGCGGCTTTGTCAACTTTAATGTCAGTTGGGTCAAACGAATATTCCTCAAATAAAAATTACGGCCAGGTTACAACCAGATTGGAGCCAGGTTAAAGCCATGTTACGACCAGATTACAGCCAGGTTACAGTCATATTACGGCCAGGTTACAGTCAGGTTACAGCCATTACAAACCAGGTTACATCCGGATTACAGCCAGGTTGCAGTAAGATTACAGCCAGGTTGCAGCCAGATTACAGCCAGGTTACAGCCAGATTACAGCCAGGTTACACCCAGATTACAGCCAGGTTACAGCCAGATTACAGCCAGGTTGCAGCCAGATTACAGCCAGGTTACAGCTAGAATGCAAAGTTTTGTGCCATTCAGGATGTTAGCTGTTCATTACTGTTGGTTGGGATCAGAACAGCAATACACAATAACGTTATTCCAGCGATTAGTGTTAAGTCAAAGATTTAGAAAACGACCGTTTAATGGGTGCGAGACTGAATGGAAAATAGAAAGAAAAAAATCAACATGTGACATAACTGAGTGAAATATTTTTTAGTTTTAAATGGGAGTAGTAATTTCGTAGTCCATCCTTTTTTAAACAATTTTTTGCTTAATTCCTTTCTGAAATTCCGAAAGACAACATTTGCAATAGGGTTTGCCATTTGATGGCGGAAATCTATTAATAGAAATCCGAGCGTAAAATCTGGCCAATCTCATGAAGATATTACTCAAACATCCTGGTATTCCTTTTGGCCAAGCTCTTAACAGCTTGTTTTGTACTTCTACATGTTTAAAACTTTATTTTACGTACGATTTTTTAAAAAACAAAATGTTGTCTAATTGTCACAATTCTTTTGCTGCTATCTCGGATACTTCTTTTCAGCTAAGTGTTATTTAAAAAAAAAATTTATTCAGTTTTTTCTGTTGTTTGTTCGCTGGCGAAGGCTTCCAGCCGATACGTTCGTTGTTTTGTGACGTTCCTTTTTTTTTCAGGTTTTCCCTATATTTGTTTTACTCATTTCCTTTTTTTGAATACAAAAAAAAGGAGGGTAAGAATACAGAACATTGACATGGAACCTCTGGAAGTCACGCCACTGCTCGAAGTGACAAACGAGGTATCTGGATCTGTTTGATGATGGCTGCTATGTTCCATCCCTGCACTTTGATTCGAAAGTGTAGCAATTAACACCTCGAAATAGATTAAAGAAGCGACGATCCATCAAACTTAACAGTTTAAATTTTAGTGGATTCGAAGCCGTCCAAGTGAATGATATCCATTAGCCTAATTTCGGAGACTTAGTTTGACGTTATGCGTTTGTTTGTTTGTTTGTATGTTTGTTTTTGTTGTTGTTTATACGGCAATCGTTTGCGTTAGTTTAAAAAAATAAACAAAAGGGGAAAAAAAAAAGAAGCAAACCTCCCACGTATCACAAAAGTGCTGGGGTGCGGGAGGTGGCAACACTTATGAACTTTCGAAGTCTAAATCTAAAAAGACCTTAGCACACAATATTGTCCTTTCTCAACCGTCGCTGGTTCAAACATTTCGATTTTCCTAACTGGTGGCCATGGACATTTCGGGGGGCGTGTTGGGCCAAAGCGTTGGTGAAGAAATGGTTAACACAATTGGGGTTTACTCAAATGGATAGAAAAAATTAAAAAAAAATTTGATGAGTTCATCGTAAGTTCTGAAATGTGTAACGACAACTCAATTGAAAGTATGAGCTGGGGTGAAGGGATGGGCAGTTCCGCAGACGTAAATAGATAAGTAATACAAATCCCAGTCATTTTGTCACGTTTAAGAGTAATATATGCATATAAATAGTATAATGTCCCCCAGTGACCCGTCCCTGAGTCTCGTGGGAGGATATGGGGGGGGGGAAAGGGGGGGGGGGTTAAGTTTCGTAATTTACAGGTATATATAGGATAGGTGGGTGGTTTGGGAAGTTGATCCGCAGGTTAGGATAGGTGGGTAGTTTGTCTCGTAATACACAGATGGGACAGGTGGGTGGTTTGGTCTCGTAATACACAGATGGGACAGGTGGGTGGGTGGTCTCGTGATACATAGATGGGACAGGTGGGTGGTTGGTCTCGTAATACACAGATAGGACAGGTGGGTGGTTGGTCTCGTAATACACAGATGGGACAGGTGGGTGGTTGGTCTCGTGATACACAGATGGGGCAGGTGGGTGGCTGGTCTCGTAATACACAGATGGGACAGGTGGGTGACTGGTCTCGTAAGACACAGATGGGACAGGTGGGTGGCTGGTCTCGTAAGACACAGATGGGACAGGTGGGTGGCTGGTCTCGCAAGACACAGATGGGACAGGTGGGTGGCTGGTCTCGTAATACATAGACTGGACCGGTGGGTGGTTCGTCTCCTTATACACATGTGGGAAAGGTGGGCGGAGCTGGGCTATGTGAGACGCATGTGTCGTCGGTGACCACGTGTCACCGTTCCAGGTCATCTGACATGACAAAGTGAGTTCTGATTGCACGGACCAGCTGTTGTCACCGCGAGCGCCTTCCTGCTATCGGCTTTAGTTAGGCACTCAATACGGCCTGATGCCCGTCCGGGGACAAAACTCATGGATCGGTCTGAGTCACGCCATGACGTTTCACTTTAACTGTAACTTAAGCTCTGGTGTATGCTGTTGCACGATTGTGTATGTCGGTGCATGATGGCGTTTGTCGGTGCAAGATGGTGTTTGTCGGTGCATGATGGTGTTTGTCGGTGCAAGATGGTGTTTATCGGTGCAAGATGGTGTTTGTCGGTGCAAGATGGTGTATGTCGCTTCACGATGGTGTATGTCGTTGCATGATGGTGTATGTTTTTTCCTGATGGTGTTCGTTGGTGTATGTTGGTGCATGATGGTGTATGTTGTTGCATGTTGGTGTATGTTGGTGTATTATTATTATTATTTTTATTTGTTGTCTTATATAGCGTGGTACCCCAGCCTAGGGCTAGGCTCACCGCGCTGTACATAAAAATATTAAAAAAGAGACATAATGGTAATATTAAAATAAAATACATATATATAATAAATAACAGATGTATAGAGACAAAACAAAAACTAATGCATATTCACCCCATCCATCCCAGAACTTTTACATGACAAGCCATGGACGGCGGCCAGCAGCAGCGTTTATCGGTCAGATGTGGGGAATCAGTCGGGGTAGTAGAGTTTAAAGAGATGTGTTTTGAGTGCAGTTTTGAAGGCTGTGATAGTTGATATATTGCGGATGTGTAGTGGAAGAGAATTCCGTATGTTTTTGTGCGAGTCTTGGGGACAGATAGAATACGCCCGTCTGCGGAGGAGCGAAGCTGTCGAAGGGGTAAATAGACAGAGAGACGTTCGGTTAGATAGGAAGGGCAGGAATTCGAGAAAAAGTTGTGGCAGAGAACAGAGAGTTTATAGTCAATCCTTGCTTGTACAGGGAGCCAATGAAGTGAATGAAGTAGTGGTGTGACGTGATCACGTTTTTTTGCCTTTAAAACTAGCCTAGCAGCTGAGTTTGGAACCTTTTGTAGTTTTTCTAAGAAGTGTTTTGTATGATGGTGTATGTTGGTTAGGATGGTGTATGTTGGTGTATGATGGTCGTATATGTGTTTGTCTTTGTTCATCAAACATATGCTTTCTCTAATAGCTGAATATTCTAAAAACATCGTAAACATCAACCTTCCCCCTCCCCACCCCACTCAAAAAAAACTCTTTTAAAAGACGACCGCTCCTTCCATACCTGACATGGGCTCATTATAATGTTGCTAGTGATTGACCAGTGCACTTTCCATCGACGGCATGGGCTCATAGTGTAGCTAGTGATTGACCAGTGCACTTTCCATCCACGGCATGGGCTCATAATGTAGCTAGTGATTGACCAGTGAACTTTCCAGCCCCGGCATGGGCTCATTATAATCTAGCTAGTGATTGACCAGTGCACTTTCCCGCCCCGGCATGGGCAGTTAGTGTTTGGCCAGTGCACGTTCAAGGCAACACGCTTAAAAAGAGTCAGTGTTTGATATGTCCAAACAAAGACTCACTGGTGACTAGAAATTAAGAAAGAGGCGCCGAAACAGTGCTATAGCTTGCATATGACTTATGTCAACCTTTCTGTATGACTTATGTGAACCTTTCTGTATGACTTATGTCAACCTTTCTGTATGACTTATGTCAACCTTTCTGTATGACTTATGTCAACCCTTTCTGTATAACTTATGTCAACCTTTCTGTATGACTTATGTCAACCTTTCAATATTAACTGGAACAGCTGGAGTTCGTAATGGACCGGCCCCGGGCGGTATTTAACTTTTCCGCTCCCAAACTCAAAAAAACCCAAACCATAGAGTATTATAATATACCAGGTCTTAATTGGTGGCAGTTGTTTTTTTTACACCGTGTCTGGATATTTTGTGAAAAGACCCGTTGAGTCCAGATTTACCCCCCCCCTCCATAAAAAAAGTGTTAACGTCTCATTTTCTATAACATATGCCGACCTTAAACAATAGTCGTACAGCCAGTCCTACAGCCCACCTGCCGGCTTTAAACAATAGTCCTACAGCCAGTCCTACAGCCCACCTTCCGGCTTTAAACATTAGTCCTACAGACAGTCCCACACTCCACCTGCTTGCTTTAAAAAATAGTCCTACAGATAGTCCTAAACCCTACCCGCTGGCCTTTAAACAATAGTCCTACAGATAGTCCTACAGACAGTCCTACAGATAGTCCTACAGACAGTCCTACCATACCCATGGCTCTTGATTGTTTAATGTAATAGTCGCCTTCCATTATATTTCTTAAGATCGTAAAGAGCTAGAGAGCGCTAGAGAGGATTACAATCGACCTGAAGGCGTGGAGACATATGCTATTGTTAATGGCCTTGTGTTGAATGTTTCATCCTGGCGGATCGTCAATTTCCCTTTTGTCCAACACCGTAGCTTCCAATTATTGCTAGTCTCTAGTTAGGACCCGCTTCCATTCGCATTTTATTTTTTTAACGTTAAAAATTCATCAGACTTTCACGGAATAATATCAAGGAAATCCCGTTTTTCCAGAAATTGTCGGGGCGACAAAAGTCTTTGAAGACGAGCAAAGCAATTCATTACATTCGGGGACACGAACATTCAATCGATGGCAAACAATTTGCTCTGAAAGTGCCAACTGAAAATTGCCGACTGACCTTATAATTGCTATCAGAAACCGGTAATCCGTAAACAGTGCTAGGACTGGCCACCACGCGGCCTCTTGGTACAGACGTCAGCGAGCAAGTGCTGGTCTCGATCTGAGTGATGGCGGAGTCAGTTCAATACTCCCTGTTTCGTGTTACAGTTGCTCCTTTAGGAAAATAGTAGTCGAGTACGAACTGCGCAGGTGGCGTACAACCTGGTCAGTTCATTCATTAGTGTGGGAGCAATTCAAATAGGATAGTGAGTGATCATTTTGATAGTATTGGGATATTTCAGGTAGGATATGAACGAATAAATTCATGGGTGTTGGGATATCTCAGGTAGGTTACAAAACTGATCGTGTTTTTTATTTAGTGGAAGAAAAATTTAGATAGGCCATTGGTCGAAAAACTCATTAATCAAAAGAGCAAAACAAATATCAGCAGCACGATTGAACAATATTTTGAGAGCCAAATTTCTTTTCAAGAACCTGTCAAGAATCATACTTTTCGGAGTCAAAACCGATTTGTGGCCGAATGGCCGAGCCGCACTCATGTCGCTAAAGAGCCGCATGCGGCTCGCGCGCCGCGATTAGTTGACCACTGAGCTAGGGTATAAATATAGTTTCATTAGAGTTGGAGCAGATTGGAATAAAAAAAACTTATCGCCTTCGACTCCTAGGTGGACTGTACACATGTTCACGAGTTCGACCCCTGTGGAAGGTACACCTGGTCGCTAGTTTGATCCCTGTGGAAGGTACACCTGGTCGCGAGTTCGACCCTTGTGGAAGGTACACATGGTCACGAGTTCGACCTCTGTGGAAGGTACACCTGTTCACGAGTTTGACCCCTGTGGAGTGTACACCTGGTCACGAGTTCGACCATGTGGAGTGTACACCTGATCACGAGTTCGACCCCTGGTTGCAGGGTACACCTGGTCGCGAGTTCGACCCCCTGGGTGCAGGGTACACTTGGGTGGAGGGTACACGGGGTGGAGGGTACACATGGGTTGAGGGTACGCTTGGCTGGAGGTACACTTGGGTGGAGGGTACACCCGGTCACGAGTTCGACCATAACAGTGTAACACGTTGTAAGATTACACCTTCAGGAAAAAATTAAACTCTTCAACACAAACTCTTAACGATAAGCCCAATCCTTCTCTGACAAAGCTGCTTAAACAAATGGAAAAAAAAATTGTATCTCTTACATTGTCCATGGGATCCGCCACTGAAAAAAAATTGATTAATTAATACCTTTCAATAATCGTTATCAAGTTTTTGCATGTGCAGATCCGCCTCTGGTACATTTCCTTTCTGTTGGGGATACATTTGTAAAAAAAAGAAATCCTAATGGATTTCTTTTATGCCATAACAAATATATTTTGTGTGTCCCTTTTCATACCTTAGTCATTTTCGTTATCTCCAAATATTTTTTTTAGCCCATAACTAAATTTAAGAAGGAGTAAACAACAAATGTTTGAGCACATACAACCTGACTTTTAGCGGAAATCAATAATACAAGATTAAGTAGAGCGACTTCACATCAGCTCACGCGATGCCAGCGGGCAAAATTTTAGAATGCAGAGGTTTTCAAAATATAGTGGCGTTAAACGCAGACACCCTTTACTCTGCCTGAGTGGCATAATCTTTTCATGTAATTAGTGCCATAATCTTTTCATGTAATTAGTGCCATAATCGTTTCATGTAATTAGTGAAATAATATTTTCATGTAATTAGTGACATAATATTTTCATGTTATTAGTGACATAATCTTTTCATGTAATTAGTGACATAATCTTTTCATGTAGTAAGTGATATTATCTTTTCATGTAATTAGTGACATAATCTTTTCATGTAATTAGTGAAATAATCGTTTCCTCTGCCTGAGTGACATAATCTTTTCCTGTGTTTGATTGACATAAACTTTTCCTTGTCCGAGTCACATAATCATTTGCTGTGCCCGAGTGACATAATCTTTTCATATAATTAGTGACAGGGTCCTTTCCCGTAAAGAGTAACATAATCTTTTCCAGTCTCCGAATGACATAATCTTTTCCTGTGAAGGTTAACATCCCTTTTTCCTGTCATTAGCGACATAACCTTGCGCAGTACTAAGTAACATAACATTTTACCGATTTACTAGAAACAACATTATGTGTGACGTTTCACAGGAGAATGTTCAATCACATATATTAATGTTTTTATTCGGTAATTTACCCTTGTTTGTTTTTTTACTATCGAGTTTTTATTTTTTAAAACATAAATAAAAAATTTTTAAAATCTATTTTTAAATAATCTTTGATGGCTCTTAAATCTTTGTCAACCATAGAATGATAAAACACTTACAGTTTTTTTAAAGTCTAGCAGACGTCGCATGTTTCTTGTACCCCAAAATTTTCTTCCGTTTTACTGCTTCTGTTGAAAACATTTTAATTAAATTTTTTTTTTTTGCAGGTCACGTGATTCGGCGTGAGACACTTCCTGAAAAATCCAATATTTTATGTCGCCCAACAAAGATGGCGCAGTCATTGAAAATATCGGATTTGTTTTCCTATCTGGGATTACAATTGTAAATTGAATTAATGTTTATCAATCGGAAGGCTTCGTGGCTAGAGGGATGCTAAAGAGACAGAAAAACAAGATCTAGATTCTCAAAGTGTTGACATGATGCTCAGGCTACACAAGGGATGGGCTACAGTTTAAGCCCTAAACCATCATGACCATAGTATTTACTTCTCATCACACGTTCAACGAAAAAGGATAGTATGTGTAGGACTGCTTTCAAGCCGTGTGTAGAAAATAAATAGTTAAAAAATATTTGTTTACTTTAAAAAAAAAAAAAAAAAAAACACCAAAAAAAAAACAACAAACCCCCCCCCACCCCCACCCCCCCACCAAAAAAACAACAACAAACCCCCCCCCCACCCCCCCACCCCCCAAAAAAAACCAAAACAAAAAACAGCAACAACAAAACAGAACAGAGCAATTAAACACACAGGGTGTTCGGCTAAACGCCATCTTCAGCAGACACTCCAAAAGAAGACATTACAAATTATTTGAAATATAAAAAAAGAAGTTAATGCTACTAGCCTTTAAATATATTTTTTTTCCACTATTTATTTATTTCAATGGAAGAAAAAAAAACAACAAACAGATTTCCATCATTCCAACCTTGTGTCAACATGGTTGAGTCTCTTACGTCGGATTATTTTATGCAAGGCAGTATCAGCATGACTCTAATAACGATGCTAGTTTCTACAGAATTTGTAGTAGAGTTTCATTTCGTAGCAGTATCATGAGAAGATGCTAACGTTGCTGAATTTCAGACACAATTTTTAAAGTCATTTGAGTAATTTCCTGATGGTCAAACTATTTCATGATGGTCAAACGCTACAAAGTAGAAAAGGGGTGATGGGTTGTCCTTTTTTTTTCTAAGTGAAAAATGGCAGTTTTGTCATGGATAGAATAAGAATAGTGTACGAGGCGTACTGAAGTATTAGGTACACAAACCTGTAAGCATTAAAAAAAATTAATAAAGTGATTAATTATAATCTTGCGTCTGATAAAGTCACCTCACCACACCTCACCAAATCCCACCACACCACACCACACCTCACCACAACCTTAAATGACTTAGATTTGTTTGTTTGTTGCTCTTTTGTTGCTATGAATTCACGTATTTATCCAGAGAAACGGATCCACAAAAATCACCTGTCCTCTCGTGGGACTCGAACCGCGGCCGTCAAAATAACCGAACCAAGAGGCGCGTGCACGCCTGAAGGACAAACCATGAGGGGATCCCAGCAGTGCAGCACGATCTTCCATGCGGCCGACGCCGTGCAGGCGAGGCGAAACACCTTCGGGTTGACCGAGGCGGTGAGCTCCACAACAGTGGTCTCCGAGCTTTCGATGAGCAACTACGTCATCACGGACAGCGACGCCAAAGGGGACAAGGACGGCCACGGGAACCCGCCGTTTGGCGTGCCGTGGATCGAGGCGCTCCACCACCAGACGCTGTTCATCAACTTCGACCGCGACGACGAGAAGGTGTACAAGGCATACTTCCGGCGGCAGAGACTCGGGGTGCTCCCGGTCCTGGCTGCCTTGGCGATCGTGCACGCCGTCCTGTGCCTGGTGCTGGACCTCGAGCCCGGGTATCGTGTCTCGATACTGGATCGAGTTATCGTCATGGGTTTAACGGCGGGGCTGGTCTCCTGCTTGCTTCTGATAATCTATTTCGGTAAATGTAGAGAAAGAATCACAGGTGAGCCGAATTTATTTTTTCATATATATATATACACACATATATTGTATACTATTTTAAATATAGTTAAATAGTACATATTTAGGCATTAGGAAGATTGATAATTTTGAATCTAAAGTCCATCTTAAATTCGATTGACCTGTTTTCACACCAGAGGCGTAGCTAGAGTGTTTGGCGCCCGGGGACAAGATTCATTTTAAAGCGCCCCCTTTCCTTTCAAACCTCTTTTTGTCAAAAATAATATCAAAGCCCATTTTGGCGCCCCTAACTAGTCTGGCACCCATGGACATATGTCCCCCTCTGCCCCCTCCTTAGATACGCCTCACTTTTATGCTTCCGGCCCATGTCGTAGCGATCTGTCCCTCTGTAATAGTAACTGCCGTCTTGTGAAATTGCGTTAAATCAGTGGTCTTAAGGCCGTACCATTGTGAAACGACATGATCGGGACCAGACCAGCACACCACTGAAAAGCACATGCGTCCCAGAAAGGGGTTAAAATATTTATATACATATATATTTTCCAGTACATGCAAACCGGGGTGGCCAGAGAAGAGAGAACCTGTGTCATATTGCCCAAAAACCATCTCCTGCCCGCCCTCTCCCCCTTTTTTGCCTTTTCAATGGGAACCGGTCTTTAACATATATTTAACATATGTTTCATACATAAAATATGATTATTTTTTAAAAAATGTTTTCTTTCAAAAACTCATAAAATAGACCGGGCAGGACAATGTCTAGACATGACAGGACAATTTTGATGGCGATCTACAGTGGCGTCGAAACGTGATTGAGCGTAATTTTAAATGTCACTGTGTCATAAAAAAAGTGTTACGGGGCAAGAAGTCGCTTTTGTTATTAGAATGTGTGGTCGTCGGTCCACCTAACGAGCCAGTGTTTGAATCTATTTGTTGTCTGGCACTGAGGAGGCGATCCAGCTGTAGTTGGCTTCATAATTTCGTCCATTGTTCTGTGTTCAGATGTCACCAAATATAAAAATCAATTTGGGGGGGGGGGGTGTCATCAATGTTTATATCCTATTTATTAACTTCGCTTTTGCGGCTAAATCTTCGGAAGACTAATCGACCCACTTCCCGTCACCATATCGAGCTGAAAACCAGCACATGGACTCGCTGTCAAATACTACAAATTCTATCTAACTTTCAGCACCACCTGCGCCACAACCTCGAAAATTAATTTTTCCTTTTTAAATTTTTTTTTTTTTTAAAATGGGGTGGGGAGGGGGGTGGGGTGTTAATCTGTTCAACGGTTACGTGTTTTGGTGATGAGATTAATTGTGTAGCTGTTGCTATGTGCCTTGTGTTTGCGGCGTATTTGGGTTGAAATATATCTTTAGTCTATTAGGTTGTTTTTTTTACAAGTTTGATAGAACCCATTCACATAACAAAACAAAAAAAAAAAAATCAGTCGACACAATCGTAGAAATGATCAAACACGTTTATAGTTGTAGTTTTTTTTTAAAAGGGGGTCCTTTAAATGTGTATCCACCATTCCTCTCAGAATCTCTGGCCGTGGTCATGTGGCTCCTGATCACGTTCCAGATATTTTACGACGTCAGCACGACCTACCCCCTCCACATGCCCTCGGACAGGATCGGCTGGCTGGTGCTCCACATCTTCGTGACCCTGATGACGATACCCGTCGGCGTGGTGATCAGCGCCCCCCTCGTGGTGCTGCTCATTCTGACGCACTGCGTCCTCGAGGGCGTCTTCGCGACCAAACAGCCTCAGGCGATAACCCTGTTCGCGAACCAGGTGAGGTGTAACTCTATGTCAACTGTCGTTCTAGTACCAGAGAAGGTAACTCTAAATTCAAACGCGGGAGGTGGAGTCCCGTAGGTGGATAGCATTGGTGCATTGAAACATTCCGACAACTCCTGCGACGCCGCTGGTGCCACGCTGCATCATCCACATGATGTTCCCTTGGGTTATCCAGCGGCTTGGAGAGAGGCGATTTGCTGTTGGGAACCAGCTTGTAATCCTAGAAGAATAATCCCAGGCCTTGTGGATTTCGTCCTGCGAAGTCCACACCATCGTCATATTGTGACGGACGGATGCCAGCATCATCCTAGTACTAGGTGACATTTCATTTCAATATTAGTTCCCCCCCCCCACCCCCACTACCAATGTAAAAAATGAGAAAACCAGAATTTCAAATAGGTCAAAGTATTCAGCTCTTGTATATAAATCACCCCCCCCCCCCCCCCAATGCCCAGCCATCCCAACTGTTAAATTAATCGTTTAATCAAAAATACCTTTGACCTAGACTACAAAAGACAAAATCTAAACTTGATAACGCACACTTGGAGTAGCAATGTTGATGAATACAATAATACAACGTTATTCAGTTCAACTCAAAGTCAGGGTCTGGGGGACCGGAACGGATCTGTAAACCCCCGCCGCCCCCCCCCCCCCCCGAACCTTCCTGTATAGAAGGTTTAGCACCTGTATATCTTCAAAATCTGATTTCTAAACATGTATCCATAAATAACCTGCGCTCTTCAACACAGACCTTACTGAGAGTTGCCAGTGTGGATGGACACAGAAAGAAGTGCGGAGTGCGCCCTTTTGAAGCCTTTGCGCCTAAATTGTGGAACATTTTGCCTCAATATTTGAGGGACACTGAGAATGAGAATGATAATAGGTCATAAAAGAAACATTTAAAGACTTTTTTCTTTAAATATATTTTAGGACATCAGAGCGCTTTGCGCATGCTAAAATAGCATGGACACAAGCACTATAAAAGTACTCAATCATCATCACCAACGTTCCCCCCCCCCCCCTTTTTTTTTTCACCAGCAGCTGGGAGCTAAGGGAAATAATTTAAGAACTGCGGTAAATAAATAAATGGTACGGTCCCTGCTTTAGTGTAAACAACTCCAGCTAGTGTCACACAACTGGAACATGTTCAGAACCGCTGATATGAGCGTAACAGAATAGACAACCCACTCTTCCGCATTCAGACTTAATCGGCCTGACAACCAGCGTAAAGAGAGAAAGAAAGATAATGAAAGAAATATATTAGAATGAAGGGATCAAACAATTTATTTTTTAACATGGGGGAAAACAAGGGAATGAACTCTAAATACCTTTACGGATTTCAGAAGCCATCTTGGCCGCCATCTGTTTAATATGTATATCAATTTTTAAATTGCCATATGTTATTATTATTATTATTATTATTAAAGTGGACTTATTTATGCGCTACTCCAGCCTAGGGCTAGGCTCACCGTTCTTCACATAAAATTTAGCGAGAAACAAAAACAAAGCAAAAAAAGATAGAAACGTGACTTTAAAATTAAAAACAGTGACCAGAAGTCTATCCTCTATATATCATGTTTATGATATGAGACATGACATGATTCTTAGGGCGCCTGGCAAAATGTGTTTTTTTTCTTTTTAAATCTAAATTTACATTTATATTGTATATCAGTGAATTTTTTTTTTCAATAATTATTTTTTTGGCAACAAGTTCAATTAGTAGACAAATGCATAAACTTTTATAAATATGCACTTAACTAAAATTGACAAATTTCATAATTTTATAACAATATTGGGGGGGGGGGTCGTCTTCTACCTTAAGTATCTTTGTGTGTGTGTGTATTTTAAAAAAAAAATTGGTGGTATATTTTGTTTTTGGTTGGTTTTTTGTTTGTTTTGTGTGTGACTCACACTCAGAATTCAATTCCGTTTCAAAAGCAGACGTGATGTCATTGAAAACTTCATTTTTTCCCCCAAATCTAAATGTAAAGGCACGGTATTTTCATAAGAATTTACTGTTATCGCCCCAGATAGCAGCCAACATTCTGCTGTGCTCGGCATCCACAGTTATGGGACTTGCCGGAAGTTTGTTTCTTGACCGACTCAACAGGAAGTCTGTGCTGGAGACCAAGTCGGCCCTGAGCGCCAAGGCCAGGATAGAGTTGGCCTACAAGGATAAGGTACTGCTGTAGATAAGGTACTGTTGTAGATAAGGCACTGTTGTAGCTAAGGTACTGTAGAACGAGTGCCAATGCGTGGACTTGGATAGAGCTGGCCAAGGATGAAGTGCTGTTGTTTGAGGGAGCCAACAGTTCTGGCCCTGGAGAATCTTAGTTGAGCTGTGGCCAGTTGTAGAAGAAGGCAGTAGGAATGTGGTCAGTTGTAGTAGTAGGTGGTGTGTGCTCTATCTGTTGTAGAAGAAGGTGGTTGGAATGTGGTCTATTGTAGAAGAAGGTGGTTGGAATTTAGTCTATTGTAGAAGAAGAGGATTGAAATGTGGTCTATTGAAGAAGAAGGTGGTTGGAATGTGGTCTGTTGTAGAAGAAGATGATTGAAATGTGGTATGTTGTAGAATAAAGTGGTTGGCATGTGGTCTGTTGCTGGAGAAGGTGGTTGGGATGTTGTCTGTTGCAGGAGAAGGTGGTTGTGATGTTGTCTGTTGCAGGAGAAGGTGGTTGGGATGTTGTCTGTTGCAGGAGAAGGTGGTTGGGATGTTGTCTGTTGCAGGAGAAGGTGGTTGGGATGTAGTCTGTTGCAGGAGAAGGTGGTTGGGATGTTGTCTGTTGCAGGAGAAGGTGGTTGAAACACTTCTCACTGTCCTCCATTTATACATGATACATGCATCAGAGGTGAACAGATATCCTCCATTTTTTTTGTCTAATTGAAATGAAAAACACTCTATTTAAAACGCGCAACAGCTGGAACTATTTGCAGCATGTGTGTCACTAGAAAATAAATATATGTGTGTTGGGACAAATGGTGATATATTTACTTTTTGAAGAGGGGGTGGGGTAAATGCGTGCGTGGAATGGACATTAATGTTACGATATAAACTAAACAATCCCCCACCATACCCGACCCAACCACAGCCCCACCCACCCACAGCTCCACCCACCCGACCACAGCCCCACCCAACCACAGTCCTACCCAACCACCCACCCAACCACATCCCCACCCAACCACCCACCCAACCAAAGTCCCACCCAACCACCGACAGCCCCACCCACAGTCCCACCGACATTCCCATCTACCCACCCACAGTCCCACCCACAGTCCCACCCACAGCCCCACCGACAGTCCCATCCTCCCACCCACAGTCCCACCCACAGTCCCACCCAATATTTAAATGTCCTTGCTTACTGCGTGTAATCTGTAGTCATCAGTTTAGGCCGAAAGACTGGGTGACGAGCTTTATGCCAACCATTTTTGATGTTAAATGACAACAAATGTTGAGTGATGCATCATGTGATGTGTTGACTGATGTGTTGAGTAATGTGTTGAGTGATGTATTTAGTGATGTGTTGATTGATGTTAGGTGTAATGCATCAAGTCGTGTGTTGCGTGATGTGATGGGTCAAGTGATGAGTTGAGTGATGGGATGAGTGATGCATTGAGTGATGTGTTGAGTGATGTGAAGGTTGATTTGTTGTGTGATGTGAGGAGTGATGCATCAAGTGATGGGTTGAGTGATCCATCTAGTGATGTTTTGAGTGATGCATCATGCCATGTGATCAGCGATGTACGAGCACTGCATCACGTGATGTGTTGAGTCTTGTTGGATGTTGTTTTCTGACATGAAATAAGCACTTTATAAGCTGTCAACGATGCTCTTGTCTTTTCTGTACTGCCAGCCTCGTGGACTGTTTCAAATTCGGAGGCAGCGCTGTTGAGGTAATCGATACCGATACATGAAACTATCAACAAGATAAAGGGAGAAATTTTGTTTTTATGCAATAATCGGTACCGCCCAAACGATGTGATCGGAAGGAAGCGCACGTTCTGTAGAAGCAAAGGGAGCAGCTCCGTGTTAGGAATTGAGCTAGCACTATGATAACATGGGCACAAGCACTGATAGGCATGGCACTAGTGCTATGATAGGCATGGTACTAGTGCTATGATAGGCATGTCACTAGTGCTATGATAGGCAAGAACAGGGTCAAGTCACGTGACTTACCATTCACGAACAACCGATTAATTAAGAGTTGCGCCAGGCTGAAAATCTCCCTTCAATATTTATATTTCACACATCTGTTCTAAATTTACACTCTAAATACCCAATCTAAATACCCAATCTAAATTCTCATTCTAAATTCCCATTCTAAAGTCCCGTTCTAAAGTCCCACTCTAAAGTCCCATTCTAATTTTCCATTCTAAGTTCCCATTCTCAATTCCCCTTCTAAATTCCCATTCCAATTTTCCATTCTAAATTTACATGCTCAATTCCCATTCTAAATGTCTATTTTAAATTCCCCTTCTAAATTCTAATTCTCAATTCCCATTCTAATTTTCCCTTCTAAATTCCCATTGTCAATTCCCATTCTAAATTCCCATTTTAAATTCCCATTCCAATTTTCCATTCTTAATTTCCATGCTCAATTCCCATTCTAAATGCCTATTTTAAATTTCCATTCTAATTTTCCATTCTAAATTCACATTCACAATTCCTATTCTAAATTCACATTCTAATTTTACATTCTAAATGTCCATTCTATATTTCCATTCTACATTGAAATGCAACATTTTAATTCTGCACCTGTATTGCCCCCCCCCCCCCACCAAAAGGAGCGACTGTTGCTGTCCGTGCTGCCCAAGCACGTGGCTGATGAGATGTTAAAGGATGTTGGCAATCTGGATGACGGACAGTTCAGGAAAATCTACATGAGCCGATACGAGAACGTCAGGTAACATTCTACTGACAGAGTCAGTCGTAAGGTCATGCTGTCACTGTCAGTCGTAAGACGTCTTGTCGTGAGTCGGTCGTAAGACATGTTGTCATACGTCAGTCGTAAGACGTCTTGTCGTGAGTCGGTACGTAAGACATGTTGTCATACGTCAGTCGTAAGACATGTTGTCAGTGGTAAGACATGTTGTCAGTGGTAAGACATGTTTTCTGTGGTAAGACATGTTGTCATAAGTCAGTCGTAAGACATGTTGTAAGTAGTAAGACATGTTGTCATAAGTCAGTCGTAAGACATGTTGTCAGTGGTAAGACATGTTGTTATAAGTCGGTCGTAAGACATGTTGTCAGTGGTAAGACATGTTGTCATAAGTCAATCGTTGGACATGCCCCTCACCGCGTCGCCTCTTGTCCCCACCCCCTCTACAATCCATTAAGAAAGGCAATTAAGTCTATTTTCACGTTATACATTTTAACTTGGCCAAAGCTTGACATATGTGGTTAACTTAAGATGGTTGATCATCCGATTGTATGGCACACACGCCCCCCCCCATATGTTTAGCAGTATCCTCCCGGTTACCGCGAAGTTCATAACCGACAGTGGTTCCCAACCTGTGGGTCCCGACCGCTTTGGGGGGGGTCTAACGACCCTTTCACGTGGGTCGCCTAAGACCATTGGAAAACACATACACCATAGATGTGTAGTCTTTAGATTGAACTTTATTAAAGCGAATTAACACCATCGGGCCGCCACCATCTGGTAAAGACCAATTATTTTTCTGGGAACCATTGCGCAGTTAATGATCGATTCGTCTGTTGGGGAAGTTCACGTTTTTTTCTGAACATGATCCCACTGCAATCCCCGGTGACTTTTAATTGCTCTCGCCTGAAAGCACGCACCGCATGAAACCTCGCGAGATTAGAGAAGATTGAAAAACACAAAGCAAACAAATTAGATTCCTTTCATTGTCCCGTCTTTGTTTTTTTTTTAGTAATTTTTAAATATGCTCTCAGATTTTCTTCTTCTTTACAGTACGGAGCCATGTCTTGCTAAAGTGACGGCTTTTTTTTCCTCCTTCTTTTTTTACTTGTCACTTACTAACAGACGGTTCTCAAATAGTTTCTGTAACAATTAAAGGACAATAGATTTTTTTTTTAAATTTAAATTTCAAATTTTATGAATGACGATTGGAAGAATGATTGCACAAATGTCCATTGAATTAATAGGGATTGTGTGAATTATGTTTGTACGTATGATGACTGCATGAAAGTGGATTGTATGAATGATTGTCTGAATTATGATTGAATGAATGATGATTGTCTGAACGATGATTGTCTGAACGATGATTGTCTGAACGATGATTGTCTGAATTATGATTGAATGAATGATGATTGTCTGAACGATGATTGTCTGAATGATTATTGCATGAATAATGATTGCATGAATAATTATTGCATGAATGGTGATTGCATGAATGGTGATTGCATGAATGGTGATTGCATGAATGGTGATTGCATGAATGGTGATTGCATGAATTGTGATTGCATGAATTGTGATTGCATGAATGGTGATTGTAAGAATGACGACTGAATGAATGGTGATTGTACGACAGGTGATTTTATACATGCTGATTGTACGACTGACGATGGCATGAAACGCCGTACGTGTCGCCACGAGCATGCACTGTGAGGACCACTCTAGCAAACTCAAGCTCTCCAAAATAAAGAGAGCTCCAGGTACCACAACCTACTGGCCGACCTGTCCTTTGCATCTCCCCCCCCCAACACCCCGACCGAGGTAATATAAAGTTACGTAGCCATGTAAGCGAATTTTATTTTTGTTTTTTCAAGGCGCATTGCCATGCTTGCGCCATTCAATCGAAATCTGATGAATAGCTTCCATTAATAAGTTCGTTTTTTTTTGGTGCAGTTGACCTTGTATGTCCGTGCCCTTCAGTCAAAGACGCCCCATGTTTCTTTCACCAACAGCATCCTGTTTGCGGACATTGTCGGGTTCACGGCCATATCGTCCAGTGTGACGGCGTCCGAGCTGGTGAGGATCCTCAATGAACTGTTCGCAAGTTTCGACGTCCTGGCCAAGGTAAGTAGAGCGGATACTTAACCTTGTGTGTGAGGAGGCCCTTGGGACCCGCACGCCAAACCCACTCCAACACCCCCCGCCCACACCTAAGCCTCATAAACGTTAAAAAAAAGTGTACGATCACGTGGTCTCGTGTTATTGCGATTGTCGCTTCTTAATGAATTTCTCTGGGCGGAGTTAGAGTCACACGTTTTTACTGGCATCGAATTCACCACAAAAAAGGGGGTGGGTTATTTCTGGAAATTCACTATTTTTATTTAAGTTTTCTAAATTTAATTAAATTTTTTTGGGTTGGGTGGGGGGGGGGGGGGTATTACGGGGGGGGGGGGGGGTTATTACGGGGGTTATTACGGGGGGTTATTACGGAGGGTTATTACGGGGGGGTTATTACGGGGGGGGTATTACGGGGGGGGGGGGTATTACGGGGGGGGGGTATTACGGTGGGTTATTACGGGACCAAGGTTGATTTGAGCAGTGCCTCTTGAAAACTGTGTCCCCAGTCTCTGATTCGTACCAACAAATCTTAGGCCGGAGGAGTCTGTGAGACATTCAAAAGGCAGTGTGTGACATTCGGGAGAGTGTGTGACATTCGGGAGAGTGTATGACATTCGGGAGTGTGTGTGACATTCGAGAGAGTGTGTGACATTCGGGAGAGTGTGTGACATTCGGGAGAGTGTGTGACATTCGAGAGAGTGTGTGACATTCGGGAGAGTATGTGACATTCGGGAGAGTGTGTGACATTCGGGAGAGTGTGTTACATTCGAGAGAGTGTGTGACATTCGGGAGCGTGTGTGACATTCGGGAGCGTGTGTGACATTCGGGAGCTTGTGTGACATTCGGGAGCGTGTGTGACATTCGAGAGAGTGTGTGACATTCGGGACCGTGTGTGACATTCGGGAGCGTGTGTGACATTCGAGAGAGTGTGTGACATTCGGGAGAGTGTGTGACATTCGGGAGAGTGTGTGACATTCGGGAGAGTGTGTGACATTCGGGAGAGTGTGTGACATTCGAGAGAGTGTGTGACATTCGGGAGAGTGTGTGACATTCGGGAGGGGGGGGCGTGAGACATTCAGATGACCCTATGTGACATTCACGAGATATTCCGGAGACCTTTTGTGACATGAAGGAGACCTAGTGAGACACGCAGGTGAGACCTTGTGAGACATGCAGAAGACTGTGTTTATGACACTCAGGGGACCGCGTGAGACATTCATGGTACATTGTGAGACATTTAGGAGAACATTTAAGACATTCGGAACAGTATGAGCCATCTGGGAGACAGTGTGAGCAAATTTGCGAGACAGTGTGAGCCATTCGGGAGACAGCATGAGCCGTTCGCGAGACGGCATGAGCCGTTCGGGAGACAGCATGAGCCGTTCGGGAGACAGCATGAGCCATTCGGGAGACAGCATGAGCCATTCGCGAGACGGCATGAGCCGTTCGGGAGACAGCATGAGCCATTCGCGAGACAGCATGAGCCGTTCGGGAGACAGCATGAGCCATTCGGGAGACAGCATGAGCCATTCGCGAGACGGCATGAGCCGTTCGGGAGACAGCATGAGCCCTCGGGAGACAGCATGGGCCATTCAGAAGATCTGAAAAACTGCAAAGACATTCAGAAAACGAATGAAAAGCCACTATAATGATTTACTTATTTTACAGCCGAACACGTCATTTTCTGTAAGAGCTGATCAAACATTGAACAGATGTCCACAATAGATGCACGGTTTCAATGTTAAGACAAGATTTCCGCTATAGTCTTCATGCCTGTTGGATTTACGAGTGAATGGGGAAAAAAAATCAAAATCTTGGTCGTTGCATATCTTTTTTTTTTTTTGGACCTCGCCGTTGAATATTCTAACGCAATGGTTCTCAAACTTCCAGATGCCGCGACCCGTTCATACAGTTCTTCATGTTGTGGCGACCCCAACCATCACTTTATTTACGTTGCTATCTCATAGCTGTAGAGTTAATGTGTTTTCCGATGGTGACCCCCGTGAAAGGGATGTTCGACCCCACAAAGGGGTCGCGACCCACAGGTAGAGAACCGCTGTTCTAACGTTAAATGGTATGTGATAGCCTCATTAATGCCATAATCCCATAAAGCACACATGCGATTGCACTAGAAGACATATTCGGAATCCAATCGGCCGGCCGTAATTACATCCTGATTACTAATAATCCCCCCCTTCCCAGCAGATTATATTTACTCCTGGCCGATAAATCTATCGTAACTGCAATCCTCGCTAGCATGAAGATGATGTCATCGAGTGGAGCATATTGCTTGTCACTGTCATAAAGTTCTCATACTATGGTACGGAAAATTCGCCAGAATTTGGGTTTATGCATTATTTAGCGTGAACGACTCCAAAGAACTTAAAGCCAACGTCATGTTTGTCAAAGACAAACACAATATTATTTTTTCCCGGCCTTATAAAATAAATATATGAATGAGCGTCACCAAATGTTCTAAATACACCGTGGGATAATTTGAAATAATAAATTTTTTAAAAGTTAATATTTTCACACAAGTGTTGACAGAACGCTGAAATATTTGTCACTTTCGATTGTAATAACTATTTTCATGTGGGGGGAAAAAAGGATTTTAAAAAAAAAACAACATTTTTTTTTAAGGAAGAAAGTTTACAGTACGTAAAAGATTTACAGAAAATGATTCGCCTAGGTCATGCGATTGTGAGGATCGTGTGTTAATGGTGCTGGTGTGCTAGTGCGGCTCGTGTGTTAGTGAGACTCGTGTGTTAGTGAGGCTCGTGTGTTAGTGAGGCTCGTGTGTTAGTGAGGCTCGTGTGTTTTTAGGCGCATGAGATGGTGAGGCTTGTGGCCTTGTGTGATAGTGAGTCTCTCCTGACAGTGAGGCTCGTGTGTTAGTGAGGCTCATTTGTTTTTAGGCGCATGAGATGGTGAGGCTTGTGGCCTTGTGTGATAGTGAGGCTCGCCTGACAGTGAGGCTTGTGTGTTAGTGAGGCTCATGTTCATTATTTAATATATATATAAATATATATCGATATATATATATTAAATGATGAACTTCGACCTTTGGATTCACGTTAATATTTTAAGCTACTCTCTAAGCCATCTCGTGACCTCGTTGAATTACGTCTGCTCACTGAACTTATTGAATTTCCGCTAAAAAAACTAGCAACAAAAAAAAAGGAACAAGATCTGTAGCATCGATTAACCGAACACCTGATTAAAAACCCAGTGGACTATAACCGGGACTTTATGATGTAGTCTCGCGAGGCAACGCTGGTTAAAATCACTTACATTTAATGCTATCAAGATATTTCTGTGTATATAACGTTTAGTTTTGCTTAAAATGTATCTTTTTTCAGAATTTTTTTAAAAACGTGTTTAAAAAAAAAAAATATATTAATAGATACAGCCCGCCAAACATTTGCGACAGCAATGCGTGAACTTCCCATCAACTAAAGTTACTCGACAAAACAAGAACTCAAGTAACGCACATTTAAGAATCCCAATGTTTGCTACACCCCTTCCCCCCATCATACGCGACTGCACACTTTTTATGTCACGCCCATGAACTAGATTAAACATTGATGTCCCAACCGTTTTTAAACCGAATATTTTTGTTTAACACCTTACTTAAATTGGGACGATTTCATTTTCATATTTTTCGTTCAAACATATTATTTGTAATATACTCTCAATACCAAATTCGGTTATTAGGAAGCAGCCGCTGGAAATGGAAGCAGTGCACGGGTCAATCCAGACGCGTAATATCCTCTTTGAAATGCGCATCTAGTCATCACCCACAACCAAATTGACCATGTAATAATTGATCGGAGGCATGGATCAGAAATTCTAGATGTAAGAAGCTACCGAGGAGCAGATGCAGATTTTGACCATCTGCTTGTAAGGGTTTTGATATAAGCAGAGAATAAGCATAATTTACAAAGGTCGTAATCAAAGAGAGAAACGATACGTTCACCAAAAGCTTACCAACGACCCACTAACTGCAAACGCTTACCAGAATGAAGTAGAAGCACAGCTAGAAGAATCACAGGAGGAAGTGAACAGGGAAAACAACATAAATGAACAGTGGATAGTATAAAAAAATGCTATGACAAGCTCAGCAGAAAAAGTAGTAGGATTCCAGCAAACTAACAATAGAGTAGGCTGGTTTGATAATGAATGAAGAGTGACTGTCAAAAAAATGAACAAAGCGCGAATGGTCATGTTACAAAGGGAAACCAGAAAGACAACACAAACATACAAGGAAGCCAGAAAGAAAGCCACAAAAATGTGTAGGAAGAAAAAGAGGGAATGGGAAAAAGCTAAACTAAAAGAAATAGACGACTTATCAAGAGAGGGAAACATCAGAGGAAAGCACATGAAGATAAAAGTTAAAAAGAATTGATAACAAACCAGACCGCAAATGTGTGAGAGCCAGGATGGAGAATTAATCACGGAAAATGGTCAAATACTGGAGAGGTGGGCTGAATATTTTGAGGACATACTGAATGCAGACAATAGAAAAGATGAAGATTAACAACCACCACATGGAGGACCAGGCCCTTTTATAAACTCCACAACTCTAGAAGAAACTACAGAGGTAATCAGTTCAATGAAAAACCAAAAAGCCCCTGGAGAAGACCTCATCACAGCAGAACTTATTAAATATGGAGGAAAAGAACTACACACTCAGAGACACATACACTTATAATTAAAATTTGGCAAGAAGAGAAAATTCCAAAAGATTTGGAAACAGGACTAATAACCCCAATATACTAGGTGATTACCAATGTGGATTCAGGCAGAACGGATCAACGGCTGATCAGATTTTCACCATCAGATGCCTATTAGAGAAATGTAAGAATATAATATCCCAGTACATCAACTCTATGTCGACTATAAAATGGCCTATGACAGCATCAAAAGAAAATATCTCTATGAGACACTGCAGGAGTTTGGCATAACAACAAACTGACAAGACTGATACATGTAACACTGAACAACAAACTGACAAGACTGATACATGTAACACTGAACAACAAACTGACAAGACTGATACATGTAACACTGAACAACAAACTGACAAGACTGATACATGTAACATTGAACAACAAAGTGACAAGACTGATACATGTAACACTGAACAACTCAAAAAGCAAAATCAAGGTTCAAGGAGAATATTCAAGGGAATTTAATATTAGACGAGGCCTAAGACATGGAGACAAGACATGGAGACAAGACAGGGAGACAAGACAGGGAGACAAGACAGTGAGACTCACTGTCTTGTATGCTTTTTAACCTAATATTAGAGAGACAAGAGACTGCCATTCAAGGATCGGTCTCATCAGCCACACGAAGAGCTGCAACCAGACAAGATAATCTATCGTCTCTCGTAGACGGAAAGATGCCATACCATACCATACAGAGAGAGATATGAGAAACATATATAGTGACACCCGAGAAACAATAACAGGATACTTTCTGAGGGAAAACCAAGACCCACAACCAATGGGTACTCTCTACAATCAATCCCTTCAGTGTCTTGCATATGCTGAGGACATAGCACTGCTAGGGAAAAGTATTAAAGCCATATCAAAATCCGTTATTGAATTCGAAGACGCATCACTACAAGCAGGACTGGAAGTTAACAACCAAAAAAAAACAACAAAATACATGACCATGATAAGAGAAGAACAGACAGATGAAGCCATTAAAATTAGAAAACCAGACTTTTGGAAAAGTAAATCAATTCAAATGCCTAGGATCTTTATTAAATGAAATAAACAAATTACTAACAGAATAAGAAGAAAGAATGTCAGCCAGAAAATACTCAAAAGTAAAAACATTACAAGAGAAACAAATAAAAAACTATTTATAAAACTGTAATCAGGCCAGTTGTAACATTTGCAAGTTAAACTTGGACCCTAACAAAAAAAAAAAAACGACAGAAAACCTATTAAACACATGGGAGAGGAAAGTTCTCAGGAAAATATATTGACCAACCAAGGATGAATATGGATGGAGAATACGAACCAACCATGAATTGTACAGTCTATGTCAGGATCCCACGATAGTAGCAGAAATAAAAAGGACACTTGGAGAGAATGCCAAATGACAGAGGAATTAAGAGGGCGCATCACCAAAACCCCAGAGGAAAACGGCTCAAAGGCAGACCTAGGATTAGATGGATGGATGATGTGGAAAAGATCTACAACAACTGGGAATCCAAGCATGGAAAAGAAAAGCATTAGTGGAAGGAAGTGGTGAGGCAAGTCAAAGCCCTACACGGGCTGTAGCGCCACAGGGATGGATGGTCTGAGTGGAAGGAAGTGGTGAGGCAAGTCAAAGCCCTACACGGGCTGTAGCGCCACAGGGATGGATGGTCTGAGTGGAAGGAAGTGGTGAGGCAAGTCAAAGCCCTACACGGGCTGTAGCGCCACAGGGATGGATGGTCTGAGTGGAAGGAAGTGGTGAGGCAAGTCAAAGCCCTACACGGGCTGTAGCGCCACAGGGATGGATGGTCTGAGTGGAAGGAAGTGGTGAGGCAAGTCAAAGCCCTACACGGGCTGTAGCGCCACGGGGATGGATGGTCTGAGTGGAAGGAAGTGGTGAGGCAATCCAAAGCCTTGCACGGTCTGTAGCGCCACAGGGATGGAAGGGAGGAAGTAACGTCTTACAAATCTCAGCCAACCAAAGCAGTCTTCTTGGTGATTGAATGAAATCGACTTAACACTGTGTCCCGAAACATAAGAAATTCGTGGAGATTTTTTTATTTGTTTTTTTTTAAAATGACTTTTCTCAACAATGTTGTCCCAAAACATTTTGCTGGGTAAAAATAATCTCGATGGCAAAATGGCGCAAGCAACCCCTGCTAGAGGTTTTATCAAATTATGACGACCACAGTCTATTAGTCCAATCATTTGAGCCGTGACGTCATAGGTGGACTGGACGACAGAATAATCTCTCACTGTATGCCCCCACCCTTAGAACGTGCAATACTCACTGGTTATCGCGACACTGATTGATCAGCGTACAATACAACAAACAAAAATCGCGATATTAATGATTTCAATTATTTTCGTTGAAAAGTACATAATGGGCAGGGGTCGGGGGTGGGGGGGGGTTGTATGTAGGAAGGCATTACAATATTAGAATTTAAATATTAATGAATGATCTACATCAGCAAGTTTTAGAAAAGGCTAGGGCTTATCATTTTATAAACGGTGTTTTGTTTCAAAATGAAACGTTTCCAGTTAACTGTATTGCTAGTCTGTTTATATAAGTATTTAATTTTTTTAATTTTTTTTTTTTTGGTCCTGGGGGTGGGTGGGGGAGGGTGGTGGGATTTGGGGGAGGAAATGACACGCTTAGGAAAAAAATAAGAAATACATAGGTTTGCCTAAGTCTCACAACCTCTTTACAATGGTAACACTACACTCAAACCTTTACACCCCCCTGAATATCACAACCTATGGTCACTATTGCTTGAAACCCTTGAAACACCCCCCAAGCCCCACCTGGGCTGTGACCACCCCAGGTTGAGGAAACCATGTTAAGTGCATAGGTCTGTGTTTTGATATATATGCATAATATATATTTTTGTAGATATTATATATTGTCCATTGGTGAAGGAAACGGAAGGCAAAGATACTAATAAATAAATACACTAACGATTAGGATTATCTCAGTGTTGCGAATGACATTAATTAAAATATCAATTTAACACACACAAAAAAAAAAGAGTTTAAAAAATACAATGTACATTTCAAATGAAATGTCTAAGCTTCAATTTATAAATAGTTCGCTGTTTGGCATACTTCTTCTTCTTATGCCTTTTTACCCCATCTGGGGCATAGGCCGTCCACAAGAATTTTCCACTCATCACCGTCCTGTGCTTTCCTTTCCAATTGCTTCCAGGTGTATTCCATATTTTGCGTGTCTGCCTCTAGCTCGCGTCTCCGTGTATTTTTAGGTCTTCCTCTCTTTCTTTTTCCTTGAGGATTCCATATTAGGCATTGTCTGGTGGTGCTATCTAAGGGTTTTCTGAGAGTATGCCCAATCCACCTCCATCTTTTCTTTATGATGTCTTCATCAATGGGCACCTGCTACGTCCTTTCTAGTAGATCTTTGTTGTTGATGGTATTTGGCCATTTGATGTTCAGTATCTTTCTAGGGCATGTGTTTATGAAGGTCTGCACTTTCTGCGTAATACTCGCTGTTGTTTGGCATAAGCGATGAATACAGGATTCCAGAGTTGCAGGAATTGAGATATGTACGAGAAAGTTCTCAACGTGCATTGGTGGTCATTTCAACAAGCAGAGATTATGCCCCTGAGACGAGGGCTTTAACAACGTCTTCTATAAGATCTGACGCTGTTATTAATTAGGCAGGGTGAACACACAAGGGCGTGTGAGCAAATCACAGGGAGGTAGTGAATGAAAGAATACGGGCGAATCGAATCGGAGAATTGCAGGTGAATTTGGCACCGCATGATGAAGCTGATGAGAGAGAATTTAGGGGATGATTTCGGATAATTTCGATATTTTTTTGGGGTGCAGGGAAACACGTGGCGTGGTGCTAATAAGGGGCATGGAGATGGGTAGTGCGACGAAAGTTGGATGCAGGGAGATGGGGCTAGGTGATTGTTAGCAGATTCATAGATATGGATAATGTGATAAGACTTAGATAGAGGGGTGTGTGTAGCGGAGTGATATTACAATAAACTATGACGGGGAGTGGTGGTGGGGGGGGGGTGAGACGATACACAGATAGTGCGAAATTGATAATAAAGATACACGCTTATAAATAGAGATGGACATCGTGAGGATACACACTTATGAATAGAGATGGACATCATGATGATACACACTTATGAATAGAGCTGGACATCATGATGATACACACAAAAACGTAAACTGAATATTGGTCTATTGATATAAAAATATCCCCATCCCCCTCAAAAAAAAATAAATAAAAAAATAAAAGAAAGAAAGAAAAAAAGCCTCAGGGTTTCGTTGCCATGACAACAATCAATGGATTGCTCGCTTTTTCCCCCTCCCACCTCATTAAATATTTACCGACATTAAATCTCTAAGATTGATGTCATCGAAGTAACACAAACGGATCTTTTCTCCCCGCTAAACATTTATTTTCGCTATATCGAAACACAAACGTATTTTCTCTTATTTTGTAGTTATAGCTTTATAAATTGTCGAGTCCAATGTACTCCTTTATTGATTTTTATATTAAAAAGTCTTTTCTCTCTAAAAGACGTTAGATGTTGCAAAATTTTTTTTAAATGTCCGGCTTTTGTCCTTTCAAAACTTTCACCTGGTTCCCGATATTTTACGGTCTTCCAAAAACGTGCACCTGGTACACAGTATTCGCGACCTTCCGAAACTAGCACCTGGTACGTTTATTGTGTGCCAGTCCAAAACCTCTAGCAGCTCTAGTGAGTTGATGACATTGGTACCTCTAGCAGCTCTAGCAAGTTGATGACATTGGTACCTCTAGCATCTCTAGCAAGTTGTTGACATTTGTACCTCTAGCAGCTCTAGCGAGTTGATGACATTGGTACCTCTAGCAGCTCTAGCAAGTTGATGACATTGGTACCTCTAGCAGCTCTAGCAAGTTGATGACATTGGTACCTCTAGCAGCTCTAGCGAGTTGATGACAATTGTACCCTTAGCAGCTCTAGCAAGTTGTTGACATTTGTACCTCTAGCAGCTCTAGCGAGTTGATGACATTGGTACCTCTAGCAGCTCTAGCAAGTTGATGACATTGGTACCTCTAGCAGCTCTAGCGAGTTGATGACATTGGTAACTCTAGCAGCTTTAGCAAGTTGATGACATTGGTACCTCTAGCAGCTCTAGCGAGTTTATGACATTTGTACCTCTAGCAGCGATAGCAAGTTGATGACATTTGTACCTCTAGCAGCTCTAGCAAGTTGATGACATTTGTACCTCTAGCAGCTCTAGCAAGTTGATGACATTGGTACCTCTAGCAGCTCTAGCAAGTTGATGAAATTTGTACCACTAGCAGCTCAAGCAGGTGTATGACATTTTTACCTCTAGCAGCTCTAGCAAGTTAATGACATTTGTACCACTCCGAAGTCTGTACCCAAAGATCCTAATTTGAAATTTAAATAAGAATAGCTACTAACCAATTCATTGGTAAATGTCAAGGGTGTGAGAATCACTGTTGTTATGCGTGGGGTTAGTTCACTAGGAGGAGTGTGAGTTGGGTGAACAAAGCGTGAGATTGTCATGGATGCTGGGCTGGAGTGTATATATGAGTGTGTCAGGAGAGAGGCGTGTAGAGTGTGATGGATACACGGAGTAGCGTGTCAGGAGAGAGGCGTGTAGAGTGTGATGGATACACGGAGTAGCGTGTCAGGAGAGAGGCGTGTAGAGTGCAATGGATACACGGAGTAGCGCGTCAGGAGAGAGACGTGTAGAGTGTGATGGATACACGGAGTAGCATGTCAGGAGAGAGGCGTGTAGAGTGCAATAGATACACGGAGTAGCGCGTCAGGAGAGAGACGTGTAGAGTGTGATGGATACACGGAGTAGCGTGTCAGGAGAGAGACGTGTAGAGTGCAATGGATACACGGAGTAGCGCGTCAGGAGAGAGACGTGTAGAGTGTGGTGGATACAAGGAGTAGTGTGTCAGGAGAGAGACGTGTAGAGTGTGATGGATACACGGAGTAGTGCGTCAGGAGAGAGACGTGTAGAGTGTGATGGATACACGGAGTAGTGCGTCATGGGAGAGACGTGTAGAGTGTGATGGATACACGGAGTAGTGCGTCAGAAGAGAGACGTGTAGAGTGTGATGGATACACAGAGTAGTGCGTCAGGAGAGAGACGTGTAGAGTGTGATGGATGCACGGAGTAGTGAGAGAGTTTCGGGAATACGTCGAAAATGATTATTAGTGCCTGTTGTTTATAAGGATTTTATTGTTTGATTGCAGTACTTTGAAATATGATTATTAATGACTTTGAATAATTCGGATTTTGGTATGTGATTGTTCGGATAATAAAGTAATCCGTTATTTCACATCTAATACTCAGACTCAGGACTTTTGTGATTGTTCGGATAATAAAGTAATCCGTTATTTCACATCTGATACTCAGACTCAGGACTTTTGTGATTGTTCGGATAATAAAGTAATCCGTTATTTCACATCTGATACTCAGACTCAGGACTTTTGTGATTGTTCGGATAATAAAGTAATCAGTTATTTCACATCTGATACTCAGACTCAGGACTTTTGTGATTCGTGATGCATAGCTCAGCTGAGTAGGGAGAACCAGGGCGTAACTATGCAAGTGTATTACATAATCAACAAGAAGTTACGTCGTAGAAGTAGTAGTGGTCCCTAGACTTAACATTTATCACACGATAATAATAATATACTTTGCGAGTGCGACTTCGTGTGATGAATGGATAAATGTTGAGCTAAAAAAAAAAACAAAAAAACATTCATCTGTTCACCCAGAAATTCCATCAGACCCGCATCAAGATCCTAGGCGACTGCTACTACTGTGTATGTGGGGCCCTGAAACCACGGAGTGACCACGCCGTACTGTCCATCCACATGGGCCTCAGCATGGTGGATGCGATCAGGTACTGTGAAGGGGGTGGGGGGTTTGTTGTCAGATTTTTGGAGGGTTGGATTTTATTTAGAATAACTCTAAGCCTATTGTATAAACAATTTTATGACGATATTACTTGCCATTGTTGGAATAAAAAGTATTTATTGTTTTATTCATGTCGAAAGTGGTTATATTTGTCTCCCATCCCTTTTCTTTCTTCTTTTTTACAATAAAATTTCAATCTGCTTTATAGGTGTATTATGATGCAACAATATTTCAGTAATTTGAGTCAAAAGACTCTATTTCAAGCCGAAAATTATTTTCTTAATGATATATGCACTGCATAATTTGCTATAGCTTCGCTACAGGAAGCTTACACTTGTAATTGTAATCAATTTTTTTTACTAACGCACCGGAAGTTGTAAGAGACTGTTAGGGATACTGAGAAAGACATATAGAGATGGATGATGAGGGAGAGACATAATAAATATATAGACTTATGTATATATATATATATATATATATATATATATATATAGAGAGAGAGAGAGAGAGAGATGGTGGTAGAGACTGGGAGAAGGGGTAAAAATACTAACAAATATTATAATAATGAAAACACAAGTCTCTACGTGGTATATATGCTGACTAAATTATACAAATGTTAAGAGTTGAAATCGATTTTTTTTTAAATACATTTTTTGTGCGCGCCGCCCCCCCCCCCCCCCCCCCCCCCAATATTCAATTTTCTCCTTAAAACCACAGCACAGTGAGACGATCTACGGGGAAGGATGTGAACATGAGGGTAGGCGTGCACACAGGAGCGTGTCTCGGTGGGGTCCTGGGACAGCGGCAGTGGCAGTTCGATATTCTCGGGAAGGAAGTGACGCTGGCCAACAAAATGGAGAGCGGCGGACTTCCAGGGTAAGTCGGGCGGGGCAGAGTGACGTCATCTTAGTGTCGCGTGGCCAAGCAGAGTTGTGCCACATTGAGATAGTTGCAGGCACAGGCGACACGCCTGGCAGACCTTTGACCAAGTAGAGATATGACACATTGACATAGTTGCAGACACAGACGGCACGCATGGCAGACCTTTGACCAAGTAGAGATAGGACACATTGACATAGTTGCAGACACAGACGGCACGCGTGGCACACCTTTGACCAAGTAGAGATGTGACACATTGACATAGTTGCAGACACAGACGGCACGCCTGGCTGACCTTTGACCAAGTAGAGATGTGACACATTGACATAGTTGCAGACACAGACGGCACGTGTCGCAGACCTTTGATTACTGCCATCTGTTTCAGGCGCGTCCATTTGTCCGAGAAGACCAAGAGTTGCCTCCATGACGAGTTTGAGCTGGAAGACGGCCACGGAGGGGATCGTGAGGACACCCTCAAGCTGAACAACATTGTCACCTACCTGGTCAAGTCGGTGAAAAAACCTGTAAGCTGAATAGCATTACGACCCACCTGGTCGAATGATATAAAAACTCAACCTCTAACCCAATAACTCATTATCCTAAACCCAATACCTCATTATCCTAAACCCTATACCTCATTCTCCTAAGCCCGATGATTCATTCGCTTTAACCCATTCAATCATTATCCTAAACCCAATCACTCATTCTGCTAAACCCAATCACTCGTTCTCCTAAACCCAATCACTATTTCTTCTAAACCCAATCACTCCATCTGCTAAACCCTACCCCTCATTCTCCATCTCTCTCTCTCTCTCTCTCTCTCTCTCTCTCTCTCTTGTTGAAAAATAAATCCTCATATTTTCCGTCTCCATGTCGTACGATACCTGCTTAGGAAGAAATCTTGTTGGAACCATTAACAAAAAATGTTGTGTCCGTTTGACAGTATCCCGAGGGGACTCTGGACATGTCAGCACCCCCCAGTCCCGGCAAGACAGCCGGCACTGGACACAAGCGTCCCATTGACAGCGTGTCTGACGACAGCGTCTCACGGGATATGACGTCCGACACGTTTGCTGGCTCACCCGGGGGGACAAAAAAGGAGGACTACAAGAAGGAGCTCAGCCGGAAGCTGCAACGCGAGCTCCTGGCCAAAGAAAAGGACAGGTAGATCAGCGTTGACCTTTGATAGTCCTGGAACAGGTAGATTAGTGCTGATCAGTGTCATTTCTTGACCAGGTCTATAGATTAGTACTGACCATTGTTACTCCATGAATGGGTAAATTAGTCCTGACCACTGTTATTCTATGTCACATTAGGAAATGGCATCAGTGGGCCGTCAAGCTTACTGCTCCTTATGCCCTCCCCAAAACACCCCCATAAGCCCGAATATCGGGCCGCGAAGCGGCACGCTGGAGATGTCCCTTTGCCAGGACGGCCCCCACCCGGGTCCGCTCGATCGGGGTTTCTGCTGGAGGTCGCCCCGACCGAAGGACACCGAGTCGGTACGACACTGCGCATACACACAGTGGACACGAGCGACTTTCCTAGGAGTTGGGATGTAAATTTACGTCCTAATTTCTTCCCCCGCCAATCCCGGGGAAGCGTCGGGCGCCCTATAAGAGGGTTTTCCACCCCGCAACTAGTTTGCGAAGTAGCTGGGACTAAACGTTTGCCTAGGAGCAGCTTTCTCGGGGCTGGATATTCTATCAACAGGTGGTTTAGTATTTACATAATGTACATCTAGTGACAGTTGGACTACTGATAACATCATGTAAATCTATGTATACGGCCGATTAAGATGCATGAGAGATTCCTTAAAGCAGTGGTTCTCAACCTTGTCGCGACCCCCTTTGGGATAGATTGAACATTTTACAGGGGTCGCAAAAGACCATCGGAAAACACATACACTCAGCAGTTATGAAGTAGCAAGGAAAATAATTTTATATTTTGGGGTCAACACAACATCAGGCACTGTATTAAAGGGTCGCGGCATTTGGGAGTTTGAGAACCATTGCATGAAAGAGATGGGGTGGGAATAGAAATTTTAAAATTATTAATTCCGTTGTAAAATAACAGCTTTCCAAGAATGTTTAGCGATTTCTCTTGAAAGAACTATATTAATTAATTGATCAATCAATATAGCGACAATGGTTTCGAGTACACTCTTAAGTTTAACAAATGTGCGAAACTTTTCGTCGCATTTTCATTCTGGTTTTGATTACCGATCATGTCGTTTGATATTTCAGAGACTTCTTGGAAACGTTTCAGCATGTCACGCTCAAGTTCAAGGACAAAGCTCTAGAGAACAGATATCAAAAGAGGTCAGACAGTTACAATGGCCTACCGGTTGTTGCCCTCTGTGTCGCCCTCAGCTTGGAGTTCATTGCGAAACTCTGTGTCCTACCTCGGTAAATTGTGTGTCCCACCCCAAATGACTTATAGTTTGTCATGCCTTGTAATTGGTGTGTCCTAAGCCAGTTGCTTATGTGTTGCAATGTGCATGTCCTTAACCAGTGACTTGTGTGTCCCACCTTGCAATTGGTACGCCATAGCCCAGTGTCTCGTGTGTGATACCTTGTAATTTGTATGTCCTACATACGCTAAATGTATGTCTTTAGTCAATTCGTTATATATCCTATATCAGTTAATTACGCGTCTTACATAAGTTTCTGGCGCTTCTCGCCTTGATAACGTGTGTTTCCTCCATCAGTAAATTGCGTGTCCTTAGTTGACGTATGTTATTGGCACCACATCGTAGCATTGTGCCGCCTACCTTGAATCATTCTGTAGTCTCTCCGTCCTTTTAATGTATGTCGTCACTCTGTACACTGCAGGTCCTCAATCTGTACACTGTATGTCCTCAATCTGTACACTGTATGTCCTCAATCTGTACACTGTTTGTCCTCACTCTGTACATTGTATGTCCTCACTCTGTACATTGTATGTCATCACTGTGTACATTGTATGTACCCACTCTGTATATTGTTTGTCCCCACTCTGTACACTGTTTGTCCCCACTCTGTACACTGTATGTCCTCAATCTGTAACGTGTGTGTCTTACCCCTGTCATTTTGTGCTCCTGGTCACCGCAGTTGTTCAATTAACTGTGATGTTTAGTTTGTGCCTTAAACACTGTACTGTGCTGAATGTCCGTTATTTTAGTCGAAATATTACCTCTTCGTAAAAACTGAAATAGATACACTTTTTTTTTCAACTTACAATTGCTTAAGCAAAGATGGCTCGCAGTGACTATGTTATTACCAATAGAAACAACACGTCATAACATGTCCATGTGTAGCGGATGACGTATTTCTCTCACAGAACGGACCTCCTCATTGCCGTCAACGTGTCTGGTGGGGTCATCCTCCTGTGTATGTCGATGGTATCCATGGCTGTGACTCTGGCCAAAGTAAGCACATGAGACAGTGGGGATACTTTTTTTTCCTCTACATTAAATACCGTATTTATCCCAGTAGCCGTAGACCTAACCTATCTGCCAGGCTATAACTTTTTGGGACGGGGACAACATTTGTCACGGTCCTCCACGTAATTGTCCCAATTTAAAAATAAAATTACAAAACAAAAATATTCTAAGCATAAATTAAATTTAGATTTATCCTTTCTGTTTTGCTTTTTGCACTGATGAAGGCATTTGCCGAAACTTTCTCATTTGTATACTGTGTAACCATTGTTAAAAGCTTAATCTATATAAGATTAATTACACAAATTATTCATGTTTAATTAATTTACTTGAAAGCTTTAACGCAGTCCAACCCGATTTTAATCCCAATTAACGCCCAGGTTGACGCGAAGAAAAAGTCAATGAGCGGTGTTTCAAGAAGAGTCGGTTCCAAATTTAATTTTAAAAGCTTACTTCGAAAAAAAAGACACAGACAAGATAATCACTTTATACAAATAATAATGATCTTCTTCGATTCTTCTCATAGTTAACATTTTAAAACATTTTAGCGACATCAAAAGTTTGAGAAAATACTTATTTTTTAACATTGTTATGAATTTGATTCTCCTCCAGTGTTTTCCAAAAGGTGCGGTGCGGTTCGGTGTATTAATTGAGCGCAACCGAATACTGAGGCTTCTGTGGGGTCTGAGCGCTTGCCTTGTGTTCTTCATATGTGACACTGTCCCAGTGGTGAGTAACCGAATGCACTATCGATGTGGCCAGCAGGGGCCCTTGTGGATACGGTGAGGTGAGAACGACGCATGGGAACAATTTTAGATATTGTTGGGGCCTGGTCCAATTTTCGTATCTGAAAGAACAAAATTACATTGGAAATGGATATTGTCTGATTTTAAGGGAAAGGTAAATCTACATCCGAAATAGATCTTGGCTGAATTTCCAGAAAAGGGAAATCTACACTCTAAAAATATCGTGTATGAATTTCCAGGAAAGGGAAATCTACAATCCAAAAATATCTTGTACGAATTTCCGTTTTGAAAAAATGGGTTTGGAGAAAATGTATAATATTCGCTCTGCATTGGCTCAAACAATCGATTCAAACGCATTGATTTAAACACATATTATTGATCATAAGTTACACAACCATCAAATCGGGTATATAGCCTATGGCAACACATGTCATTTACACTGTAAATTTAACTATTGATCATAAGTTACACAACCATCAAATCGGGTATATAGCCTATGGCAACACATGTCATTTACACTGTAAATTTAACTATTGATCAAGTTGTTAGGAGCTTGGACAAAGCAATTGTCTGTCAATAAATATTTAGTTTTTCTTATTTTTCGTGTGTTTTTTTCCCCCTCGATCCAATGTATCTTAACACACGAAATATTACAGAGATCGATTGGCTCCGTGTAATGAAGACATAAGGTGGGGCCGGTTGAAGCAGCGGTGGGCCAACGTTTGTAGCTGTGAGGTAGAGAAGTAACAGAGCCATGGGAACCATAAATGTGATCATAGGGAATTTATTTGTTTAGAAACGTAACTCCAAAACAATAGTTAAATTTCTCTCGACGGAAAATTGGTATTTCAGCACAAAAGCGAAACAACCCCGTTTAGTAGTGATAGCTGCACTCGAAAATTTAAATGATTCATTTTCTTTTCCATTTTTGTGATTATTTTAATATTATTTTTTTTAAAGGGACCGCAAACCCATTGAAATAAGGCGCGAGCCTCCATTGTCGCTCGCGAGCCATAGTTTGCCCACCTTCCTGGTTTAAAAGACTTAGCGTCAGTCAAATTTTCGATCATGCATTGGATGCGATTTGTGTATGAAGCCTTGTCACAACTTTCAAATTACCATTTGATCAAATTCCCCCCCCCCCACCCCCCCACAAAAAAACACAAAAAAAAAAAGAAACCACGCACAAAGTAGAGCCTTCATACAAAAATTTGACGCGAAATTTGAAGCTAATTTGATCGTCTAAACTGACGCTTGACAATTACCATTTTCTAATAATCTAATTCAGATTAAGCCGTGCCAAACTAAAACAATAAAAAAAAAAAAATTAACGACTACATAAAGGGACGTTCGCAAATTGCGTCCCGCTCGAGGTGGGGGGGGGGGGTGAGGGGCGTTCGAGAATTTGTGACACTTTGTAAGAGGGGGGAGGAGGGGGGGGTTCAAAAATTTGTGACGTCATTTTAAAAAAAAAATCTAAAATTATCTAATTTTGAAAAGAAATTAAAACATTAATTTCATGTCGAAATTGCCTCAAGTATTATAGATACTATGAACTCAGTCGCTCACACCTTTTGCGCATATTGCAAAATGACGCAAAAACTGTGGCCTTTTTACATTCGGCTTGTGAGTGACTTTGTTGTTTCGCGTCACAGTTTTCTAATTATACTAAATCTTAATCCATTATGGGAAAATGTTAAACAGTATAATAAAATCTTAGTTTATTTATGAAAACTGTATATATTTTTTTATTTTTGTAGGTGTGACGTGACACGGGGGGGGGGGGGGGGGGGTAAAGAATTCGTGACCCCGGGGGGGGGTCTAAAGAGGTCATTTTTTGCGTGACGTAATTACGAACCACCCTTAAGATACGGCAATACATACATTTGTTTCCAAATGTTAATTTCGCTTTTCTGCAGATAGAGTGTTTCCAGAACAGTTATAACGAAACCGAGGCTGCCCTGACGGAATTCAACACGTCCGACACGCACTGCCATTACATAGTCTACGTCACCCACGGCGCCAGCCTCGTTCTGGTGGCAGTTTCCTCGATGGTTAATTTAGGTCACATGACCAAGGGCGTGCTGATATTTTTGGTAACCGGACTGCATTGCGTGATTGTGCTGCTGTTCATTTCCGCGCCATACGACTATTATAACAAAGTGATATATGATACAAATGAGTAAGCTAAACATACTATTATTATAACAAAGTGATATATGATAATACTGGGTAAATTTAAAAATAATTTGTACGCTTTAATTTAAAAAATGCAGTAGTGTATGATTAATTCGTGCATGATTGTTTAGTTTATGATTATTTCATGTCGCATTAATAAATGTACGATTATTTAGTACATGTTTATTTAGTGTATGATTATGTAGTGTATGGTAATTTAGTTTACGACTATTTAGTGTATGAGTGATGATAAGTGTACGATTATTTAGTGTAGCCTAAGATTATTTAGTGTATGATTATTTAGTGTAGGATTATTTAGTGTATTCTTACTTAGTGCATGATTATTTAGTGTATGATTATTTAGTGTAGGATTATTTAGTGTATTCTTACTTAGTGTATGATTATTTCGCGTATGATTATTGAGTGTATGTTTCGTCAGAAAACGTTATATTAGTTATTAACTAAACTTAAGCATTGCCGTTTCTCTTGTTAAAAAAAGGGAGACTTAAAATCGATTTTGCGTTGTCAGAATGACATGTATTTGCATGGTTTTAAAATTATATATTTACAAAAAAAAAAAAAATGTTTATATTTATATATATATTTAAAAATAAAAAAAAATATTTTTGATTACAGTCTCTTTACATGTGTATAACTATTAAAAAATATATATATATAAATATAAACATGTTTTTTTTTAATTTTTTTTTTTCAAAAAACATGTTTATATTTATATATTTAAAAAAAAAATAGTTATACACATGTAAAGAGAATGTAATCAAAATATTTCATGTCGAATTTCGACCAGATTTTAAAAGAATAAAAAATTAAACATGTTTTTAGTATATATTTTGAATTTGCAAGTTACAACAACACCTTACAATGTAATTTTTTTTTTTTTCCTTTATTTCTTTTCTCTTTTCTTCTATTTTTTTCCTTCGTTTACAAATCGTTTGTTTTGACTAATCCAATCAGCGGAAAACCCTACTCTCACATCAAGTACCGTCTGCTGGGACAAATGATTGCGTCTGCAGTGGCCATGAACTTCTTTAATTTCCAGGTAATATTTGTAGTCTCGTTAGAACCGCCAACCAATATCTCGGCCATTAAACAGATCCCAAATTTATGATGTTTCCCAGAGAAAACTGCAAAAAATAGACACAATAGCATACGATAGACTCTTTTTTTTTTTGATGTTTGTTCTTCATTTTTTTTAATTTTTTTTTTTTTTTGGGGGGGGGGTGTCTGCTTTTGATCCCCGAAGAAATGTTTTAGCCAGCATCTGTATCGTCTTCTTTCAGGTCTTTCCCCTCAACCAAAAAAAAACAAAACAAAAACAGAACAAAAGACTGCACCAAGACTAGTCTTTTGTTCTGTTTTTGTTTTGTTGTTTTGTTTGGGGTTTTTTTGGAGTTTTTTTTGTTTGTTTAATTCGTTTATTTTTGTTTTCTTTTTTGTTCTGTTTTTTTAAGACAAGCAAAATGTTATGATAAATTAAAATGGTAAAATTAAAAAAATGGTATCACAGAATAAAAATCAAACCTCGGAAGAAGAAAAAATAATTATTAACAAGGAAATACATTTTGTCACCAATATTCAGATGGAGTTTACGTCACGGAGACTCTACATGTGGAAGGAGGACTCCAAGAAGGAGAAAGAACGAGCATCCGACCTTCAGCATAAAAACGAGGCTCTGGTCTATAATCTACTTCCGCCCCACGTGGCCAGCGATTTCTTAGGGAGAAAGAAAAGGGATTCGGTAGGAAACTGGCGGACACGTTGTTAGTGATTCGTTGAATGACCTACTTGCTAAAGATTATTTGAATGACCTATATGCTAGAGATTATTTGAATGAATTAACTGCTAGGGATTAATTGAATGACATACATGGTAGGATTAAGTGGAATGACCTACATGGTGAGGATTCGGTAGGAAACTGGCTGACACGTTGTTAGTGATTCGTTTCATGACCCACTTCCTAGGGATTAGTTGAATGACCTACATGCTAGGGATTAGTTGAATGACCTACTTGCTAGGGATTAGTTGAATGACCTACATGCTAGGGATTAGCTGAATAATTCTTTTTTTCTTGGAAGTGGGGGAGGCATAAATACAGACCTGCATGGGGTGGCACTAAATCTAGCTACAGACGGGGATGGAAAGAATACAATGTTGGCCAGTTGGAGCTTTAGAGATAAGCTTTATAGAAGGGGGTTAGTTGAAACTTTATATATTGGGCCCAGATGAAGTTTTACATATGTGGGTCTGTTGAAACTTTAGATATAAGGGTTAGTTGAAGTTTTAGATATAAGGGTCTGTTGAAGCTTTAGATATAGGGTCTGTTGAAACTTTAGATATAAGGGTTAGTTGAAGTTTTAGATATAAGGGTCTGTTGAAGCTTTAGATATAGGGTCTGTTGAAACTTTAGATATAAGGGTTAGTTGAAGTTTTAGATATAAGGGTTAGTTGAAGTTTTAGATATAAGGGTCAGTTGAAGCTTTAGATATGGGGGTTAGATGAAGCTTTACAGATTGGGGGGGGGGGGGGTCAGCTTAAGCTTTAAAGATTGGGGGGCACCTTAAGCTTTAGAGATCAGGGGGTCAGCTTAAGATTTAAAGATTAGGGGTCAGCTTAAGCTTTAGAGATTGGGGGGGGGGGTCAGCTTAAGCTTTAGAGATTAGGGGTCAGCTTAAGCTTTAGAGATTAGGGGTCAGCTTAAGCTTTAGAGATTAGGGGTCAGCTTAAGCTTTAGAGAATGGGGGTCAGCTTAAGCTTTAGAGATTAGGGTCAGCTTAAGCTTTAGAGATTAGGGTCAGCTTAAGCTTTAGAGATTGGGGGGTCAGCTTAAGCTTTAGAGATTAGGGTCAGCTTAAGCTTTAGAGATTGGGGGTCAGCTTAAGCTTTAGAGATTAGGGGTCAGCTTAAGCTTTAGAGAATGGGGGTCAGCTTAAGCTTTAGAGATTAGGGGTCAGCTTAAGCTTTAGAGATTAGGATCAGCTTAAGCTTTAGAGATTGGGGGGTCAGCTTAAGCTTTAGAGATTAGGGTCAGCTTAAGCTTTAGAGATTGGGGGTCAGCTTAAGCTTTAGAGATTAGGGTCAGCTTAAGCTTTAGAGATTAGAGGTCAGCTTAAGCTTTAGAGATTGGGTGTCAGCTTAAGCTTTAGAGATTAGGGGTCAGCTTAAGCTTTAGAGATTAGGGGTCAGCTTAAGATTTAGAGATGGGGAGTCAGCTTAAGCTTTAGAGATTAGGGGTCAGCTTAAGCTTTAGAGATTAGGGGTCAGCTTAAGCTTTAGAGATTAGGGGTCAGCTTAAGCTTTAGAGATGGGGAGTCAGCTTAAGCTTTAGAGATTAGGGGTCAGCTTAAGCTTTAGAGATGGGTAGTCAGCTTAAGCTTTAGAGATTAGGGGTCAGCTTAAGCTTTAGAGATTAGGGGTCAGCTTAAGCTTTAGAGATTAGGGGTCAGCTTAAGCTTTAGAGATGGGGAGTCAGCTTAAGCTTTAGAGATTAGGGGTCAGCTTAAGCTTTAGAGATGGGGAGTCAGCTTAAGCTTTAGAGATGGGGAGACAGCTTAAGCTTTAGAGATGGGGAGTCAGCTTAAGCTTTAGAGATTAGGGGTCTTGCTAAACGATTAATGGTTATGTTATTTATGTGACAGGAGGTGTGGAATAGAGGAGAGGTCTGGAAGATTGGGGTGATGGAGTGGAAAATAGGAGAGGGCCGGAAGAGAGGGGGGATGAAGTGGAATAGAGGAGAGGTCTGGAAGAGTGGGGTGATGAAGTGGAATAGAGGAAAGGGCTAGAAGAGTGGGGTGATGGAGTGGAATAGAGGAAAGGGCTGGAAGAGTGGGGTGATGAAGTGGAATAGAGGAAAGGGCTGGAAGAGTGGGGTGATGGAGTGGAATAGAGGAAAGGGCTGGAAGAGTGGGGTGATGAAGTGGAATAGAGGAAAGGGCTGGAAGAGTGGAGTGATGGAGTGGAATAGAGGAAAGGGCTGGAAGAGTGGGGTGATGAATTGGAATAGAGGAAAGGGCTGGAAGAGTGGGGTGATGGAGTAGAAAATAGGAGAGGGTCGGAAGAGTGGGGTGATGAAGTAGAAAATAGGAGAGGGCCGGAAGAGTGGGGTGTTGGAGTGGAATAGAGGAGAGGGTTGACAAGGTGTTGTTAAGGATTCGGGCACTAGTATATACGGTAGAGGAGTAGGATTTAGATCAGAATAGTGAAGACGTTTTTTGGGGGATTGTGGTAGTGGCGTGTGGAAAAAGAGTTGTGTAGAGTGACGTGCGTGTGTTAGAGGAGCTGGGGAAAGAGAACTGGGCTCAAAAAAAAAATTGTGCTATAGAAGAATGGACGGAGCTATGGGGGGGGGGGGGGGGAGAGGATTTTGGGTGGGGGGGATTTAGCAACGTAGCATGCTGCGTCTATTTTAAAACAATCGTATCTCTCTCCTGTCACTGACGCCGCGCTCCCCATCCGCCACCCTGAAGCCACTTCACCACTTACATATTCTCCCCCCCCCCTCTTCCCCACACACACCCAAATCACGCAGGAGCTGTACAGTCACTCCTATGAAGATGTCGGTGTTCTCTTCGCGGCCTGTCCCAACTTCCACGCCTTCTACAACGAGAGTGCCATCAACAACAACGGCCTGGAGTGTCTGAGGTGAGACATCGTTGTACTATACGCCCCAAACAACCTCTGAGCCATTTGAATGACGACATCCCCCGTCGTGTGCATGTGTGCATGTGTATGTGTGCATCTAAGATGCCAAGACTGAGAAGGACAAACCTTTTCACATTTTTAGAATATGTCGTTCCATCGTATCCGGAAATTTGATCGAAAGAAATTTGGTCGACGGAAAATTGATCGACGGAAATTTGGTCGAATCGTTTTTTTTATTTATACGTTAAAATTTTGCGTCAAATTTCTTTTTGAACGCATTATTTTTGTTTTACTATATAGTATAGTGCGTTCAAAAAGAAATTTGACGAAAATTTTAACGTCTCGACTGAAAAAAAGATTCGACCAAATTTCCGTTCGATCATATTACCGTCGATCAATTTTCCGTCGACGAAATTTCTTTCGATCAAATTTCCGGTAACCGTCGTTCCATCCATCACCGTGGCGCTATAGAGCTCATCAGGGGCGTAGCTAGGTTTAGCGCCGCCCAGGGTGGGTTCAGAATTTTACCCCTGTCTCATAAGAAAAAAAAACCCACCCACCCTGCTTTTAGTCGAAAAGAGCCGCCCCTCCATATAAAAATAAAAATTATCCCCCGGGGTGGAGCGCCCCCTTCGCACCCCGTAACCTGCGTCACAGCAGCTCCCTATTTTAGGGGGTGGGGGACTTCCTTCCACATAGGCCTAAACGATGAAGTAGCGTCCCATAAGAAAAAAGTTCTCGAACAACTATGTCCAATGAAATAAGAAAGACAATATTTAGAAAAGCGTTGCCCCTATTTGTTTCCTGACTGCCTACTTTTAATTTTAAACACTAAATTTACTATCACAAAGTTACGATCACAAAGTTACAATCACAAAGTTACGATCACAATGTTACGATCACAAAGTTACGATCACAAAGTTACGATCACAAAGTTATGATCACAAAGTTACGATCACAATGCTACATCAAAATTTTATCGCAACCTTACCATTAAAAAGCTACCATCATATGCTGCCACTATAAAGTAATCACAATGCCGTAGTGCCACCACCGCCATGATAACAACGCCACCATCACAATGTCACCATCACAATGCCACCATCATAATCCCACCATCACAACGGCACCATCACAACGTCACCATTCCAACGCCACCATCACAATGCTACCATCCCAGTGCCACGATCCCATTGTCACCATCACAGTGCCACCATTACAATGCCCCCATCACAGTGCCACCATTACAGTACCACCATTACAATGCCACCGTCCCAGCACCACCATTACAATGCCATCATCGCAGTGCCATCATCGCAGCGTCATCACAATGTCACCACCACAATGCCACCATGAAAATGTCACCGTCTCCCTCAGATTCCTGAACGAGATCATCTCAGACTACGATGAGTTGCTCAACCAGTCCAAATTTTCGACCATCGTCAAGATCAAGACAGTAGGTCCGACCTACATGGCGGCCAGCGGCATGGTGGTCAAAGAAAATAGAAAGGTGGGACCTTCGTCGTGCTGTTAAATTGGAGCGTGATAGGGGAGTTGAGCGTGACGGTTGTGGACAGAGGCGTAGCGTAGGGGGGAGCAGGGGGGTACAGATGTACCCGGGCACCAGCTAGTTAGGGGCACCAAAATGTGCTTTGGTATTATTTTATTGATGAAAATAATGGGTTTGAGAGTTGAAAAAAGGAAAAGAGGGCGCTTTAAAATGAATCTTGTCCCCGGGCGCCAAACACTCTAGCTACGCCACTGTCCCCGGGCGCCAAACACTCTAGCTACGCCTCTGGTTGTGGACCCACGTGAAGTCTACTGTTAAAAGTATAACCATGTATCAAGGTGTCGGGTGTAGAGAAAGTCAACGTTATCCAGAGTCCGCATTGTGATACTTTGCGAAAAATCCTGGGATGAAATGGTTCATCATGGTTCCTGCAAAGTATGGCTGTACGATGAACGGGAATTTCGTGACGGATCAGGAGCCGAAGAAAACCGTTCTGATTCCGGAAAATATATAACTTTTAAAAAACTTGATGGGTGACTGTCTTGCAATCTGCAGTGAGAGAGAGGCTATATGGGCAGCGCGAGATGTGTCATGTATGGAAGATGTGTCGCCAGTTCATCTATTTCTCTATTGTGAGCCGTGTCGCTGATGGAATATGCTTCACTGTAAAAAATATAGTTCACTAGAGTGAGATGTGTCATTTGTGGAAGGTGTTTCGCTATAGTACAGATATTTCACTATTGTGAGATGCGTCATTTATGGAAGATGTGTCGCTAGTACAGATATTTCACTATTGTGAGATGCGTCATTTATGGAAGATGTGTCGCTAGTACAGACATTTCACTATCGTGAGATGTGTCATTTATGGAAGATGTGTCGCTAGTACAGACATTTCACTACTGAGAGATGTGTCACTTTTGATTTCTTGTCGCTTGTCCCCCCCCCCCCCCCCCACCTTTTTTGATTGTCCTTTCATTTTAAACCTTTCCTCCTATATCATCCCTTATATCTAACAAATCGTCTAAATTTCGTCCCGACTCTATTTTTTCCAAACGTGTTCAAACGTTGGCTTTTTCTATCTTTAAAAACAGCTCCTGAAATTTTGAGCAAATATTATTATCGCTTGTTACGGCCTTAGTTTAAACTTAATATATAAACTGAAACTTATTTCACTACCTGTTTCATACAAAAAATTTGTATAGAGAACTTATATACATCCATAAACACAACAAATACAAATAAGAATTTTTTCAAAAATGTTTTAAAGTTAAGGAGTTTTTCGTTCAAAGGACCACGCGAGCATTCAAGATACTTGGGGTCACCTGCACGATTTGGTCCAGTTTGCGCATGCGTTACAGGTTGTGTTGAAAAAAATCAACGAGCAGTCTTTCAACAATTTTATTCTTAGAATCGGTGAGTTCATTAAATTTTATTTGGTTTTTAAAAAAAATGTAATAAAACTGAGAAGATCCCAGCCTTGTTAACAGCTAAATCTGCGGTTTACGAGTAAGTAGAGGTAGCCGTTTCTATAGGACACCTCATTCTCAAGTAATCTATAGGAACTAGAGGTAGAAGTTTCTATAAGACAACTCATTCTCAAGTAATCTATAGGAACTAGAGGTAGAAGTTTCTATAAGACACATCATTCTCAAGTTATCTATAGGTACTAGAGGTAGACGTTTCTATAAGACGGTTAGACCACTCATTCTCAAGTTATCTATAGGAACTAGAGGTAGACGTTTCTATATGACACCTCATTCTCAAGTTATCTATAGCAGTGCTTCTCAAACTTTTTAGTATGGCGGACCGGCAGGAATTTTTCCATTGCACCAGGGACCGGTGCACTATTTTTCTTGTACTGACGTGGTAGCGAAATGAGTTTTCTTGAAAACTTCTGCGGACCGGCGGATGATGGCCCACGGACCGGCACCGGTCCGCGGACCACCACTTTGAATAGCACTGCTCTATAGGAACAAGAGGAGGACGTTTCTATAAGACGGTTAGACCACTCATTCTCAAGTTATCTATAGGAACTAGAGGTAGACGTTTCTATAAGACAACTCACTCTCAAGTTATCTATAGGAATTAGAGGTGGACGTTTCTATAAGACGGTTAGACCACTCATTCTCAAGTTATCTATAGGAACTAGATTTAGACGTTTCTATAAGACAACTCATGCACAAGTTATTTAAAGAAACTAGAGGCAGACGTTTCTATAAGACAACTCATGCACAAGTTATCTATAGGAACTAGAGGTAGGCGTTTCTATAAGACAACTCATTTACAAGTTATCTATAGGAACTAGAGGTAGACGTTTCTATAAGACAACTCATTCTCAAGTTATCTATAGGAGCTAGAGGTAGATGTTTCTATAAGACAACTCATTCTCAAGTTATCTATAGGAACTAGAGATAGATGTTTCTGTAAGACAACTCATTCTCAAGTTATCTATAGGAACTAGAGGTAGATGTTTCTGTAAGACAACTCATTCAAAAAGTATCTATAGGAACTAGAGGTAGATGTTTCTGTAAGACAACTCATTCTCAAGTTATCTATAGGAACTAGAGGTAGATGTTTCTGTAAGACAACTCATTCAAAAAGTATCTACACGTTGTGGTTCAAAACACAGAACTCAGTCAGAGGTCGGAGCTTTAAATTTTAGTATATGAAACAACTCAATCTCAAGTGAAATAGAATCCGTAGATCCTCAAATAGTGTCTTTTTAATAATGGGCTCCTGGAAAGGGCCCTAAAAAATAATAGCTTTTTTTTTTAAGAGCAGTGATTCTCAACCTTCCCAATCCCGCGACCCTTTAATATAGTTCCTCATGTTATGGTACCCCCCCCCCCCAACCATAAAATTGTTTTCATTGCTACGTAATAACTAGGCCTATACAGTGGAACCTCTCATAACGAGCATAATTCGTTCCAGAGTCTTACTCGTTAAGTGAAACACTCGTTATACGAAACAATTTCTCCCATACAAATCAATGTAAAATACGATAATGCGTTCCATGCTGAGAAAATACTAATTTTCAAACATTTTTATTAACATTTATTAAAATAAAATTACTTATGAATTGTTAAGGAGTGTATCAACTCGGAATACAATTTAGATTTGAAACAAAAAACGTAAATAAAAATATGAAATTATGACAAGTAATTAATCCTTTTTAACTAGAAAACTGTCTTAAGACATTTGTTTTTGCCGACGCTTCAAAATTTGACGAAAATGTGTCACAGCATTATCATTGAATGTGTAGCACGAATAGCCACCTCCTTATTTGGGTGAGGCTTCTCAATGTACGATGCAACAGTTTCCCATGCTTTCAGCATTTCTCTTATTGCGCTAGAAGATTGTTGCTCTGCTATACTTCCTCCTCCATTAATGAGCTCTCCTCCATAATTTATTGCTGTGATACACGATGCAACTTCATAAGCTCTTCTGTGGTCAACTCTTGACTGTGCTCCTCCACAAGCTCTTCAATATCGTTGTTGTCCACCTCGAGTCCCATGATATTGGCCAATGACACAATCTCGTTAACTGTAGACTCCACAGGTACTGTTTCGAAATCACATTCAACAACACTCTCTGGCCAAAGTTTTTTCCAAGCAGAAGTGAGGGTCCTCTTGGTAACTCCTTCCCAAGGCTTGTCAATCATCTTGAGGCAAGCAACGATGTGAAAATGATCTTTCCAAAGGGACTTCCCATTTCTGCTTAACTCGTTATGCGAAATGTCGCTCGTTAAGGGAGCAACTTCTTCACATTTTTTGTGTGCTCGTTATGCGAATTACTCGTTATGAGAGGTTCCACTGTATGTTTTCTGATGGTCTTAGACGACCCTTGTTTAAGCGGCGTTCGACCCCAAAAAGGGTCGCGACCCATAGGCTGAGAACCGCAGGTTAAGAGGGTGCTAAATGATTTTTTTAACTTCAACCCCCACCCTCGATATACGCCCCACCCCCATTCTTTTCCCCATTTTTCTGGTTCAATGCATTTTTTCTTTCTCGAGTACCAGGGATCAACCATGGCCCTGTGATAGCGGGCGTGATTGGGGCCAGGAAGCCCCACTACGACATCTGGGGCAACACGGTCAACGTGGCGAGCAGGATGGAGTCCACGGGGCAGTCCGGCCGGATACAGGTGACTTGGTGTTCATAAACGCAGTAGGGGGGCGGGGTGGGAGGAGCGCGGGGGGGGGGGGGATGTCGTGAAACCCCCATTCTATCCACGCCTCTGTCCATTACCTCAGTTACCGGCATCTCCATGACGTTATTTATCGTTATGGCGATTGTGCATGCAATAAGTAATGAGACGCGTACCATCAATGTCTGAACCACCGCGAACAGTATCCTTTATGGCTGCACCTATTGGTACCCGGGTACCAGAATTGAGAGGTTGGGATTAAAAAACGATTTAAAATATTATTGTTAAGTTTGTAAGATCAAGTGAGGTATCAAATGAAAGATAATTGAATGGACTATACGTTTGTAATCTAAATTCTTCAGTTTTACTAAAATAAACTGCCACAAATGACACTCGAATAGCATTGAGTCTAATGGTACCAGGGTGCGAATGGCGGCGCTGCGTGTCTGGGTCCATTTTGACTAATCCTACTAATCCTTTGCTGCCTTGTTGTTCGTCTCGTAATTATATTATGAAAACGTTTCCTGGCAATAATGTGTAATCGTTGTTTGGTAAGTATTGTGGAGAGTCCTGGCCTGTGTAGTGGCCAGGGGTGTGTGTTTGTGTGTGCGAGGTGTGGGGGGGGGGGCGGGGGGCAGTCCCACAAATACCTGTCGTAGGGTGTCAGATGGAAAAGGGACGCGGCTGCTACGACCGTAGTTATAAATCAAGACACTGGGAACGGGATCCCATCGGGAAATGGGATCCCATTTGGAAACGGGATGTCATAGGGATCGGGATCCCAAACTTGATAATGTAGAGTTGTAGACGGAGGGAAGCGTAAAGCTAATCATAGAAGCTAGTAGGCAGAAACAGCTCGTAGAACAAATGTAGAAACAGCTCGTAGCACAGATGTAGAAACAGTTGGTAGCACAGATGTAGAAACGGTTGGTAGCACAGATGTAGAAACGGTTGGTAGCACAGGTGTAGAAACGGTTGGTAGCACAGATGTAGAAACGGTTGGTAGCACAGATGTAGAAACGGTTGGTAGCACAGATGTAGAAAAAGTTGGTAGCACAGATGTAGAAACAGTTGGTAGCACAGATGTAGAAAAAGTTGGTAGCACAGATGTAGAAACAGTTGGTAGCACAGATGTAGAAACGGTTGGTAGCAACGATGTAGAAACGGTTGGTAGCACAGATGTAGAAACAGCTGGTAGAACGGTTGTGGAAATCGATAGCCCTTGGGAAGTAATCTCTAGTGATGCCGCGACGACTTCGGGGACTAATAAAAGGGGGGCAGTTGATGGGGAATGGGAGAGAACTCAGCCCGACAGGACGAGAGGACAATCGGGGAGAACACGTATCGGAGAGCAGCCAGCGAGAGTACCGTAGGGGGGCACCGCAGTACAGCTGAGAGACCGAATAGAATAGTAGAGAGAGGGAGAGAGGCGAGCCGTGACAATCAAAACTGAATACCCTCCGAGTGAACGTGAGGCAGCATTTAAATAAAGATCAAAGGTTGTAATCATTAGCTGTCTGTTTTTAGCTGATAGTTGACATACGTATGACAGAGGATGCCAGTGTTATCATACAAACAAACGAGATAAGAGAGAAGAAACTGAATATAAGGCAGTCAAGGCTCTCCACGGTATTTGTAATTGCTGTCTGTTAAGGTTTTTGTAATCGATGTCTGTACATTTCCTTGTAATCGTTGTCTGGCTATTATTTAAATTTTTAAAAATTTATTTTATTAATATTATTTTTTTTTTTGTAATCGTTGTCTGGCAATTTACTTTGTAATCAATGTCTGGAAATTCCTTGTCTTGTAATTGTTGTTTGTTTACCGGTATTTTTTGTAATCGTCAGTCAATCTTTTGTAATCGTTATTTAGCAAATCCTTGTAATCGTTGTCTGGAAGTTCTTAGCAATTCGTTGTTTTGTTGATTGCTGTTCAAGTAGTCGATACAACATGATGCAAATATCGAACTATTTCAGGTGGTGGAAGAAACCAAGAGCATCCTTGAAGTGTTCGGCTACACGTTTGAAAAACGCGGGCTCATCAAGGTCAAAGGTAAAGGTGAACTCATGACCTACTTTCTGGAGAGCGGGATAGGCGTGGACGCAGAAGACATAACCATACCCAACCAGGTTCCTTCTTTGTATTCATCACACCTGACGACTACTTCTTCATGAGCAAACAGTTCGCATGCGTTCCAATCCAACCCAGGGGTGTGATTTAAGAAATTACCCCCCAAGCAGCGCATCATGGCTGTAACGTTATTCTTAAAACAACCCGTGCACTGGACCCTCGTGTGGCTGTTATATGGACATGCATGTCATATAACATGCAGTTCGCTAAGGCCCCCCACAGCGGTGTGTATTTATTTACACGTCCAGTGGTGGCAGGGCCATGGCGTTCAATCTAGTATTCGTATTCTGCGCGCGCAGTAATCGCAACCAGACGAGATTCCATGCTAATCATTGCCTAATGGAGATCGCTTTACAGGGAGTTCGTCTTCATCACTGGTATCACGTTACTACCCCGGGAACAGCTAAAGCCGTGTTGTGGAGCCCGTGGGGTGAGGGAAATTTACGTCACGTCTCCTTGAACCAACAGTGACCGAAAGACGAGCAGCCAGTGATGATTCTTTGATACATAAAATTATAGGACCGGTTTTTTTTTTCCAAGACTGACCATGAACTTCAGAGAAACAGAAGGTGGTGGAGTTTAGTCCAGGTTCGAGGGGCTCATTCGCGAGTGGATATCTCAGAGTCAGAGGTGGCTCCTGTCTGCACGGACATTGGTTGTGTACAAGATGGACATTATGGACTGCTTCAAACTGTACACTTTTCAGTTAATAGGGTTCTGCTTCACGGTGTACGAACAGATCACAGCGTTCCGTCAGTAGTTGCTGCTGTGCCGCGTACACAATGTGTACTTTTGATCGAAATGGGATCAAGGTTTTAAGACTACTTTGATCTACATAAATAATGATGGGACTTGTACAAAATAAATAAACAAATACTGGTATTTAAACCATCTGCTACTTTCAAGCCATGATCCTTATGATCGTACAGATCTGACGTCATCATCAGCGAATCTCGTTAATATCAATTTATCTACAGCGACGCTGCGCACTTGCGTATCGATAGTCACGTCATCCGACTGGCGTCACTACGCTCTGGTGACGAAAGAGCCGAGTGGCGTAGCTGTTGAGTAATTACAACACGGTTGAGCTAGTCAGTAACTACCGAGCGAGAAGCCAACAAAAAAAAAAAAAAGCGGTGGCTACCGAAGGACTACAACAGAGTCGCACTCGTCTAGTATTAATACTGATACATGGAATGAACCTTTACATTTTTTCCCCACGGCGCCTCGTTTTGTTAACGTGATCTGATCCACGAACATACTGCTGGGCAGTATCGTTACTGGACTTCGAGGTCAATTTAAAAGAAAGATCGATCCTTGTAATTTAACCTCACAATCGGTCAGTATTTCCAATAAATTACGAGTTTTTTTTTTTTTTATAAAGCCGATACCTCGAATTAAATGACTGTAAAATACGGAGCTGTCGTCACCTGAAGGTGGGTACAATTTTAAAACAACAATCGACCCTAATAGTTACACCAAACAAGGTGGAGTGAACAGGATCTTTCTCTATTAAGGCCAACTTAGATCATTGCCTAGGACTCAGCAGTTAGAGTTTAGAGGGCGAATATACAGAAGAAATAACATAATGTTCTCCAATGTTTCAGTAGGCTGTTCATCTGATTCTGAAAAGGCCATGATGATATAAAGTGCTGCAGCATTGCAGATTTGAATTTTAAAAAAATATAATGTGGTTTATAAAAAGATTATAAAGATTACCGTATATTAAGTGATTATGTTTCAAAAAAAAAAATAAACTGTTATATATTAAATTGTAAGTTATAAGTAATATAAATAAAGGTGAAAAAAAATGGTTTGGAGTGGGTGGGCTGTTCCACAGAATTATGTGCTTTGGCCTATGGCGCAGAGATGTGTGTGTGTGTGTGTGTGTGCGTGTGTGTGTGTGTGTGCGTGTGTGTGTGTGTGTGTGTGTGTGTGTGTGTCCAGCCCTGAGAGGGAATGATTGCATCTGACACACACAAAATAACAACAACATGTTTTACCAGCACGTTCTATGCCCGAGTTCGTGTTGTCTGCCATTCCAAAATGACAGGATGCTGAACTATTTCCGCAGCGTTGATTGGCTAACAGATTGTGATTGGGGCAACTGTGTGTTTATCTGTATGATCGCTTGAATGATTATGTGCATAATGCTTCAACTTAAAATGAAATGAACATTGAAATAATTTAAATGCATTCATGTATATTAAATTGTTTGATACATATAATATTTTTTATTGAATGTATCATGCCGTCATTGTTCGACAGAGTGGTCTACTCTTGTTTTTGTATATCTGTTCGCACCAGTGGCGTCACTAGACTAGGGGTTGCGAGGGGAGGGATGGGCCGCACAGGGTGACACTCCTATTTGGGGGGGGGGGGGGGGGTTGGTGAGAAAATGTTGGACTTTGACAAAATTCCCTGGAGTAAGTTTCATAAAAAATTACAGTTAATTGCTGTGACGGAAATCCATTAAAAAACAGGAGCGTCACCAGAGTAGGTAGACTCGTAGGAGGTTCATGGGAGATGTAAGGGGGGGGGAAGGCAGGGGGGGGGGTTGACACCATTAGTTTACAGCACGGCATGACTCAAACCCTAGTGACGTCACTGGTTTGCCCCTCCTCGAGAAACCGGTCAAACACGATGGCGTATCCATGGGGGGGGGGGGGGGGCGTTAATCCCAAGTCTAGAAAACAAGTCGGTAATCTCGCCCGGGCGCTAAGTCTCACCTACAGTAAGACCCGATCATCCGGCCATAATGGTGATGCCATGTGGTGCCAAGACCCGATCCTCCGGCCATAATGGTGATGCCATGTGGTGCCAAGACCCGATCATCCGGCCATAATGGTGATGCCATGTGGTGTCAAGACCCGATCCTCCGGCCATACTGTTGATGCCATGTGGTGCCAAGACCCGATCATCCGGCCATAATGGTGATGCCATGTGGTGCCAAGACCCGATCCTCCGGCCATAATGGTGATGCCATGTGGTGCCAAGACCCGATCCTCCGGCCATAATGGTGATGCCATGTGGTGCCAAGACCCGATCCTCCGGCCATAATGGTGATGCCATGTGGTGCCAAGACCCGATCCTCCGGCCATAATGGTGATGCCATGTGGTGCCAAGACCCGATCCTCCGGCCATAATGGTGATGCCATGTGGTGCCAAGACCCGATCCTCCGGCCATAATGGTGATGCCATGTGGTGCCAAGACCCGATCATCCGGCCATAATGGTGATGCCATGTGGTGTCAAGACCCGATCCTCCGGCCATACTGTTGATGCCATGTGGTGCCAAGACCCGATCCTCCGGCCATAATGGTGATGCCATTTGGTGCCAAGACCCGATCCTCCGGCCATAATGGTGATGCCATGTGGTGCCAAGACCCGATCCTCCGGCCATAATGGTGATGCCATGTGGTGCCAAGACCCGATCATCCGGCCATAATGGTGATGCCATGTGGTGCCAAGACCCGATCCTCCGGCCATAATGGTGATGCCATGTGGTGCCAAGACCCGATCCTCCGGCCATAATGGTGATGCCATGTGGTGCCAAGACCCGATCATCCGGCCATAATGGTGATGCCATGTGGTGCCAAGACCCGATCATCCGGCCATAATGGTGATGCCATGTGGTGTCAAGACCTGATCATCCGGCCATAATGGTGATGCCATGTGGTGCCAAGACCCGATCCTCCGGCCATAATGGTGATGCATCGGTCAACAAAATCAATGAGAAAAGTGTGTCTCACATTTATGAAATATTTTAACGTAGAGCCGTCGAGTGACTTTTGGAGCGACCCACCCCCCCCCCCCCACCCTTTTTAAAAAACCACTTTTTTTTGGCTTTGTGTCCCTTTCATTCGAAAGAAGGTAATAGTTCATTCTTTTTTCAAAATCACAATTATTTGGGCACCCTGTAAATATCAGTGGCTCAATGAAGACGCAGGAGTTGTATGGGGTTGCAGGGACCACCCAACGGTTCTACTGAACACACCCAAACTATTTTAAAGAATTTATTAAAACTCTCTGCAGTTTTAGCCACAGTCCCAAGTTTCACTGGCACACATTAATTATTGCTGTTTTTGGTAAAGTGTTTTCTTCGCTGTTTCTTGTGTGTGATGTGGTGTTGTTTTTTTTGTTTTTTTTTTTTTTTTGTTTTTTTTTTTTTAAAATCTTAGTATGTTGAAAACAACCGCAGGGCCGCCTTAACACCACTTGGGGCCCTGGCCAAAGTAATGCACTGATGCTCATTTTTTTCTTGCTAACTCTTTATCATTATATCTTTATTAATTAAAAAGTGTGATTTATCTGATGGGACATTGAAGCATTATAAATGTTCCCAAGTATTCAGTAATTGAAAATTATATTTTGATTTTTTAAACTGCTAGAACTGACTTGAGTTAAATTACTAATTAATAAACATAATGAAGGAGTTGTAAAACACGATGATCTAGTTTAAAACGGTAAATTTTGGTAGATCGTACCGTGGCCGCCATCTTGGTTGCCGTGACCCGCGAACGTATGTCCTAAATGTATCCCTAAACCTAACATGAACCCTAATTCTATCCCTATACCTAACCTGAACCCTAAACTTATCCCTAACCTGGGTTTCGACCCTATCGGAACCAGGGCTTTGACCCTATCGGAACCAGGGACAAAACACGAAAATGACATCAGGGACTATCTCTCCAAATTAACCTTTAAAACATTTCATCCCAAAAATCGGGCTAAAAAAATGGGTTGAGAAACTTGCTCCCCAGTGAAAATTTATTTGCTCAGAGATCTTTCAACACTCATTAAAAATACGAGCAGAGGATAATAAACGAAGGACTGCGTTCAAGCAGTGTGAAGGAAATAGAAGAGCAACGTATGTAGGCAGATGTGATGATTCCGTTTTCTTTTAATACTACAAACCCTCAGATAGCCAATGTTACCTGTTGTACTCACCCTCCTACCCAAAAATAATGCAAAGACTCTATACAAAGCCTTGCTACAAACTTCTCAGACTAGGTCGCCTCTGCAGGTTCGATGAAGATTTTTTTAGAAAGGGCTATTGAAATAATGGACTTCTTCCGCTCCAGGTTTTATCCGGAAACTACTCTTATCTTGGCCACTCAATGGTATCACCTCTATGACGCGGAATGATGTTAAAAAAAAAAAAAATGAAGATGGAACAAAACTCACACTAACCTACCACCATCACAGTGTGAGTGCCCAAAAAATATTCATAAAGAATTGACACTAACAGGGCCTTCTCATTCCTACACTTATTGTGTTCAGACGGCAAAAATCTAGTTGACCTTCTGGTTCAGTCACCTTCGAGCTGACCCATCTTACATAGGGACTAAACCATGCCCAAGAAGTCTGACCACCCGTCTTACATAGGGACTAAACCATGCCCAAGAAGTCTGACCACCCGTCTTACATAGGGACTAAACCATGCCCAAGAAGTCTGACCACCCGTCTTACATAGGGACTAAACCATGCCCAAGAAGTCTGACCACCCGTCTTACATAGGGACTAAACCATGCCCAAGAAGTCTGACCACCCGTCTTACATAGGGACTAAACCATGCCCAAGAAGTCTGACCACCCGTCTTACATAGGGACTAAACCATGCCCAAGAAGTCTGACCACCCGTCTTACATAGGGACTAAACCATGCCCAAGAAGTCTGACCACCCGTCTTACATAGGGACTAAACCATGCCCAAGAAGTCTGACCACCCGTCTTACATAGGGACTAAACCATGCCCAAGAAGCCGTTGTAGTACTTGTCCTATATATAAGATAAGAAAAAAAAAAGCAAAAACCTCCCTATGTGTACTTTACCATCAAAGGGGGCTTTTCATGTGTTAGTCGAAATGTGATAGCCTGTACTATAGGCCCCTATGCGATAGTGTGCCGTAAATGCCTAGCTGGTCATATAGGCGAAACTGGCAGAAGATCACTAAACTCAGGGCCGGCCTTAGGCCACTGCAACCTATGCGGCCGCATTGGGCCCCGCACTTTCATAGGCCCCACCCCGAATTTATTTTCTAATACAAAATCTTAATTTTCACTTATTATCCTTATTCCTACCCAGACTGGGCACCGCGCAATCCGTTTCGCATAGGGCCCCGCAATTGTTAGGGTCGGCCCTGACTAAACTCCTTCGTGATATTGAACATGATTAGCTTTCCCTGGGCTCATTGCATTTCAGCGGAGATAAACTCAAAGCGCAAGGGACATCTGATGTTTCCATCCATTCCACGGCACTCATTTCCCGTACTAACACTAACAACACACCAATGAGAGTTAGAAAGGACAACAACTTAAGTCAGCCTGTCACTATCACTATTAATATTAGCATCGGCACAACATCACCATATGGAATTAATTAATCAAATATCTCTTACAGTGATCCCTAATTTCCCAGTATTTCTTGTATTATTTTTTTTTATATTTTACATATTTTCAAAATAATTTTGTCCGTTAAAATCTTATTTTCATAATAATAATAATGCATATTTTTTTTTACTTCTTGTAATCTTGGTTTTGAAAAACCCAACTTCCGGTAATAACATTATGGCGAACACATAAGTTTTAAAAAATACGTTCTATTTCTTGTAATTTCTTCATTTGTCCTGTCTGTTTAGGGAAGCTATTAATCGATAAGTTCTTCTTTTATTGTCCCATTTTTCTGTTTCAAGCTTCCACATATATTGTTCTTCTATTTTCTAAAAATAAGAGTAACTTGATGCCCTATGCGGCCTATCTATAAAAATACGGCTAATGTGCTGTTGTGGTCCCCTTATTGGGAGTCACTTCCCTTTGTTTATGATAGATTTCGGGTTAGGGTGAGCGACAGAGGGACCAGTAGCGTGCAATAACCAAAAATACTATAATTATATTTTATAACACAACTAGAATCATAATCAAAAGACATTCTTCATAAGTCATAAGAACTTAACAAGTATGTCACTGACATTGTCAGCCAAAATATTACTAATTGTCTAAATATTACTATATTATTATATTATTGATATTACTAACTGACAGTAACTATTAGGATGATTAGAGTATTATATGGATACTTGGACTTAGTCAGACCGCAAATGTGTGAAAGCCAGGATGGAGAATTAATAACGGAAAATAGTAAAGTACTGGAGAGGTGGGCTGAATATTTTGAGGACATACTTCACATACTGAATGCAGACAAGAGGAAGATTACCAACCACCACAGGGAGGACCAGACCCTTTTATAAACTCCCCAACTCTAGAAGAAACTAAAGAAGTAGCATGGCATAGTAAACCACAAAGCCCCTGGAGAAGACCTCGCATCATAACAGCAGAACTTAATTAAATATAGACCATTATGGAAGGAAAGAACTACACACTCAGATACATAAACTTATAACTAAAATTTAGCAAGAAGACAAAATTTCAACAGAATGGGAAACAGCATTAATAACCCCAATACACTAGAAAAGAATTTCACTATTAAATGTTTCCTACAAAATACTGACGAAGATAACTGCCAATAGACTACAACCGTACACTGAAGAAATACTAGGTGATTACCAATGTGGTTTCAAGCAAAAAAGATCAACGACTGATCAGATTTTCATCATCAGATTCCTATTAGAGAAATGCTTTCAATATAATATCCCAGCACATCAACTCTATGTGGACTATAAAATGGCCTTTGACAGCATGAAAAGAAAATATCTATATGAGACTCTGCAGGAGTTTGGCATACCCAACAAACTGACAAGACTGATACATGTAACATTGAACAACTCAAAAAGCAAAATCAAGGTTCAAGGAGAATATTCAAGGGAATTTCAGATTAGACTAGGCCTAAGACAGGGAGACACATACAGAGAGAGAAATGAGAAACATACATATAGACACCTGAGGAACAATGAAAGGATACTTTCTGAGGGAAACCCAAGACCCACAACCAATGGGCACTATCTTGCATATGCTGATGACATAGCACTGCTAGGGAAAAGTATTAATGACGTATCAAAATCATTTTTTGAATTAGAAGATGCATCACTACAAGCAGGGCTGGAAGTTAACAACCAAAAGACAAAATACATGACTATGTTAAGAGAAGAACAGACAGATGAAGCCATTAAAAATATAAACCAGACTTTTGAAAAAGTAAATCAATTCAAATACATAGGATCTTTATTAAATAAAAGAAATGAATTACTAACAGATATAAAAGAAAGAATATCAGCCGGAAACTGGGCATACTTCAGTACCGGTAGTCAGAAAATACTCAAAAGTAAAAACATTACAGACCGGTTGTAACATATGAAAGTGAAACTTGGACCCTAACAAAATGGCAGAAAACCTATTAAATACATGGTAGAAGAAAGTTCTCAGGAAATACATGGACCAACAAAGGATGAATATGGAAGGAGAATATGAAGCAACCATGAATTGTATAGTCTATATCAGAATCCTACAATAGTAACAGAAATAAAAAAAGGGCAGGCGACGCTGGGCAGGACACTTAGAGAGAATGCCAAATGACAGAGGAGTGAAAAGGGTGCATCACCAAAATCGTAGAGGAAAATGGCTCAAAGGCATACCTAGGCTTAGATGGATGGATGATGTGGAAAAAGATCTACGACATCTGAGAATCCAAGCATGGAAAAGAAAATTATTAGTTAGGTCTGAGTAGAAAGAAGTAGTGAGGCAGGTCAAAGCCCTAAATGGGCTGTAGCGCCACAGGGATAGATGGATAGTGTATTAGCCCAAGCTTCAAAGCATAAATTTTTTTAACACTACACTAGTTCATTCACAGCCAGACTGTAACAGACACTCACTCTCACTCAGTTCACACTAAGATCACTATCAAATTTTTGTATGATTGCACTATTTTGTATGTGGCTTATTTTTTTGGACAAAAATGAGAATTTGATGTAAACTATATTATAAATACTAAGTTGTTAGATGCGATAACCAATGCCTACATTACTTTTTTGTTCATGTGACATTACAGCTGTTTTATCAAAATGGCAGCCATTGAAATAAATTGCACTGACTATGACTGATTAAAATATTTGAAAACACGACATGGTCAAGTTTCTCACACCTTCAAACGATAAATACCATTTCTGATACCCCAAGATTTGGCATTATTGAAATTTCACTGCCAGAAGCCTGACTGCTAAGGCAAGGATTGCTGAGATGACAGGCCCTGAGCCCTGAGAATTTAAATGGTAAGTTAACTATTTTTATAAAATTAAAGATGCCATATTCATAATATGTATTATATAAATAATAATAGGCATATTATATAACATAAAGTCATAGTACTCATACTCATAGTTAATAGTATTCATATTCCTAGCATAGACAGAGCAAATTTCAGCATTTATGAAAAATAACTATTATAACACTCAAACTGAAGAGACCTACTAAATTATTTTGGTGCTTGTAGTTGAAGCATCATTGTATTTGTAAACTGTAAAACTCCAAATACTTAAGTAAAAAAATTCAAGGTCCTTATATATTAATATATTAACTTATTAATATCACCATAAAAATCTCATATTTTTTTTTCCATTGATTCCTATTTTACATAATCATAAAATCACTAATAATACTAATTGCAATAACTTTTGTTCTGCTTAAAAAATATTTAAAATGTTACTTAAATGTAGAAAAAAAAAGTTATTGTAATCTTAGTGATGACATTTTGTCCTTATTAGTTATTATAACCTTTGTCACCCAACATCTATCAAACTTATCCATCAGGCACTTTACCACCCAACATCTATCAAACTTATCCATCAGGCACTTTACCACCCAACATCTATCAAACTTATCCATCAGGCACTTTACCACCCAACATCTATCAAACTTATCCATCAGGCACTTTACCACCCAACATCTATCAAACTTATCCATCAGGCACTTTACCACCCAACATCTATCAAACTTATCCATCAGGCACTTTACCACCCAACATCTATCAAACTTATCCATCAGGCACTTTACCTCCCAACATCTATCAAACTTATCCATCAGGCACTTTACCACCCAACATCTATCAAACTTATCCATCAGGCACTTTACCACCAAACATCTATCAAACTTATCCATCAGGCACTTTACCACCCAACATCTATCAAACTTATCCATCAGGCACTTTACCACCCAACATCTATCAAACTTATCCATCAGGCACTTTACCACCAAACATCCATCAAACTGATCCATCTGGCACTTTTCAACCCAAAATTTACACTAAAAAACAATATTTGAAAATACTATGATACAAATGTGGGAGGCTTTTCATTAGTGAAATGCTTTCCACCTAATTCATGTTACATTTGCAAGAGTTGATTTTGGAGTTTATAATTTTTAATTGTTCCTTGTAATCAGGTGTTCATAATCGAAGCTCTGGAGCAGTCTTTTTTGCCCTGCGCTCGAGCTGATAAAATTTCTTACTGACCGAGCTCCGATTTTTTAAAAAATAATGGAGAAGTATAATTTGCACTTTTTAATTTTAGAAATTAATGTTCTATATTTCAACAGCTATATTGCCCGACTCTTCTTCCTACAGCTATGTTGCCCTATGTTGCTATGACTCTTCCAAATGTTACATATTAAGATTTCACTAAATAATTAATGATGCCAGTCTACAGCCCTATTCATCATTGGTTTATCTTGCAGGTCCAAGACAAGACTAAACTTTCACTGGAGAGATCAAAGATGGTGGAGGTAGAGAGCAGCTCCTTCTTGTTGGAGAATGAACAGCAATAACAGCGGTAAGAGAAGTGTCTTGATGAGATAGCCAATCAGGTGGTCCAGGCCTTGTTGGCTTACAAGGTAGCTATCTTAAAAATGGGGGTTTCTTTATCTCATATGTAGCTCTACTTATCAGTTTAATACATTTATAAAAAATATGTTCTATTTATAACTTATACTTATAATTTCAATATATTATCTTTCATTAAATATTATTCAATTTTAATTTCAATTGTTTGTTAAACGGACATAAATACTGTACTTTTTCTATTCAAGATATTATTGACATTTCATGACTATGGATTAAAATAATTGAATTAACCCATTCTTAACTAATTTGGCTATCTGCATAAGCAAAGGGCATAACTCAATTTTAAAATATAAAGGTTTTAATAAATAAAAAAAAAAACAAAGAAAATTTAAATTAAGCTAAGTCATTGTCATGTAAATTTTTACTAAATATAAAAATGAATGGAAAAAAATAATGTTATTAAGAGAATAATCTTTTAATTATAATATCTAAAGTCGGCTATCGCATATTGAACAATAATTTTCACGCTGTCTGGTCACTTTTTGGGAATTTATTTTTAAAGCTATTCAATGAGCGTAACACATCTGGTTTAGCTCCTACTATATTTATGGAGAGATTATATTTGCCAAGACTTTTTTATCTTTCTTGATATAATTTGACACATTTAAAAAATTTGTGAAAATTAATTGGTAATTTTGTGGGCATTTTAAAACTTATTCAAAAGTATTATTTGTTAATCATGTATGAAGATTTTGTATATTGGACATTTTAAATTTCTGATCATTTAATTTGAGAGAGGTTCATTTCATGAATATAGAAGTCAATGATGTCTTTGGCTAAATCATTAACTCATCTTTATGGGGAAACTCTTATCTCATTAGCCAAAACATTAACTCAACTTTTTTGGGAAAATCTTTCCATTTCATTGCATAACTTATTGGGACAAAACTAAGAACTCATTTCTTTTAAAAATTATTTTTGAGGAAGCACACCGCACTAACTGCCTTTGAGCACAGCCAAATATCTTAACAGCTTTTCAAATATTTAAATTCTTGTCAAAAATGTGTTTTTTTTTCTTTTTATTTTCTCCTAATAGTTAATACAAGAAGAAGCTTACAAGTCAAGCCTGCATGCATAGATTGCTTACATATCTGAAGTGGACTCTTTTTGGATGTGGAATCTTGTCTGAAGTGGACTCTTATCTTGATCACGGGCAAGAATGTATCATGTTAGTTTATCTTAAATTTTTAACATATTTAAATAGAAAATGTTATATGTATTTTATGTTGTTTTTAAACCTTTATTAATATCCTGAAATTTCAATTTCTTTTAACTCTGTGCAGTCCAGTGGTTTTTGGTCCTTTTTCTTTTAAAAAAGTTTATCTCAAATAATGGGATTCCGTAAAAGGAGTAGCTAATTAATACCGATCGTGTTATATATTTAATTGTTCACAAATGAAGGGTGATTCATATTGTATAAATTGTACTTGAAAGTGAATGCATGTTTTCTTACAATGATGATTGAAGTGTGAAAATGATTTTCCATTTATTTAAGCAACATTTTATTACATAAACCACATACTGTAAGAAGGGAAAAAAAACTTTAGAAGAATATACTATACAAAATATAAAAAAAAGAATTTTAAAAATACAACTGTTCGGTTTTTTTTAAAATAATTTATTTTGTGAACCGTAAGTAAACAATTTTTTTAATATTTAAAAGTTGATATTCAATACAAATACATTTAAATACATTATAACAACTCATTTGAATAAGTTTGTTTTTAAATTATTGTAATTTTAATTAAAAATTTAAATAAATAGAAAAAATAGTAATAATAATAACACTGTAGCTTACACGACTAAATTGGGGCTAAATAACTACACAGTCTAAGAGTCTTCTAAGTTTAGGGGGGGGTGTTCTAACAGTAAAAAATTACTTCACTTATACAGAAATATTTATCACATTTCAAACATTTAATTACCATTACAGTCTGATGTCTAATTACCATTACAGTCTGATGTCTAATGACCATTACAATCTGATGTCTAATTACCATTACAGTCTGATGCTTGAGTCAGTAACACCCAAGCTTAGAATTAGGCTCATGTACATAAGTAAGGAAAAACTGTTGGTGTTATTGTCTTTCATTTTTTTTTTAAAAGGTACTTTTGTTTCTTCTCTCTCATGTGTTTGTCATAAGCACTGGTGTAGTCCCAAATCTTCAACATGATATCCTGACAGAAAAAGAGTTTGAAGAAATTTCCTGTGGACAATAATTAGTTTATTTGTAAACTGCTGGTTAGCACGACATAAAAGCGGAAGTTTATTGATCTAACACAGATATAACAATAGCATAACAGTTGTAGTGATATAAATGTCGCGTTTATTTAAAAACATTTTTTTAAGGTGATAATTGTATTTAAAACTTTAATCATTATAAATTAAATCCATTTTTATTATAATTTTATTTCATAACTAAATCGGAAATACATACACTGCTACCCAAATTGGATGACCCAGCACCAGCCACTTATAGATCCAACAATGGATCAACCCGCACCAACCATGGCTAGCTACAACAACAGATCAACCCACACCAACCATGGCTAGCTACAACAACAGATCAACCCGCACCAACCATGGCTAGCTACAACAACAGATCAACCCGCACCAACCATGGCTAGCTACAACAGATCAACCCGCACCAACCATGGCTAGCTACAACAACAGATCAACCCGCACCAACCATATTTATCAAGAGGTTAAAGAACACACCAGCTGCTGTTAGCTCCAATTTTTTTATATTGATTAAACTGTCAGAGCTTAAAGTGAATAGAAATCTATAGAAATATATACTTTAAATAAATTATTTACACTTGAAAAACAAAACAAAATTTTAAGCGAAAAAAAAAAATATGAATAGTTAAACATCAATGCTTTATCCGAAATATTTTCATGTAGGCTTCAATATAAAATTGTTTACCCTATAACTTTTGCAGTGCTGCTTATAGAATTCCATAATAGGGAAATAAATAATCAAAATAAAGTTATAAACAAGCGAAGCACATGTTACTGTATTGCGTACGTTGATCTAAATGTAATTTTTTTTTTTAACCCGCAGAATGTCTACATCAGAAAGACCAAGTATCTGATCATTGGAGGGACTGACTAGATTCTGAGGGACCCAGTACATCTTGGGGTCAAGTTTAGGAGCTCATTGAAACCAAATAATTGTATTCATTGCATTTGACAGGGATATATATATATTTAAGTATGATTATTGCACTAATTCAGTGACCCTCAACCTGTGGGTCAAAACACCCTAAGACAGTGGTTCTTAACCTTCCTAATGCCATGAAAATGTTAATATGTTATTAAAAAATGTCTATTGTTATATGCAACTCATTTCATTTTAAATTGAAAAATGAACTTTGCAAGTGCTGACCAGGGGTAGCTGTGATAAAAAGGTTGAGAACCGCCGCACTAATTATTAATGTATGAAATGGTTTGAAAACTGTAATACCCATTATGCATATCACATAAGTTTTCATAACTGCGGAGCAAGTATGCAATGTATGCAATCTATCCCCTCTGCTAGTCTAATAAGGTGGCTTTAAGGACTTGAATGACAATCTTTTACTGGTCAGAGATTGCTAATATTGTCGACTGACCGCCACTTTGCATACATGTTCAGCTCTCTTATCTGCAGTTACTTCTCTTTTATATTGTGCTAGATAGATATATCCAGGTGGTCTCTAGTAATTATCTGCTTTAAATTCATGCGTCGTTACTCTCGATTGGCATTTCAGTTCTTCAATGCTTCGTCTTTGGTCCGGTTATTCTATGGGAGCTTCTTAGACTTAGACGTTTGGTCTGGGTCTATTCTAGCTGCCATTTTAATGTGCTAGCTGCCTGCTAGCATAGAGGATGATCAAGATATCGCTATTGCTAACACTCTGTAACATCAAGAGATCATCACTGTCACAATCGTCATCTATTGTGACCTCACTTCCTAGTTGCTTACATCTTTTAAGGGCTGCTGTTCAGTGATTGTGTTCTCCACTTGTGTTTTTTTTTCTTCTCCTGACCTGTGTTTCCTGGTTTTGATCTTACACCCTGTATGCTCATAAAACAACTCTCATTATGGCAGTTTTAGCTGGTCTACAGGCATGCTTATAAAAAAATACAACCTATAAATAGAAACTGTGTTTGAAATATTAAACCAAATCAAATCAAAGCTTACAAAACAAAACAATCAAAAAAGTCATATTCAAAGAAAATTTAAACTTTTCATGAATTCTCAACAGTGGATTAGTGGTGTGGGTGGTTACCAGCCTCATATTGTCCACTACAAAACGATTGTTGACATTTTTATTCACAGGAATCTGTACACATTTTTTACTTTCTCTTTTCACATGCCTGGTTGTGAATTTAACTTAAAATTCCTTTAAGTTACCTGAAAAAGAAAAAAAAAGAGTTGAATGGTTTTAATTCAAATACAGTGGAACCCCGCTATAACGGGATGATCGGGGTCCATAAAATCGGATCGCGTTAAAAGCGGGGTCGCGTTAATGCGCGGTTTTACAATATTTAACTTTTTTCCGAGAACATATATGTTTATACATGTGCAATGATCAAAAGTCGGCTTATCATCAGATGAATATTAACTGGAATGCGTTAATTAAGATATATTCAAAATAATCGATGGCTAATATATTTATAGGTTATTACTGTGCTTTAAAAACATTTACCAATTTTTATTTGTTTGAACGATGTAATTTCATTGAAAATTGTACAGATTTAAAATATTCAATAATTTCAGGACCAATGCGACGATTATATTATTTTAAAAGTCACAACTAATCTCATGACCAAAATGAAGTTAATTTCTTGTTTTGTGTTTTTTACTTTTCTCCAAATTTTGTTTCTCCGTGTCAATGAATGAATATACAAAATTTCTGGAGCCATGCTATGACCGCGTTATATCCAAATTCGCATTATGGCGGGGCGCGTTATAGCCGGGTTCCACTGCAAATACTATTGGAGATGACTATTGTTAAAAGTCTGACACAACATTTTTCATAGTTTCCTATTATTTGTTACTGATATTTGGACCAGCATTCATATTGTCAATAGTGAAAATATTTTATTGCAAAATCAAATTTAATTTTATGATATTCAATGTGAAGAAAACTTAGTTTTTTTATGATATCATGTGTGCAGATAGAAGAGTTTTTTTTAATAATTTTAAATGTACAGGAAAACAAACAATGCAAACCCCATCATACTCTCTTTACTACTTAATGTTCAATGCATTTATCTCTGTATACATTTCTAAGAAGAAAGAAATAGCAGAGTATATTTATTTTGAAATCTATTTTTCACAATTTTTTTTCTATTAGATAAATTGTTAATATCAGATACTTGTGGCTATTGAGATTGCACGCTCAGATACTTGTGGCTATTGAGATTGCACGCTCAGATACTTGTGGCTATTGAGATTGCACGCTCAGATACTTGTGGCTATTGAGATTGCACACAGTGCCTATTTACCAAATTAACATTTGATTGTATGTGATTTTATTCCATTTTTTATATGGGTTTGTAAATTGCTCTAGTGTAACTGTACATATAGTTTTTTGTTTCTTTGTATTGATTGTGACCAGGGAGAGAAAGGCAAATTGCAGTGCCAAGTTCATGTCTTCTAGTGGGCCACCATCAATGCATCACTGGTGCACATATTCTGTGTTTATTTCATTCCATGCTTGGTCACACTCCATTTTCTTTGTGTTGTGTTGAATTTCTCATCTCATCCAGGCTTATTTTGATATATTTGAATTGTTCCTTAAATTAGTTTTGAGTTAAGTGTGATTTGGGTTTGGCAGCCTCTTTCTTCAAGCAACCATGATGACCGTGGTTTTCCAGCAGGCATTGGCCTTGTGTTTTTTTTTGTGTTCATTGATGATTGATTTAGTGCGATTTCGGTTGGGTGGACTGGTCTCGTCTCCGTGTGGGGGGGGGGGGATGATTGGGTTATGGTTTTGTGCCATTTGGTCATTTTGATGGAGGGTAATAAACTTATTATTTAAAAAAAATAAGATTTTGCTTTGTTCTTGGTGTGTCTGTGTTGTGGGATGGGTTGCCTCCCTTTGGGCAATTTGGGGTTGCCTCCCCTTTTTGTCTTTGGGCGATTCGGGGTTGCCTCCCCTTTTGGTCTTCCTTGATTTTTTCTTTTTTTGGGGGGGATTGTCCTCCCCCTCAGTCGCATTGGTGCGTTTTGTTTGAGTGTGATGGTATTCGGGCAGGCTTTTTTGATGGTTGCTTTTTTTCCCACCTCAGACTGGCCTCCCCGACCTACCAACCCCCGGATTCTTTGAAGTTATGTTTAAACGTAGTCAATTGTAATAGGTATTAGCAGATTTACATATACCAAATTGAATCGCTAATATAAAATATACAAAAGCATATTTATGGGGTATAACATACATTTGTGGTTTTACCCATGTATCAGGTTATTATAATATAATTAGAAGGTGTCAATTGCACAAATCTCTAATACATATGCATACAAAACTAGTTAATTACATACACGGTTGTGTTATCTTTCTTTTTCCATGCCTTTTTTATTTCCCCTGGTTTTCATCATAACAAAGTTGCAATGATGTGATAACCAATAAATTCGTTAAATTAGAACGAAAACGTTTCATGACATCAACGTGGTCTTGTTCAGCAAAAATGTTACAGCCTCTAAGCATTAATAGCTTAAAACGAACATTTACCGCGAAATATTATTTTGCAAATAATTAATACAATTTAGTCGTCACTAAGGTCCATCATTTCACTTAAAAATTTACGAAATTAACTACAGGAAATCACCTTTTTCAATTCTTACGGTAAAGGGGAGGCTGTCCTGTAATTTTTACTTGTGTAAATCTCAAGATTACTAAGCTTACGGTCAAAGGGAAACTATCGTGTATTTCTTAAAAAAATATCAAGATAGTGACAGTTATTGCCCATTTATTTTTTGGTGTCTTTTTTATAGTTAAATTTTTCTGTGCCGGGTAATTGCCCCTTGACCGTAAAAATAATTTCCATCAAATTATTTTTTCTTCGATTATCGCACTTTGACCATACTTTTTAAAAATAATCATAAAATGGGAATTTACATATTTTAAATGAACCTCAATTTACATCAATGGTGAGGGGTACAAATTTACAACAATTTAGAAATATAATTAAAATCGGGACAATTTATGGCAATTATATTTTAGTTTTTAAATCCTTGATAAATTAATAGTTTGAGCTTTATATCTTATCCTTATATTATATAGTAACTAAAGGATTTATTTAAACTTTAGGCCCATTCATCAAAGAATTTGAACAAAAGTAGTGCAATATTTTCCTAATTTGCTTGATGATAGCTAATATTAGTTGCTTAACAACTCAAACGGTGGATTGAGCACTACTTGGAACTATACGCAACAATGAACCATGTCTCAACCGCTGCCCTGGACGATATCCCAGACCTGCCGGTCATGGATGAGCTTGACACCCTACCCACCCTAGAAGAGGTACGTAGAGCCATCGATTGTCTCGCCTGTGGGAAAGCCCCCGGCAATGATGGAATTCCACCAGAGGTTCTCAAATGTGGAAAGGAAGTTCTATTACGGCCCTTGCACGATCTCCTTACTATGTGCTGGGAACAGGGACAGCTACCACAAGAGTTGAAAGATGCAAACATTGTTACATTGTACAAGAACAAAGGAGACAAGTGTGACTGCAACAACTATCGTGGAATCTTCCTTCTTAGCATAGTTGGAAAGGCCTTCGCCCGAGTTGCATTAACACGCTTGCAGACCCTAGCAGCGCGTGTACTCCCAGAATCGCAATGTGGCTTTCAAGCCGGTAGGTCAACTATAGACATGATCTTCTCTCTGCGCCAGTTGCAGGAGAAATGCAGGGAACAACATATGCCTCTATACATAGCGTTTATCGACCTCACTAAAGCTTTTGATCTTGTCAGCAGAAGCGGCCTCTTCCAGATCCTAAAAAAAATAGGCTGCCCTGCACGTCTGCTTAACATCATCGAGCAGTTCCACTATAACATGCAGGGCACAGTATGCTATGACGGTGCCACCTCAGAAGCTTTTCCAGTAAGTAGTGGAGTAAAGCAAGGCTGCGTGCTAGCTCCTACTTTATTTGCAATCTTCTTCTCCATCTTACTCCAGTATGCCTTCAAGAACAACAGCGAGGGGATATACATCCACACTAGAGCAGACGGGAGATTGTTCAACATTGCGCGCCTTAGAGCTAAGACCAAAATAAGAAAGGTCATGCTACGTGAGCTCTTATTTGCAGATGACGCCGCTTTAGTATCTCACTCAGCAGACGGCCTGCAGAGCCTTGTATCCAGTTTATCCGCTGCCTGCAAAGAGTTTGGCATGATCATCAGCTTAAAGAAAACCAACATTATGGCTCAGGACGCTGACTCTCCTCCCACTATCTCCATCGACGACTGCAACTTGGATGCTGTTGACAGATTCACATATCTAGGGTCGAACATTTCGAGCACCCTCTCAATGGAGGATGAGATAAGTGGTAGGATAGGGAGGGCCGCAACTGTCATGACGAGATTGAAGAAAAGAGTCTGGTCCAATGCCAAGCTCACAACAAGAACTAAGCTGCAGGTATACCAGGCCTGCGTACTGAGCACACTCCTCTATGGATGTGAGTCTTGGACCACATACAACAGGCACGAAAAAAGGCTCAATGGCTTCCACCTCAGATGCCTGCGCCGCATCCTTGACATCAAATGGCAGGAAAAAGTCCCCAACACGGATGTCCTGTCTCAAACAAATATGTGCAGCGTCCCAGCCCTTTTAATCCAAAGACGCCTCCGCTGGCTTGGGCACGTCAAGCGAATGCAACATGGTCGCATACCTAAGGACGTGCTGTACAGCGAGCTGGCGATAGGGAAAAGGTCAGTTGGACGGCCTCGTCTCAGATACATAGACATTTGCAAAAGAGATATGAAGGCGGCTAACATCAACATCTCAAATTGGGAGGGCTTGGCGGAGGATCGATCCACATGGCGGGGCATCGTGAAGGAAGGATCACTACGTGCCGAGGAGGTCTACAGGGCGGAAGCAGCTGTGAAGAGAGCGCGGAGAAAGGCAAGAAAACACTACTCCACTGCATTCGTGTGCGGGCCATGCACAAGAGACTGCCATTCAAGGATCGGTCTCATTAGCCACACGAAGAGCTGCAACCAGACAAGATAATCTATCGTCTCTCGTAGACGGAAAGATGCCATACCATACCATACCAACTGTAATTATTAGTAATATGCCAAAAGTAAACTGAGATTATGTTGTATGTCAGGGTTTATCTTCTTATCCCTGATCTCAAACAAGATGTTAATTTTCACAGCTGGACTTAGCAGCACGAATGAAATTCATACACTCCTTACTGCATTTGAAAATTTTACATATGTGAATTAATGAATGAGTTCACAAAAAAACAGATTTTTATCAAGTGGATTATCATTGATTATGTCTTACAATAAAAATGTATTAGCACTGACTTTAACCATCATAAGATATCGGTAGAGAACCAATGCTAGGTGTATATATATATATTTTATTAAGGATTCCCCGAGAAGTACTGCAATACTGGGTTAGTGCCTCTTGAAAGCCTACCCTTGCAGGTCTCTTTGGCCTTGGGGCTTTCGCATGTGTTCTTCCCAACGTCCTGACTCCGGCTTAAAACCAAGCGAGATATCATGTTCCTTAAATGGGTTTGGTAACCCGGCGGGGTAAAAACAGGCACTACATCCTGATCTTAGCCAATCTCTAAAGTTTTTTTTACTGTCATCTGATACCTGTTACACTTCTTTTTGTCTTATTTCTGTTGAAGGCTCTATGCCGAAACGTCAAAATCTTTTATCCTGTCTATAAATTCAAGTTTAGCATACCCTGTTGTTATATTTTATTTACATAACTTGAATGCAGTCCATCAATTATTATATTTTTTTGATCTTAGCCAAAAAGCAATCAGATTTTTTTCTGGGCTTATTCAGCAAACGGCTCTGTATTTTTACCAGGGTGAGGTTGGGGAGGATCTTAATATCTATATAAATATATTTATACCGGTATATAAAAGTAGCTTTACAGCTTGTAAATAATTATCCAACCAAATGTTAATTTTTATTTGTTTTTCTTTTCTTAATGTCCACTTAATCACACTACTTTGATTTATTAATAAAGTTTAAAGTTATTGAATCCAAAAAAATGAAATAATTAAAATTAGTATAAAATAAAACACTTAATGAAATGAAATGGGAAAAGTCTTGGCCTTATTTTTCATAAGACAAAGTTTTGATTGTTAAAAAATCCAACATATCACAACTTATTGAGAACAAAGTAAATACAAACGACCAAAACAAATTGATTAGTAAGCTAAATATTTTATTATAACATTCATGTCAATCATTCAAGAGAAACATTGGAAAAATTGTATAATTATGGATGGCAATTATGCTACATCTCAAGAACAACTGATTAATAAAATTAAAACCTCTCTTTCATCTATGAATCAAAACCAACATTGGCTACCTATATTAAGTTTTTAAATTTAATTTTTTTTTTTTTTATATCAAAATCCCTTATGTTGATTTACAGAAATTTCATGAAAATATGTTTTGGCAAAAATTGAATGTGTAATTATATTTACAACACAAAAAATATATTTTGTTATATGATTTTATACCTATTTATAGCTTAATATTAACAGGAAAAACATTTTGCATTTTCTTTGTACACATTCTTTACAACAAATATATTTTAATTTCACAAATCTTTTACTACATACAAATGACTGCTAAATCAGGAGTTAATGAACCAGTTAAGTAAAATAAGAAATTTGGGTTACTGAATAAATTGTATAATATATTATTAGGCTGTTTACTTGAGATGTGTGCTCTAAACTAAAAAGAAGCAAGATGAGGAAATATTCCACACAGCACAGCAACGTCAAGAGATAAATTGACATCACATTGGAGTCTTTTTCAGATGCTCTCAAACCTAGAAGAATAGGGACAAAACCAGACATTAAGATATAGCTATGACATGGTTTATGATAAATATATGTTAAATATTAAAATTTTTGTCATGGAGGAATCAATGTTTAAATTTTCAATAATGTTTTTTTTTTTAACTTTTTATCAGTAAATAACATTTTTTTAATCTTAAAAACTGTAGAAAATTAGAAATAGCTAGAAATAGAAAACAATTTTTTAAAATTATATTTAAAGATATAAATAAAAGTTTATAAAAATAGGAAAAAAAATATATATACTGTTTCTATTTAAATATAATGTTTAAATTAAAATCAAAACAAGTTTTAACAATGTGTTATTATAAAAACTGACCTAGCATTACCCATTCTTGTCAATTACCAATTATCTGAGAATAACTGTTAGAAGAAAAATAGAAAGAATATATTTTTAAAATGTGTTTATTGAAAATAATTTCTATATTTGAACAGTTGTTAAAATGTTTCGTCAAGCTAATTGGCAGTTAGTGTTCTAATTTGTTCCAATAATTTGTTACAAACAATTGTTCACATAAAGTTGAGTTAATGATTTGGCTAAATAGCTAAATAATTTTTATTTTATTTTATTTTTTTAAAAAAATATTCATTAAAAAATGCATTTTCTCAAATCCCATGATCAGAAATATAAAATTTAAATGAATGAAAATAATAAATTAGCAAATAACATTTTTCAATACTTTTTTAAATTCCAAGAGTCATACATTTAATTATTTGAAACTTTTAAATTGTAGCATTAAAAAAAAAATTGATAATCATATGGGCTAAATGTAAACACCCCAAAACATACAAATGTAACCACCCCAAAACATACAAATGTAACCACCCCAAAACATACAAATGTAACCACCCCAAAACATACAAATGTAACCACCCCAAAACATACAAATGTAACCACCCCAAAACATACAAATGTAACCACCCCAAAACATACAAATGTAACCACCCCAAAACATACAAATGTAACCACCCCAATTAACAGCACACCCAACCAATCAAAACATGGCATGGTTCAATGGATAATAAAAAATAAAATCATCCATACCACTTACCATGATGGTTAACTTGACATGATGGTTAACTTGACATGATGGTTAACTTGACATGATGGTTAACTTGAAACATCTAAAGACTCCTTTCAACTCATGTTCTGTGTTGACATGTTCACATCAATGTCAACTCCCCTTGGAAGAAACAGTATCCTTGTAGAGACCGCCCTAAATGTATTTACAAAAATAATGTTGAAAGAAGATAAAGGCTTTTACAGTGCACAATGTATTGGAAAATATCTTTATTACTTGTTAAAACCAAAGAATTTTCTAAATGAATTTTTTTGACCCAATATCTTTTATATAATTAAAGACACCAGACCAATATTTTCTGTGCAATGAAGAAAAGAAAGAACATCGAGTGATTGTCTTAGTCTTAGCATACAAAGTAAATAGGTTAGACATGCATTAATTTATACTAGATGGCTTGCCATTTACAAGGGTAAATTTACTTATTAATAACTATATTATAGTTGGACTATTCCAGGGTTGGAACTAAGCTGGGGCCAAAAGTGGACTCCATGGGCTCCAAATGGAAATGAATTCAGTTTATGAAGTTATGGGGAGGTGGGGTGCCGGAGTCGCTATGGCGCTGGTACCATCAGTGATAGATGCACTTTTTGGCAATCATCCGATGTCAGGTCCCAAATTATTTCCAATGATTACTCCTTACTTAAAAGTCTTAGGCATCAAGGATTACGTCATTATATTATTCCATAGAAAATATCACAGTGGACAACAATGCATTGGTAAGTTATTAACTTGGTTGAGCGTGGTAATGGACGATGTTGAATGGAGGTTGTTGGCCGTCGAGATGCACAAACATTCAAGCGCATTTCCACTAATCATTTGTTACCAGGGACTACTATCATCACGGACGCTTGGCGAGGATATCAAAATGTCGTTCAGTTCAGCTCAACAACGTGATCTATGCTCAAGCTGTCATTGTGCACACGCGTGAATTTGTTGATTCAGTAGACAAGGACATACACACAGAAACTATTGAGGGAGTTTGGATGCAAGCGAAACGTAAACTCCGCTATCAGCGTGGTACTAGTCGTGGTCTGTTTGCCAGCTACTTGGGGGGCCTTTCAGTGGCACAACAGTGACAAGCAGAACGTTTTTGGCTGCTATTTGCAAATGCTATGCGGCATGCGCCAATTACAACATTTAGTATTTACTGACTGGTTTGTCTAGTGACAGTTATTTTCAAAAGCTATGACTGACATTTCTGCTGTTTTCTAACAATACACACTGAGTGACACTGTGCATTGCAATTTTTTTCATACAAAATAATTTGAGACCGGACTTCAGAGGATTGCCCAATTTTCCCTTAAACCAAACGCCTGGATCCCCCACCCTTTCCCCCCACCTTACTCACACCTAGGAAAATCGGTAAAAATCTGAAAGTGAAAGATGCAGCATGTGCCACAGATCTTGATTTTACTATAAAAAAACGAAGTCAAGGTACTCCTTGTATGAAATAGCCAAAAAAACTTCCAACATAGCGGTATGTTAAATATATTATTATTATTATTATTGAACAAACAGTTACCATTACCAGTAGACTCAGTGAGTGGTAGTAGGGACTATCACTATCTCCATTGGTGGAATAAAGTTGGTCAGGAAATACCACTTTGGTAATCTACCACTTCAGTGTCGGTTATGAAAAATATTTTTGTCCTGTTTGAAGAGCTATTAAAACACACATTCTTTTATTGATGTCCATTAATAGTACAGTGGCAGTGGAGAATAGTGCAGTGGCAGTGGAGATTGCCACTGGGTTTTCGGTGGTCACCAACAACAATGTCAACAAACTCAACAGTACAGGTCAAGCTTGTCTTGATGGACCATTATCAGCTTCCATAACTGCTGTATTAAGTCAAAATAAATAGCAAAAAACAACAATAAAAACTATACACTTTGATCACAAAATCAGCTACAAGGCTTATGCTTATACTAACTCGGCATATTAATCAAAAACATAACCATAGCATAGTATTAAATAATTAAAGTAACTTCCCCTGAGAAAATGAAATATAATAAATTCGCATTTTAAATTATTTAACTTTTTACAAATTGAATACACAGAACCTGTTACACTAAAGTCCCTAAAGAGAATGACATTGATGCACTGCCATAAGAAGGGACGGAGGGGGCGGTCCTTTTTTAAATAAAGGGGTGGCCTTTTCGAATTTTCATCGCCGTTCAGTTAAGTTTTACCCTTGTTATCTACATAGCCCAACTACATAAACACAATTAAAGTAATTAAAGGAAAATAATAATAATATACTTGTCAGTTCAAGAAACTCATTTTAAATACCGGTCCGGTAGGTACTTACTATTTACAATCATTGTTGTCTTCTGTGGCAAACAAATTACCGACATTGCTATTTTGATTAAGGGGAAAAAAGGAGGAGGGGCGAAATTGAAAGTGGATTATGTTCCCGATTAAAAGTGAGAAGAGGTAATCAGAAAATTTTATCCAATTCCAAGGAGAGGAGATTTTAGATTTTCGTATGGGAAGGGGATAAGAATATTTTCGATCAGTAGTATCGGTGCACAAATTAGGCATAATGGTACCCGGTGTCATGCATAACCTGAATTCACTTCATTGTGGAGCACCCCATGGTATTCTTTAGGCCCCAGCTCAATTTCACACCGTACTGTCAGATTGATCGGTGTAGGTGAGGGGACAGCTGAAATCGAGGGAGTCAATGGCTCACGGGTGAAAGCGATGGGAGTGGTCTAGAGACGGGGCTGCTTATTGAGCGCTACCCCATACTTTTTTTCATAACTCAAAATCCAAGGGTGCATTTTGGTGCATAACTGATTTTAGCTTTGCATCATTCCACACTCATCGCAAATCAAAAGAATGTAGACCTAGTTGTAATGTAGCTGTCTCTAGACCTAGTTGTAATGTAGGTGTCTCTAGATCTAGTTGTTATGTAGGTGTCTCTAGAACTAGTTGTAATGTAGCTGTCTCTAGACCTTGCTGCAATGTAGCTGTCTCTATACCTAGTTGTAATGTAGTAGTCTCTAGACCTAGTTGTAATGTAGTTGTCTCTAGACCTAGCTGTAATGTAGGTATCTCTAGACCTAGTTTTGTTTATACAAATAATATTTCATACGTTGGTACTACATAGTAATCTAGATTCTAATTTTTTTTATGTAAACTATTTTTTTGTTTTACCTTAACCACTTCATTAATAAATGAATTTATTTTTGGACAAATATTTCCGTACAAAAATACTAATTAATTAACTATATTTTAGAGCGCGAGGATATGTTGTGAGAACTCATATTTCCATGATTAAATAATTATTAGTAGGTCGATCACGACAATTGGGTCACATAGCATCGCCTGGCAGTAGTGGCAGCAAATCAAATGTATACACGAGGATAACATTGTGAATTGTATTTGTCAAGTCATACGACCTCAATTCATATGAAGTTCTGGAGTACATTTTTTAATACTTTTAATTGTAAGTACATTTTCTGAAAAGCGTGTTTTTCCAAAAGTATTTTTAATATTGTTTTATTTTAAAAAAACAATCTACTTAGTAGACGGCTTAATTACAATTTACTGCGAATATTTGTTCGCTTCTTTTGTAGATTTTACCCCCCTACCCCCCAAAAAAAAATTAATTAAAAAAAAACAACGTCCTTAAACATTGAGCCCCATAATGCGTCATCACAAATTCGAGCAGTTCATCTCTCCCCCCTCCCTTGTTGTATGATACCATTTATGTATAGCCTCTAACTATACCTGGTGTATGGCCCATAACTATACCCTATGTATGGCCTCTAACTATACCTGGTGTATGACCCCTAACTATACCCCATGTATGGCCCCTAACTATACCCTATGTATGGCCCCTAACTATACATGGTGTATGGCCCATAACTATACCCTATGTATTATAATGTATGGCCTCTAACTATACCTTATGTATGGCCCCTGACTATATCTAATGGACGACCCACTAACTATACCTTATGCATGGCCCCTAACTATTCCCATCTAAATAGTCAATATATAACTGAATTTTTAAAAAATATTCAGTTTGAAAGGACATTAGAGCAGTAAAACTATCATGACGTCATTACGTCTCATAATCATTCCTCCATTAGGAAATATTCCATCTATTATTGTATTACTATTTATAGCTCGGCGGGTATATTTAAAAAAATCCATTTAAAAGACACACGAGCCAAGCTACTGGATCAAAAACACTACAAACATGAAAGAAGAAAAAAACAAAACAACAACCGTAGATCAGCATGGAAAACTACGAAACAAATAAAACGTCGAAAACTGTGTAATTTATAACTTTGAAATATAATGATCAATTTAGGTTTTACAATGTAAGCAAACTTCGCTTTCTTATTAATTTCTGGATTAGTTGGAAAGTTCAAACAAGTGTCACCAAACACGTGTCATCAAACAAAACAAGTGTCATCAAACTGGCATCATCAAACAAGTGTCATTGTTAATTTTGCACTGTCATGAGTTTTACTTTGTTTGAATATATATTAAAATGTTTCGACCTATCTTCATATGTTAAATGAGGATTGAGAATGTCCCCACTACTCTATACGAAATAAGAATGCCCCCCCCCCCCCCCCCCCCCCAAAAAAAAAAAAAAACACACACTCTAAAATGAATACATGCTTTAAAAACTGTCAACCTTTTGCAAATTAGCTTAAGCAATATTTCTCCATAATCTCATGTAGACACCACGCTGGTTAACAAGCTAATTTTGATGGTAACCATAGTAACAGCAATATTTTCTACCAAAAGTGACACTGATGCTCAGCATTTCATTTAATGAAACATTCTTTGTTTTAAAATATACAAAATTGTGGCCAGATCAGGACTGCCTTCAAAACATGCCAGTTAAGTTGAAAAATAATTCTTTATTGTTTTAACATTTAATTTTGTATTTGTTATTTTGATCGGCATGCACAAAATCTACACAAATTTCTCAAAATGTGAAAGACACGAGAAAGCCATAGATAATACATTCAGAGCAGTATACCCAGAAGCTGCAATCAGCGTAGCCATTTGAATAGCTCAGCTTCCTCGTTCCAACAGCTCATCATCCTCGTTCCAACAGCTCATAATCCTCATTCCAACAGCTCAGCTTCCTCATTCCAACAGCTCATCATCCTCATTCCAACAGCTCATCATCCTCATTCCAACAGCTCATCATCCTCATTCCAACAGCTCATCATCCTCATTCCAACAGCTCATCATCCTCATTCCAACAGCTCATCATCCTCATTCCAACAGCTCATCATCCTCATTCCAACAGCTCATCATCCGCATTCCAACAGCTCATCATCCTCATTCCAACAGCTCATCATCCTCATTCCAACAGCTCATCATCCGCATTCCAACAGCTCATCATCCACATTCCAACAGCTCATCATCCTCATTCCAACAGCTCATCATCCTCATTCCAACAGCTCATCATCCTCATTCCAACAGCTCATCATTCTCATTCCAACAGCTCATCATCCGCATTCCAACAGCTCATCATCCGCATTCCAACAGCTCATCATCCTCATTCAAACAGCTCATCATCCTCATTCCAACAGCTCATCATCCTCATTCCAACAGCTCATCATCCTCATTCCAACAGCTCATCATCCTCATTCCAACAGCTCATCATCCTCATTCCAACAGCTCATCATCCTCATTCCAACATCTCATCATCCTCATTCCAACAGCTCATCATCCGCATTCCAACAGCTCATCATCCTCATTCCAACAGCTCATCATCCGCATTCCAACAGCTCATCATCCGCATTCCAACAGCTCATCATCCTCATTCCAACAGCTCATCATCCTCATTCCAACAGCTCATCATCCGCATTCCAACAGCTCATCATCCTCATTCCAACAGCTCATCATCCTCATTCCAACAGCTCATCATCCGCATTCCAACAGCTCATCATCCTCATTCCAACAGCTCATCATCCTCATTCCAACAGCTCATCATCCTCATTCCAACAGCTCATCATCCTCATTCCAACTGCTATGTCCCATGGAATAAAAATGGACACACACATATAAAACATTACATGGCGCCCAATGAAAACAATAAAGAAAAAGAACCACTACCTAATCACCAGGTAAAGCAATAATATATTGACTATATACACATATTTAAAAATGTTTTAAAAATATTCTTCTTACAGCAATCTGTTGCATTAATATTATGTCTTTGATTTTGATGGCAAGGTGTTATGAATGTTTCTCTAACACCATGGTTCCCAACCGGTAGGTCATGACCCCCCCCCCCCCCCCCCCAATGGAATTGCAGGAAGGAGCGATCTCTGTGACGTTTCTTGTTGCATCATTCAACTAAAACAAAATGATTTCAAGAAGTTTTTTTACTTTTAATCAGTACGCAACAGTATTAAAGAAGTTTGAACAACATAAAGCCCATCTATTTTTTCAATCTGTTTAAATGTTTCGGGGTGACGGGGTCATTTTTTTCTTCTATAAAATGGGGTGGCAACTCAATAAAATATTGAGAACCAAGTAGGATATTATAAATCATAAAAATTTCTGTAATTCCCGCAGGATATTATGTTTCTCTAATCCCGCAGGATATTATGTTTCTCTAAATCCCAATAGGGAAGAGTGGAGCAGACACTGTTTTTGGGCACCTTTTCAAGCCCCTTTTTTAAACTTTTATTTCACATCAAAATTATTTCATCACATGGAGCCTTTTCTATAATTTTCTCAAAACAAAATTTAATTTGCAGTCTCAAGTGCAAGTTACTATTTTAGTAAGAAAATAGAGTGCGTTTTAATTTGAAAAATGTGTTTAGTGTGTTCTTAAAATAGACATTTAATTACACAATACTGCTTACACGATTGTGATTTTTTAAAAATAGAGTAAACAAGATGCAACTTATTTTTGAACACTTCCCTAACAAAATATCAGTTTCAAAATTATTTTTTCTACAAATAATGAAAAATCTTTGGCATAAACCAATCAACCGCCCCGCCCCCCCCCCCCCCCCCCCCCCCCAAAAAAAACACGTTTAAAAAAAATATATATGCAGGTTTTGACAATCTGGCATGTCATATCTCTATAATTTAAAAAAAAAAAAGTCTAATTCCAAAATTGAACTGCGAAATTTCTTAAAGCCAACATGAGAGAAAGAATAATCTTGACATTGCCTCTGAAAAGCAACACGTCTAGGGTAATACAGATTGTAAAACAATGAAAAAAAATGTCCCAGAAGCAGTATAAATATATTGTTTAAATGCAATAGCAAAACATGACATTTATTTGAATAAAAACAGGCAGTCTTTTGTTTGCACATATGACGTCTGTCAATTCACAGAGATGTAAAGGTCAGGGGGAAAACATTGTCAATTTAAGTGATTTTATTATTTTTTTTTAAAGTTTAAAATTAATGAGTTTGGTGATTAAATTAAATTGACATTTTATTCTTCACTCTAGCGGTAGGAGAAAATAATTGCAGGGGGTGGTGCTCCTTGTTAAATATAAAATTCATCCTATGTAATAACATATGACTAATTATATAATCTATAAAAGATTCTAGTACCGTATTTTAATAACTATAAGCAACTGATTGAACTAAAAATGGATAAATTTCATTCAAATCAAACTGTGCTCATTAATAGTATCAATAAATAAATAAATATTTGACAAATAATTTATCTTCATTTTAAAGGAGAAAATAATCATGAATAATGAAAATGAAGCAGTAGTTAGATCAATATTTTAAGAGCAAAAATATCATGACATTTTAGAACAGCACATGTGGATGTGTCGAGAAACCAAGTTGCAATTTAAGACAACATATAAGATGTAGGGGCCTGATGAGTAAGGGGACAAAATATGTTTACGTCTGATCGATGAAGGCACAAGGCTTCTGCTGAGTTTTAACATCATTCAATGTAACAGTGGTCAATAAGTCAAGCTCGACAGCCTTTCCTCACAGTGCTGTCAAGATGAACAGCCTTGACAGTAATCTTAAGATACAGAGCCTTCTCAGCAGTCTCATAATTTACTGTCTAAATAGACAGACTTGCCTGTCCTGAAAGTGATAGGACTCACTTGATGGACAGGCTCTGTTCTCAGATTTTCATAAATAATAATCTTAATAATAATCGACAGCTATTTTAACAATATTTTTTGTTTAAAACTTGTAAGAGGTTCAATAATTTAATTTTAATGTTTATTTTTGTTTCAAGTCTATATAAAAATATATTTTTTATAACAGAACTCCAGAGGAAAAAACTGAAATTATAAAAAAAAATTATAATAATATGTATTCAAAAGTGTTTATTTGTAATCAACACTACTTTAAAGAACTGTGTCTAATAAAAAAAATTGATTGAAGTATTTTTTCGCAATTAAAGTCTGTTTGGTTAATTCACCAAATATTTTTTTTAAATATCAAATTTAACCTGCAGTTTGAGTTAACAAATTTCAGCAACAGGAAAGGACAAGTATTGTTCTGGTAAGGTTGAAATGCTCACCATATTATTAAATATTAATTTAATTAACATGAAAATATCTGGGTGTAAACAATGCTTTTGATACAAAGAGAAGTTTTCTGACCAATCAAAGACAATAGGTTTTAAAAATTCCTAAAAATTCCATACAAAAAAAGGAAACAAACTAGAAATACTAGATAAATTTTAATAAATATATTTAATAAATTGGTTACTTTTATATTGTTTACTTAATAACAGAAATGTAATTGGCAATTTAATTTCCATTGAATCATATGCCATTTTATTTGACAAGATCTTATGATGACAATGTTTAATTAAGAAAACTAATAGAAAACAATGATTAAAATGCCATAGTGTAAGTTGGTTTGCTTGTTTTACTGAATGCCATGTAAAAATTCTAGTAAAGGTGGTATAGTACGATTGTAAACTTGACTTCACTTCAACATTAAACATTTTGCAGAAAGTTTTACGGTGTTAGAAAAAAAACTTTATTTTTTAACATAAATTAGATGGACAGGCTCAGCGGACAGGAACCACTCAAAAATGTTTCAGCATGGCAAATGAAAGAGGAATACAATGTTAAAAAATGTAACATACATCACAAGTTGCTTCAGCTGAATGATCACAGAATCCTCTAATTTAAAATGAATTTCTTAAAAATAAAATACAGCTGTCACTTAGTGAAGTGTAGCAAAACTTTTCACAAGAAAGTCATTGATGACAAACAATAAACAAAACATTGCATGTCTTAATACCGTCATGTCTTTGGATGAAATAGTGAATATTACCTCTTCATATATCAATAAATATAACCACAAAAGTCATACAACAACTGGCCATTAGACCACTAACACCAGCTTAAAAACAGCAGCACAGTGATAGTAACAAAACAGGTCTTTGAAGAAAAAAAAAACACATCTTTTCAAAAGAAAAACCTTTGAAATTGCAAGTGTCTCAAAAATGACCAATGGTTTGAATAAAACCCATTTGGATGTCTTAACTAAAAGCAGTGAAAAGAAAGACAAAAATCAATTAAAATTAAAAGAAGAAGAAACCAAATCCAAAGTACATTATAACAGAACAATGCACTGCAAACTGTCTTAATTTGCTCATTTATTATGTTATATATGAAACATTAGGAATACATTTACATAAGTGATAGTGACATTAAAGTTGAAAATTGAAATTAGATTTAGGCAAAAAAAAAAAAAAAACAACAACTTTGAAACACATCATTCATAAATCTGAATTACATCATTCATAAATCTGAATTACATCAGTCATAAATCTGAATTACATCAGTCATAAATCTGAATTACATCAGTCATAAATCCGAAATGCATCATTAATAAATCCGAAATGCATCATTCATGAATCAACTTAAGTTGTGCACTAACAATATGAAAAGTTCATTGCCCGCTTAGGGACGCCTCAAAGTTGGTAACAGTGTCAGTCAATTTTTGTTCCTTACAACAGAAACTACAGCATAAAATGATTGTGAAAAATGTGAGTGAAATTCATAGAAATAAAAGACTCTTTAGGGGAAAAGAAAGTATGCGTACAACTGCAAAACAGACTGATAATCATTAACTCATTCCCGACGGATGCGACTAAATGCGTCTGTTGGGGTTCCGACTGATGCGTCCAAATGCGTCCCAGCGCGTAGCGACACACCTCTCTCGTTTTTAGTTAAAAATAGCAATGAAATCTCGCATCCATCGAGACTTCCGGCGATGGCATGATTCTGCGTGATTTCAATTTAGAAACCGGGTGTTTTTATCTGGTTTCACTTTTAAACTACGTGTGCTTTAGTACGGCGCGTCTATATCTTGCATGTATTCGTCCGAGGTGCCAAAAATCGATTTTTTTGCCATTGTTCATTATTTTTTCCCCGCTAATGTTATATTTTTATTAAACCTTATCCATTCTTTGATGCATTCGTCCTTAATTCATTAAGATTTATTAATATTTAGCAGCTTAACAAATATTTTTAAAATGTAAATCAATTTCAAAACCGAGTTACTTCCCTTTTCTCAGGAAAATAAATGAAGTACGGAAGTACCACTGCCATAGGGAATGAGTTAAATGAGACCTGTACTGATAGTTATACATTTGACTGATGACCATTATATGAGACCTGTACTGGTATACATTTCAATTTTTGTTGTTGTTATTATTATGCAATTAAAAACAGCAGACGATGGATAACAATCATAAATCTTTTCATGTGCCCTTACAAATACATTCTTGAAATATCAAGAACAGTTAACAGAAATTTGATTAATGAAAATAGCACGGTACACAATTTTCTGTAACAAATTTGTCCACTAATTTAAATAAATGTATAAGTAAATACAGTTGTGTCTCCTGAAGGTGACAACACAGACAGGTTAACTTAGCGTCTCTTTTTGAGTCAATGGATAATGATAGCTGTGTTTTCTCGCAGGTCAATGGATAAAGATAGTTGTGTTTGCCCGCAGGTCCACCTTATCTAAATTCATTGCCCAGTCATGACCGTCAAAGTAAATCTGGTACAGCATTTCTGGCATCTGACGCTTTGAGCTCAGCTGATGCATAATCTGTGTGACAGGCAATAATAATTGTACAAAATATGTTTAAAAAACATATTAACCAATTTGATAAGATAATGAAAGCAACAAGAACCTAAGGCAAATGTAAACATTCCAATTTTGATAAGTCATCAACTTACTTCAACTACAGAAAATAATGACAAGGTAATACAGAATAACTCTGTCCATATTTCTTAATTAATTCAAATACCGAATGTCTAATGTCTGACCGTTTGTCCAATGTCTGACCATTTGTCCGATTTCTGACAGTTTGTTCAATGTCTGACGATTCACCAACTTTAAACCAGTGGCCTCAACAACAAAACCAAGAGTAAAAGACATTTAATTTCAACAATACCCCATCAGAGAAACTCTGTGAAGAATTGTAGAGTAATCTTTATCAGTTGTGCAGTATTATTTAAATGTTCTTACTTGATATGATCTAAAGGCCATATATGCTTGAAGTATGAAAAGTATGGCACAGATGAGTAAACTCAGCATGCCCAGTAGATGGAAAATGCGTTCCCTGCCCCAAGCCAATCTGAGAAAGACATTTGATTGAAAAAATTAAGTGAAATCATGTGCATAATTCTGCAACTCTGTAGCTAGAACAAGGTAGAGAACTATGCTCAAGTAAAACCATGTTGTTTATGCTGCTAGCCAACTGGGTAAAGATCTGCCCATCAAGATCTTTCATTGTATTTTTCAAATGATGATTTGTGCACACCAGAACATGGACATGAACATATTTTGTAAATATACAGTGGTCAAATTTAGTTTGAAGGGGAATCTCTGAACTGGAATATATTATTTGATTATATTAAAATATGTGTTGAATTCAACAGTGCATTAAAAAAAAAAATGTTGGTTAAATACTAGCCAACATAAAGCTAACAAAGAGAGGGTAGGATTCTGCAATTTTTTAAATATTTGCCTCTCGTAAAAAGAAAAGTACAATTTTTAATCTCAAACTTATTAGTATTAGGGCCGGCATTAAATACTGAACAGGAAAGAGGAAGGAAGCTTCGTGTACTGTGCCACCATTAAAAGAATATTGAAAGTATATAAGAGCAAATTTTTATAAATAGAAATTTCAAGAAACACATTAAAATACAATTTGGAATAATTCATTTTAATGTTAAAGATAAATGTTACCTACACTAAAGAACTAAATCTCCACTCTTCCTCTGATCCTGGATCAACAGCTACAAATCCATTTTGACCTGCAAACAATTTCCATTTCCATGAATTGTTAAATGCTGATGCTTTTCCCTTAACTTCACAAGTTGATGATTGTATCTCTCGCCTACTCTTTTTGGATTTTACTTTTGAAACCTTGCATTTTTTAGAAGGCTTTGAATTTGATATTTTTTCTTGAGGATCATCTGAGGCTCTTGGAGATGTCGCCAAAACATTTTCACATTTTTGCTTATCTTGATAGTGCATAGCGTTCGTATGATTATCAGAGAAGGAGCCTGAATTAGTCTTTTTTATTTTGGGTAAATTACAGCAATGTTGCTCCATTGTATTTACAACTCTTCCACTATTAATTGACTAGGTCTGCAGAGAGAGAAATTGTGAAATTTTGTTAAGATTGCTTAAGCCTAATAAACTAATAATCTTTTAGTAAGATGTTAAGTTACGGCAAAGCTACTTAAAGTACCGTAGGCTATTTTCCTGAAATAAATAAGTGTGGGCTTTGGTTATATTTATATTCCATTTAGTGATGTATACAACAGACCAGTGATCATCATTTAGCCTTTAATTGTAAAATTTATCAACCTCCTGAGGCAATATCAAAATTTACAAATTCAATGGCACCATATTTGAATAGGCCAATATTTGATAATTTCTGATCACTGATACTGATAGGGCATATATCTTTTTTATGTTTATATTATTTTTAATTGAAAGCCTATTGGTTAATGATTGCTTGTTGATCTCTCAAACTCCGATGTTTAAGAAGAAGTTTTCAAGAATCAAAAACAGTAGAGCAGAAGAGCCTGAAGAGGTCTCTAACTCTAATTATTAAATTATAAGTCACTAGAATTAATTATTATATTAATAAAAAACCATGGAGTTTATTTTTAATTTTGAAGTGGCTATTGGTACCCGGGTACCAAAAGTGAGAGGTTGGGATTAAAAAGCGATTTAATCGGGTCCGGGTCCATTTTGACTAATGCCATTTGTAGTAGTTTATTTTAGTTAAAATGAAGAATTAAGTTTACAAATGTATAGTCCATTCAATTATCTTTCATTTGATACCTCTTTTTGTCTTACAAACCTAACCATAATATTTTTAATCGTTTTTTAATCCCGTCTCACTTCTGGTACCCGGGTACCAATAGGTGCAGCCTATTAATTTAGCAGCTGAAATAAATTCTATATATATTTTTTTAAACATAAAAGAACTAATACTTTAATAGTAGTACTAATATTTATTCTAGTAAATTACTAAGTAATAGTATAGTATTGTATTCAAAAGGTTCAATTACACTAAATAGGGCAATCCTCAGAACGATGGTCCATAATGTCAAGTCAAATAATAATATACTTTTTGTCTAAAAGTGCATGAATACCAGAGCAGCCTGATACATATATTAATATTATATAGCCCCCAATATTTAATTTTGTTTGCAGAAAATATAATTATTGAAATTATTGCTTAATGAAATTTTGTAAAGATATCATATCAAATAAATCAATACAACAATTACTATGGCCCCAGACCCCAGCACTGGTTCTAAATTCAGGAAACATTCTGCAAAACTTATGAGTTATGACGTCTTCTACTTTTATTAGCCTCATCATATTCATATAGAATATAGACTAATCATATAATATAAATATAGTACAAATAATTAATGAACCTGCTCATATTCAGCAACATACAGACTACTACTGAGAATACTGCTAGTACTAACTAACGATTTATTATATAAACATTTTCAAATTGAATATGACTATCATTTCAAAAGTAAAGTTTTAATATTAAGAATTGTAAATAAAATTGACATTGATGGAAATTATGTCTCTTCTCCCATTTTCCAAACACGAAATCGAAGTCATTTAAATCGAAAATCACCAATGACCAATGACAATGACAATATAAAGTTATAAAGAATACCGGAAACGAATTTGATTCATTACTGTTTAAGCCATTTTGAGCCTTTTAAAAATTGTAAAAATAAACTGTAAAACTAGTGAACTTAATTAAATAATTGATTATTATTTAAAATATAAATTTAAAAAAAAATATGTATCTTTAGTTCTATAAATTAAATTCTGAATATAATTTTTAAAGTTCTTGACAACTCCTCGGTAGTATAGTGGTAAGTATCCCCGCCTGTCACGCGGGAGACCGGGGTTCGATTCCCCGCCGGGGAGAGCAAATTTTTTTTTTTGCCCTTTAAAGTTATCATTGTTTGATAAAGGTTATGTACATATTAATTATGGAACTTGAGTAAAATCATGACAAGAAAACAATTGTTGCGATCACAAACTTGATGGTAAATAGTAAAATGCAGTTAACTAATCTCTAATAGTTGTGTAAGTTTCGGCAATTTCTCCCTCATTGACTTCTTCATACATTGCTGTTCGCCTGCTGGAGTGATACACAGCTATGATCTCCAATTCGTTGATATTTATGCTGTCTCCATTTTGCAAACGTCATTTTTAAGCGCATCCACCACAAAGCACATCCTTTGAAATACGGCCTTCCTCCATTCTCCTTACATGACCTGACCGGCGAATTCGCCTCTTGCTAAGAGCGAAGCGCACGCTGCACATTTTGTCCCGTTCCAAAATGTCTGTGTCGGACACTTTGTCATACCATCGAGTGCACAAATGTGACGCAGACATCTTTGGTTGACATATGTGGTTCACACTTCATTGCCATATGGAAGCGTACTGAGCAAACATGGCCGATATACGCTTATTATTGTGCTTTCAGTGAGTTTGGGATTGCTCCACACCTTCTTATTCAAGTTAGTAATGTTATCAGACCTCCGTCTATGGTATACCGGACAGTTTGTATTTTAGACCCCTCCTGTCCGTACTAATTTTTGCGTCCGTATTTGTCCGTACTTTCCACCTCGCCGTCCAGCTTGTCCGTACTTTCCACCTCGTCGTCCAGCTTGTCCGTACTTTCCATCCACTCGTCATCCAGCTTGTCCGTACTTTTCATCTAGTTTTATTATACTTTTCAAACAGTTTGATTATATTTCTTTCTTTCATTCTTTCTTTCTGACTTTGATTCCGTCTCTGTGTCTTTCTTTCGTCCGTCTTTCTTTCTTTCTTTTTTTTTTCTCTTTCTTTCTTTCTTTCGTTCTTTCTTTCTTTTTTTTTCTCTTTCTTTCTTTCTTTCTTTCTTCCTTTCTATTTACAATCCTAAGAGACTATCGTTTTTCAACGAGGCGTAGCGTAGGGTTGGGCAGGGGGTAAAGGTGTACCCGGGCGCCAGCTGGTTAGGGGCGCCAAAATTTGCTTTGGTATTATTTTATTGATGAAAATAATGGGTTTGAGAAGTTGAAAAAAGGAAAAGAGGGCGCTTTAAATTGAATCTTGTCCCCGGGCGCCAAACACTCTAGCTACGCCTCTGCCCCCCTCCCTTTCCTTAATATTTCTTGGATGCTCCCGCCGATCTGCAGTATGTACAGCACAACTGTTATCCTTTAAGACACAACAAAAAATTAAATTAAAAAAAAAAAAACAACCACAATTATAGCTTTGTTCTTAAACCATGTATTCACTCTTGAACTCTTGACTCCATGATAATTCGTGTTATGCAACCATGATCACGTGCCCTTGAATGACGCAGCGGTGCGCCCGCGCCCCCCCCCCCACCCCGCGCCCTTTAAAGATGTGCAAGGCAGCAGAGCCCGCTTCGTTCTTTTTTTTTTAAAAATCGATTTCCTTTTGGCATTGTTCCCGATGGGTTGGTATCCGATTATTTATAGGATTGTAGTCGCTGTGGCTGTGGCAGCGACCCCCTACACTACAACCCCATTCTGGATTATAGCAAGCGTTATGTTATACAATAAATTTTACAACGTGTCAGTGATAGTGTTAATGATGTTTGTGCTGCGCTCAGTTACAATTAAGTAACCTCTGTTAACTATTGGAGGAGGCGGCATATCGCGTGTGTGATTGGGAGCGGAGTAACGGTGCTGTTTTTTTTAATTAGTGTTGTTGTTGTTAAAAAGGGGGTGGGGGTGTGGAGTGGGGGGCGAGGGTGGAATAATTTTAATAATCCTGTTGTAACTGAGCTTTCCCGCGGCTTATTAAGTTAAACGAGCATAGCGTAAAGCCGTCTGGATGCTGGGTTCTTACATCTTTAGAGGTTTATCAATAAGGAGCTGATTTTTAAATCATAGCCTCTCTGTCCAGTCGTGGGGACTGGCCGTTAGCATGTTCACGTGTTTATTCCAGCCCACGCCAATAATTGATTCTTACTTTACAATCCGTGATTTGTTGGTGATTGATAGTGATTGTTGGTGATTGTAGGTGATTGTTGGTGATATCGGATAAAATCCAGCAAAATGGGCTTAACATCTTGTTTTGATGGTGTTTTTTTATTGATGTCGTAGAGAATATATACAGCTGATCTCAGTCCACGGTTTGAACAATACAAACGTAACTAAAAACACACAGCCACAACCAACACATAAACTATTACCACCCAGCCACTACCACAATCAGTACCGTCACACAGCCTGTACCACAATAGAGCCTTTACCACAGCACACAGCACCTACCACCAACCATCCACTACCAGAACCACTACCGTCACACAGCCTCTATCACAACTGAGCCGCTACCACAGCGCAGCCACTACCACCATACGGCCACTATCACAACTGTTACACAGCCTCTGCCACAACAGAGCCGCTACCACAGCACAGCCACTACCACCATCCGGCTACTACCAATACTGTCACACAGCCTCTGCCACAACAGAGCCGCTACCACAGCTACCACCATACGGCCTCTATCACAACTGTTACACAGCCACTACCACTACCGTCACACAGCCTGTTGAGACCCGTTGGTTCTCACCAGTGTGAGACTCACTGACTCACAGGCAAAAACATTCCTAACCTGGGAAAATCCCAATATGACCCAATTAGGGTTTGGCCTTAAAGGTAAGTGACCTAAGGGTCGGATCAGAGACCATGAAAACTTTCCAGGTTCTGTGACCATGGAATAGCTTAGTATTAGTCCAATGGAAAGGTACCAAAACTTAGGACAATGAAAACAGTTCAGCACGTCGCCAGAATATTGACCCCGCTTTGTAAGCAAAATGTTAGTAGGACACTGAACTCCCTTTGTGTCTCAATGCCAAAGGGGCTTATAAATTGGAAGCCTGCTTGAGACTCGCTCTCTCGCACATTGAAGACGCAGAGCCTGGCGAGATTGTTTTTTGCTGCTATAGTGTGTATAGCCAAGAATAGCTCGGTTAGTAATATAGTATTGTTAATTGTTATCTGCATAATAATATATATTATAATGTTAGTAAGAAATGTTAGGATTGTAATTAGTTAGTCAAGTACTGTTAGATTATGAATACTCATTACTAATGTAATAGGAATGTACTTCTTTCTTGTAGCTTATGTGTTGTATTTATTCTTATTTACAGCCAGTTAAGACCAGTTAGGTTGGATGAAGTTAAGTCAGTTAAGTTAGGTTCTGTTAGCCTAGCAATAGATAGAATCGCATAGTAAAGCCTAGTAGCCAGAGGCTTTGATTCTGATTATAGAATATGTTGAAGTGAACGTAGTACAGTGGAGCATATAGAAGTTAGCTCATTGTACATGATAACCCAGTACAGTTGGGGACATTCGGAAGTCAGGATAGCCTACTCCGAAGTAAACAGTGCAGACGTCTTGTGTACAAGTGGATGCACCGGAGCGTGACTGGTCATTCATCACCCGTCACCTGTAAACGACAGTGACCCAGAAAGGGACGGAACGACCGTCGAACCTTGTAGTATGCTTTGTGAAGTCTGGAGTGTGTATCGGACCCATAACAGATTCCAGGCCAGAGACTACCCAGAGTACCAATCCAGTCTCTTATGTCACTAGTAACAAACTGTAACAATTAATGTTTTTATATTTATATGTATCTCGTATATGTTAAGTAATTTGTAATTGTTAGTAATTAAATATTTTATTTGTGGGCTGAACCACCTGTGTTATTAAGTTTACATATAAGTAGCAGTGTAAGCGAGTGAGAGAGCTTCAGTAGCGTTGGTGTGAGAGTGTGTAATATCACTCAGTTAATAATAATAATTCCTTAGACATAGGAGTACTAATCGACGTAGCGGTAGGGACCAAACAATATATATATAAGAATATCGTGGCCATAGAATTACCAATATTTAACATTGGGGGCTCATATTTAACACAGCCTCTACCACAACTGAGCTGCTACCACAGCACAGCCACTACCACCACCCAGCCACTACCACTACCGTCAAACAGCCTCTGCCACAACAGAGCCGCCACCACAGCACAGCCACTACCACCATCCGGCCACTACCACTACTGTCACACAGCCTCTGCCACAACAGAGCCGCTACCACAGCACAGCCACTACCACCATCCGGCCACTACCACTACTGCCACAGAGCCTCGGCCACAACAGAGCCGCTACCACAGCACAGCCACTACCACCACCCGGCCACTACCACTACCGTCACACAGCCTCTACCACAACTGAGCTGCTACCAAGGCGCAGCCACTACCACTACCGTCACACAGCCTCTACCACAACTGAGCTGCTACCACAGCACAGCCACTACCACCACCCAGCCACTACAACTACCGTCACACAGCCTCTGCCACATCAGAGCTGCTACCACAGCACAGCAACTACCACCACCCAGCCACTACCACTACCGTCCCACAGCCTCTGCCATGACAGAGCCGCTACCACCACCCAGCCACTACCACTACCGTCACACAGACTCTGCCACAACAGAGCTGCTACCACGGCAAGCCATTACCACAGTACAACCACTACCCAGCCACTACCACTACCGTCACACAGACTCTGCCACAACAGAGCCTCTACCACAGCACAGCCATTACCACAGCACAACCACTACCACCACCCAGTCACTACCACTACCGTCCCACAGCCGCTGCCAAAACAGAGCTGCTACCACAGCACAGCCATTACCACCTTGCTAAAACGATTGACATCCTTTCACATCTCGAAGGTAATCTCCCCTCCTGAACGCACACGCCCCAATTTCCCAGTTAAGAGTGCAAAGGTTGACCTACTTTCACTCATCTGTACTACAACAACTACGCCTGCTAGCATCGTTCTCCTTACAGGCTCCTTTGATTCCGTAAACGGTCGGCACTCTTGCATTAACTAGTTTGTGCCTTGAGTTTTTTTCTGTGCCTTGAGTTTTGTTCTGTGCCGTGAGTTTTGTTTGTGTAGTTTTTTGTTGTTCATGAAATGACCCATCTTCATTTGAGTGCTGTAATGACACTTGTTGTCATGGTTACACTATTTGGGATTATACTCTCAACAGAAGGTAAGATGAATTTAAAAAAATTATTTCTTCAATAATTTTAATGTTTAAAAAAAACACACACTTAATGCTGCTATAATTAACCAGTTTGTTTGATTTTCATTATCTTTCTTTTAGGCCCATCCGAAATGGGCTTGAAACTTAAAAATCGACGTCTGCTGTGGGCACAATCTCACACACATGAATTGAAAGGTGGCCCGGAGAGTGTGAAAATAAGCTAAAAATAAACACCGGTATTGAAAGAAGAAATGAAACAACAACTTGATGCTAACCCTTCAGTTTAATGATTTAGGGGGGGGGGGGTGCTGAGGTGGAAGTGGTGAAGGAGGGACGCTATAAGGCACTGCGCTTTCTGAATTTAATGGGGTGGGCGCAAAAGTCGACTTCAGATGGGACCGAAGTACTTTACAAAGACAAAGGGCGCCAATGTCGTCTTCTTCTAGTAGCGGGCGGCGCTTCTTTTTCTATGTATTGACGCGGTGCCACTTTCAGGCTTCGCTTTTTCCTCGGCACGCTCCTGGCCAGAAACAAAACAACGCCTAAAACAATGAGGATATGACCCCCACCCAGGGCCGGCCCTACGGTTGCTGGCGCCCCAGTCAAGGTTAACTTTGACGCCCCTTTCAAGTATAAAAATAAACATTACTGTAAGGAAAAAAATCAGTGATTAGGTAAGGATTAGGGAATGATTTTATTACCTTGTATTATCTAATTTAAAAAAAAACAACGAACAATGATATCGTTTTCTTTAACTTGCATTTGGACAGTAAGACCAATTAGCTTACCGATTACATTTTCTTTCTAGTCATTAGATCAGCAGATCTTTTCACTGTACGCTCTATTTTTCTTCCATGGCGCCCACATGCAATGCTTGTTCCTATAATTTAGAAGATCGCTAATGCCGCCCTAAAGCCTAAGCACACGGCAACTCGTGCAACTGCCAGGGTTTCCCGTGCCTTTAGCCGGCACTGACTCCATCATGGCTATGACATTATGAATCCACCATGGCCATGGATGTGACATTACCGTGAATATGACTCTACCACTACCATTGAATATTAGTATGCCTCCAGACATTGACATTCTAAGATGTAATAACAATGTAGGCCTACGAAAATGGTCCGGATTTAAGTGGTCCAGATTTGAATGCTAATTGGTATGGTTATACCCATTTGAAACATAATTGGAATCCCTGTGTTAAAAGTTTCTCCCGCCAATGCTTGGTTGAAACACAACTCAAATACTCTTAAAAAATTAACAAATTCCCTTACCGGCCTCTCAACAGCCAGTCCCTGTGATGGCACACCTGAAAGAATCGGAGTAAGCTTCATGCCAAAGAAACTGTTCTCTCCAAACTTCCCTGAACACTACAGCAAGTAAGTATAAAAACATAGTCGGGGACATTAAAGAACTTAAGCATAAAAACATTGGACGGGATGGGAGGTTGGTAAGTACATAAAGTGAGTATAAATACATAAACAGCTTTGGAGAATACATCATGTAAGGATAAATGCATAGCCAGGCTTGGAGACTACATTACGTAAAGAATAATAGCATAATTATTAGGCTAGCACTACATTCACGTAAAGTAAGAATAATTGTAAAGTCAGGCTAGCATACTACATCACGTAAGAATAATTGCATAGCCAGGCTAGTACACTACATCACGTAAGTATAAAAACATAGATAAGTTTTAACGTTACAACGAGGCTTATATTTTTAATATTTTAATTTTAATAATATAGTAGAAAACAAAAGTGGATTCTCCTTCTTTGAAGTTATATAATGCACCACAACTCCCCTTTTTAGTCATCTGGGACCACATATCAGGCCACATATCATAATACTTATACGTCTGTTATACATTTTTGATACGCTATATTATGCATTTCATCTTTTTTTTTTCACTGTAGCATACTTTGACTTCCATAAAAACAAAATAATTTTCACTAGCAATGTGACATGTGAATGGGTGCTGGAGGCTACAGCATCTGACAGCCAACAGTTCGTCATACAAGTCGCTACACTAGAAGTGGATTTTGAAGAATCATTTGCCCAAAGGTCAAAATGTGCGGACTACTTGGAGGCTTTTCAAGGTTAACATTCGATGACGTCATTTTCAATCAAACGTACAGTCAAATAAAATGAACTAAATGATTGAGCCACAAAAATTGTTACACATAGAAAAGTGGTTCTAAACCTAGGTTCGATCGAACCCCAGGGGTTCGGTGAGTCAGTCTCAGGGGTTCAGCGGAGGTCAAGACACACACTCGACTCATATGAGACACACACCTGACTCATATGAGACACACATCTGACTCATATGAGACACACACCCGACTCATATGAGAAACACACCTGACTCATATGAGACATACACCTGACTCATATGAGACACACACCCGACTCATATGAGACATACACCTGACTCATGTGAGACACACACCTGACTCATATGAGACACACACCTGACTCATATGAGACACACACCCGACTCATATGAGACACACACCTGACTCATATGAGACACACACCCGACTCATATGAGACACACACCCGACTCATATGAGACATACACCTGACTCATGTGAGACACACACCCGACTCATATGAGACACACACCTGACTCATATGAGACACACACCTGACTCATATGATTCGCGATCTGATTTATATTTTATTTTTCATATTAAGAAAGGTTAGATGAATGCGCATATGAAACTGGTGGGGTTCAGTACCTCCAACAAATTTAAGAACCACTGACACAGAAATAGAGCATAAGTTAAAATAATCTTTATCACTAAAGCTGAAGTGAAGTTTAATTTTAGTATTTAAGCCTTGGTAGGCCTACATTAATATTATTATTTATATAGCTAAGTAAACTATTCATGTTGAGTTTTGATAAAATGAGGTTATCATAATTTACCTTCCTTCAATAACAACGTTAGACTATAAAATATTTATTTATCAAACCTTTTATACATTTCTTTCAATTCGTTTAACATTCTTGGAATGTTGTACTTAGTTTGTATTTTGTAGTAAATTTTGTCTAAATGTTTAGGTTTTCCTGGCAATCTCGGTGAAAGTTCGGGTTTCTGGTGCAAAGGTCAGAAGGTGGTCAAGGCAACAGGTCGCTTTTTAACTCTAAGGTGGTTATGACGCATCCATGCACTTGCATCTTATTTTAATTTACAAACCATTTGAGTAAATTTTTAATCATTTAATATCTTGATGAGATCTAATAACAAATGTAGATGGAAATCTTTGCTCTACTTAACAAATATAGATGGACATATTTGCTCTACTTCACAAATGTAGATGGAAATCTTTGCTGTACTTCACAAATGTAGATGGAAATCTTTGCTCTACTTAAAAAATTTAGATGGAAATCTTTGCTCTACTTAATAAATGTAGATGGAAATCTTTGCCATACTTCACAAATGTAGATGGAAATCTTTGCTCTTCTTAACAAATGTAGATGGAAATCTTGTCCCTACGTCACAAATGTAGATGGAAATCTTTGCTTTACTTAACAAATGTAGATGGAAATCTTTTCTCTACTTCACAAATGTAGATGTAAATCTTTGCTCCACTTTATAGCTGGAAAAGTATTTTTATTGTAATGTTCAAATTTCACCTATTTCAGAGTCGGTTTGGCGAAATATTTTCAGTTTAAATTGTTTGATCAGGATGAGATTGCTTTAGCTCTTAACGTGATAAAACTACGAAAAGTTAAACAATGTACATCTTTATTTATATATATTTTATATTATTTTTAAAGGTTTGTTTCTAATGAACACTATGCCGGAAAAGGTTTCATTCTGGAATATTCTCTTGTCAAGTCAGGTAAGCTTTTTTATTAAAAAGAATATAATTACTCATCTCATTTTCACAAGTGAAGAAATATTTCATGTATCATTCATTGCTTCTAATGTAGCCTACTTACCCTAATAAGTGTCTTTATTATGGTATAAAAAAAATGATAACTTTTATTTTCTTACGTTCAGTTTTATCAAAGTATCCCACACCATGTACTTAAAGTCTTATTTTTAAAACTGGAATTCACATTTCACTCAATTAGCGTTACAATTGATTTTTTATGTGATAACAATCATATTATGTTCAAGAAATAAATCCTATTGCAGCATCATCAGAATGCATGCCAGGAAGGGTTACTCGTGTTTATGCTGGTCAAAATCCACTGTACGAGCAATTTTCTGTAGTAGCATCCAATGAAAGGTAAACAAATTTTTAGATCTTCTATTCCCCCAAACCCACTTTTTTGTTTTCATTTTTCTTTTTTACCTCTCTCACCATGCATGTAACAAATTATGCTTCCCTTTTGACTTGTGACAATAATTTTCAGTTAATTCTTCTTAAAAACAGTTGTACATGGATGATTGAAGCCATAGATAACTCTGGCCGTAAGGACCTGACCTCAGCCCTTGTCATCGATGTGTACAACAACCCCGCAGTTTCATGTAGCTATGGCAAGTTTTTAATTTATGATGGTAAGTAATTATGTGTGACTATTCACAAATTGGAGATAATTTGACAAAAATTGTAAAATAGGGCCTAATGATTAATTTAAAATCGGTTGCTTTTATTTTTCCTTCTTTTTTTTAAAAATTTGATACATTTTATTCAGTTATAGTTATTTGAATTTCTAGTGAACTACTGGAATGACAATTGAAAGACCTATTACTATTGTTATGGCATATGTGTATACCTAATTTATGTTACCACCACTTGTCTTGTCTTTGCTTTGACACTGACATCGCAAAGTAAATGTACTATACCACTCCTTACCCATCCCTTCCTTAATTGGGAAAAGGTTGTTTATGTTCAAATCCTTCTATTTGTTATAAAGAATGCCACCAGGTGACCCAATTTCTAGGATTTCTTTAGTAGAAAATTCTGATTTAATACATACATTTATATATAATATAGGCCTATGTATTCCAACAGCTTTTTTAGCAGAGAAAGAGATTTTTGCCATATCTTTTATAAGTGCAAGATTGTACTCTTTATGTGTGTATGTAACGTAATATTTGTATTTTAGAGGCTTGCACTTTTTCACTAGCTGTAAGTTGATATAAATATAGTATTTTGTTTCAGTATTTTATAATTTGTATTTTTATATAAATGTAATAGTATAATTAACTTGAATAACTTTAGTATTACTAGCACTAGCACTAGCTTTGGTAGCGTTTTTCTTTGTATACTGGCTTTCAGTCTTTTGTTATGCATTGTTCATGTTTTGAGCCAAATCTCAAAACAGATTAAATTATTAAAACTATTTAATGGTACGTAACACCTATGACCTATGAAAATAACTTGTCTATCTTTTATTTCCTTTATTCGTCTTAATTATGTACATATACTTTTTTTGCAATGTCTAATTTTTTTTTTTTTTTTTTTACAAGTCATGATTTAGTTATTCATATCTCAGATACATCAAATCCTTCAGATCTTTATTCATATTTCATTAAAATTTTTTGCAAATTAAATCAAAGCTCATCAAATCTTATCAACTATTTTTTTTTTTTTTTTTAAAGTTTAAATGTTTTTATTTAAAATTTATTTTTTATTTTGCACATCATATCACTTTAATATAAATAATTTATTTATTCTGAAATACTTACTTCTATACACGCTAGGTCCTGATACTCGGAGTCCTCTCATCCTTGACTGGTGTGGTGACAGCAGTTTTTTCTCTCAAATCTATACATCCTCCAGCTACGCTACCCTGACATTTATGGTAGAAAAACCAGTTGCGCATACGATTCAGCTAAAGATATACTCCAGGGAGACCAAGTGTAAGAATTAAGTGATAAACAAAATCATAATGGTTCGTCATAAAAACATAAATAACTGAAATAATTAAAAAGCATGACAGGAGCCTGATTATGAAGCATGGTGAGTAATTATGACTAGAGGTATATACCATATTTCATGTATATAAGATACGTCTTATACAAAGTTTTAATTACTCCGCACCCAGGGTACATCTTATAAATGGGTGCGTCTTATGTAAAATATTTTTTTACACAAATCATCAAAACCCGCGTCTTATATATGGGTGCGTCCTACAGACCTGTTTACTCATACGATTTTGGTGAACAATGTACGATTTTGAGGTGTATAGATTATATATACTGTATGTTTATTTTTTTACTATTAAGATAATATATAAAACGATTTTGTGATGATATTGTACGATTTTAAGAGTTTGAGGGTAAACAGGTCTGGTCCTATAATTAGGTGTGTCTCATATGCATGAAAATATGGTAGTTGAAAAGCCAGATGAGATCTGACAACTAGAGGAATATGGTTCTGAAACAAGGTGATTCGTGGTAAGTAGAGTAGGCGTAGGAGTATAAAGCCAGGTGGTGCTTTTTGATTAAGATTACTGATTACAAATACTATAATTATTATAAATTAAAAACAAAATTGTAAAATGTTTGATTTTTTTTCCAATGCTTATAGAGTACTTAAGTAAATTCATTTATCATTACTAAAATGAAAATGGAGTAATCATTAAAAATCAAATATTATTTTTGCTTTTGAACAGGAGATATATAGAAACCAGACCAACATCATATTGATTATTCATAAACATATCATATTTGTTACCTCATTGTAATGAAGCTACTTTCATTATCTTTCAAAATATGTTAGGAGAAATCATATTCAAGTTTATTTCCAGGGATATGGCATTTCTATTTGTTATGAGTACAAAAAAATTTGATTGTGTTTTCCAGGAATTATATTTACCTAGCCAAATATGAATCACATACTACTTTGAAATTCCTCAGAAGTTTGTATTTTATCACAAATGCCTCAGCCGTGCAAAAAGAGATCCCCACTAATTACACACACCCTCTTACTAACACCACTCACGCAAATACCTCAGAGACAAACAACTTTTCACAGCCAACCTCAGACACAAACACCTTCACAAACAAACCCCTCAGACACACACACATGTGACACACCTTCAAAGTCTCAGCACTCTTACACTACACACACACCTGTTAGACACACCACTCATGCATTTGGAAACACATATGTATAGACTTAAAATGATATTTTTTTCCCCTTCAGATCCCTGCAATGGAAATAACTCATATCCAAGTATACAAGTGAACAAGGATCCAGTTTACTTCTCCCTGCCCTTTGCTAAAAATGACAAGTAGGTTTTTTAAAGATTGTTTTTATATATTTAAATTTTTTTTTTTTTTGATCTGTACATAATATGGCAATCCATGCACAATTCTTCGCAAGGTCAACAACCATTAAAAATGATACTTTTTTAAACCCATGTTCAAAGATGCAAATTTAAGGATTTCTTGGTAGGCCAAAGTGCAATAAAGCCTACTTTTACCTTTCAATCCAAGAAAATTTATTGGATCGCTGAATAACTGGTTTTGAAATAGAACCTGTAACACCAAACTTGGAAATAAGTAAAACAAAGTATGGGAAAACCCAAAGGAAAAAAAGAACACAATAAAGCAACAAACGTGTCAGCAAACAAAAAAAAACAGGGAAAAAAACAGAATTAAATAAAAATAGCGCTCAGCTGAAAAGTAGTATCTGAGAGGGCAGCCAAAGAATTGTGACAGAAAGTAAGTAGGGCAGAGATTAAATACAGGCGAAAGGGGAAAGAAAAGGAGAAGTAAAGTCCATTGCGATTGGTCTTGACATTTTTTTCCTTTATGGCTAACTTATTACCATCTCCAAACTTGAACATGAATAAACCCCACCCCCAGTTTTATAAGTTTTTTTTTTTTTTTTTTTTTTTTTTTTTTTTTTTTTTTAAATCAGCAACCTAATGAATAAATCCTACCATAGTTTTATAAATTCTATTTAAATCAACAACTTAAGAATTCAAAACAAAACAAGAGCTAAGTCATCAGTAGCTTTGAAAGATAATACATTTTTAATTTAATTTAATGCAAAATATTCTTGGTCAGTATGTCTACTCATTCCAAGAAAATGTTTCAATTATAATAGTAAAATATATTTTCATAAAATTTGACATATTTCACATTTCATTAAGTAAAATTAAAAATTATAATAAATTATAATCTTTCACAAAAATTAATTACAGTTTCCTTAAAATTATAAAAAAATATCCTTTTTTTAAAATCCAGCGTCCAATAAAAATTCATCATCACTGGCATGGCCATTAGCACAAATGATTCATGAATCTAAACGCCTATCATTCTTGACATAGCCATTAGCACAATTGATTCATGTATCTAAACCTATCATCATTCTTGACGTAGCAATAGCATTCTTTATTCATGCATCTAAACTTAATTGTTGAAATAGTGGAGAGCCGTGCAAGGTCTTAGTAACACAACGTGTCAAAGACTATGTCAGAATTGATGTCAAAAGTGTAGAAGGGGAAGTGACATCATGTGACACAGATGCTATTACAGTCCTAAAAAGTGAGTACAAAATGGAACTTTTAGCTCTTAAAAGAATTAAAATTAATTTCCCTGTTGCTCAGCAAAATACGTCACCATATGTCGTAAGCCCTTAAGGTGGGAAAAGAGTTTATTAACTTAACTGCTACACAAGACACACCGCAAATCATTAAACACAATATTCCATGTGTAACAATTATTAGTGAATACCTATACTCGGCAGGGATTACACAATATTATTAAAAGTCAATTTTACATTTTAAACTTCAATGTTTCATCGTCTTATTTGGACAACTCATTTTTTTGTTTGTTCAGCAACTGACAAAACAAATGAAGAAGTTGCACACCAATGCTTCAGAAGTCAAAACCCCATGTACCTACCTAAGGTGAGCAGCGCTATCGTGACATCAAAGCTTGACAGAAACAAACACATCTACCTGAAGGCCATATCAACCGGTAGGCTTAAAATCATTTTTACAACACTAATTTATGATTTTACCTGGTGGAGAAAACTTTGGACATAACCTTATCATTTTTTAAATTTATGATAGTATATGATGAGTCTATTCACACAAATATTGTCTAGCTACTAAGGCTCGAGTATATTGTTCCCCTTGGATTTTTTTATACCCATGTAAAGTTCTCCCCTTGGAATTTGTACATAGATCATTTTTAAATGCCTTTTCCATTTAAAAAAAATTCTTAAACAGGGCTATTTTCACAATAAATCATACAGGCTTTGTTTCCCCACCTAAAAACAATTTTGACTATTGATAATTAACATTTGATCCACATAATAAACTTTACTATCCTGACTGATTCCCCCTCTGAAAGTTAAACGATGCTGCCGAGTGCCGTCCATGGCTTCACATGTAAATTGTTATGGAATGGTTGGTTTTTAATATATATTTTTTAAGTTCATTTTAATTTGCATGCACAGCGTGGTGAGCCCAGCCCTAGGCTGGGGTACCAGGCTATAGAAAACTACCCATAATAATAATAATAATAATAATAATAATAGCTGATATATAATATAAAATTGCCATTCTTGAATGTTCATAAATTGAAATGTTATAGACAAACCAAAATGCACGTCTTTCAGCAGAAGCATTTCTAGCAATAATCACTTATTCTATACATTAAACACTTCACAGATTTCTATTGTGGAGGGTTCATAGAGTCCCGCCAAGCATATGATGGTCACATTAATGAAGAGAGGATACCTTACATGGCCACCGGGTACGAAGTGTCCAAGTAAGTAATGACCATGGATCCCCTTTGGCAAATGAGAAATTTGTCACTGGGGTGTTGGTAGCTCGGCTGTTTATAAGAGTTCTACACAAAGTTGTGTGGTCCAGAACAAGGTCCGTGGGCTCTCGGCTGCCAGCAATAAATTGTGAATAATTAAAGAAGATGATATAAAAGAACAATAATAGATACAATCGGCAACTTGAAATAGTAGGATAATATACGAGCACTCAAGGATGTGGTCTGTATAACAACTAACTGTATTCTAAATTCTACATTCCTTTTATTAATACCCCCCCCCCCCCCCCCCCCACCACGCCCCACACACATCACATGACACGCTCACTCCAATTATCCAACCAATATTCACACATTTAAGTTTGGGCATTTATGAAAACAACTCACCAAATGCAGTCAGACAACATGGCAACAACACAGGTTACTTTGGGTGACTAAGTTAAGTCAGACAACATGGCAACAACATAGGTCACTTTGGGTGACTAAGTTAAGTCAGACAACATGGCAACAACATAGGTCACTTTGGGTGACTAAGTTAACTCAGACAACATGGCAACACAGGTCACTTTGGGTGACAAAGTGAAGTCAGACAACATGGAAACAACATAGGTCACTTTAGGTGACTAAGTTAAGTCAGACAACATGGCAACAACACAGGTCACTTTGGGTGACTAAGTTAAGTCAGACAACATGGCAACAACACTGGTCACTTTGGGTGACTAAGTTAAGTCAGACAACAACACAGGTCACTTTGGGTGACTAAGTTAAGTCAGACAACAACACAGGTCACTTTGGATGACTAAGTTAAGTCAGACAACATGGCAACAACACTGGTCACTTTGGGTGATTAAGTTAAGTCAGACAACATGGCAACAACACAGGTCACTTTGGGTGACTAAGTTAAGTCAGTACAAATGATAACATTACTGGTCAATCAAATAGTCATTCTTACCATCAACCACACACCTGTCACTAATACAATGAAAATTATCCTGCCGGCCCATCACTCTGAAAAGTTTGGGGATCTCTGGTGTACAATTCTTGATTTATAAGAAATATTTTTAAGGAAATTCGTTTAAAATTCATTTAACTCTTTTATTACTTATTAAATGCCACCAAAAAATTGCCTTTTTTCTCATGACTTTTGCTATACATATCAAATATAGTTAATTAACTCATTAGTTCTGCTATACATTGTTGTTTTTTAAAGATTTAAGTGGAGGAAATAGCTATAGTAAGGTAAATAACACAACAGACATCCTGATGTCTTGCCAGAAGCACTGTTTCACAGCTTGATGACACACCAGACATCCTGATGTCTTGCCAGAAGCACTGTTTCACAGCTTGATGACACACCAGACATCCTGATGTCTTGCCAGAAGCACTGTTTCACAGCTTGATGACACACCAGACATCCTGATGTCTTGCCAGAAGCACTGTTTCACAGCTTGATGACACACCAGACATCCCGATGTCTTGACAGAAGCACTGTTTCACAATTTGATGACACAGCAGACATCCCGATGTCTTGCCAGGTGCACTGTTTCAGAACTTATGGCACATGGCAAAATAAGCCTTGAAAGTCACCAAAGTTGTTTAACAATAAATTGTGATATGGAATCATGTTTTTGTGGCCACATTAAAATATACATTTCAATTTTATTTGAATTCTTCTGAGCTACGAAAGGAAAAAAAAATAGAGATTACAATAGTTCAGCTTTTTTTCTCTTCCTCCTCCCCCCCCCCCCCCTATAGTAACTGTATCAGCCAGTTTGTCATTAAACCAAGAAGTGACAAAAACCGAACCATCGCTGCTAAAGTCACGTGGTCGCCCCCTCTCAAGTTCTTGAGTAGCCACTCAGATTCAGATACATGTGCTGGGGATTATGTGAACATTTATGACGGTAACTATCTCTTTGTATTATCTTCAGAATTGGGGTAGATAACCGTTAGGGGCAAGTACATCACACAAAAGTGCTAGGGTTGAGGTGCCTGTCAGGCTGAAGAAGATTTTCAAGTAACCCAGATCAATCAAACAACCCAGATCAATCAAACAACCCAGATCCATCAAACAACCCAGCTCCATCAAACAACCCAGATCAATCAAACAACCCAGATCAATCAAACAACCCAGATCAATCAAACATTTTCTGTGAACATGCAGGAACCTAACGATCAGAGATGAACTCAGAGGACGAGTTGTTTGGTCTAATCAGTGTGATCTTGGTTAAGTGGTAATGGGGCCATGCCTCACATGTTGTGTTTCAAATGTGCCAGCACCTTTTACCAGCTTTTTATTTGATTACTTTAGTCTTTTGCTTCCCTTACCCCTCCCTGCCTGCAGTAGTTTGTGTCTGGTACCACTTCACCTAACTTTTTTTTTATCTTCATTCACCCATCTTGTGCTTGCAGCTTGCACAACTTCTCCAAAATTATGTCCCTGGCTGTTTGTCATATGTCATTCAATAAACACTGAATGTTTTTTCCTCTTAAGGTTCTCCTTCATCTGACCCACTTCTGTTCACCACCTGTAAAATTTGTCATATGTCATTTAATAAACACTGAATGTTTTTCATGTTAAGGTTCTTCTTCATCTGACCCACTTCTGTTCACCACCTGTAACATTTGTCATATGTCATTCAATAAACACTGAATGTTTTTTTCATGTTAAGGGTCTCCTTCATCTGACCCACTTCTGTTCACCACCTGTAACATTTGTCATATGTCATTCAATAAACACTGAATGGTTTTTTCATGTTAAGGTTCTCCTTCATCTGACCCACTTCTGTTCACCACCTGTAACATTTGTCATATGTTATTCAATAAACACTGAATGTGTTTTTCATGTTAAGGTTCTCCTTCATCTGACCCACTTCTGTTCACCACCTGTAACATTTGTCGTATGTCATTCAATAAACACTGAATGTTTGTCCTCTTAAGGTTCTTCTTCATCTGACCCACTTCTGTTCACCACCTGTAACAAGACCAGGGCACCAGACTTCTATGTGAATGACAAAGTGTTTAGTACACGTAAGTCATAAAACTTTGCTATTTCTTTTATACAATGTTCTGATTCATTTTCAACATATTATACACAAATGCAGACAATCTTATTACCGGTAACTTATACATTTTAACTATGAGAATTATAATGAATGACATTTGTTAAGTAATTTTTTAGACTGTTATTAGGTTTAGTAAGAGATATTCAAGCACAACATACATGTATATCTTGAGGAATTGTGGATCAAATTACTTTCTATTTCGTTTGGTCCTGACTTTGAGAAAAAAAAAACCACATAATTATCATTACAATTTCTAGAGAAACCAACACTGCAGGCCAGATGCAGGATGAGTACTGTACGGATAAAATGTGTACAATTACAACATAATCATTTTGAAAAGTGAATGTTTTGTGTATGAAAAACCCCCAGTAAATTATAAATAAAAAAGAGAAATGACTCCATCGCATATTGTGGACCAGCAATAACATTGCTATTAATATTTGTTTAATTTAAAGACAACAATGATGTTAAAATGATTATAAAGTGATGGATGTCAGAAGCCCATTTTTTGTTGCATTTTTTTTCTTTGCTGCTTTGCAGCAACTGCTCATAAACTTACAATTCAGGCTCTAATATATTTAACCTTTTGGACTCTAACATTTAACCATTCAAGCTCTAATATTTATATGGTGGAAGTACAGGGTTCAATCTGATGAGTTTCATTGCAGGGCGAGAGATGATGATTCAGTTGAACTCAGACGATATAGTGAGGCCGACACAAATCAAATTGGAGTTTTATGCTGTACCGCGTAAGTAAAAAAGCAAAAATTTCTTGTCCGACGGCCCACTTTAAGATCGCTTAACCAAAGCAGTGGCTTTATTTGATGCGAGTTGTCTTACTTTGCTGCAACTTTTTAACTCTGAAGAGGGGCGAAAGAAGATTGTGGAGTAGGCTGTCAAGATGATCTCTATACAATAACTAATGCTATCAAATGGAGTAGGCTGTCAAGATGATCTCTGTACAAGAACTAATGCTATCAAATGGAGTAGGCTGTCAAGATGATCTGTATACAATAACTAAGATTCTGCTTTTAAAAATTATGATGTCTTAAATCTTCATTTTAGGGTTTATAACATTTTGAATCTCTCTTATAGGCCCATTGCCTAAAAAAATGTGTAATTAAAACATGATTACATACCCTGATCCCTCTATAATCAATTTGAATTGCAATCTAGAGGAGAAGAAATTAGGATTTGTTTTTTTAGCAAGATAAATTTGTCATTACTTTCTTCCTCAGCTGCATCTGAATGCATGGACAATGGGATGGACAGTGCTGTCATATTAGTCAACAGCACGGGCAGTGAGCTGACCTCACCAAATTATAGAGACTTCTACCCTTTGTAAGAATCAATTATTTTTTATTTAACAGAAGGACAATAATTTTCTTATACCTTTCACAGCTACTTTGGGGAAAGTTTAAACAAATTTACTTTTCTCAGCTACTTAAGGGAGAGTTACAACAAATTTACTTTTGTTAGTGTTTCGGAAACTGGATACAACAAATTTACCTTTGTTAGTGTTTCGGAAACTGGATACAACAAATTTACCTTTGTTAGTGTTTCGGAAACTGGATACAACAAATTTACCTTTGTTAGTGTTTCGGAAACTGGATACAACAAATTTACCTTTGTTAGTGTTTCGGAAACTGGATACAACAAATTTACCTTTGTTAGTGTTTCGGAAACTGGATACAACAAATTTACCTTTGTTAGTGTTTCGGAAACTGGATACAACAAATTTTAGAAGAAGCAAGAAGAGTAAAATATTTATGGTAAACTGAATTGAAACGTCATCTCTAAAAATACAATTTAATTTTTAAGGGTATATTAAAAGCATCAAGCTTCTTATGGCCCTTTTTTGTCACTGGTTCCCTCCCCTTAAAATCATGACATTATTTTCACTGACAACTTTTGAGGTGTTTTGTAAAGTATAGGGGGAATAATTAGAAAAAGTGTCTGACTGTGCTAGATGAAGATGATAGGAGAGAACTTAAGGTAACTCTAGCTCACAAGGGAAACAATCGAAATTTGTGAGCCCTAAAGGGAGATAATACTTTTTTTTAAAATGATCAGATATCTTTCAAATGTAAAAATGGACATTTCGTTTGGAATGTCATTTAAGTCCAGTTTTCATAAATATTCGAGTCTTATTTTTGTCTTGTTTAAATATTCTCTCCCCCCCCCCCCCCCCCCCCCAAAAAAAAACAACAACAAACAAACAAAAAAACAACAGAGATTATGACTGTAGATACAGGGTGAAGGCTGTGAACAAAGATGACATCATTGTTATAGAAGTTCTGGATTCCAACTTCATAGCGGGCTGTGAGGACATGCTGTCATTCTTCAATGGTGAGATTCTACATGTACATATTTAGTCATGAGCAATGACATTATGGTTGAGCTTGATCCCATATTTTACGTCTAGACACCCAATCTACAGCTTTTCCTTAAATATTTGTGCCCTAGCTTAGTTCTTCTCTTCTTCCTTTCAATTTTTTTCCCAAATCGCTTGTTCTTAAGATGTATTCAATCATGTAATTCACAACTTTCCCAGAATTTAAAAAAAATATATAAAAATCGGAGCACTGGTTTCAGTTTCATTTAAAAAAAAAAAAAATGAATTCTTCCACCAAATTATTAATATCTGAAAATTTGGACTCTGTATGTGCTTGGTAAGGATGGGGGGGGGGGGGGGCGCTAGCCTAGTGGGTGGGCCCTAACATTAATGGCGTCACGCTATTCTGCTTGATTTTCAGCCCAATGGTCACAAGTTTGTTAAAAAAGGTTAGACATCCTCATCATCACACATCATCACATACATCACACGATAATTCTTCTGTATGTGATTGATGATGGCCAGTAAATCTTTACTGTAAATCTCTGTGTGTCCTTACTGCATATCTTCTGATGTATCCCTGTGTGTCCTTACTGCATATCTTCTGGTGTGTCCCTGTGTCCTTAATGCACGATTCTCGTGTGTTTGAAAAACCTAAATTTGAAAATTCACAAATGTATTTTTCCATGTGTTGAAACTAGGTGACTATTGGTAAATTCACCACCCACCAATCATATTTCTCAGTCCATTTGGCACGGGATATTCTATACTATCTACTTGGCCGCCTATGTTGTTTTAAAAAAAAATCAAGTTTATTAGCTGAGTAACACAGGATGTTAATCCCATTGTTGCATAAATGAAGACATAAATGAAGACATAAACGAGACATAAACAAAGACATAAATGAAGACATTTCTCATCCCCTCTAGGACCTGACGGGTGGGTCAGTAAAGACTTTTTTGGCAGAGTCTGTGGACTAGACAAGAAGGACATTTTTGTTGGCATGTCGGACAGGGCCACAATCAGATTCAAGACAGACAGATCTGGATCATATGGTGGGTGGAAGTTGAAAATATACAGCAGAGAGAAGGGGTTCAATGGCGCTAATGTCACAGCCGGGCAAATGTTGCTGCTTGTTATTCTGGCGACCATCGGGAGGGTCTTATAACATAGTGTAAATTTAATAAATGATGTTCCATTCTTAGTATAGAAATTGATATTTTTCTCTAGTTTGTAATTTATAATTCTAAACAGATTCTGTGAAAAGAATCTTTTAAAAAATACAGCCAAATATACAACTAAAAGAAACAAACCAAATAGTATTGCATTTACTATGATGTAATTCTTTCTATAAAATCCCTGCACGTATTTCTTAAACTAAACTACTTCACAGTGATATTCCTCTCTTTATTTTTGTGTCTTTTGTTTTAAAACAGTATAATTTGCCAATGTATACAATTTGCCATTTCATTTGATGTCTTCATCTATAGTTTCTAAAAATAAAAATTTGTACATTTTGTCATTCTTATAATTCATGCCAGTGGAACTTTTACCCTTAATATGTATCAAATCCATAAGTCAATAGGGTTTTGTGAGTCAATGTCAAGGACTGGCTGCCTCAGCCTCCCATGGGTGTAGATATAAATTCATAGTAGTAGGCGCTGCCTGTAGGTCAATATCTGCCTTTGTTGAGTGTCAGGCCCTGAATTCATTGGGTGCTGCAGACCTGTTTACTCTTACGATTTTGGCGTACACTGTACGATTTTAAGGTGTATATATTATATATATATATATATTATATGGCGGGGCATCGTGAAGGAAGGATCACTACGTGCCGAGGAGGTCTACAGGGCGGAAGCAGCTGTGAAGAGAGCGCGGAGAAAGGCAAGAAAACACTACTCCACTGCATTCGTGTGCGGGCCATGCACAAGAGACTGCCATTCAAGGATCGGTCTCATTAGCCACACGAAGAGCTGCAACCAGACAAGATAATCTATCGTCTCTCGTAGACGGAAAGATGCCATGCCATACCATATTATATATAATATATATGTTAATTTTTAAACTATAAAGATAATGTATTAAACGACTTTGTGATGATATTGTACGATTTTAAGAGTTTGAGGGTAAACAGGTCTGGCTGGTGCTGCAAGATTCGATTGTATTGTACGGCCTTATGTGTCAAGATTGCAGCATATGTGCACACAAAGGCTTTTAAGCTGAGCATTATCAGTTTCTGCTGAGACCTTAACCTCATTAATGGTACAGTATTATCAAATATGTAAAATATGTAAGAATGTATGTGCTTTAAGGATTCTTCTGTATTTATCATAATAGTTGCCTATAACATTTGGCTTTATTTGATTTGTAAAAGTTAGTCTACCTCATTTCTTCTCTCATTCGAAATTTTAATGTATTGAAATGTCTAATTTAATAAACACAAAATCTCAAGCTCTAACTATATTGTTATCAAGTTCTAAAGTAGACCTACATATATATATATATATTATATGTCATACAAGGAAAAATCATATATGTAGCGTTATTATTTTGTATGACGTTGTCATCAGGGTTGTTTAAGTTCTTCTCATTATACACGTTTAAACCAAGCAAGAAGAAGAAATCACAGACACTGTGATTACCCCTGTTCTTTGGCTCTAACAGCCTTAAGACCAATTAATTTTTATAATGACTGTCCGTAACAGCCTTAAGACCAATTAATTTTTATAATGACTGTCCGTAACAACCTTAAGACCAATTAATTTTTATAATGACTGTCCGTAACAGCCTTAAGACCAATTAATTTTTATAATGACTGTCTTCTTCTTCTTCTATATATTAAGGGCCCACGATCAATTTATTGATAATTATGAATGTTGATGGGATTTGCAATGTCCGTAACAGCCTTAAGACCAATTCCTTTTGTATCCTGATACTATACTTTAATTAATGCACAGTTGGCGACCAGGCTCTATTCTTAGTAACATCAGCTTTTATTTTAAGGAAGAAAAAATAGTGGCAAGTACTGACACTTTTATCATTTTTTATTTTTGAATGTGGGCAAAGGGGGGGGGGGGGTTGGTTAGGAGCTGAAATCGAGGGCGCCAAAAGCTCCCAGCCAAAAAGTGTGTATGTGGGGATGGGGGTAGGTTTCTGGGAAGGTGCAGGGATGTCCTCCCACCAGAGAAGATTTGATAAATTCAAAATGAAAGATTGCATTTTGGGGCATACCCGAATAGAGGCAGTTCAATATTTTATTTTATTTCACTATTCAATCCTCGAATTCCCCTGGTCTATTCTTGTTTTTTTTAAAAAGAATATTTTTAAAAAAAATTGATAAACAAATAATAATACAGATTTATTGTGCTTAGCGTTCTAAATGTGTGACGTATAAAATAGGGTTGTCTTCTTTCTATATTTTGAGGACCCACGATCAATTTACATCAAAATGGCTCCTAGTTTTGAATTCAGAGTTTGCCTTGTCTTTGATGAGTTCCCGTCCAAGGCTCAATGCCTTGTCTTAGATGAGTTCCCGTCCAAGGCTCAATGCCTTGTCTTAGAAGAGTTCTCGTCCAAGGCTCAAGTGCCATCCCATATATATAGAAATTATAGTACATGACCCACTCAGTCACTGTCGTAGACTGGTTTAGTACATGACCCACTCAGTCACTGTCGTAGACTGGTTTAGTACATGACCCACTCAGTCACTGTCGTAGACTGGTTTAGTACATGACCCACTCGGTCACTGTCGTAGACTGGTTTTACATACTCTAAAAAAGATTTATTTGTCTTGAATTCATTACTGTCACAAACTGATCAATTACGCAATCAAAGTCTGTTTTTTTCCAATGTTCCTCTTTCAACGCTAATAAGAGCAAGATCGCTGAGACAATCCTGTCCCATTGACGCACGCAAATGGGACAAAATAAGTATGCTATCAGATGACACGTTTCCTGGGCCGCTGCACCGATCTTGTGACCGATTTATTAACCTTGTTTACTTTATTATAATGTAACGTGAAAGGCCTCATTTTGGCACCCCTGTACCTCGGCGTCTGGGGACATATGTACACCCCCACCACCAGGGCCGGCCTTAGGCCACTGCAACCTATGCGACCGCAGTGGGCCCCGCACTTTCATAGGCCCCGCCCCGAATTTATTTTCTAATACAAAATCTTAATTTTCACTTATTATCCTTATCCTTACCCATACTGGGCCCCGCGCAATCCGTTTCGCATAGGGCCCCGCAATTGTTAGGGCCGGTCCTGCCCACCACCCCCTCGCCACGCCACTGGCTCGGCCACTCAGCACTCAATGAGAAAATCACCAACTGCATTGGAGTTCATCTGCAACTGAAACCTGCTCACCAAAATTTAATTGCTCTAAAAAATAATAGAAAATTTAAACAAATCAACAACGTGTTGCTGTGTAACTTTAATTTTGTTATTGGTGCGATTTCAGTAAACAAAAAAACAAAAAAAACAAAAAAATATTTGATTTGTGTATAGCCGATGCCAACGTTTGCATAATCAAAGGGTTTAACCGTTTGGCGACAACACGTGATGGCGTCGTGAGGTCAAGGTTACCCTGCTCTGAGCATAGCGAAGTATAGCTTCCGAGAACGAAGTCCTAAAACATTATATTGAATCCAATGGCGTAGAGGCCTAAGAATGTTTGGTTTAGATCTCAGTATCATACGTTTTAAGTATTTGCTGATTTGAAACTGTCGACTTTTAATGCGCGAAATTTTTTCAATTGAAAAGCGGAATGAATTATTATTCGCGACTCTGAACCTGAGAGATTATAATCGTGTAAAAATATGTCTCCATAGCAACGGAATAATTTTTGATTTGGACAGAGGCCAGACATTTGAACAATTATTGAACATTGATTCTTAACGTCAAACAAATAACAACATAATAAAACCGCACAACATCCCATGTAAGATTATTTCAAACTATCAATAATGCCTTAATTTGATTTATAAAACTCAGTATAATTGTAATAAGGGGGAGGGCAAGAGACGGCAATCAGGTTAGAAAAAAAAGAATGGGAAAACCTGGAAAAAAAAGAATGGGAAAACCTGGAAAAAAAAGAATGGGAAAACCTGGAAAAAAAAGAATGGGAAAACCTGGAAAAAAAAGAATGGGAAAACCTGGAAAAAAAAGAAATGAAAAAAAAAAAGAATGGGAAAACCTGGAAAAAAAAAGAATGGGAAAACCTGGAAAAAAAAAGAATGGGAAAACCTGGAAAAAAAAAGAATGGGAAAACCTGGAAAAAAAAGAAATGAAAAAAAAAAAGAATGGGAAAACCTGGAAAAAAAAGAAATGGAAAAAAAAAGAATGGGAAAACCTGGAAAAAAAAGAATGAAAAAAAAGAATGGGAAAACCTGGAAAAAAAAGAATGAAAAAAAAGAATGGGAAAACCTGGAAAAAAAAGAAATGAAAAAAAAAAGAATGGGAAAACCTGGAAAAAAAAGAATGAAAAAAAAGAATGGGAAAACCTGAAAAAAAAAAGAATGGGAAAACCTGGAAAAAAAAGAAATGAAAAAAAAGAATGGGAAAACCTGGGAAAAAAAACCGGAACAAAACAGCTGGAATTTAGTAATAGATTCTACCTACTAGTGTCCGAGAGGACGGCAAGAGGAACGCGCCCAAAGGTGACTTATGTTCTGGTACATTCCTCTCGGATATAACACTTGAGCTAGGTGTTATTTTCATTTAATTATGTCTTTACTATGGTTTGTTCGCCGATGTTCAGGTTTTCCCATGCCTAGTGTCGCTCATTTCTAAAAGTTCAGTAGTCAGTTAAATCAGAGATTTTAGGCCTGCGTGTTGAATCGCCCTGCACATAATAAAGGATGGTACAAAGTTCCCCTTCTCTAACGCCGTACCGTCTAAACCAGTGGTTCTCAACCTTCCTAACGCCGCGATCCTTTTTATACAGTTTCTCATGTCTTGGCGACCCCCCCCCCCCCCCAACCACAAATTATTTTCGTTCTACTTCAAAACTGTAGAGTATATGTCTTTTCCGATGGTCTTAGGCGACCACTGTGAAAGCGTCGTTCGACCCCAAAGGGGTCGCGACCCACAGGTTGAGAACCGCTGGTCTAAACCAATGTTTCCCAAACATTTGTGCCATGTCCCACCTAAGCCTTTCTATAATTCGTATGCCCCCATGTATCATACACATAATAACTGTGCCTCAAGAGTACGATTGACCGTTGCCGTGTGAGCAGTAAATATAGACTTTAATGTTGTTGTTTTTTTTCTTCAAAATACCAGTTAAATCAGCGGTTCTCAACCTGTGGGTCGCGACACCTTTGGGGGTCGAATGACCCTTTCACAGGGGTCGCCTAGGACCATCGGAAAACTTATATACCCTACAATTATGACGTAGCAACGAAAATAATGTTGTGTTTGGGGGTCGCCACAACGTGAGGAATTGTATTAAAGGGTCGCGGCAATAGAAAAGTTGAGAACCACTGAGTTAAATCATAGTGGACGGTTGGTTTTCAAATTCTAGACAGCTCATTTTCCAATACCCCCCCCCCCCTAAACAATCGAATTGCCCCCCTGTGGGGCGTGGGCCCCACTTTGGGAAACACCGGTCTAAACACACATTCCCTTTCCAAAAAATAAAAATGAATTATGGTCGCTTATAATAAGCCAATGTACAGCAGGTAAGAGTAAAGATCACTTTGTACCGGATCTGGTCTCAATTTGTAAATCAAATGACCTTACGTACACCGTACGGCCTTCATCGTTGAAAAAAGGGAAAGGGGGGGGGGCGATATTTAAATAATGTACTTTGTAAATAAACGGGTCAGGAGAGGTGGTATAGGCGTAGATCACACCGAGACGCCCCCCTCAGGGTAGGACGTAGTTGGGCAGGTAGGGCAAGGACGCCGGCTCGGGACGTGCCTGTACATGAGAGCTGTGCACACATTTGGACAAGACTCAAGTGTAACCATCTCTTATTGTTCACGGAAACCTCTTATAGCGTATCCAACTGTGTTGTTTGATGGAACTCGATAATCAAATGTAAGAAATAGCGAAACAAAAGTGGAAATTTAACTTTTTTTTTTTTTAAAAAAAACCTGACACAGACACTGTGAGAGGAAATAGTGTAATGCAGATTCCCTCCCAACTTTTCAGCCCCACATCCCACCTCAGCCAAAATGTTGAATGTCTAATTTTTTAAATTTTTTTAAAAGGACAAATATAAATATATTATCAAATAAAAGGTATCCATTACAAAGAGGAATTTCAATTTTACAGGCTGGCGATTGAATGATGTACGGTTCGGCGGCGAATTGTCTCATTCCCGAAAAAACGAACATCCTGCAACAGGTTGAATTTTGATAATCGCAAAAACAACAACAAAAAATAAGAATAGTAAATGTGTCAAGATGCCATTGTGAAGATGCTGGAGCGATGTGCCAAAGCGATGAAATATTTTCCTGATTTTTGTCTAAGTTATTTGCCATATTAAAATAGTGGGATTGCGTTATTTCGCAAGGCGGTGGCAGACTGTCCACGTATCCCGCGTGTAGACTAGTGTAAAGAGTACAACGCTCGGTGTGTAGATTTCTTGAGTTTAGCTTAGGTACGAACGCCTCTTCTAATCTACATATTTGTGGACAGTCGTTGCGGACGTTGCTTTGACAATGCGGGGATGGACGTCATCGTCGTCGTTGCTAATGACGCTCTGTGACAGTTCTGCTTTACACTTTACGTCTATTTTGTCACTGTAGATAAAGGTTTCTAAATAAGTCTTTCCAGGGGTGAGCTACTCAAGGACCCTGGACTGAAAAATTTCCAACTTTATATTGCATATCGCCTTGTGATTCAGCACTGTGGGACGGGGACTAGTCATCCGCAAACAGAAAGAACCTGATGATATCTGCTGTCAAGACCTTGGAATTTTTGCATGTAGCCTCCAGAGGTTGATCAGTTTACCACCCAATGTGAATCTGATGTATCAGATACGGTAGCAGATAAACACACCTTTGAGTGCTATTACCTAAAGGCGTCAACCCGTAAAAGATTGTTTCATTTATCTTTTTTATTTTTGGTTACATCTTTTTATTTTATTTCTGCATAACTGATTCGCCATTTTGTTAATATTTGCTTTATTTTTTATTCGTTTAAATACATGTCCTTTCTTTTAAACATTAAAACAACTTTTCCGTGGAAAGAGATTGTATCTTCAAGAAGACTTTAAGTTATTTAGAGTGTTTTATACTTTAGGATAATAGTGCTAGAGACCCATTAACGGGTTTTGTTTTCTTCCAGGTCCGTTGTTATCTTTTTTTTTCTTATCTTCTTCTCTGCGTCATTTTTTGGTCTCGAAACTAAAAGCGGGAATCATCATTAACCTATATAAATATATAGTGAGAACATATCGTAAAATGTTATTTAATCACATAAAAGTAGTTTAACTATACCCATACTAGATTAAATAGTTTACTGATCTACTTACTTACATATTTAACATGATTTCTGAATAGCTAAATATTTCGCAAAAAAATGTATGAAGAATTATCATTAATTAAATTATATTTTGAAATAACTCATGTGCTACGAGATGTTCTGACTTCTTTATTGGCCCACCCTGTATATATATATATATATATATTTTTCAGAAAAAAATATTCAACTATCATTGGATATGAGTTGAAAAGTGTTTCATTGGACTGAATTACTATTACTATTAATATTATTATTATTATTTTTAATTTCATTAATGAAAGATTCCATTAAATCATTGCCAAGATCTTTGCTATATTCAGATAGGGAGTAAACCGTTACCACAAAACTTGATAATACTGTGAAATATAACTGATATAGGATACTACTTTGAAATATATACTGATATAGGATAATACTGTGAAAATTTCATACTGATATAGCATAATTCTGTGAAATACATACTGATATAGGATAATACTGTGAAATATATACTGGTATAGGATACTACTTTGAAATATATACTGATATAGGATAATACTGTGAAATACATACTGATATAGGATAATACTGTGAAATACATACTGATATAGGATAATACTGTGAAATACATACTGATACAGGGTAAAACTTTGAAATACATACTGATATAGGATAATACTGTGAAATATATACTGATATAGGATACTACTTTGAAATATATACTGATATAGGATAATACTGTGAAATACATACTGATATAGGATACTACTTTGAAATATGTAATGATATATGATAATACTTTGAAATATATTATGAAATATGATAATACGCTGAAATATATACTGATATATGATAATACAGTGACATATATACTGATATATAATAATATGAAATATATACTGAAATGGTAGTACTGTTATATATGATTGTATATCATAATGTTGTGAACTATGTACTGATATCTGTTGATATTGTGAAAAAAAATACTGATATCTGATGCTTTCGAGAGCTTCCTAATGTTTTAGAGCGAGACACTTTTCTTAAACCCGATATCGTGTGACCGTAGCAAATTTCTTTCACTCGTCTGTTCCCACTTCATCTCCAGCACACCCTGTGCTCCAACTTTATCTCTAGCACATCATCTGCTCCCACTTCATCTCCAGCAAACCCTCTGCTCCCACTTTATCTCTAGCACATCATCTGCTACCACTTCATCTCTAGCACATCGTCTACTCCCACTTCATCTCTAGCACATCATCTGCTCCCACTTCATCTCCAGCACACCGTCTGCTCCCACTTCATCTCTATCTAGCACATCGTCTGCTCCCACTTCATCTCTAGTACATCATCTGCTCCCACTTCATCTCTAGCACATCGTCTACTCCCACTTCATCTCTAGCACATCATCTGCTCCCACTTCATCTCCAGCACACCGTCTGCTCACACTTCATCTCTATCTAGCACACCATCTGCTCCCACTTCATCTTCAGCACATCATCTGCTCCCACTTCATCTCCAGCACACCATCTGCTCCAACTTTATCTCTAGCCCAGTATCTCCTGGTCCTAACGCAAATTCCAATGGAAATTTAAATCACTGTGAACCCCGAGAGTGCAGTACGTCATAAACTTAAGTTAAAGGTTAATGCAAAAATAGGATCATCCAGGTTGTCTGTAGCGGTCTGATGATAAATGAGTTGTGTCTCGGGCCACCCTTGGGGTTACAAGTTCCCCTTAGAACGACAAACAAGGTAGTTTTACGAATTTAGAGCGTTTATCAAGGCGATCGTCAGACAGTGCGTTGATTTTTTTTTAAAGGAATAATTTATTAGAACACAAACAATTATTATTAAAAAATCATTTTTTTTGGTGGGAACATGAACTCTTACGCCATATTGAAACGGAACACAACAGAAAAGTGAGTTGATCCAAAAGAGAAAGAAGTGAAAGATTTAATTATTTTTTATTTTACTTTTTTTTTTGTTGCTTAGGGTACCAATGAAAAAAAATAATTTTAAAAAAATTAAAAAGAACAACATAACACTGTTCAATGTATGGTCAATGGCTGGTCAATGTCTGCTCAATGTGTCGTTGAACTTGTCTCGGACAAAAGACAATTTCCATAATATATATAACGTAATAAAAATGAAAAAGGTTATGTTACGCTAGGCGGGACACTTAGAAAGAATGACAAATGAGTGAAGAGGTTGCACCACCAAGACCCCAAGGGAAAAGGGCTCAAATGCAGACCTAGGCTTAGATGGAGCGATGATGTGGAAAAAGATCTACAGCAGCTGGGAATGTAAGCCTGGAAAAGAAAAGTTTCAGGTGAGGATGAAGATTGAAAACTTTTTTTAGCGCCTGTATCCATGCTATTTTTCTGATAAGCTCAAATATATTCAAAGAAAATTGTGTTTAATTGTATCTTAGATGACATTTTATCATTTTTTTTATTTCCCTAAAAGATGGAAGCAAACTGTTTCCACAATTTAGGCGCTATAAAGTCAAACGAGCGCACTTCGTATAACTTTCTTCTGCGTCCATCCAAACTGGGAACCCTCAGTAAGGACTTGTGTTGAAGACCGCACTCCGTATGATTTCCTTCTGTGTCCACACAAACTGGGAAACCTCAGTAAGGACTGTGTTGAAGATCGCAAGTTCTTTAAGGATACGTGTTTAGAAATCAGTTCTTTAAGATATACAGGTCTGAATGGAAGGAAGTGGTGAGGCGGGCCAAAGCCTTACATGGGCTGTAGCGCCACAGGGATGGATGGAAGGTCTGAGTGGAAGGAAGTGGTGAGGCGGGCCAAAGCCTTATGAGGGCTGTAGCGTATGTATGTATGTATGTATGTATATATATATATATATATATATATATATATATATTGTTTAAATTAAATTTATATTGATAAAGGAATGTGCCAAAACGTTTAAATTTGTATTTTGTGTAACAATAATAAAAGCTTAAAATAAATTGTTTTTTTTTTTTAACAAAAATTGTTTGTGCCTTACTAATGTATCGGACTACAAACATTTGAATTTTACCCCCCCCCCTTTTTTCAGTTTGAAATGGATACACCTCTGCCTGCTAGTGGTGGGGAAAATAATTGTAGTCTAATGTATGAATTGGAAAAATCTGAAGGACGTGAATATTTGACCGCGTACGACAGCCGTTCGTCTTGTTTGTTGTCATAGGCGATCTATCCGATAAGCGCGACGCTTCGATCTCTGGTGAGATATCCACACGGATGTGTGTTCACTTCTCAAGGTAAACATCTCACCATGACCTATGACATGTTCACTTCTCAAGGTAAACATCTCAACATGGCCCATGACATGTTCACCACTCAAGGTAGACATATCACCATGGCCTATGACATGTTCACCACTCAAGGTAGACATCTCACCATGGCTTATGACATGTTCACCACTCAAGGTAGACATCTCACCATGGCCCATGACATGTTCACCACTCAAGGTAGACATCTCACCATGGCCCATGACATGTTCACCACTCAAAGTAAAAATCTCACCATGACCTATGACATGTTCACCACTCAAGGTAAAAATCTCACCATGGCCCATGACATGTTCACCACTCAAGGTAAACATCTCACCATGGCCCATGACATGTTCACCACTCAAGGTAGATATCTCACCATGGCCTATGACATGTTAACCTCTCAAGGTAAACATCTCACCATGACCTATGACATGTTCACCACTCAAGGTAAACATCTCACCATGGCCTATGACATGTTCACCACTCAAGGTAAGCATCTCACCATGGCCCATGACATGTTCATCACTCAAGGTAAACATCTCACCATGGCCTATGACATGTTCACTTCTCAAGGTAAACATCTCACCATGACCTATGACATGTTCACTTCTCAAGGTAAACATCTCACCATGGCCTATGACATGTTCACTACTCAAGGTAGACATCTCACCATGGCCTATGACATGTTCACCACTCAAGGTAAGCATCTCACCATGGCCTATGACATGTTCACCACTCAAGGTAAGCATCTCACCATGACCCATGACATGTTCACCACTCAAGGTAGACATCTCACCATGGCCCATGACATGTTCACCACTCAAGGTAAACATCTCACCATGACCTATGACATGTTCACAACTCAAGGTAGACATCTCACCATGGCCTATGACATGTTCACCACTCAAGGTAAACATCTCACCATGGCCTATGACATGTTCACCACTCAAGGTAAACATCTCACCATGACCTATGACACGTTCACAACTCAAGGTAGACATCTCACCATGGCCTATGACATGTTCACTTCTCAAGGTAAACATCTCACCATGGCCTATGACATGTTCACTTCTCAAGGTAAACATCTCACCATGGCCTATGACATGTTCACTACTCAAGGTAGACATCTCACCATGACCTATGACATGTTCACTACTCAAGGTAAACATCTCACCATGGCCTATGACATGTTCACTACTCAAGGTAGACATCTCACCATGACCTATGACCTCATGTTTATTGGTCGACTAAATATTTTAACAACTTATAAATCTCTATTCCCCCCCCCCCCCGTTTCTTTTCTTTTTTTATGATTGAAACCAATGACGACAGTCTCAAATGAAAATGTTGCGACTACACGAGGGTGATGGGGAGTGGGGGTGTGGTCCGACCCCTTAATTTAAAGTGTCATTGAGTAAGATTCATTTCTATTGCCATTTTGATAGGCACTTATGAAATGAATGAAAATTCAAGAAATCACTGACCACCAGGGGAGCGTAAAATATTTTGTACGTATCCTGAAGAATTTCACATACCTTGGATCCCATATTTCAAGTTCTCTCTCCATTGATGAAGAGATAAACCTCAGGATCGCAAAAGCAGCAGCAACTATGGCTAAACTGAATAAGCGGGTGTGGAATAATCTCAATCTAACTGAAAAAACAAAGCTAAGTGTATATCAGGCATGCGTGCTTAGTACGCTCCTATATGGCAGTGAAGTGTGGACCACATATACCAGTCTCGAGCGGAAACTCAACAGCTTCCATCAACGATGTCTGCGTCGCATTCTACGCATCCGATGGCAGGACAAGGTGACTAACACAGAGGTCTTGGAACGTTCCAAAATGTGTAGCATATTCTCCGCTCTTAGCAAGAAGCGCCTTCGCTGGTTAGGCCATGTAAGGAGAATGGAGGAAGGCCGTATTCCAAAGATGCTGTTGTATGGAGAGTTGGCAGAAGGGACAAGACTTATTGGACGGCCTCGACTGAGATATATGGACGTTTGCAAAATGAGCATGAAGGAAGCGAACATTGAAGTCAACAAATGGGAGATCATTGCCGAACAACGTACCAGCTGGCGAACGGCAGTGTACGAAGGAGTGAAAAAGGCAGAAGATGTGCGGAACGAAGCCCTTGCAAGAAAAAGAACAGCACGGAAGGCCAAAATTAACCAGGAATCATCATTCTCCTGTGTGAAATGCAGACGAGATTGTCATTCCAGGATTGGCCTAGTGAGCCACTCGTCGAAGTGTAGGACTACAATATAGCTACTCCATCGTCTCGTGAAGACGGAAGGATGCCATACAATCCTGAAGAAAAAACAAAACACTTTTTTCATTTAAAAAGGAAGAAAGTAGCGGAAAATTAATTTTATGGCTTTGAGAAAAGATGGTTCCCAACAGCAAATGGCCTCTCTCCACACCGTTTGATAGCCCCCAAGGGAACATCATGTGGATGATACAGCTTGGCACCAGTGGCGACGCAGGAGTTGCCGGATTGTTTCACTGTTCCAATGTTATCCGCCTACGGGACGCAATCTCCGGGTTTGAATTCAGAGTTTCCTTCTCTTAGATGTCTTTGCCATTTAAGATTAACGAGTCCCATCCAATGTTACAAATCTTGTTAAAGAGGAGAGATTCTTTTTTTTTTTTTTAAAAAGAAAGCAAGACAAAATTTATATTTTCACTTTCCTCTCATTCTGTTCACCGTTGATTGCTTATTTTATTGTTTTCAAATCAATATTTTGGTAAAACTTCGTTGCAGTTGCTGTTTACGGGTTTTATAAAAAAAAATCCCCTGTAATAAAAAATGGATTTGCGCTTGACACGAAGGCCAAAGCCCTTAAGATTCATGCACTATACAGAAGGACACAATGTTTCTACTTTTAAAAAAATAACAGCAACAGATTATGTAAATTCGTAGGGAAAACGCGACTTAATGTGTTAATTAGGTCATGACGTACAAGTACAGTGGGTCTGAACCTTCCTAATGCCGCGACCTTTTAATACAGTTCCTCATGTTGTGGCGACCCACAACCACAAAATAATTTTCGTTGCTGCTTCATAACTGTAAAGTATATGTGTTTTAAGATGGTCTTAGGCGAACCCTCGAAAAGGGTCGTTCGATCACCAAAGGGGTCGCGACCCACAGGTGGAGAACCGCTGTACTAGGCAGATCATGGCTTACACAATAAACTGTGACGTCCAACGCATTGTTTTAAAGTGCTTTTAGCAATACTAATGAATGCATGTTTGGTTCGAGGATATAAAAATTTTTTTTTCGATACATATTTCAAAAGAAGTCATCACACCGAGTTTCTCGGCAGACGAAGACGACGTTAGGGCCACCTTGTTTACGATAGCGTCACTGTCTTGTCACCTTTAGCTATTGAAAGGAAAACTATTTATAATCTTTTGGCGTAGGTGGACCAGGTGTAGCTATAATTCTTATTCGTTGACGGCGTGAGGGGGGGGGGGGTGGTGGGTAGTGGGGTGTATTATTCAACAAAACAAAACATTAATTAATTAGTTTTGTTAATAAATCAAATAGGAATATGTTTCTAAGTTTTCATAATGTTCAATGATTTTAGTGCCGGGATGGTCAGCCCTGTCGCAAATCGAGACATGTGGCGCATGGACCTCTTAAGTGTAACGAATTTGCTTTGGTCCAATATAATTTCTTTTAAACGTAAATCTATCTATCTATATATATATTGCTGATATACTCACTTTATCGGAGCAGCAGATATCGAGAGCGCAGAAAGTTCCCGTATGGAGATGATGTGATATTTGGAGAAGGGATGTGAGCACTTCCAATACATTTCTCTATCAATATAAAAAGCAAGGATGCATTTTGGCACATGCCTCACTTTAGCTCTGCATCTTTCAACACTCAATCGACAACCAACAGAAGAGATGCTAGGGGAAATTTAGACTCCAATGACGTGGCTGTGTTTAAACAAATCCTTTAAAGCGGTGTCTAAATCGTTATATTTTTTTTTCATAATTTTTAATTGCAACTATTTATTTGTTTAAACTACTTCCTTAATGAATGATTTAAAAAAAAAAAAAAATTCGGTTCAAAATAGTTTTTCGTTACAAAAATGTTTGCTCAAATTTATAGACATGTTTAACGAAAATGAAAAAAAAAAAAATCATGCCTTTAATAATTAACAGATGCATTTATTTCAAATTTTAACGTGTCCAAATTTACAGATACAAAAATAAAAGGGGAACAAATACAATTGCAAATAAATGGCATTATTATGTAAAGTAGACAGGATATATTTCCATGAAGCATCATATTTATTTATTATTATGTGACTTATCTGACTGAAGTTGAATCAGTATACATTTCCAAAAAATATTCAATTCGTTTAAAAGTTTATTTGGAATTTCAAACTTCTTGTACTTCCTTCAGTTACACGACTAATTAATTAACATATAGGCGCCTCTTGTAAAACACTTTGATTCACTTTAACACATTCCCGCCGAAAACCAAAATTCCTGGATTCCTTCAACATGACGATTTAAGTGCAGAAAATAAAAACAAACAAAAAACAACTAGTAACACAATAAAAATGGAATTAATTTTGAAATCGAAAAACTTGATTACAAAAAAACTTAAGACAGGTGCTTCCTACTGCACTTTTAACGCAAATTAAATTTCCAAAAGACATTTTATGTGCAATGCCAATGGAGGCTTGAGTTCACCTAGATACGCGAGGCCATGGGCAACAACCCAATATTTATAACGGGAGTCAACATTTTTTTATTCGAGGTTAATACGTCACATCCGCTAATATTTCCTTTAAAAGTTTTTTGTTAATAAAAAAAAACCAAGCAAAAAAATCTAAAGCAAATGATGTAATGATTTGAAAAAAAAAACAACAAAAAGCTGTGAAGTTACATTAAGCAAAACTATATATAATATAATATATGTATTTTTACAGAATCTTAACTGGGGGTAATATGTAAACAATTTTTTACCAGATACTTGAAAACGAAAGGTACGTTCTATGTGGAAAATAAGAGGGCTTAAATTTAATTATGTTAAGATTAGGTCTAGATATGACGCAGTGGAGTACTAAAATTCTGATGCAGTGGACTACTACAATATGATGCAATGAACTAGTACAATAGGATATGGTCTACTACTAGAATATGATGCAATGGAGTACTACAATAGGATATGGTCTACTACTACTACTACTACAATATGATGCAATGAACTACTACAATATGACGCAATGGAGTACTATAAAATGAGTACTACTTCAGTGTGCGTGGGTCCTCGGTGATATCGTCTGAACGAAACGGCGTAAGGGTGGATATCGGGAAGTGACAACAGCTTTCACCATAAAATCAACCGATGCCCGAGATGTGACGTGATCAAATGCTTACCAGTCATTGGCTGGCGAAAAAATTTGGAAACTACAATGTCACGCTCGGGTGAGCTATCAGCTCCAACTCGTTATTCATTTGTTTCCCGGATGGTTGAACGGAAACTATTTCAACTGACGCAGATAATGGTGGGTCGGGGGAGGGGGGGACAAAAACAAAACAAAAAAACAGACAGACAACTTAAAAACTGATTGTTGGATTAGAGATTTCCGTAATGAAATTAGTATGGTCTCTATTCCCCAATCATTTTTTTTTATTAACATCAATTCATTTTGAACTCTTAGAATTTTCGATGTAACAGCTGGAGTAGACATAATCTGTGACTTAGGTGGAGAGAGAGAGAGAGAGAGGAATGGATTCAAAGGACAGAGAACAAGAAATAAAGAAAAAAAATAGAGCTAGCAAGATTTAGATTTTGAGTAAATCGCGCGTGTTTTTTTTTTTTTAGATGAGCAGTTCTTTGAGAGTATTGCTCTCTTGCATTTCGTGTTAGGACGAGAAAATTGCCGTCAGCGAGATTTATTTGGTGTCAAGGCCGGAGTGTGACGGTCACAATGTCAAGGTCAGTTGGTCAAAGGCCGCAGCGTCATGGTCAGCGTGTCGAAGGTCAGCGTGTCAAGGTTTGAGTGTGCTGGTCAGAATGTCAAGGTCAGTTGGTCAGGGTCAGAGCGTCAAGGTCAGAGTGTCATGTCAAAAGCGATTCGTTTGATTTTGAATTATCATTCATGACCGAATCCTCAGCGCTGATTGCCCCCCCCCCGGCCCCCCACCCGCCGCTGTCCTGTTTATAAAAATGTCCTATCTATAACGTTGCCCCGTCTATGTATAGTCTCTAACTCAATATAAATTTAATATATCAGAGCTGGGTTGGTGCTTATTCCATATTTAATGTAACAAAACTAAAATTATCTGTGTACGAACTGCCGAGTACCAGGATCGTATAATGAAATTGTGTTCTTTTATTGGGGTAATAAGGTGAGAGACTGCAATCAGGTTAGCACACTAGGAAATGAGTCAAACAGAGTAAGGTTAAACCTGAAAAAAAGTTAGCTGAGCAAAGCATTGGCTGCCTTCTTGGACACTACTTCTCAGCTAAGTGCTACTTTTTAAATTTTTTAATTTTTTTTTTTTTTTTCTGTTTGTTTGCTGATGAAGGCTTCCTGCCGATACGTTCGTTGTGTTTTTGCGTTCATTTTTTTTTCAGGTTTAACCTTACTTTGTTTAGCTAATTTCCTATTGTTCTTTTATTAGTATTTTCACGTCGAAATTAGAGGTCTCTTTGCATATGAGACACAGAATGAATGTTCCGCTGAAAAATTGGGACACCCCCCCCCCCCTCTTTTTTCCTATGAGAGGCTGTAAGAATTTGCAAGAATGTGCAGCCAGTGGTGAAAATTTTCAGAGATTTGCAAGAATGTAAAGCCAGTGGCGAAGATGTTCGGAGATTTGCAATAATGTACAGCCAGTGGCGAAGATAGTCAAAGATGTGCAAGAATGTACAGCCAGTATTATATATTCTCGGTGCGAAGATTTTCGGATATTTGCAAACAGAAAGAATAAATGCATTTCTTAGAGAACAATTTATGAAAGTAGGATTAGTATTTCTCTCCCCCCAATACCCAACACTAGACTTTTCAGACCTTTCATGATACCCGTGACGGCGTACCTGGACTAACTACCGCCAAGAGCGAACTCCGAAATTTTCTCTCGCAAACACACACACAAACATATTTAAAAAAAAAATAATGCTCGTTTTATATATAATTAACAAAGTGCGGCCGGAGAGGTACCCACTGCCTCCTAGGTACGCCACTGAAGATAGGTACCCCCAAACGTCCCCACTGCCTCCTAGGTACGCCACTGAAGATAGGTACTCCCATACGTCCCCACTGCCCCCTAGGTACTCCAATACGTCCTGATTTCAATCTTTAAACAAAAATATGGAACGCCTATGAATCACCATTGTCATACCGTTGGACAGCCGATGGTAGACATTTCCAATTCAAAAAATCACATTGATAATGTGACATTAAAATGTGTGTTGCGTGAAGCGCAGCTGATAGAGATCTGTGAGTGGATAACATACAGGTCACTGGATCAGATGACCTGACCACGGATTACCTGGAAATGCTATAAAAAAATTATGGGATATTATGAAATAATGTTATGACTTTTGGGCCATTTCTTTGCTTGAAATATTGACGTCGCTAAAAAGAGAGAAAGACAAAATGAATGCCTTGGTCATTGGAAATAATGTTTGAATGCTAATTTTATTTTTTTTAAAAAGTATAATTTAGTCCTGTGTAAAGGATTTGTTCGTTTTTGTGGTTTGGTGTTGAGAGTATTTGTGTAGCTTTTTCTATATGTTTGGTATTTGTGACGTATTTATTGGGTAAAGGGGAATGGCGTGGTCAGTGTGTGTTATGGTTTGAATAGCAGTGATGGAATAATTTTATAATGGAGTGCTAGAAGTTTGGTGTTGTTGGTTCAATAAAGAGACATTTGACGTGAATCAATTGGTTTGTTAAGTAATCGATTTACCCCCCTAGACAACGAAGCTATTGAGCTGATAATATCCAGTTCGTAACATCCTGTATGCCTTAGTTAGCAGCACCTTTGAACTATACCAGTGGTTCTCAACCTTTCTAATACCGCGACCCTTTAATACAGTTCCGCATGTTGCGGCGACCCCCATCCACAAAATTATTTTGGTTGATACTTTATAACTGTAGAGTAAATGTGTTTTCGGATGGTCGTACGCGACCCCTGTGGTCGGGTCGTGCGACCCCCCCCCCCCCAAAGGGGTCGCGACCCACAGGCTTAGAACCGCTGATCTCTACAGAAGACGGGAGACGCTGGCAGATATATTTGAATAAAGTGACCAATTTTTGAAATAAAATAATTGAAAAACAGGAGATTTAAAAGTTCAAATTCCCTTGACACAGTTTTGAACGTATCCGGAAATTTGATCGAAAGAAATTTCGTCGACGGAAAATTTTTCCGTGTGAACTGAAAAAAAGATAGAACCAAATTCCGTTCGATCAAATTTCCGTCGATCTGTTTTCTGTCGACGAAATTTCTTTCGATCAAATTTCCGGTAACCAGCTTTGAACGCAGTCCTTCATTTACCATCAACTTTAAAACCAGGAACAGTTCTTCCACCTGGGTGCCTTAAAAAAAAATAATGTCTTGATGTCAATGACATTTGAATTATTTATATATATTTTTAGATGTGTCATTTCTTTATATATATATATATATATATAAAGAAGTCGATGCTTTGATTATTTTTATTTTCAAACTGTACCACTGGTTACAGATCACTTCTAATGAAACAACGGGCTTAAAAATGCATTGTAGAAATACAAAAAATAGTACAAATGATCACCTTATCTTAGAGCAGTGGCTCTCAGTCTTCCTTAATGCCGCGACCCTTTAATACAGTTCCTCGTGTAGTGGTGACCCCACAACCATAAAATTATTTTCGCTGCTACTTCATAAAGTATGTGTTTTCCGATGGTCTTAGGCGACTTAGGCGACCCCCTGTGTACGGGTCGTTCGACCCCCCCCCCCCAGGGATCGCGCCCCACAGGTTGAGAACCGCTGTCTTTAGAACGTCATTCAAAACCTGCCACGAGTCACCAGCTTGTTTTGTGTGACGTAGCGAGAGTCTTGAGTCACGGCAGGACGTTAACCGATTTCAAAGCTTTCTGTGAACTCTTCTTATCAATAGTCAAGCGAGAAATAGATATTTTGAAACAAATCTGTGCTCCTATTCAGAGTAAATAGATCGCAAGGTGGCTCAGATCGAGGCGAAGGACGAAAGGGTACTTTGGGGGGTGGGGGGAGATGGGGGGGGGCACACTCATCTAATTACAATCCTTAAATAAAAGATACTAAAATCAAAATGAGGCAGCCAGACTTAAGATAAAAAGGAAGACTATTTATTTGAATAATATTGCTTCCTTTTTCTTATTTTGTATTTTCCTTCTATTTTCATAGGTCAATATTATGTGTACGCTACATTAATTATAGATAAGATTAGTTATGCATTCACGCGATATAGAAAAATAGTAATTGACCAACTTTTACATGTGTATATTACATACTAGGTGGAGGAAACATTGGAAATAGGAAATGTATAAAGATGTTTTTAAATTCGAAAAAAAAATATTTAAAAAGGCTCTAAATGAAATGTAGTTTGTTCTTGAAAAATGTCTAAATAAGATTATGCGAAGGGGGGGGGGGGGGGCAAGGGGGGCATCATGTCCCGGGCGCTACTCAAAAAGGGGCGCCAAATGGTATATTTTACATATAATATTGTATGGTTTTCGAATGGGGGGTGTGTGCTAAAAAGGTACTGTGCCCCGGGCGCGAGTTAAGCTCGCTACGTCACTGACCACCTCCCCCCCACCCCCCCCCACCCCCAAACCAAAAAATGTTCTTAAATTTGTTTATTTAGTTTGTTCGTGAACAAAAAAGTGTAAATATGATTATGCTAACGAATTTTATCTTAAGCAAATGAATGAAGGTGACAGTTTGTTTGTACAGCCCACTTCTTGTGACCGCTGTCTTTAAACCGTGATCCTGAAGACGATATTTGCTTGGATGATTTGGACAAAATAGGACGTACATTGTTAATGAAAGAATTTAGAGGACATTTTACTCTTATATATATAATGCACTTTGTTTTCCTTAAAGTGTTTTGTGTCTTCAAAGGTATTTGCAGTCGTCTCTGATTCTTCCCAGCTTTGACTGATGTTTTCTAAGTCGTGTCAACATTTCTTCGCGGTTTTTTTTTGGGGGGGGGGGGGGGGGGGAAGAAGGGTGGGGTGGGGGTCTCTCTCGACATCTTATTTCTTGATGGTTCCATAATTATTATATTTGGCATCTGTTTTCTCATCACTTGACCTAACCAGTCTATAATAAATTACCAGCGTGCTTCCCCCAAGCGGTTACCTAATGTAGATGATCACGAATTATTGTCTCTTCATTTAATTCATTGATGGCTAATTTTTAAGTTAGAGAAATACTTTTTGTTGTCATGTGTTTCAATTGTTTTAGTTGTAAAATGGTGTCTTGGTTAAAGTATGTATTATTATTTTTGTTCCTGGTGGCCCAGCGGTCTAAACGGAGTCAAGCACCAGCTTTTGGACTGGAGTTCAATCCACAGCAGAAAGCCTCAACATTCAAAAATCACCACAAGCCCCCGTGGTGGATGGGGCACGTTAACCCTGGATGGCAACTCATCCAAGAGAAGGTAAAACTCTTAAATCAAACCCGGAGATGGAGTCCCGTAGGCGGTGTGACAGTGACACGAAGAGAATTCCGGCTACAGCGACGCAGAACGCATAAAGAGCACAGTGGAAAAAAAACAACACACTGCTGGTCATCTAAGGCATCCTGAACTATATCCAGTCGTCTTGACTAAGTCTTGTCATTACATCAAATAGGCAAGGACGAGAGTGAGGCTAATGAATTTAAACAAAATAAAGCTCAGGTAAGGGCTTTTACTACTCAAGTCAGGGCTATTACTACTCATGTCAGGACTATTACTACTCAAGTCAGGGCTATTACTACTCAAGTCAGGACTATTACTACTCAAGTCAGGACTATTACTACTCAAGTCAGGGCTATTACTACTCAAGTCAGGGCTATTACTACTCAAGTCAGGACTATTACTACTCAAGTCAGGGCTATTACTACTCATGTCAGGACTATTACTACTCAAGTCAGGGCTATTACTACTCAAGTCAGGGCTATTACTACTCAAGTCAGGACTATTACTACTCAAGTCAGGGCTATTACTACTCAAGTCAGGACTATTACTACTCAAGTCAGGGCTATTACTACTCAAGTCAGGGCTATTACTACTCAAGTCAGGGCTATTACTACTCAAGTCAGGGCTATTACTACTCATGTCAGGACTATTACTACTCAAGTCAGGGCTATTACTACTCAAGTCAGGGCTATTACTACTCAAGTCAGGGCTATTACTACTCATGTCAGGACTATTACTACTCAAGTCAGGGCTATTACTACTCAAGTCAGGGCTATTACTACTCAAGTCAGGACTATTACTACTCAAGTCAGGACTATTACTACTCAAGTCAGGGCTATTACTACTCAAGTCAGGACTATTACTACTCAAGTCAGGGCTATTACTACTCAAGTCAGGGCTATTACTACTCAAGTCAGGGCTATTACTACTCAAGTCAGGGCTATTACTACTCAAGTCAGGACTATTACTACTCAAGTCAGGGCTATTACTACTCAAGTCAGGGCTATTACTACTCAAGTCAGGACTATTACTACTCAAGTCAGGACTATTACTACTCAAGTCAGGGCTATTACTACTCAAGTCAGGACTATTACTACTCAAGTCAGGACTATTACTACTCAAGTCAGGACTATTACTACTCATTTCAGGGCTGTTACTACTCAAGTCAGGGCTATTACTACTCAAGTCAGGACTATTACTACTCAAGTCAGGACTATTACTACTCATTTCAGGGCTGTTACTACTCAAGTCGGAAATATTCAACTTCACATGCGAAGCACGGACAACAACCTCATGTATTTATTTGCTGAAAATAAATTTTTTACATTGAAATAAAAAAAACTAAATTTTAATTTATTTGGATCAATAAAAGAATACATTTTCCGAAAAGAAATATTACGCGCCAAACGCAGTTGCGTTATATAAAAAAATATTTCATTTAGCGTAGTTATCGGGAATTATATTTTGAGCGCCATCGAACTCATTATTGAACCATACTTTCTTTCAAACATTTAGAATTATTAGTGTTATACTCTCAATACCAAATTCACTGATTAGGGAGCAGTCCACTAGGAAGCAGTCCATTTGGAAGCAGTCCATTAAGAAGCAGTCCATTAGGAAGCAGTCCATTAGGAAGCAGTACATTCGGAAGCAGTCCATTAAGAAGCAGTCCATTAGGAAGCAGTCCATTTAGAAGCAGTCCATTTAGAAGCAGTCCATTAAGAAGCAGTCCATTTGGAAGCAGTCCATTAAGAAGCAGTCCATTTGGAAGCAGTCCATTGGGAAGCAGTACATTCGGAAGCAGTCCATTAAGAAGCAGTCCATTTGGAAGCTGTCCATTAAGAAGCAGTCCATTATGAAGCAGTCCATTTAGAAGCAGTCCATTTAGAAGCAGTCCATTAAGAAGCAGTCCATTATGAAGCAGTCCATTTGGAAGCAGTCCATTAAGAAGCAGTCCATTTGGAAGCAGTCCATTAAGAAGCAGTCCATTTGGAAGCAGTCCATTGGGAAGCAGTACATTCGGAAGCAGTCCATTTAGAAGCAGTCCATTTGGAAGCTGTCCATTAAGAAGCAGTCCATTAGGAAGCAGTCCATTTAGAAGCAGTCCATTTGGAAGCAGTCCATTAAGAAGCAGTCCATTTGGAAGCTGTCCATTAAGAAGCAGTCCATTAGGAAGCAGTCCATTAGGAAGCAGTCCATTAGGAAGCAGTACATTCGGAAGCAGTCCATTAGGAAGCAGTCCATTAGGAAGCAGTACATTCGGAAGCAGTCAATTAGGAAGCAGTACATTCGGAAGCAGTACATTAGGAAGCAGTCCATTTAGAAGCAGTCCATTTAGAAGCAGTCCATTTGGAAGCAGTCCATTAAGAAGCAGTCCATTTGGAAGCAGTCCATTGGGAAGCAGTACATTCGGAAGCAGTCCATTAAGAAGCAGTCCATTTGGAAGCTGTCCATTAAGAAGCAGTCCATTAGGAAGCAGTCCATTTAGAAGCAGTCCATTTAGAAGCAGTCCATTAAGAAGCAGTCCATTTGGAAGCAGTCCATTTGGAAGCAGTCCATTAAGAAGCAGTCCATTTGGAAGCAGTCCATTAAGAAGCAGTCCATTTGGAAGCTGTCCATTAAGAAGCAGTCCATTTAGAAGCAGTCCATTAAGAAGCAGTCCATTTGGAAGCAGTCCATTAAGAAGCAGTCCATTTGGAAGCTGTCCATTAAGAAGCAGTCGATTAGGAAGCAGTACATTCGGAAGCAGTCCACGAGTCACACCAGAAGCGTAATATGTATAAGAGATTATTTTAATTAAGGCTAACAATCTTTAGTTTAAAAAAATTAACGGTGCAAGATGAAGTTTGATTCATAGCTCTTCCTTCCTTCTCTATATCCCTCACTCTCTCTCTCCCTCTCGGTCTCTCTTTCTCTCGTTCTCTCTCATCTCTCTCATCCACTCTTTATCCCTCTCCACCTACTCTCTGTATCTCTCTGGGTCTCTCTCTCTCTCTCTTTCTCCTGTCTTTCTCTGGTCTCATTCTGTCTCCTTATTCCCCCTGTCTCTCCTTACTCTCTAATCATTTCTTTCTGCATAGTTATTGTTGAAACAGTTTGCGCGAATCTATTGCATGGATAAGAAGCTACCCCTTTGACGCTAGGGCGAAACACCTCTGGCCCGGGGAGCTGCCTCGTGGCACCTACACTCTCTAAGAAAAACGGGAGGTCCCGCAAATTAGAGCTATTTGGGGGGGGTCCATAAAAGCTGCGGCTCGGGTCACTGACGTCATTCCTTATGTAACATTTTCAGTAAGGCCCTGTTATCTATGTCAAACTAAGCCAATTCTGCAAACAATGTTACCTGAATGCTAAATTATTTACATTGCGAATTTCGAGGAAATAGCTTCAAGTACGGGGTGTTGACCTTTTAACGTATTGATTCGAAACTAAATCTCTTTAATCTTTAAATCAGCTAGGAATCTTTTTTTTTTTTTTTTCTTTTTTTTTTTTTTGTTTCGAAAAGGAATCTGAGGGGTATTTTTAAAAAAAAAATTCTTAATTTATACAAAAGGAAAAGACTTTCTGTTTTAGCATTATCACTTGAATTTGTCTCCGTTTGGCGTCACTGCACTCCCGACCATAGTTATTACGCCCATTCGTAATCTATTGGACTTACAGTCGCAGTTATTATCATGGCGAACTGTGAAATAAAGACACGATGCTACGCTCCGGTGACGGCCTACTTCCTACTTGGGGCTTTTTTATCGAACCATTCAACCTTACCAATCACAATCCGCAATCTCGTGTTTTTTTTTAATATTACTCATTTCTACAAAAGCGGTACAAAGGTACCGGTACAAAAGTGCCCCGCGGCTCGTGATCATGAAATCGTGGCTCCACACCCACACCTGTATGACACCGACAACAATAACACCGTGTTTTTTTTATCTCGCCAAAACAGTGTTACTTAATATTCTGACGTCTGCACCCCTGTGACCTAGTTAAAAAAAAAAATGTAAATGAAAAAATTCAATTACACTGACTCTGTTTGTTTCAAAACGAGGCTCTGTCATATAAATTTCTTGATCATGGATGTTATGACGCATGAGGGGGTTTCCTCTCGCGGAGCTATTTTAAGTTGTTAAGGGTTTGTTGTATATAAAGGCAAGTGCAAAGACATTTGTAGAATAGCAGTCAATGCGTATATATAAGTCTACAACTTATAGAACCATTGTCGCTGTTCGGCTGTTTTTTTTTAAACAATGAGAACAATTTCCATGTAGAAATTCTATTAACATGTTTTAAATTTCTCGAAAAAAAAAACACTTTGCCAAGTTGATAAATGCGAGCTTTATTAATTTATAAATACTATTTGATTGCTGTGTAGAAAATATTATACACAATCCCAACGGTTATTTGTGAACAATTTCCAAAATTAATAAAAAAAATAAATAAAATCGAAATAAAAAAAGACATAGCTAAGGGTCTGATTTGAGCTCTAACCATTCAGAAGCGATGCACGCGAGTTCGAGCTTCATTGCTTGGGCCAGCTGTTTGCTGGCGGTGACCACTGCAGTACCCGTGGCCCCAGACAATGGTGAGTACAAAATAGTTCAACCATATTTGATTTCACGATCGTGACCAGCGCGATTGTGTAATTTTTGTATACATTAAATAGTAGAAATATGAGCACGAACGGTGCCAAGGGAATCAATGAAACAAAATTAAATACAAAAAAAAAAGACAAAAGTCCGAGTACTAAAGCTGAAGTTATGTTAGAGGCTAAAAGAAAGAAGAAAAAAAGAAAGAAATGAAAAAATAAACAAAAACGAAGAGGGGAAAAAAAAGATAGGAAAAGCTAGTCAATTTTGACTTAATGGCTTAAAAATACGTAGTTAAGAGAAATGCTCTTTGCTCAACCGAAGCAAGACGTTTGTCAAAAAATTGGTTAACAAAATGCAACAGACCTTCATTGCCTTACTCCGTCAACGCTCCAACGAGTCTCCTTACACGTACATTTTTTTTGTATTTTGTGCTTTGTAAACTTACAGAAGTCCGCAACTATTTTTTTTTTAATGTCGAACACTACAAATCAGTGCACCGGCGTTTCATATACGCTCAACATATAATGCTTTAGACAGGAGCTGCCTATTTCACTCTATGACATTTGTTTTTGTTTTTTTTTTTTTTGTTCTGTTTTAGTTTTTTTCTTGTTTTTTTTTAAAAATAAAATATTTAAAAAGCATGTTTTTTAAAGTCTAGTTGAAACAATTGTGTTGGTTGACATCGCCCTGTGACTTTACAAGTTAAACCATTATAATCTCATACAATGTCTGCTATATAATCTCATACAATGTCTGCTATATAATCTCATACAATGTCTGCTATGAATTAAGACAGAAAAACATCGCCTGATTTTGAATGCATGATATCAATTCTTGAAGAAAGTAGACCACCATATTTGCTCCCTGGTGGCTTTGATATCTATCTCTAAACTCATTTACAACTATCGACTTTATGACAAAAAGTCTAAAATCTTGGTGGCAAAATCAATCAAAATTCAAAATGAAACAATCCTAACTCCGCTAAAAATCACAAAAAAAAATTATTTAGTCCTTCAAATAATTGTGAAATACATTTTGTAACTTCAAAGTCTAAAAAAACCCAGTAATAATATTTGTAATATATACATCCTTAACGACAAGTCCGGCTACCCTATCCTTGCACACAACAAGCGCTCAGAGTGATCGATAGTTTCCTGCTATTATATTTCATTGTATAACACTCACGTTAGAAAGGGGACGGGCTGTGGGACATCTTGAACCTTAAATTTTTTTTAACTTATTCAAATTTCACTTCTCTTGATCAGTTTGTGGGCATGAAAATCAGACACGCTCAATGTAATAAACATCTCATTGTTACATTGTATTTCGGGTGAACGAATTTCAGACCAATTTTTTCAGGACATAAAAACCTATTTAGCCTTATTGATTTCCGAGAGTTTCCCCAGATCGAGATTTGCCCGTCAATTTCAAACGCACAACAACAGTCTTGAATGAGGTAATAGCGTCTGAAATTTCAATCCATGGATGATTGAGTGAAGCGAAAATCATTATCTTTCAGAGTATTCAGGCTAAATCTCCACAAAGGCTAATAGTGTGCCGTAAACACTCACACATCCACACGGTCATAGGCACACTCAACCATGTCAACTGTGCTGGTTTAACGTTTCAAGCGTTGTATCGAATAAATATTTGTTTCATGAATATTTTTAAAAGATACAATTTTTAAAAAAAAAATTTGCATCGCTACAGTCTTTTGATATAACTGGGCAAAAAAACACAGGCTGTTGATATAGGCAATTTAATTTGTGTTATGGACAGTAATGCTGAATGGTATGATAGCCATACGTGCATGTGCATAAGCCAAACGTAATCACAGTTTGTAAGAACATATCCAATCAGTTTTTAATATCTCTAAACGGGTTTCTTACATAATTTTTTTTTAAATAGTTCAAGGATTCGTTACTGAATAACGCTACTTGGTCTCTATGGTAAATGATCCTATACCTTGTGGAAAGGTTAATTTTTGACTTACAGTGCGTCATTGAACTGGCGATCCATTGTCTAGAGCGGCGACTTCGTGGTTTTATCGATGACACAAAGTCCCTTCAGTGAAACCCTGTTTAGAATCCAGGGGCGGCGATTCCCGAAATTTTAAGATTTGGTATCCTCCAAATGTATTTTTTTTTTGTTGTTCGTGCTTTTTACAAAAAAGTTCGTCCTAAGCTTCGTGGACTTAAACATAATTTTTTATTATGACATAAGATACGATTCTTTTATCGATCTAAATAAATATTAATAATTAAATTGTACATATTATTCATTTTCACATAAATAAATACATATTTTAAACCTAGACAACATTTTAATATTATAAAAAAATTTAAAGACAAGTTTATCTTAAGTAATTCTTTAGCGTAGAAATCGGCCATAAATGAACTCACTTAGTTTTTAAAAAAAAGACTTAATTAGTGATCATTTAGATTTGGTAAACGCTTGTTAAAAGCACGCTGGTATTTTCGAGCCGACTGCGGAACAAACTTTAAAAAATAGTTTTCTTTAACATCTTTTCCTTAAGAGAAAGAAATCGCCCTGGTCGAGCTGATCTTAAATATCTGGGATGAATGGCTTTTCCCCTGCAACAGCAGCTCGCGATCAGTTGGACAGATAAAACAAGAACTTTCGTTATTGAAATAATATCTTAAATCTAAGTATTTTGTTTTTTGTTTAAATATTGCATTGTTTAAATTGTTGGCATCTCAATCAGATCACCTGGTATATGTTGACCTGCTGGCGGAATCTTCAACCGGATCTCGGGCCAGAAGATCGACCGACCTGCCAGAAGACCTAACCTTTGGTCTGCCGTTAAACGGGGGTAAGGTTGTGCTGAGGCTGAAGAGGTCCACGCTGCTGCCGACGGTTACCAGCCACGGCATCAGTAAGCGAGAGGCGCACAGATTCACCGAGGTAAGTTTGATGACGTCATGACGTGTAGTCTTTTTTTTTTTTTTTTCCCACGTACCGCGCCATTTTAGGATTCCTAGCTTTCTGATTGGTTACCACATTAACATATTTCTTTAGACCTCGTAACAACAGGTGAAAAAAAGTTTTAAAAAATTATTTCGGGCCATTAACTCTCAAAACATTGTTAAAATTAATGCAAGTGCGTTTGGTGCGTAATATATTTTCTTTTGTCTTACGAAAATAGTTGGTGTAGTAAATCTGCGTTGCAAAAGGGGACGGGACATAAGAATATTAATATAGTTCAGTGGGGTTTGTAGCACTAATTAAGATTCTTATAACGTGCGTTACTTGAATGCATGTTTTGTAAAAGAAAATTATCTTTATTTGATCGGGAGTACACGCTTTGCGGCCGCCATGTTTGGGAGTGTCCAGTATTTCTAGACGATATTAAATGGCACTGTCAATAACAATACATTTAAACAGTGCGGTGTAATTTACATTTGTCGTGTTGACTGTCTCCCACCAGGACTCTGCCGTGTACACTGACCAGGCCAGGGGCTCGGCGATGATCGTGAGACGGGCGTCCGGAGATTACAACCTGGTATGTGACCAACCGTGTCCGGAAATTTGTTTCGAAAGAAATTTCGTCGACGGGAAATTGACCGACCGAAGTTTGCTCGAACGGAAGCTTGGCCGAATTTTATTTTCAGTTCATACGATCAACTTTGGCGTCAATTTTTTTGAACGCATTATTTTGTTTTACTATATAAGTATAGTGAGCCACTCGTCGAAGTGTAGTACTACAATATAGCTACTCCATCGTCTCGCGAAGATGTAAGGATGCCACATATAAGTATAGTGCGTTCAAAAATAAGTTTGACGAAAATTTGAACGTGAAAACTGAAAATAAAATTCAATGAAATTTACCTTCGACCAAACTTCCGTCGATCAATTTTCCGTCGACGAAATTGCTTTTAAAACAAATTTCCGGTAACCGTAGCCAAGGGCTACCACATGTTTAAACCACGTGCTTCTTTGCTCATATTAACAATGCTTTCTGATTATTTCATCTCTACAATTCTCTCTTTTTATTTGGTGCAGTTGTCACAATAAAAGATAGACGTACACTAATAGTTGTGACAGTGACAGATATATATAGACTAGTAGTTAGATAAAAGTTGAATCGACCGGGAATAAAACACGATGGCAACGCTTAATTTAAAAAAAAAAATTTTTTATTAAACATAAAATAATACAATTTCCCATTGTTTGTTTGGAACTAACGTTAAGGAAGATAACATTTAAAATAGTGATTCATTATTCAATATAAGCAGGTTTTTTTCCCGGCATTTTTTGACGGGTAATAGTACTAGTTATTTATACAAACAGAAATTCTCGAATATAATTCTATAAACAAGGTACACATTTCTTTAAGTATTTATAACTATCAACACCAAAGTAGATTTGATTCGTTCATATTATGGCCATCACTGTAAACTTTTTGAAAGTCGTGTGTTGTGTCTCCTACAGAACGTTCTTTTCAAACCGAGACCCAGTGTGACGTCATTTTGAAGCGTCCTGCAGTGTGAGCCTCTACCTCGGTTAAGGTGTACGCAAGAAATCAGTTTTTGCGGCTAAAACTATAACTATGTTATTTTTAAAATATCTGATGATATTTGAAACGGAATTTTATCAACGTTTCCAATATATCGTGCTTACAGATGGAAAAACAAAACAACAACAACAAAACTTTAGCCATATGCACGCAACCGCCCAATGAAAGATACTCTTCTCTCTGAAATGTATAGTCATTTTTTTTCTGCATCTTTATCTTCAAAAACGTTTACATAGTTCGGAAGGGATTCTTTTTCAATGGATATCCATAACTGAGAGGTGGAAGATGTTGAAACTCATTTACGCTTGTCTACATTGAAAATCAGACGCTTCTTCGTGCACTGGTCATTAGTGACATTGTATAAAGTACTAAACCTCATTTTTGTTTCCTAAGGAGGGGACATTCTTACACCACAACACGGAATGGAACCTGGAGCCGCTTGGCAGGGTCAAGAGAGATGTTGGAGAAAACAAAACCAGGTCACACAGGTTGTTCCAGCAGAGAGCCAAGGACGTGACGGTCTCATTTGTGGGTGACACGGTCATTGACCCCATCGGTAAGTCAAACCGTGAGGTAAAAAAAATCGTATGTTTTAAATGAAAGGAGGTTGCCCAGAAATTGGGGCACATTAGTTGATGTATATTTAAGGTAACTACAGATTCCGAGCACACGGGACAGTAGAGGGTGTTCGGACAGTGGCCATAGCCTCCAAGCGCACTGACAACACCTGGTCTCTATGGTGGTCTGGCGTTATTTAACTGACCCCCCAGGGGCAGAGCTACCAAGAAGAGATTTATAAAGCATGGAGACTACGGTACGTTAGTTGTTCTTGTGGACATCATCATAATTTCCACAAATGGATCTACCGTGGTGAAATGGTATTCATTGTTGACGAAACACACTACATCGCTCAGAGGGTTTTTCCCCTTAGCAGCTATTTTTGTCTCTTAGCTAATTAATAATGCCATTCTATTAAAGTCAAAAGTGCGAATGTTCAGGCACATGTTAGCATTACTAGGAATACTGTCGCTATAACCTCTGGGGCAATTTTTTCGGGAAGATTTCAAGATTTCCCTTTTTTGTAATGACCAGAAATGATATTAGGAATTACTGTCTAATGTAAAATATGAACATTTTAAAAAAAATCTAAAAAATCCAACCTCATAAGCATGTCGTGGCCTGTTGACATACTTCTCAGAAATGTGATTCTTATGACATTCACATTATTAAGTATTATCATTTCAGAGAGACCGGAAGTCGTCAAGATCCATCCCCATAGAAACAACACACGGCATAGACGGGCTATCGTGCAACACGTCATTGAGATCGCCTTTGTTTGCGACTATGAGGATTACTCACAGTACGTCACTTCCTAGTTCAGTTACACTCTCTAAGAAATGTTATTCAATTCATAACTTAATGATACATCTTTTTTTTTCAGAAAATTAAGCTTAAAATCATATGATAAGCTAGATTTTTTGAAGCCGGTGGTGATCTTTGAAATTACCGCCCCTAGTTCTCATGAACACACACACAAACACACTGAAAACAGGAATGCGAAATTCCATTTAACAAATGATGTAAATTAAGTATAAATTAGTACCAAAGTGTCGCACCTGACTGACGGCCCTCTCCGCCAATGTACAATATTCATATCCAAACTCATAAAATTTCGAAATTCAAGATTTCACAACAAAATATGTTGAAGCAATTAATTGAATTGCTTACTACAATGAAAAAAAAAAATTTCCGCCAGGATTGCATGATCTCTGCTATATATGGATAAGTGAAATTCGATTACCGATTTTTTTTTACTACGCAATGAATTTCTGGTTTAATGATAACCTTACATTATATGGAGTTTTATTTAACTAAAAATTGAATTTAAAAAAAATTGTGTAAAAGGTTAAAATTTGTGGGTATAGATAAAATATTTTTAACAATTATTGGGTTACAAATGTTTTGGTTTAAGAACTAAGTATTCACTTTTGCTTAATAACTATTTATTCACTTGTTCGGCTGACTGACGTCATTTCTTACGGTGAAAAAAAATGTACGGCTTATTTATTTAACGAAGCGGCTATTGGTACACGGGTACCAGAATTGAGGGATTAAAAAACGATTAAAATATTTCTTTTGGGTTTGTAAGACAAAATGAAGTATCCAATGAAAGGTAATTGAATGTACTATACGTTTGAAATCTTAATTCTTCATTTTTACTCAAATAAACTACGACAAATGACATCCGAATATCATTGAGTCTAATGTGTCCCGGGTCCGAAAGAGGGCGCTGCGTGTCCGGGTCCATTTTGACTAATGCTATTGGGATGTCATTTGTGGTAGTTTATTTTAGTTAAAATGAAGAATTAAGTTAACAAACGTATAGTCCATTCAATTATCTTTCATTTGATACCAAATTTGGTCTTACAAACCCAACAAAAATATTTTAAATAGTTTTTTTAATCCCAACCTCTCAATTCTGGTACTCGTGTACCAATAGGTGCAGCCTTTATTTAACGTACATTACTTGTAAAAGTTTTATTTTCTTTAAGTATTACTATAAAAACAATTTATGTGTTAGTCCAGAGATACCAGTGTAAAGAGGTTACACCTGTTCTTAGTAACAATATCCTGCTATTATTACAGATCCGTCGGGTGACTTATGGAAGCGCGCGCCCTCCCGGCTGCCACATTTTGGGTTTGTGTCCCCTTCCCCCACTTTTTTGCAATGAAAGTTTATAGCCTAATTTTCTCTACATGACAAATTTGGGCCCCTTCAGTATTTGACACCCGCAATGCCGTCACAGAGGTTGCAGCCCCCACCCCCCGTGACGGGCCTGTCTCGGCATCGTTACATTATGTATTCATCACAACGATGGAGACCAACAATTTCAAATCAATTAGACATATTTAAATATTTTTTTACAAATGCTGTACATTTCAGTTGGGTCAGTTACTACCCCACTAATACCATCCAACAGATGCGACTGTGGTACACCTATGTAGCAGAAGTGGTGAGTCGATCACGCGAAGCGTTAGATTAGATTTATTTTACAAATTGTAGACCTTAGTGCTAAAAGTACTTAAGTCACAAATTGCACATTTTGAGATAATCACGTTCAAATATACTTTTCTTCTATAAAATATGACTATTTTCATTTTTTTTTCCTTGTTTAATTAAGGGCCTAATGCACATTTTAATGTGTTCAAATTTCTGAAGTACACTTGGCTAAACTGGGTAAGAAAAGATCACAGTTTAGATTGATATTGACAAAAATGTGACTTAAGTACTTTTAGCAATAAGGTCTTCAATTGTAGAGACCTAATTTAAATAAGAAACTCGTTGCAGATTATAATTATCACAAATAACAATTCTCTTGGTGTACATGCATGTATGGCTGTAACGCTGTGTTCAATAGGCGCGCAAAATCCAGAAGTTAGCATTAATTGGTGCCTTTTTTTTACAAAGAGCTATTAATTTATAATTCTCTTAATTTATTTTTTTTTAAAAGACCCAGAGAAGTTATATAATTTTACTTTTTAAAAAGTAAGAATCCAATATTTCAGATCAACATCCGGTACCAGTCGATCAGTGACCCGGATATTGCCGTCAGCACCAGAGTTACAATCCTCAAGATATTAACCGTGAGTAAACCTTCACCAAAGGAATGGGTTTGGCCAACCATGAAATATAATAAGACACAAGTTGTGAGAAAAGGGGGGTGGGGCGAAGTGGGCATATCGGGGAAGGGTGCGAAAATCGTCATATCTCTATAATAAAAGCATTTATAATATGTATTTATTTATGAAACAGAGCGGGGGAAGGGGGGGGGCTATTTTTAGGTTTTGCCCTAGGCACAGCTTTTAGTTCGCAAGACCCCTTAGTCAACCATGAGTCATATCCACACTGAGCGTTTTTGACTAGCGACTGAAATAATTACACAACTGCTGAAAAAATCATTAACTACCTCTGACCATGCCACTGTGCTTCATCCAATCCACCGATTAAATTGCACTGTTACTACTACGTGCTTACGTCTTTTAAAGCTCCCAACGTACATGCGTTTAATCCGCATCCATCTATACACCACTCAACACAATCCAGCTCCCTATTATCCATCTAGCCACCAACCAAATGAGCCTGGTTCAATATTATCCACCCATCCATCTATCCACCGCCCCGCACAATCCGGCTCCCTATTATCCATCTAGCCACCAACCAAATAAGTCTGGTTCAATATTATCCACCCATCCACCAGTCATCTCACTCGGGCTCAATCATATCCATCTATCCACAGAACCCAAACGACGACGCCTTCATTGAGAACCTGACAAACAACAAACAGTTTGTCGGCACGTCCGGACTCAACGCTTTCTCCACCTGGTACCAGGGTCAGGGTGACATCCCACCGAGTGACCACATCATGTTGTTTACTGGGTCAGCTTCCATAGCAACAATAAACTCCATTTTTGTAACAACTGATATTATTATTATTATTATTATTATTGAAATAGGTAGTTTTCTATAGCGTTGTACCCCAGCCTAGGGCTGGGCTCACCACGCTGTTCATGCAATTTAACAAACAATCATGAACTTAAAAATAAATAAATAATAGTAAATTTACATTAATTAAATGTGTGTTTTTTTTTCTCCAGGTTTGATATCATAGGTGCATCTGGAATAGCTTTCAGCGCCCGCACCTGCACCAGGGCGGGGGTCTCGATCACTGAGAATAGTTTTAACGGAATCGTCGGAGGAGTTGCCGCCCATGAACTGGGCCACAGGTAAATATATTTCCACCCGAACTACAAGCGAGGCTCATCCCTGCAATGCTATTCCTATTCTATGTTTTGAGTTCCTACGATCAATGTGTTGGTCATTCTGGCTCCTATGTTTGTTAGAGGTGAGTTCACGATGTTTCTATGCATGGTTTTGAAGAGAATGCTTGACTGGTTGCAAGGGCCACTCAGCGAGTGTATCAGGAACTTGTGGGGGTGGAAGGCAATAGATACAAATGTGTCAAGTTTTGGCGCCTAAACTGCTCCTTTTGGAAGCTTGTGCCAGTCACTGATTGTCTGATGCTAATAAGTAAATACAGCCGCCCCCACCCCCTCCCAAACTAAGAACTCTATGGAAATAAGCTTTCAGTCTGTACATTTTTTTATCACAAACGGAAATACGTGTCCTTGGAAATTTGCGAGAGGCAAACTTGACTGGATGATTTTAGACTTTAGTTTTGAGAAGCTCATGTCAACAACAAAAAAACGGACGGGTGTGAGAGTTCATTGAAAATGTGGATTGCATTTCAATTTCAAGTAATGGACATGGTTTTTTGGTGTGAGTTAAAAAAAAAACTGAAACGTAATTTTTTAATTAAAATAAAATTTCTATTTTGTTCATACTTTTGTTCATACTTTTGTTCATACTTTTGTTCATACTTTTGTTCATACTTTTGTTCAGATGACATTATTAACGAAAACTTTCAACAACACGATGGCTAAGACCTGAACGAATTGCTTTTTTTCTTTTCTTCCCTTACAGCCTTTCAGCCTCTCACGACGCAGACACGGGGGCCGTGTGTTCAGACAATGACCAGTACATCATGGCCACGGTATTTAGGACACCGGTGGCAGCCGGCAAAGAAGGAAACCCCTGGAGGTTCTCGGCCTGCTCCATACGGGCCATCAAGACTTATCTCAGCGGGTAGGTCGTCCCGAGCTCAAGGGCACTCGTTGGAATATCTGTGGAACCGTTGAGATTTTCTGGTTGTGAATGAGAAGGGAAAAGATTTGGGGGGGGGGGGGGCTTAAATAAATATTACTACTATTATCACCCACTCACATTTATAAACGAGGACCCCCCCCCCCCAAACCTCAAACCTGTTTAAAGTTACATTAACGAGTCATTTGATATTGTGTCTCATTGTTAAATCGCTCTTAAAATAAGCTAAGGCGTTAAAATATTGTTACAGAATTAACATTACAATCATTAACTGTTACTGGTGTTGCTACGTAATGACGATAGGATAAGCATGGTTTAAATGACGTTACGACATAACCATGTTAAATCAAGCCAAACGTTACTGGTGTTGCTACGTAATGACGATAGGATAAGCATGGTTTAAATGACGTTACGACATAACCATGTTAAATCAAGCCAAACGTTACTGGTGTTGCTACGTAATGACGATAGGATAAGCATGGTTTAAATGACGTTACGACATAACCATGTTAAATCAAGCCAAACGTTACTGTTGTTGTTACATAATGACGATATGATAAGCATGGTTTAAATGACGTTACGACATAACCATGTTAAATCAAGCCAAACGTTACTGTTGTTGTTACATAATGACGATATGATAAGCATGGTTTAAATGACGTTACGACATAACCATGTTAAATCAAGCAAATGTTACTGTTGTTTAACAGGATAACGTGCACGCTGCCCGAAAACACTGGAACCACTGACGTACTGCCGGCCCCTCCAGCGGGTCAAAGGGCAGGGCAGGTGTTGAGTCGAGACGACCAGTGTCGACAGAACTTCAGAGACGCTGACAGTTTTTACTGCGATGTAAGTCACACTCTCTGTCTAACATACGTCACAGTCTCTGTCTAACATACGTCACACTCTCTGTCTAACATACGTCACACTCTCTGTCCAACATACGTCACAGTCTCTGTCTAACATACGCCACACTCTCTTTCCAACAAACGGCACACTCTCTGTCTAACATACGTCACTCTCTCTGTTTAACATACGTCACACTCTCTGTCCATCATACGTCATACTCTTTGTCTCGCTTACGCCCCACTCTCTGTCTAACATACGCCATACTCTCTAACATACGTCACACGCTCTGTCTAACATACGTACTCTCTAACATACGTCATACGCTCTGTCTAACATACGTACTCTCTAACATACGTCACACGCTCTGTCTATCAAACGTCATAGGTTGTATATACATTATTATTATCTTCTATGTGACGCTGTTTGTTTGTTGGTTTGTCTCTAAGTATGTTTCATTTGGAAATGGCATCAGCGGGCCGTCGAGCGTTAGCTCTTAATTCCCAACTCAGAGCACTCCCACACGGCCCAACACCAGGTTCCCCCATACCGGAACATGCGGTTGCACGTCAGTGACATCCCCAGCCGGAACCGCCGGGGACGTCTGGTCGACCGAAAACGCTGCGTTTAAAGCATCCACAGCCGACTCTCCCAGGGAGTCGGGATGGTAAATTAGCGTCTTAATATCTTCCCCTCACCCACCCGGGAAGCGTCGCAGCCCTTTAAGTGGGGTTCTACAGTGGGTTTCCACCCCGCCGCTAGTTGCGAAGTAGCTGGGACGAAACGGTTGCCTAGGAGCAGCTTTCTCAGGGCTGCGTATTTAGAATCATCGGCCAGAGGTTTCCACCCTAGCCTCTCGCCTCATATCCATTAGTGGCAAATTGTAATCATGATCCCTACCCAGTCTCTGCCTTTACTTCCAACTGTAAAACGTCACAGTTGGCTGCCCTGTAGGTGCTGTTTTTATTTATGCAGGTACCATGCATGTCCCTTGTCTGCCCACGCGGGACACGCAATGGTGGTTTTGTTCCCCGGGTAACTTCAAGGGGGTCCGGTGGCCGACGCCCCCCAATTGGCAAGCCACCAACACAGACTTGTCAACAAGGGCCCCGGTGAAGGTTCAAATTTGTTTCTAAATTGGTCGATTAATGAAAATAAAAATAATAAAAATAAAAACGGTGGATCACAACCAAATTTGACATTGTCATACTGTCATTCCTCCTGACTTACAGATAGCTCCTGAAAACTTTGCTCATAATCCTCTTATATCAAGAAGCTGTCATTTAAAACAAATCGTGAAAGGTAGACGGTAACGAGTATACAAATTAAATAACCCTTAAAACATACGTTTCACGTATAAATCCGTTATATGCATTTTTAAATACATTTTATTTCATTTTAATACTTTAATGTACTTCAATGATTATTATCATTGTTATTAACATTGTTATCACAGTGGACTGATCATTTCACCAGTAAACAACACAAGCAGTTGTACTAACATTGTTTCTTATTAACCCCTTTGCACAGCAAGTACAAACATCCAACGGCGGCGAGGCCAGCCTGTGTGGTGGAATGTTCTGTAGCATACCCACGGACAATGACGGCTTCTGTCAGACGATGGTACCCCAGGAATACACAACTTGTGGCCGCAACAATGTAAGTGTCCTAAAAAGGAAGGCTGCACCTCTAGGTACACGGGTACCAGAATTGAGAGGTTGGGATTAAAAAACGATTTAAAATATTATTGTTGGGTTTGTAAGACCAAATGAGGTATCAAATGAAAGATAATTGAATGTACAACACGTTTGTAAACTTAATTCTTCATTTTAACTGAAATAAACTACTACAAATGACATCCGAATAGCATTAGTCAAAATGGAGCCGGACACGCAACGCCGCCATTCGCACCCGGGTACCATTAATCTCAATGCTATTGGGATGCCAACTGTGGTAGTTTATTTTAGTAAAACTGAAGAATTAACATTTCAAACGTATAGTACATTCAATTATCTTTCATTTGATACGTCATTTGTTCTTACAAACCCAACAATAATATTTTAAATCGTTTTTAACCCCAACCTCTCCATTCTGGTACCCGTGTACCTATAGCCACTTAAAAAAAAGGAATAAATTTTAAAAATAATTAAATACGATAAATGTTTTATCATTGTGAATTGTGATACTTTCTTGTAGTTGATATGTTTCATAGACGTAACTGGATGTCTGTTATTTTTACACATTTAAAAATTGTGAAGTTATTCTGAATAGTGACTTTAAAATAGGCGCCATTAACCGAGTTCACCATCGAAGTGCTACTCTGACCAGTAAATCAGTTTACGATATAATTTTAATTTCGATTCATTCATTACATCAGCTACGTGAGCTGACGTTAACAACTCTATCTTATGATTAGTCCAAGAGTGTGAATGACGTCATCATCAGATACTTAAGTTAGCTACAAAAAGTTTCAAAAGTAATCGAGGATATCATGAGCAAAACGCTTCCAAGAGATATATTAACATTTGCTCAACCAAAATAAATACAAAATGTTGTTACTGTTGCTATAAGTTTTTGTTTAAAGAGTTTTGACAAAGGAGACGGGGAAAAAAAATCGAATTTACGGAATTTCCCTTTTTTTTTCCAGTGGTGCGTTGCAGGAAAATGTGTACCGATCCCAACGTCTACAACTACAGCCTCAACAACTACAACAACGCCACAAGCAACCACTACAACAGTTTTAACTACAACCACCACACTGCCTACTACAACTACCACACAACCAACTACAACCACCACACAACCGACTACAACCACCACGCTGCCTACAACAACCACCACACAACCGACTACAACCACCACACCACCGGCTACAACCACCACACTGCCTACAACAGCCACCACACAACCGACTACATTAACCACACAACCAACAACAACGACAACACTGCTTACAGCAACCACCACACAGCCGACTACAACTACCACACAACCGACTACAACTACCACACAGGGGACAACAACAACCACACTGCCAACTACAACAACCGCCCAGACTACTAGACCTAGCACACAGACCACAGCAACGACCGTAACTACCCCAACGACCGCCACCCCACGTTCATCAACAACAATTGGGACACCGACAACTTCTATAATACCACCAACAACACCAAAGTATTCTGGGCCCACAAATCTCCAGGACTGCACGAAATTTATTTACACGCGGGATGCCAGACGATGGCTGAAGTGTGTAAGGTGGGTAGTGTCCTTAAAGTGTGTAAGCTGGTTAGTTTCCTTGTCCTCCACATTGCTAGACGATGGCTGAAATGTGTAAAGTATGTGCTGTCCTTGTCCTCTACACTGCTAGGCGATGGCTGAAGTGTGTAAAGTGTGTCGTGTCCTTGTCCTCCACATAATATTCCTGTTTTGTTGACACGTGCACAGATGCTTAGCCTGTCTTGCTAACATTGTGTATATTGTTAACTAGCGTACATCATCATCATCAGTGGCGCTACAGCCCGTGTGGGGCCCTGGCATTCACAGCCACTATTTCGTAGTGTCCACAAGTGTCTCAAAAAATTAAAAATAAATAAACTTTAAAAATATTACAAATCACACGAACGTCTCAGAATTATTTAAACTTAAATATTAGATCTCCCCACTGTCCGAATATTCACCTTTTTAAGTTTAGTTTTGATTAGCTTTTTAAAATTATTTTTGTTTTAAATGACTTTTTACTTTATCAATAATTCTAATTAAAAAATGAAATATATATATTTATTAAAAACTTTACTGTATCTCATAACATTTATAAAGCGTCAGTTATAAGATTGAGGTCCACGTAGATTGATGTGTTTTAAGATATATAATTGTATATTACATTATTGCATCTAACACTGAATGCCACGAAAGGAACTTCTATATGTGTGGCGTTCACGTTATACAAATAGAAAGAAATAACCAAAATCCTAACGATAGCATGTTTTTTAACAAGCACATACATTTAAAAAAAAAAAAAACATTTCTCATTTAATAAAACTGACAACAAAATAACGTGACTAAGGCGAACACATTAAGGTGTTGTTGTTTTGTAAATACCTTCTATTTCTTATTATGTCTTCATTTGTCCTGTCTGCTGAGGAAGACTCTTAACCGCAACTTTCTTCTTTTATTGTCCTGTCTTTCTATTGCAAGCTTCCACATACCTTTTTTCTTCTAGTACCTTTATATTTTTTTAAAGCAGTCCTTCATTTATTATAACAAAGTAGCAATCGTCTGCTGTAGTGATTCTTGTGCATTCTTGAGAAAATGTTAGAAGTTGGGCCATAAGGGAGATTACACGTCTTAAATGAAATAAGTTTAAAAAATAAGGTTATTGCCCCTTCTTTTTGTTAACCCTCTGTTTATGTCGTCACCCCCACACAGTCTAGTACTGCAGTACCTACAAGTGCAGGCCAGTAAACTTCCGAGTGAGGAAAGGAGACGGGAAGAAGTAAGACTTTCAGAGGAGAGGCGTAGACTGCTGTGGTTCTGGAGGTACTACGGCTCAATGTACAGGCGCGATGACAAATAGTTCTGATTCATCGGTTAAAATATCTACTTTTCGGAAAGGGCGAAATGTAGTCCCCGGCTATTTGAAAGCTCATCAGACGTGAATCTCCGACGATTGCGAACCAATGAAATCCATGTTCATGTTTTGCGTATTAACCAATATATTATGTCTCCATGACATGTGTCATCTGCTTATCTCATTTACACGTTTCATGTACACATGTCATTTTTACGTATAATTTCAATGTATCATTTTTATTGGTTTAAAAAGGTTTTAATTTTGTTACGTATATTTTCTAGATGGCATACATTTATATTACGGTAATAGAGTATAAAATATAGTGTTTTTTTTTACAGCTGCTCTGTTTTAAATGGTGGTTCTGGAAATGAATACGAACCAGGACATCTGAACTAAATAATTATATATCAACCTAATTAGACGAGTACTGCGTCAAATAACTAAATAATTTAGCTACTTCTTACCACATACTTAAGTCGGAAATAGAACTGGTCTGTGTATAAATTCATCCCATCCGGGTCCTTTGACCTAAAACTTTTGTTTGTAGTAAAAATCCATCACCCGAAATAACTTGAGTTATAAATACTAGCCAACTACGAATCACGTGTATTGGTTCTGTGGACGTTACAAAATACCCTCTTTTTTTAAAAAAACCATTTTGTCACATAGATTTTCCATCTAATGTTAAGCGTCAGTTCACACGATCAACTTTCGCGTCAAATTGTTGTATGAACGCACTGTTTTGTGCGTGGTTTCTTTTTGGGGGAATTTGATCAAATAGTAATTTGAAAGTTGTGACAAGGCTTCATACACGAATTGCATCTAATGCTTGAAGGAAAATTTGATCGTGTGAACCAGCCCTAAGTCTACGAACAGTGCAATAATGTTGATTCGTTCACAGTCGACACGAGGGTTTCTTTGTTTTTAAAGACGTTATTTTAATATGTCATTTAACATATCATATGTTTGAGATCTCAGCTCTGTGTTTCAAATGTCATCGATACAGTGCTATGAAAGGACATGTCACTGCGTTATGATAATCTTTGTGCTTATAGTTGTTAAATTTTATGTACAGCGTGGTGAGCCCAGACCTATGTTGGGGTACTACGCTATAAAAACTTCTTATAATAATAAATAATAATAATATATATAATATTATGAGACATACGCTATAATTGAACATGTACCTATATACATGTATACATACACATAAATATGTCTAACTATGTTGTTGTTGTTTTTCTTGGGACAATTAAAAAAATTGGATTGTTAGCAAATTTTTATGAGTATTTTATATTTTTGTTGGATGTAATTAATTAAGTTTAAGAGAATACTTTGTTTCAAAACTTTTTTTTGTTGAAATTCAATACTTGTCTAGAATTGTGTATTCCTTTATGTTAGTGTATGTCACATGGGAAATGATGTCGGTGGGCTGTCGAGCGCGAGCTCTTAATGCCCCCCGGCAACCTCCACACAGGCCAGACGCCGGGTTTCCCCGCCGACAGACCGCGCAGCGGCACGCCTACCACCTCGGCTGGGGGACGCCCGGTCGAACGAGAACGCTGCGTTTAAAGCGTTCGCAGTCCACTCTACCTAGTGTATATCGCTAATTGATTCTATATTTTATACTAGCATATCACCCCGCAGCATCTTGGTATTTTAATTTAATCTAATAAAGAATGATATATTTTCTGGACAACATGAGGAAAAAACAACAACATATTTTAGTTTCTAAACAAAACATTTAAATACTCCTCAATTCTAAACAGAATTAAAGCTAAGCAGTTCACACGTTTTCATATTGATTGTAGTATAACGCGAGAGCTCAATCATAATATGGAAAGTATAATTATGAAGATGGATTTGGGGTTCAAACGAAACACTGCTAATTTATATTTTCAAACCAATTATTTTATTCTAGAATAATATGCTACTATTCTTCCCTGCAGGATACAAGTATACACATTTTATTTCCAACTATTGCAGAGACAACTTAGCCTTACCATGAGAGTGTCATTGATCTCGATAATCGATGAGCGAAATTCCGCTAGACTTGCAAATCACTTCAGTCACCGCGTAAACGAGTTTGAATTAAATGAAGATTAGCCGGAAATTTCCGATATCTGTCGCGAAAACGGGAATTGTAACTTAGTTCAACTTCCTGTGAATGTGAACATGAACAGACTCGCTCAGTTGTGGTGAGCTTTTCGCCTGGCTGCAGCTTCAACTCTCCATGTGGGATTTGAAATAGGAATCGGTTGAAATTAACTAGAACATCACACCCATGTTTGGGGACTGGCTCTTTCAGTTCTTGCTCTCTTTATCCCTCTCTCTCTCTCTCTCCCTCGTCTTGACTATAACTCTTTTCTGTTAGATTAACCAAAACATTTCATAGAAAAAATGCAGAAAGTTCAAAACACGGCTGCTAGGTTAGTTCTAAAGGCAAAGAAACGTGATCACGTCACTTCACTACTCCACTCACTTCATTGGCTCCCTATACATGCACGTCCTTCCGCGAACACACGTATTCTTTCTCTTCCCAGAACACGCACTAAAACATATGGTGAACGATCTTTCTCTTTCTTTGCCCCAAAACAATGGAATTCTATCCCATTACACATCCGCAATATAACGATCATCCCAGTCTTCAAAACTGCCCTCAAACCCCATCTCTTCAAACTGTACTATACCAACTCATTCTCACCCCCTCAGACTGATAAACAACGCTCGATTCTGCTGGGTGCTGCCCGTGGCTGGTCACGGGTTGACAGTAATTGGGTGGTTGAGGTCAAGCTTTTCACCAATTGTTGTTTTTAAATGTATACGTTTCTGTAATTGTTAATTTTTATGTAAAGCGCAGTGAGCCTAGCCCTAGGCTGGGGTACTGCGCTACAGGGCCGGCCTTAGGCCACTGCAACCTATGCGGCCGCAGTGGGCCCCGCACTTTCATAGGCCCCGCCCCGAATTTATTTTCTAATACAAAATCTTAATTTTCACTTATTATCCTTATTCCTAACCAGACTGGGCCCCGCGCAATCCGTTTCGCATAGGGCCCCGCAATTGTTAGGGTCGGCCCTGCTGCGCTATATAAAACCACCTAATAATAATAATTTCGGTTGTAGGCCATCCAATGCATTCCATACACAAACTTCTTTAGCTGTTTGTACTCTCAGGCCCCGGCCGTAAGCTAAATAATATATCTTAATACATCTCCCGGTATACGGTATATCACAATAACATTTGATTTTCTGCGCGAGGCGAAACAAAATAAATTGAACAAAATTCCACTATTTTAAATTCAAGTACCTTTTATCTCCTGCTCAAAAGAAATAGCAAATAGCAAAGATGCGATATTTGAACAATCAACATTTTTTTTTTTTTAAAAGTTAACAATGACAACAACAACAACAACAACACCAAAAACAAAATAAAAAAATAAGAAGAACTAAATAGAAGCAATGATAGAGAAAAAAAAATGTGTTCCTTAAATAGAGCAAATTAAATGACACTTGAGAAAGATGACTATTGAAAATGACAAACAAAGGTGACAAGGAAAGTTGCAGTCTCCTTTACCAACGTGTGCTGCATCATCTGCTAAAACTGTAGCACCTTGACATGTTCTAATGATACATTTCAGCGATATGTGGATGCAGAAAAAAGTATATATATATATATATATATATTGAATTATGCCATTATATAATTATAGGACCTAAATGGAAGGCAGAGCAAGAAAATCACAAGAGAAATATAAAGAAGCGAATCGAAGGATAGTGAACAGCATTACAACGATATAGGTGCTTACATAGATGGTGTAGCATCAACAGCAGAAGAAGCTTTTTTCTTTGTATACTCGTTTTTCATTTCTCTGTTACGTATTGTTCATCCAATTAACGAGCCAAATCTTAAAACAGATTAAATTTTCAAACCAGCGGTACGTAACATCTCGTATGTGCGCGCCTACCCACACCTCACAGAAAGAAGTAGACGCGATGTTGACACAGCTCAGCTGCAAGAGACGATCAGGTAACGACTTTACGAGAAAACGATCCACTGAGCTTAACAATCAAGTGTGTCAACAAAAACATAACGCTCCATCCATAAGATGGAAATGCAAGTAAAAAGTATGTCTTTAAAAAAAAACAAAAAAACTTAAGATTACAATTTAACTATTTATAAATCACCATCAAAGGCTTTCATTAATCCTTTGTTGTTTCTCATCAAGGAATATTTTTTAATGGGGCTAATTTCTATAGTATTTTTTGTATGACTCATCGCCAACATCTGGTAGCTAAAAAGGGCAGTGACCTTCATAACTGCGGTGAATAAATGTTAGCATACGTCAAGAATAATTAATTATTCCTGCTGTGCCTTGAGGTTTTACCTTTTCTCTACAGTAATGATTGTTTTTGCATTCGTATAACATTCTAAATCTAAAAAAAAAAAAAAACGGATAGCAGACGTAGTCGTGAAAACCCTAGAATAATAGTGTCACATTTTACGGGGAAAACTGTTTTCCATGGAAACGGAAAATGTGGTTTGTGGGAAAAATCCGGCTCTAAAAATAGATTTCCTGTTAAAAGTAATACATTATGTTTTCGTTTCGCCTAATTTGATAGTAATATGAAGTTGGTGGCTATCGGTTTGTAGTGGTGTACCTTTTTATCTACACAGGATTTTATTACAGTGTGTGGTTCTTTTCTTTAAATCACAAGGACTACACTCCGTTGTCTCGTACAGCGTTTCCCAAACGGTTAAATTATGTTTTCATCATTATTGATAATCATGGTCCTTCTTTCATCTCGTGCTAGGGTTACTTCAGTATTGCTCTGCGATTCATGTGATGTGGACATACCTTCAAGGCAGCTGCAGACATCTGTAGACACCAGTGGGACACCCTGCACTTCTGGATATTACGCAGACGAGAATAAGAACTGCCAAAAGTGTCCTAATGGAACATTCGTCACCGCCAAGATGGCAAGGGAGAGAAACACCAGATCGTGTCAGGCGTGTTATGTGCCCCTGAACGAAGGTTTGTTCTCTCTATTTCTTCTCTATTTTCTTTGTGATCATCCTGCAGGGTTTCAATTTTAGTTTGACACTTAGCCCTACTTGGTAAAGTGAACAATTGTGGATAAACAAAGTCACGGGCACAGTAGCTTAACAACGGCTTGGCATTGGGGCAGTTGCCAAGGGCGCCGGCCTGCGCCAGTTCAAAAGGGCGCCGCTAAATGTCTAATTTTTAAATTTTTATTTAGATATCAAGGGCGCCAAAAATAAATTAGCCAAGGGCGTCAAAACCTCAGTTACGCCTCTGCACGTGTAGGCTACTATCCAGTGGAATAGACGTAGCTGGCCCAGGGACCAATTTGGTCACAGTTTAGAAGCTGTCGATCTTTTCTATGGCTAACTAGAGCATAAAATAAATTGATTGGGCCCTAGTTGGAGAGGCTAGAATAGTGTAGGCCCTAAACATTGGGTGTTGCTCGGGTTAATGCCAAGATTTTTGCCGCCACTTCCACGAAAAAAAAAAAAAACCTCTGGTTTGTTTCATTTTCATTCATAGCGAAAGAAATGGGGGTTTTTAAACTCTTGCCCATGTTTTCCCATTTGCATTCATAAAATGCAACCACTTAAGTCTATAAGGAAAAGGGGTCGCGGCCCACAGGTTGAGAAACCGTTGCTCTAGTGTGTGTCATCAAGAGGAAAATTTTGAAAAACACTGGTCTAGACTCTAGACTACTGAAAGGAAATCAACTAGATGAATCACTTAAGATAACGCATCAAGGATGAATTAGCTCGAAATGAATGAGGAAATTCTAAGATCGGGTTCATGTGTGTCTTGCAAAAGTCGTGGAACTTCGCATCACAAATTGTGGAAATCACATTGAAAATGTTATGAAATAAATGAAAATTTTGGAAGTTTATTGAAGAGAATCATGTACCTTATTTTGTTTTTGTGTACATCTCTTATATATATTACGTTTCTGGTGATTCTGGTATGACTTGTGGACTGCTTCCTAATGGCCTGCTTCCTGATATGCGAATTTGGTATTGAGACTATTGAGAGTACAGTGGAACCCCGCTATAACGCGATGATCGGGGTCCATAAAATCGGATCGCGTTAAAAGCGGGGTCGCGTTAATGCGCGGTTTTACAATATTTTATTTTTTCGCTTTAAAAAATGGCTTTCCAAGCAATGGATAAAATTTTCAAAGAACTTAGGCCTGACGGAGTGAATGAATTTCAAATTTGAGGAACCGTGCCACGATCATATTATTTTAAAAGTCACAACTAATCTCATGGCCAAAATGAAGTTAATTTCTTGTTTTGTTTTTTTGTTTTTACTTTTCTCCAATTTTATTTTTCTCCATGTGAATGAATATACAAAATTTCGGGAACCATGCTACGACCGCGTTATATCCCAATTCGCGTTATGGCGGGGCGCGTTATAGCGGGGTTCCACTGTATATTACAAATTAAATAATTCTAAATGATTGAAAGAAAGTATGGTACAATAGTACGCAAAATATAATTCCCGATAACTGCGCTAAATAATATATTTTGTTATATATATGTAACGCAACTGCGTTTGGCGCGTAATATTTTCTTTTCGGAAAATGAAACCGTCTCAATTTAAGTATGGTGTAAAAAATATTCGGTTCAAAAGTGGTTCATCAGAATATATTAATTTAGTTTATGTGCGTGAAATAAAAAGTGTGCAGTGATGTATCATGGAGGGAAGGGGTGTAGCAAAAATTGGGATTCTTAAGTGTGCGTTACTTGAGTTCATGTTTTGTCAAGTAACTTTAGTAGATTGGGCTGTATCTAGTAGATGGGACTGGGAAGTTCACACATTGCTGCCGCCAACGGGCTATACCTTGTACTTGTACAATTATTTTATGGTTACTGATTGGGTTTTGTTAGTTAAAGAATTAGGTTCTGGGTCTAGGTGTTGTGTCAAGAACAACGAGAGATTGAATTAGAATGATAAGGGAGTTCATAAGAACATCAGCGAAAACAAAAGAAAAAGAGGGGGGAGGGGGCGTGCTCGTAGTCGGGAAAGACAGAAGAGAAACCACGTTTTTTCTTATTTTTTTGACACAGAGGAAATAGTTCACGAGTGCAACACAACGCGAGACACGGAAATCCGATGCAAGCAAGGATATTACAGAAGCGACTACTCCAAGGATTGCACATGTCTCGGCAGATGTGTTCAGTGCCAGCTGTGTAGCGTGGGAGCACAGCTGTACAACGACCACGAGGCGAGGCCGTGCTTCCACGAACACAACACACTGTGCTGTGCGACGGAGGACATGGTGGCCGGTGAAGACGGATGTGTTCAACCCGCGCCTACTCCACACGCTCCAACAACAACAACAGCAACAACAACACACATGACGTCATCTTCTGGGGTTGGCTCAAATAAAAAGGTATCCAGCAAGGGAGGACATCCTTCTAACTCAGCAAGTATGAGCAGGATGAATAGTTGCAGTCCATTTGTTGTCAGCGTCTTTTGTGCTTTATCTTTTAGTTGTTTGATAAATTCTCTAAAAACAACTTGTTCAGTAATGATCTTAGTCTTAGGTAATCTCTCACCATCTCTAGTAATAATATAATCAGAAAATGCGGGGGGGGGGGGGGGGGGGGGGGGGGGTTCCTAAAGTGTGGTACGCGTACCCCTGGGGTTACGGGAAGAGTTTGGTGGGGGTACGCCAGGCAAAGGTAAAAATAAATATTTTTGTATTTGTCATTAAAATTTAACTATATGCATTTTTTTTAACGAGTGGGGGGGGGGGGGGGGGGAGAGGGGGGTTAACTCAGGTTTACGAAACACTATATACAGGGGTACACTGGTGTCAAAACTTTGGGAAACACTGATCTTGTCTAAGCCCAACATTGGACTCGAAAATAATACAAAACAAATGCACCTTTCAACCTGTCGCAATATTCCAGTGATTTATTTGTTCTTTCCATTTTATTTTTAATAATCGGATCTCCATACATTACTCAAGACCAATAAAATATACAATTACAAGATTATGAATTGAAATATTCAAGATAATCAAATGAAAAACAGTTTAATGAAAGCTCACAGCAAAAAAAAAATCTAAAAATTACACAAATGAAATATGAAAGTTCAACGCGAATGAAATATGAAAGTTCATGTACGGCTATTGAAACGAAGCTCCTGAAATTCCAGGGATGATTTTATAAATATAAAAAAAAGAGAGATTCTATTACAACAATGTACAAGTTGTAAATGCAGAGACAACATTGAGGATTGTGCTAGCATAGTTGTGTGGAACACCTTTTGCCTTTATAATCGTTTGACAAGCTGTTAATAGAAACAATTATTTTTATGGATTCAATTTGCTTTGTCGTTAAGCCACCAAGTACAAGATGAAGTGCAAACAGAAAAATTGTTTTTAGATTTTATTTCACTGGGTTCAGAGCTGGTCAAATAAAGTAATAAGTAATATTTGCAGTTAAATTACATTTTTTAAAAAACGATCCTTCTTTCATGTGCATATGGTTTGATTTCTAAGAAAAAAATGATGTTTGGGGAAACTCTAGTAAATTTACAAAATAATACAAAGAAGTTTTCCAAAGATATTAGAAAATAAAATCATACAATATATTAAACCACAAAAACTTGACAACCAAAAATTTTAAAGAAATCATAAAAACAAACTATTGTTAGCTATACATTATGGATTTTTTTTTTCTAAAGCTCCAGCAATAGCATTGTTCCATCTGTACTATCTGTAGCTCTATTTATTTAATATTACATAAGATTATGATAACCAAAAGCCTTTATTTTTAAAGTGGGCTGCTCATCTTTTCGAAAAAGGAATTAACTAAAGCAGCCTAAAGAAATCTTTGATGAACAGGATGTGTTACGATATTGGGCCTTCAGATATTACAAGGAGACGATGTACAAATGTTTGTCAACAAAAAAGTCACATGACTAATGAATGAGATTCACACATGCAGAGCAGTGGTTCCCAACCTTTCCCTGGCAGTAACAAATCAAGTCATTGAAATTTGCTGCAGGATTTCAACTCTTCCAAATGTGCGGGGGTGTTGAAAAGAAAATGAAATTCCCATGAGCGCATTTCAAGATTTGTTTTGCAACACCTGCAAAAAAATAAGTACAAATATTGATACTGAGATATTTTACCAGAAATACATGACATAAAATAACTAATCAAAATGAATTACACAATGGAATTCTCTTCCGCTACACATCCGCAATATACCCACCATCACAGGCTTCAAAACTGCACTCAAAACACATCTCTTTACACTCTACTATCCCCCCCCCCCCAACCGACCGATAAACAATGTTGCTGGGTGCCGTCCATGGCTGTACATGTAAATAGTTCTTTGAATGGGTGGAGCAAAGATAGATTTGTTTTGTTTTATTTAATTAATGTACCGGTATGTTAATTAATTTTTTAAGGTCATGATTATGTTTGTTGAATTGTATGTACAGAGTGGTGAGCCCAGCCCTAGGCTGGGGTACCACGCTATATAAAACCACCACTAATAATAAACATAATCTTTGGAATTTCTTTGCTTTAAATTAAATTATTTTTGTAGCCAAAGCAGAAGAAGTAAACAAAGTTCTAATTTTGACAAATGCTTCTCAAAAGTATTTATTGAACAGTTTTAAAAAGCATTTGTATTTCCTTTACCTGTCTCTCTACATATATTCCGATACAAAAACAAAAAATTAAGTAATCTCTCAGGGGTCCTCCATGTTGACAACCTCCATCTGGGCCCGCCGCTGGTCTCTCTTGACCACAAACATGGTCAGCAGGAACAGGAGACCGCCAGCAATGTATAGGCCAGGGTAGAGGATGTACAGGGCACCTGTGGAATATAATGAGATGTAGGTCTAATAAGGTGCTTTATAACAGTACTGAATGAAAGAGAAACATGTTGCACAAAATACATTCAAACAGTAGACCTACTTTCAAACAAACAGTATGCCTACTTTTAAACAAACAGTATGCCTACTTTTGAATAGTAGCATTTTAAACAATAAACTAGGATATTCAAATTCAGAAGACCCTGCCAGCCTGATGTAACATCCTCTACACCAGCGGTTCTCAACCTGTGGGTCGCGACCCCTTTGGGGGTCGCTACACCTTTTCACAGGGGTCGCCTAAGACCATCTGAAAACACATACACTCCACAGTTATAAAGTATCAACGGAAATAATTTTGTGTTTGGGGGTCGCCACACCATGAGGAACTCTATTAAGGGGTCGCGGCATAAAAAAGGTTGAGAACCGCTGCTCTACACTGTCATGACCTCAATCAAATCATTATTTACATCCAGGGGTAGGCAAAAAACAAGCATAATTTAGAACCCCTGTTTCTCATTCTCAGGAGCCAGCAATTTTTATTATTTTTCAAATAGGTACTAAAACTAAAAGAAACCTTGAGAATCAAATCCCCCCCCCCCCCCCCCCCCCAGGTTAAAATTATCAGTCACCATGTCGACCAGTCACCATGTAATTGCCTACCCCCTATTTACATCACTGTCTTGGATTATGGAAATGCTACTCTATAAATGACAGTGTGCCATGTCCAGAACAATAAACGATAGCAGCCACAATCTTTGTAAATCTCAAACAGTATATTGGCTCAAACTGGACAAGATTCCACATAAATGACTAAATCATATCAAACGTTCTCATGCATCATTCTTCCTATATCTGTAACCTCCACACCGCTTAACACATAAAAAATTTAATGGAAGATGGGTTTTTAAAAAACCCATTAATATCTGTTGTTTTTAAGATTATTCTTATCTACTAGACAAATGACTGATTAATTGAAGTGGTCTTCTGCAGCAAAAAATGGGCCACAACATTGTTTTAACCGTAATAAAAAAAACAATCTTGGACACTTATTACCTGAGAGAGCTAAAATGAAGTGTGCTTATTTCTATCTTCTTCGGGTGCTTATAAAGATATTAACCAGAAGTTGACCTAATTAAATTTTCTTTAAAATTCTACACAAAAATGACAACTGTGCAATACATGGTCCTGGGCACTTTAGGTGCAATCATACCAAAAAAAACTAAGATGTGATAAACACACAAAGAATTCCCACTAAATCACATTCGTTTATACCAAACCTCAATATGCCTTCTAGTCTCATTATGACTCATGCATTAACTAACAAATATCATTCAGAGCAAAAACTTGTTGACTCAATTGAAAAAAAATTATTTGTGAATTGTTCATTTATCTACAAAACATTACTCTTCTTCTCTTCTATATTTGTGAATTGTTTCATTTATGTACAAAATACTGTTCATATTTTCCTTTTTGCATTGCTTCATAATTATTACATTTTTTTGAAATTACATCAAACAATTAAAATGAAAAAATTTGAAATGTAAACATTAAATAAATAATCATAAATTTAATAAAAAATATAAAGTACCGGTAGCAATACGTTTATATAATTTCCCCATAAGACTAGGTCAGGGCCAGGGAAGATGGCATACCCTGATGTGTTTATGACATTAAAAGTTACCTACTAACCTCTGAGAGATTCAGTCTTTGTGTAGCCACTATTTTCAAATGATTTTCCGATTAGGGGCACAAGGAGAGGCACATTGCCCCCAATGTTTGATATGATAAACAAATAAAAAGCGACCGCCGACGTCCGCATGTGGCTGGGGACTAGCTCGACAACAACAGCAAGGGTCACGCCAACCCACATCTCACCTGTTTAATTTTGAAATAATGCTTAAAAAAATTAATTTGTCAAGTGTGATTATTAAAAAAAAGTTGTTCAACATTAAGTAAGAATATTTACATTACTGTGATGAATTAGGTAAAATTTATAATTAAATTTGTGTGATTACATAAAATGTATGGTTCAAGAAAAAATCGTAGTCTTTGCACCGCATTCAATTCTCTGGTGTTAAAAATGTGTCTCTTCAATGAATTAGACTAATTCAATTCTTCTAAAAGAATTAGGATTAGGATGTTTTGAACAACTAAATTCCTCCTGGCTGGTTCCTAATCAAATGTAACATAAGGTAAATATGAGGAAATGTATGGAAATCTAATTGGGATTTTATTAATTTCTTCCCAATCTTGCACCATGAATTAAGTGTTTGCCGGACTTAAATTTAATCAATTCATTACAATCCATAATCTTACACCTCCCCCAACCTGGCTGATCCACGACCTTCCAACTGGCTAATCCACGATGTGACTAGGATGGTGAAATTTAATTTTCTTGGGTTTTCTAACTTAAAGCAATGTGTTTTTCCATCATGCTTTCACGGCTTTTTGGAAAATTGAAAATTAATTTTAAACTTAATTATTGGAGAAGTTGGGTGCGACCACACAGGATACTTTAACAATCTTTTACTTTAAAACTGCCAATTTTAAGAATTGTTATCTTAACCCGAATGTTTAATCTCTGACCTGTGTTTTTTATTGAATAAGCTGAAAATAAATGTCTGCAATATGATCAACAAAATTTCTATTTATTCGCATCAATTAAAATAAATGTTTCTTTTTGTTTACCTGTATGACATATGTATAACTGTATGGTATATGTGAACTCTATATTTTAGTTAAACTTATATTTATTTTTATTTATGTGAAGAAAGAGATTAAACAGGCAATGTACGGTCAACCACCATGTTAGTTGGCTCCTGACCTCGTTGGTTGAGGAATGTTACCCGGGATTGACCTCCTCTCCATGCACAATTGCCCTCCTCTCCATGCACAATTGACCTCTCCACCCACAATTGCCCTCCTCTCCATGCACAATTGCCCTCCTCTCCATGCACAATAGCCCTCCTCTCCATGCACAATTGCCCTCCTCTCCACGCACAATTGCCCTCCTATCCACGCACAATTGCCCATCGTTTAGGGACGACCCCTGGACAAATTCAAATCTGCTGTTTGATGAGTGTTTGCTTATGAGGCAGATACATTACCAATGTCCCACAAGGCGGCCTAAATATGTACCTTATATTTATATGTAAAAAAATACAGTAGCTACATGTTAAAACCATTGATATTCACCACATGAACAAATACTTACCCAAGACATTGGCAGGGATAAGACTGATGAAAGCATATGGTACATCCAGGAACAGGGCACCAGCAGCAAACGGAGCAGCCAGAAACTAAAGAGCATGAGGAGATGTACTTATTTATTAACCAAAAAAACAACAACAAATGGCTGGGAGTGGGTAGCCTTCACTAACTTTAGGTTTAGTTTGTCAAAAACTGTATTCAGTAAAGCCAATGAATCAAATAATGAGATGTACTTATTTAACCAAAAAAACAACAAACAAATGGCTGGAAACCTTGACTAACTTTAGGTCTAGTTTATCAAAAACTGTATTCAGTAAAGCCAATGAATCAAATACACACTAGGGTCACCTACCTGGCTAACAACAAGAACGAGTATCCTTGCATAAAGCCCCCGTCTCTTTACGACTCTGTCGGAGATGAAACCCCCAAAGAGGACCCCTAAACTGCCTCCAACCAATGGGATCCAAGACATGTAGGAACCAACGGTCTCTTTGGAAACATTGGAAGCCTCAAAGTAAGGCTGAGTATTGTAGGCCCAAACATATCCGCCTGTACAAGCAAAAACAAACATTGAAAGGTTATTTAAAAAGCAGGAGTCACAACCTACGGCAGAGATATTAACATCTGAATGTGAAATACCAACCAAAAAAAAAATAAAAGATGAGTTTTGTATTGTAGACAAGAGTTCCTCAAACTATGGCCTGCAGGCCAGATCTGGCCTGCAAAAGGTGCCTTTAACCCAGCCCACCTGGCCATTATATGTGTACCTTGGTAGCAGTGATAAATATAGAAATGGACATTGATCTTCTATCTAGTCAGATGCAGGCCCATACATCTCATTGACATACATGTTGTTTAAAATTGCTCTTTATTTTAAATATTGTTTTTTTCTTGATGTTTTATTTCCCTATATATCAAATATGTGCAGTGGGCATAGGAATTCATTCATATTATTTTGGATGATAGTCCAGCCCCCAACCGTGTCGAAAGGGAGACAGTGGACCAGCCCCCAAGAGTCTGAGGGACAGTGAACCAGCCACACCTGATGAAAAACTAGTAGGCTTATAGACTTGTTAGAATACTCGATGAATTATAAAGCTTACTTTGGCTCAATACGACCACGAGAGTTGCCAACCCCTGTACTAAAGGACTAAGAAAATTATTTGTAACATCTACAAACTCAACACATATCTGCTCCCAGCCAACCCCCCCCCCCCACCACGCCCCCTTCCCTGGACCACCGTTGACTCCAAATTACTTCAATTAAAAAGCTATAAACACATTGTTACATTGTCACATATCACCAAGTATGGGACAATTTTATTTGGACATATTTAACCGAAAAAAATATGATTTTAACAACCAGCACAAACAGATCCAAATAATTATTAACAATTCTGCCATTCATATGGCCATAATTCCCACAGATTTTTAAAAAAATTTACATTCATTATTTGTCAAAAAACATTATAGTAATGCCACACAAATTAAACCAGCATTTAACTGCTCAAAAAGTTGAATACCACTACCCGAAAAAATTTAAGTGACTATTTTGATGATTTACCTGCATTCCTTATAGAACCTGCCAAGCAAAGCAAAAACAATGAAGGGCTTAGGAAAGTCTGAACAATCCTCCAGAGTCTAGTAGTCCAAGGGATTTTAGCCTGATGGACTCGTGGAGTAGTTATGGAGTCTTCAAGCTGCTTCTTCCCTTGCTTGGTGCTTCGCTCAGGCTCGCGTAATGTTACAGCAATTAAAATACCAAGAAGAACGCCGGGTATTCCCGGAATAATAAAAGCCCAGCGCCAGCCCTAAAGGGAGACAGAAGGCAATGATAACTATAGCAGATCATGACTGAATTTTCATTTGGTTGTTAATGTAAAAATATAGACTTTGTGTTATGTAACAAAGTGGCCATTGGTACCCGGGTACCAGAATTGAGAGGTTGGGATTAAAAAACGATTTAAAATATTATTGTTGGGTTTGTAAGACAAAATGAGATATCAAATGAAAGATAATTAAATGTACTATATGTTTGTAAACTTAATTCTTCGGTTTAACTAAAAAAAACTACCACCGAATAGCATTAGTCAAAATGGACCCAGACACGCAGCACCGCCATTTGCACCCAGGTACCATTAGACTCAATGCTACTCGGATGCCAACTGTGGTAGTTTATTTTAGTTTCATTTGAGACCTCATTTTGTCTTACAAACCCAAGAACAATATTTTTAATAGTTTTTTAATCCCAACCTCTCACTTCTGGTACCCGGGTACCAATAGGTGCAGCCATTATATATTATATAAATAGATAAAAACCTGGGTGAAAAAAAAAGAAAGAAAAAAATTCTAATGTTCTAATACAGATTCAGCAATTTGCATAAGCAAATAATGTTTTTTTTTTTAATGAACCAAGTCCTCCTGTATTGCTTTACATACTCTGCTTTGCCCACTGTAAAGATTTTCTTATCAGTAACAGCTGTAAGATGTTACATTACCTGCCCATTAATGTTGGCAATGGTTATGAAGTTGCCCAGGGCATAGGACAGGCCGTAGCCAAAGTAGATGCCAAAGTTATACACGCCCATGGCTGAGCCACGCATCGTCTGTGTGAAGTAATCAGCTATCAGAGATGCTGCAAATGGTGTGCAACCAGCTTCCCTGCAGGCGCCATGGATAAAAATAACAATCTCATATAATTGTATTCTATAACATTTAATAATGGAGTAATATAGTTCAATCCCATTCCCGAACCCACTTTATTTTTTTTCAAAACCAAAATAAAATATCAATCATTCACAAGCATTGCTGATGATTGCATATTTTAAAAATACATTTGTTTTGATTTTTTTTTTTAACGGACTTGAAAAAATACATTATTGTAATTGTTGGATACAACAAATATAAAGAAAACAAGACCATTTGTTTTTAAACTAAGAAACTTAAATTATTTTTTTTTCCTTCTCCTTTCTTCACTCTCCTACCCATCTCTGTGTTGGGATAAGAGAAACATCTGTTTTATTGAAGCTGTTGATTTTTTTACCAAGAATATCTTTATTGAAATGTGTAGCCTATATTTTAATGTCATGAACAACACCAGTTTACAGTGACTTTGTCTGTGCCCTGGTGGAATTAAGAGCCCTGTGTTAAAAGTCACTCACCCGAGCCCCAAGCCAAACCTAAGTATCACAAGCTGCCAGTACTCGGTTACGAATCCGGTTAAAAAAGTCATGGCCGACCAGAAGGACAGACAGCAGGCCAGCATCAGCTTCCTGTTGTAAATGTCAGCGGCAAAGCCGATGAATATCCCGGCAAAGGTATAGATGAGGATGAAGACTGGACCAGCAAGGATCTGATAGTCCCAGCCTTGACCATTGTAGTCCCATTTGCAAGCAGATGTATGGTTAGGGCTTAAAATGTCCAGGCAGCTAAAGGTGATATAAAGAGTGTTACATAAAAATATTTATATGCGACAATGATTGCAGATGCAAAATGGTTACCCCCAATTCCAGATGAGTGAAAATATATAATAATACTAATACCATACCCAAGTCATACTTATTTCTCAGTCATCTAGAAATAGCAATTTTTGCACATCCAAAACGTAGTGTAAATATCAGTAGGTAGAGACTGCATATACAAAATGTCCACTGCTGTCCTCACATCATGTTAGATTTTTATTTCCTCCCTAAGTTTACAATGTTTAAGTTCGTATTTGGACACATACAGATCAAGAAATGTGGAGAGTTAAGTCGGGGCTACATATTACTGCTGCTGCAAAATAAATCGGCACAAAATTGGAATTCTGCACCAGCCTTCTTTTGAAAATCCTGACTGGAGAAAGTCTTACTTTTTTACAACCCATCCCTACTTCATTCCCATGTACTAAAATAGTACGCTGCTCAATTATTTGGATTGCCTAATGTTATAATGACACCACCGCACTTGACTTCAGCACAGAAAAAAATAACCAAAAAGCACTAATAGTAAAAGCTAGACCTTAGAACCTTACAGCCTGAGTGGCCACACATGCTTCTGCTTCAAAGGTTCAATATGTAAGTACCTATCTTCATGGGTACCATTACAGGCAATATGATGGTCAAATGTCTTTACAGATTCATTTCTCACACATCCCTGATCACCGAACTTGAGCTCTTGCGCCAGCGGGATAATTGTGATGGCCAGCATGTATCGGTCCAGTTGATTGAAGAGGTAGGCCAGGAGAAGGACAAATAGGACGTACGTACTGTATGGCCGTACTTCACGCCACCATTTACCATTCCCAGGGGTTTCATCAGACTCTGAGATATATAGTAAAAAAATATGTTTGTACACTAAAAAGTTGGGAAGCATATTAAATGTTATCAGCAATCAATGATTTTATTTATCATTAAACCAAATGTCCTGACTTTTTAAAAAGAATGTAATATAGTAATATAACTTATTTCAAATAGGGGCTATAATTACAATACTAGGCCTACCCCATTTTTAAATATTGAAACTTGGAAATATCAAAGCGGGTTTCATGGTATGTAACTTAGGAAAAAGGGGGGGGGGGGGGGGGTAAGAGACACAGTTCACATTTTTAAGTTCTGATATTAAAAATATATACCAGTTAATACAATACTTAAAATGTAATTTTCAGCCAGTCAACTTACAGCACATCTTGAGAATAAAACCATTTGGTGTAAAACTATGCATTAAGATAAGAAGATAAGGCACTCAAGTGAAACTGAAATTATGCTTATAATAGAAAAATGGAAAACTCAAATTTATAAAAGAAAGTTTCAAGAATTGAAAAGGCAACAAAATTTGATGGTAACTGTAAAAAAAAACTGAAATGGAAAAAAATGAAGTTTTTTTGTTCCATTCAACTTTAAAGATTACTAAGGAAATACCCATTTTTACAAAGTCTCTGAGAATCTTGACACATTTTGGTTAAAAATCTGGGAGATAACATAATATATCTTATGATTGTAATTGACAACCTTTGATAATCTGGATGAGGTTAAGGAGAGCATGCAATTATTTATCTGTGCACACAAATTCAATTTTAAAATGAAGCAGCTAACCATTGGGAAACCCATTTCTTTCAGTAATTTCTCTTAGCAAGGGTTGTGTATCTCTTGTATCTATCTGATCAGAGCGTTGTTTGCTTGCCATGGTCTGGCTTCTAGTCACTGACTGTTCAGGTATGCAACATCTCTGAGAACTTAACAGTTTATGATTTATTAATATACCGGTAATTTAGATTTGCATTTTAAAATAAAAAGGTAATAAAATCTAAAAATCTCTTAGGTCAAAAGCTAACGTCACAATTATAAACTTATGTATCTTCCACTACTGACAGTTGAGATTGGTCTCATAGGCCTTTACATGATATTATCATTGTCATTAGAATAAAAATAATTCAATTATTATTATGCAGTGTCTTGACCAAAAAAAAATCACGACAACCTAATTAAGGCCTACTTTCGTAATAAATGTTTAAAACCTTTCCTTTCATTTAACTTTTTAAGTTTAAGCATTTTCCTCCAATCATAAAATTTCTCTTTCTTATTCCAAAGTCAAAGTTAGTAAGTGTAATAGTAGTGTTAATTTATTTCAAAATTTGTGAAGAAAAATGTCTTATGGATAAAGAGGCTTTGACTTTGAATAGTTTTATGTTACTCTTACTATACAGTTATAGTATGTCAATGCCATCAATTCAATATTAATTAACAATTAGATGAGATGATCGATAAGAAAGTGAGAAATAATAACTACGATATAGGCCTATTTATAATTATAATTTATAACTATTAAATCTAAATTTAAATTAAATTACACTTATAAGTTAGGCCCTATATGTATAACATGGTAGTAGGTACTTTGACACAAAATTTAAATATGGTCCGATTGCCATGAATGATACATCATTTTAAAGGGTTAGCTATAAGCTTTATAACAACACCAATTTCATCTTTCTATCTTTTATATAACTTGAGTTATTAATTTTTTTGTCAAATTTTTATGCCCCTTATATAAGCTATATATTCGACCCAAAAAACTTGTGACCCACTTTTGAAATTTTTTCACTTTTTGACCCATTACTTTTTTATTTTCAAAGATAATGGAACCAAATTTTCAGTAGATATTCTCAATGCAATATACAACAAAATGAACAACAAAAGTTTCACATTATATAATAAATATTTATTTTAAAAATTCTTTTTGCAGAGAAATTGAAAAAATATCTGTAAAAAAAATATTTTTTTGGTCAAATGTATTATTTTTTTTACACGAAAAACACAAAAATTGCAGGTCTATTTCATTTTAAAGTAACAACAACATCAAATCAAATTTATATTTTAGTTATAGTCATTTTATGTTCTGTAGGGAATTTGAAAATCCCTGAAAAGAAAAATAATTAAAATGTTAAATTCATTTTTTTTAAATCAAAGGTCCATACAATTAACTAATTACATGAAATAAATCAGTGCTACTACTTTATTGATGGGACTCTGAAAAGAAATATAGATGTGTTATTAATAAATTATTCAAATATAACGTCCTGAAAAGAAATATAGAAATAGAAATGTTAATAAATTATTCAAATATAGACAAAATGGTTCATACTTAGTTTGTAAATAAATTACAGACAATAAATGTTAAACCAATACTAATAATATTAACGTTTGCCAGTATGAGATGAAGAATTTAAAATATTATGACTTGAAAAGAAAAAAAGGGGTAAAATAATTTTTTTAAATGTACCGGTATTCGGTATTCCTTTATTCCAAAAGAAAAAGTCAGAGGTTTATACATTTAAAGTAATGATACCCAACAAATATTAAATCAATGCTGTGTTAATTATAACATTGGTTACATCTTGAGTCCCTGGAGTTGCCTGGTGCTCAAATACCTGTGGAAGGAAACAATCATTGTGTGTTACAATAGTTGTAGCATCAATACTTTTGGAAGGCAACAGATTCTTCTTCTTGTTAACAGGCACTACAACTGGCTGCAACAAAAGATTTTGGCTTTTATTCCAATTAGTTTCAATTCCTTTCTAAAAATCAGAAAGCTTTTTATATAATCTTGACACATATACAGACCTGTTTACTCTTACCATTTTGTTGTACAATGAATGATTTTGAGATGTATACATTATATATCCGGTATACAGTATGTTTATTTTTTACTATTAAGATAATGTATTGAATGATTTTGTGATGATGTTCTGCGATTTTAAGAGTTTTAGGGTAAACAGGTCTGCATTTATATATATTGCAACCTTGTAAGAAACATAGTTGCTATCCTCTTGTTGGAAGGCCTCATCAAGAGCAGAAACAGACGCTTTCATGCCCTCTGTCTTGTTTGGTATGCTACTATACAGATAGATAGCATAGCCATTTCTTTTCACAAATGCGGCTGCAACCTGGAAAAAGCTTGCCAGATACAGGTTATAATCCTCATTGTCACTGACATTTCTAGAAATTACAAAGTCAAACTGAAAAGAAAAAAACAAAATAAAATTAACAAAATGTGCAGACCATTAACTACTCTTTTTATTATAACTATAACTGTCTATATAAATATAGTATAGTATAATTATAATGAAAATGTTTATATTTCAATTTTATAATAATTTATTATTTATATTATATTTCAATTGAATTAGCCTATACAACTTATACTATATTTATAATAATTTATATGATTGTTTATTTTATTTTGTTAATTTATTTACAAATTCAATAACATTAACAATCTTAACAATAAATGAATAATAATATTGAATGTAGAATAAATGACAAACCTACAAAAAAAACGTATTTTATTATTAACTAATTAATACTAGTAATATTACTAATATAATTACTATTACTTAGTTGTATTACTAAGACTAAGATTAAGTATTTATTAGTATTAGTAGCATTAGTATTAGTATTACCTTAGGCCTTAGTCTTAGTGAATTAAATGAATTGAAGTCTGAAGGACTAATTTTATTTAATTAATTTTAATTCACAAATGACAGTAAATTAAATGTTTATGAATAAATATTTTAAATTCTGCTTTGATTTGATACAATTAACTGTTTAAAGTATTGAATAATAATAACAAATACCGGTATTTCCGAAATATTCATTATTTAATTTCCAGTTACTATCGATAACTGCACCGCCATCCCGAGGCGGGAAAATGGGCGAAAAGAGAATTAGGAGTTTTGGTCACCAATTTAGGGAGTTTTTTGCGGTTACTTGAGCGCAGTCTCGTTAATTATAATAAGCTATAAAAATCAATTAATACTTTAGAATATTGTCCATTATGTTCTTTTAGTCGTCGCGTTTCTACAAAAAAAGTATTTAAGCTTTTATTCACTTACCGGTGGTTTTTTGACAACAGCGTAGTGTAGCAGTATCAAACCGTAATGTAACTTATAGTGTCGTGTGCAGAAACCAATCAACACAACAATGGTGACGTAAAACACACCTTTTTTATGCAAATTTTGATGCTCGAGGCTATTTACCGATGTCAACGAAAGCATTCTTCAAAAAGTAGGTCAAAGGCTTATGCCTCATTTTGAGACATGCGCAGAACCATGCGCGAGCATGTATTGTTATCCCTAATGGTAGGGATTACCGTATAACATATAATAGTTTAGCTGAGTTTAAGTCATTTGAGTAGTTACTAGTGAGTGACTAGTGATAAAAGACTCAGTAAGACTGTGACTCACTTTCTTTATTTCACACCACTGTCACAATATCACATCCTTCACAAATGAAAATGAGACAGTCACTCATTCTTCAGGATAACTAAAGTATCGTCTTGGCAACTTTAATACTAACCAATAATTCTGTGTGGTACTGAAGTCTAAATAATATTATTAAACTATTAAGTACTCTTAATTTGAGTCAGTGGTGAGTGGTGGCAGTGCTCTCTTTATTTACCTCAAATCAATCTTAAAGTTAACTATTAGTATTCTTAACTCTTAACTCTTAACACTCACCATTTAAAATGACTATATTCGAGCAATTATTATATTATAATCTTGATTAATTGTGGGTTCTATCTAGTTTGAACCATTTATTAAAAATTAAGGTAATTGCAAATGAAATAGTCAGATATGTTATTGGGCTTAATTAACTTAATATATTTAATTTTAAATTAAACGTCGTCCTAAAGTTTGTAAACACTAGATTTTTGTTTTTTCCCCTGCATCTTATCACATGACTTTAGGAATTTCCCGTAAATTGACCTTGAAATTTATAGACCAAAATATTATGATACAAAATTTCAAATATATGTTTAGCTTAACACCAGCTTCCTAAAGAGTTATTCCCCATGTTTATGGAAGATTTCTCACATGTGTTATTGAATGTTTAGTACTACTTGGAATATCCTGTACTGTTGATATTTTATTCCAGATATTGTCCTTTCTCTACTACTATTTCTTGTGAACAAATACAAGCTATAGTTGTCAAGACAAAATTTAAAGCTGCCAGTCACCACCAAACGGCTACTTGAAAAAAAAAATAATCTTTAAAAACACCACCACCATCATACAGAGGCGTAGCGTAGGGGGGCAGGGGTACAGATGTACCCGGGCGCCAGCTAGTTAGGGGCGCCAAAATGTGCTTTGGTATTATTTTATTGATGAAAATAATGGGTTTGAGAGTTGAAAAAAGGAAAAGAGGGCGCTTTAAAATGAATCTTGTCCCCGGACGCGAATCTTGTCCCCGGGCGCCAAACACTCTAGCTACGCCTCTGCCATCATGTGCAGTTTAATTTTATTCAGACATGTCTTTCTATTGTGTTAGCTGCCAAAAGGATTTTAATAACTTTTTTCCCCTTCAAGTTTGGGCCGAACAATTGTTTGAATAGTAAAACCACAAGAAATGTCTTTTCTGCGAAAGTGTGTTTGGCGCGTGGTTTTTAAATCCTTCATATTTAACTTCGCTTGTGTTCGTGTGTTTGTGGCGAAATCATCGGACGGCTAATTGACCCACTTCCCGTCATCCTATCGAACGGAAACTTGGCACACAGACTAGTTGCCGTTGACAGCACATAAATCAGGCCATAAGATGTGTGTTCAAAGACATTACATCAATTAAATAAATACGTCTCAACAACATCGTGGTCATTGTGTTTTTTTATAAGTACATAGAAGAACAGTTACAAAATATCTAAATTTTTATACTGAATTTTTTAAAAAAAAAGGAAAAAAGGCATTTGTTTTAAGAAATACACAGCTGGGGTAATATTTAAAAAAAAAAAAAGAAACTAGAAATTGTGTACATTCAGAATAATGATTGGATGATATATATTTTTTTTTAAAATTACTAAAGGTTCATTATTCTCTCTCTTTACATTTGTGTCCATACACGTACGAGTGTATGGACACAAATGGCAGTCAGATGAAGACCACTGTTGTTATTTTTGGAGTTGTTTTTTTAATTCAGTAAAATGCAATGGACTACGCCGAGTCGATTGTTTTGTCACGTGATAAGTGTAAGAACGAGTAAGACTTCCGGGAGGCTGTCTGCAACACACTAATCACTAATCGCTCACACATTTTTCTTCAAACAACTTTCTTCCTTTAATCATAACTGAATTATAATTATTGTCACATTTATGAATGTCATTTTAAAAAAAAACACGTATATTCAAGAATATTTTGAAAAGTAAATTTTTTAATTAACATTGGGGAAGCGCTGATGGAGACAAACATTTTGCTTTAGAATTAATGATAATGGCAATGGCTGATCAGCTGTTATCTGTTGTTATGTGTTGTTATGTGTAGCTGACAGCATACCAATGGCTTGCGCGTATCACGTGACAAAGCAAGGAAGTGACTCATCGTATTCCATTGCAAAGGAAATGCTACTCATGGACTCTCAACATATTTTTTAAGGAAAACCCCATAAACGAAATGCTACTCATGGACTTTAAGAAGCCCTGATGTAAAAGGATAGCCACCTCTGACACAAATAATCGATAAGCTGAACCGCATCCGAATTAACCACTGGCTATCAACCAAGGGCGTACCATAGTACCAAGGAAATTGCTCCCCTATCAAGCTTGAGGTACACACATTCAGGGACACATATTCAGGTACATATATTCAGGTACACATATTCAGGACTCGTTTCCTGCAGGGACGCATTGACTCGGCGTTTCTGTTTTTAAAAATGCTAATAAATAAATCTCTTATATATATTACGCTTCTGGTATGACTCGTGGACTGCTTTTCAGCGAATTTGGGATTGAGTGTATACTATAAATAATTCTATATGTTTGAAAGAAAGTAAGGTTCAATAATGAGTTCAATAGTACGCAAAATATAATTCCCGATAACTACGCTAAATGATATATTTTTTTATATAACGCAACTGCGTTTGGCGCGTAATATTTTCTTTTCGGAAAATGAAATCATCTCAGTTTAAGTATGGTGCAATAAATATTCGGTTTAAAAGTGGTTGGGACATCAGAATATTTAATATAGTTCATGGGCGTGAAATAAAAAGTGTGCAGTAACGTATCAAGGGGGGAAGGGGTGTAGCAAAAATTGGGTTTCTCAAATTAACGTTACTTGAGTTCATGTTTTGTCAAGTAACTTTAGTAGATTGGAAGTTCACGCATTGCTGCCGCCAATGTTTGGCGAAGTATATCTTGTATATTTCTTTCAGGAAATTTATCTTGGGTAAAGTTCCACCCTTTCCCCCCTCAAAATTTGACCCCCTGCACAGAGATAATTCATACAATATACATTAGACATTGCTATTCACCGTTCTTAACTTCGCTATTGAGAATCGTTAATAGTTAGTTTATTTCGGCAGGTCAGTGTGCAGCATCTTATACCATTTATATGCAGATGAACATACCTACAAGGAAAAGTCAATTTTATAGCATTAAAATTATTTTTGCACCCCGTTTCAATTGCCTCCCTACCTTCAGTACGCCTCTGGTAAATTGAATGAAATCATCAATAATTAAGGTTTGCCATCTTAAAGCTATGAGTATGACTATGAGCACATATGTATGTGGTTTTTTGTTTTGTGGGCCCCGGGGGGGGGGGGATATTTTTAAACCTAGCTCATGTGTGTACATTCAATCGGTCGATATTTCAATCAACACATTTTATGTGTTACATTCGACTTTAAATATCGCATCGCGACACATAAACAGGACACACACAAAAATATTAATAACCCTCTTAAGCAATAAGTCGATTTAAGAAAATTTAGTAGCTTAGTTAAGACATGAAGTTGAATTTCACAATTTGGCCGACTCTTAAAGCTGAGGTTTGATGTGGGTAGCATTGCTTGACAAATTTCTGAGCACTTTGCTGTGAGTTCATTTCTCTACAGTACGTAAATTAAGTTTGTTAAAACCATTTTTAACAGATCCACGTTATCTTTTTAGAATAAAGCAATTTAGAAACGTTTGATGTTGTACCACGCATTATATATATATAACATATATATATGTATTATGCATGTTTTTTAAATTAGGCGTCGATACAGCTCAACACGACAGAAAGTAAAGTAAGACTAGTAAATAAAGACTAGAGAAGTAAGACTAGTGAAGTAAGACTAGTGAAGTAAGGCTGTTAATACTTTGTTGTTACCTGGTGGACGTTAGTTTCTTTCATCATCGTTTAAAAAAATATTCTAGGACCATGTTTAAAATTGTATCTCGTATTAATGTCTTTAAAATATTCAAGTATTCAGGTTTTAAAATATTCTAGTAATTGTATTACAGCTTATAAGTGAATGCCTAATTTTAGCCACCACCACCACTTGTCTCCCCTTTGTTTTGTTTGGATATTGACGTCACCAAGTCAATGTTCTGTGCCGCTCCTTGAAGCCGCCCTTCCCTTGATTGGGAAAATGTCGTTTACGTTCGAATGTATTGTATTTGTTCAAAAGAATGCTATCAGGTGATGCAATTTTTAGAATTTGTGTTAACTAAACGGTTCTGATTTAATCCCATTCATAGGCGGCATCTTTCCTAGACAGGGATATATTTTGCTATACTTCCTAGACAGGGAGATACTTTGCTATACTTCCTAGACTTATACTCATACTAAATACTTGCTGTGATCCATGTTGATATAAATTTCGTTTTTTTCTATATATTTGAATTTGTATTTTTAAAGAAATTTAATTGCATAATTAAATTGCATGTTGGTAGCATCACAAGCTTTTGTCTCGTTTTCTTTGAATACTGATTTTCCGTTTTTTTTTTTTTTTTTTTTTTTTTTTTTTTTTTTTTTTTTTTTTTTGTTGTTGTTGTTTTGTTACGCATTGTTCATTTTACGAAGCAAATCATAAAACAGATTAAATTTTTAAAACCATAAAAGCAGGTGCGCAACACATTTTCCAAAAATATTTTTTAATCATGTTTTAACATCACTTTAGAAGTCATGACTTTATAATATTTTAGGAAACAAATATTAAAAATATTATTAGAGTCAAGTTTTTAAAAAAATGTTAAAGAGATTATGTTTTAAAGAAATATTGTAGGAAACAATGTTTTACATATGTTAGAACAATTAAGTTTTTTTTAATTTTTTATTTTTTAATAAACATATTTTAAAATTATATGAATTGTCATTTTTTCGTATACGAAGTTGGAGCACAATTTTTAATCGTTTTATTATTGTACCCTTCATTTTCCCTTCCCTTTTTTCGTGGCTGGCTGGCAAAATCTTCAGACGTTTAATTGACCAACTTCCTGTCAACCTATCGAGCTGAAACGTGATACATAGACTCATTGCCATGACAACACATTCTATCAAATTTTCAGACCATGTCCCCAACCCACAAAAATCGAGTTTTCCCGTTTTTTTAAGGAGCAGATAAGGCAATATGATGACACTGACTTCAAGAAATAAAATTCCCGATAGCTGCGCTAAATGAGATTATTTTTTTTTTTAATGTCACAGGTGCGTTTGGTGCGTACTATTGTCTTTTGTTTTTCTAAAATAGTTCATGAAATATATCTGCAGTATAAAAGCAGGTGGGTCCTTAGAATATTTATATAGTTCATTTCAGAGGCGTGAAAGAAAATGTGAGTTTGCGAGCCTTGGATGTGGGGGGGGGGGGGGGGGGGGAGCACTAATTGGGATGCTTATAAAATGCGTAACTCGTATGCATGTTTTGTCAAATTTTCAGCCCCTACTCGCATTGCTCGATATTACATTTTATCAAGGATGTATACGATAAACTTTTGTTTATTGGCGGTTGTTTAAATACATATTTAAAGCAAATATATTTGCCACAAATATTTTGAAGTTTAATTTTTTATTTTTTCCTTGATTCATTCTGAGGTTTTTAGTAAGTAAATCGCAGAAATAAAGAGACAAAGGGATATTACTCACTCGTTTTTATTATCTCTCCCCCTAAACCCAAGCAGCAAAAAAAAGTGAACGATGGGACGGCACATGGGTATGACGTACCTCTTGATGGTGGCGCTGCTACTCGTCACGCCCACTAGGATAAAGGCTTGGGTGATTATTGCTCTCATCAAATTCTGCTCTTAAATTTGTTCAAATAATCACGTTGGTATTCTAATCTTTTGATCTTTCGCCGTAAGAAGTGACTAATTTATTTCAAAATCTATATTTAAAAATTTACAACCACTAAAAAGTTTATTGATTAAAAACCATTCCTTAAATGTGTAGGAACAATAGAGCGTCGATTATCCGAAAAGTAAGTTACCCAAACTAACTTTTGAAAATTGTTTTATAATACGATCGTATTGCGCAAGTTATGGCTTATCGACGCGTAAAAACCACAGTTTTTGTCTACACTGTAAATGTAGTAACAAGCCAGGAATAATGCGACCTGCAAACTTGTTACTTGATATAAATTACATAAACAATCATTCTTTCCACGTACAATAATCGCTTGGAATCACCTGGACAATATCGCCGTGAACTCGACATCTACCGAAAGCTTCAACGCTGCCCTGGCATCTGCTAGGAGCCGTTAGGATGGCAGCATCGCTTCCCCAACCGCTGCACATATGCCAGTATATGGATACAGCAACGTAGCCTACCAGAACCAGAAATCATAGACTACAAAGCCTGCTAGACGCGGAGACCTCGAACTTCATCCTAAGTCGCAGTCATCTATTTTTGGAAACGACCTCTTTTTGCCGGAAAAAAACCTTCATTATTCACCGGTTTTTGACGTGCCTCAGCTAACCGCGATGCACCGTTGATAATTTCTGTACATAATACACAGTGCAATAAAACGCCATACGTGTATAAGGTAAGACTATATTGTTTTTGTAAGCACTTTAATACAATCTTTCAGTGAGAGGTTTCGGTTCCCAATAAGGTTCGGATAATCAACGCTCTGCTGTTTGATTTTTTAAAATGTATTTTATTTTAATTATTTGTTGTTTTTTTTTGCTTCTTTTCTGATAAACATTCCCATTTTCTTTCAAAGTAAGTGCATGGATTTTTTTCCCCCAGGATTCTCGTGGAGAGGACTACGAAGACTACGAAGACGAGGAGCGCAACGAGACTCATTGCGGCGGCTGTGTTCAGAACACTGTCTGTCGGCTCGGGAGATGTGTGTGCCATCACACACACATAGGGGATCCGTACTTCATGTGTCACAAACCGCAGCAGGGATACTGTCAGTGAGTTCCCCGGCGTCGGCTAGTTGACCACGTTATTGATTACTGTGTTGGTGATTATTTTTTAAAGACTTTCTTTCTACTTGTATTTCCGTCTTGTGGGTGCGTGACGTCATTTTTAATTGTTGACACACGTGACCGTCTCGCTCAGTTGATAATTTGCTTTGTGACGTCGTCCCCTGAAAGGTGTTGATCTCCTCGTTGCCAAATGAGTCGTGACAACATCGCGTCTACTCTTTGCTCGAAGCAGGCGGGTTGACGCTGTCGCTCAAATTCTCATGGCTGACTGCGTCTGCTTCGCAGTTGAGTAAAATTTGTGGGTGTGTGAGTTCAGATCTATTTCATTTTAATTTTATGCGTAGATTAGGAGTGAAGTCACTTCAACCAGGATTGTGTAAGCATTCGATGTTTCAAAAAAAGGAAATATCTCTATTTTTGTCCACAACACTAAAATTTATAACATAAAATAAAAAAATATATATTAAAGACTTTCTATCAAAAGTTAAAGACAGGTTAAAACGTAATAAAAAGTAGAAAATAATTTACACTTTGGTAAGATGCGTTACGCAAAGTAAGTCTATGCAGATTTAAAAATATTTAAATTAAAATATATTTAAGTTACATCTACACTCAAGTCGAATCCTACAGAGATTGCTCATCTACACTTCTGAAAAGTCTTTTATTTTAAACTTCTTTTTTTTATACCCTAAGTTGGGAAGTATTTGGACGTGGATGTTTTAGAGAGGTTGTACGTCCTTAACAAAAGTTTTGTAGGGGATAGTGCTAGACTTACGTCAATATGACGTCTTTCACTCCCTGCCCTGAATGACGCTCACTTTCAGCTTGATGAATGATCCAGTCCTGCGGACGTTGGCCAAGGAAAAATCTCTGGTGCACGTCATCGGTCCAACAAAGCTGGTCCAGCTTGTCGTGCGACATCCGAAATGGGACTCGTCTGTCGACTTTACGCTTTGGGCAATAACTGATAGGATCAAGGGAAAGTACTTCGTCAAATCTTTTCAGGTACACTATCGTATCTCCTCCACTGAAGAGTACATCAATTAATTTTAACAAAATATTTCACCTGCAGCAGTTTTTTCTTGAAGTGTAAGTTATATTTATAAAGAATCACGTTCATCTGTATAAGAAAACCTTTTTTTTTTTCCAAAAGCAATTTATGGTTAAGTCGGTCCAGCTTTTTAAACACACTCAGCTATTATTAAATGAACATTTCCTTCTATCCATCCATCCATCCATCCACCCAACAACCCATCCTTTCATCCGTTCCCTGTCTGTCCACACATCTATACATACTTTTATCCGTCCATCCATCTATCAAAACGCATCAATCCATCCATTCATTCATATATCCATTCATACATTCATCCATCACTCCATCCATTCATTCATCACTCCATCCATCCACACCTACATCCCGACTTGCGTCTGTCCATCCATATATCTATTCATTTATTCATCCATCCATCCATCCAATATTCAATCCATCCATTCATCCATCCATTTATCCATTAATCAATAAATCTATCAATGCATCAATCCATTCATCCATCCATGAATGCATCAATCCATCCATCCATTCATCCTTTTATCCACCCATCCATTAATTTTAAAAATCCATTAATCCATCAATCTATCCATATGTCCATCGAACCATCTATCCGCCATTCTGTCTTGCTAATCACTATATTTCTATTTATTTTGATTCTGTTTAAAAAAAACAAAATATTACTATTCAGCTCCTTCGAATAACTTTAAATTATTTGATTACCCCTCGCACTAAACAAAAGTTTAGGTACATACGTAACCAGCACCACCGAAGACCTGCAGAGTATCAAGTTTTAGTGGAGTCTAAGGTTAATCCAGGTATGTGTCTTTGAGTTTCAAGTTTTAGTGGAGTCTAAGGTTAATCCAAGTATGTGTCTTTGAGTTTCAAGTTTTAGTGGAGTCTAAGGTTAACCCAGGAATGTATCTTTGAGTTTCAAAGATAAATTATCATTCTGTAAACGTACGATAAATATTTTCATGCTTAGTATGATATTGCCATTTTGAAAGCCAAAAATATTTTTCAATTTAAAAAACAACCAAACAACAACTTATCTTCTGAATGATACTCAGTGAGACGCCATTAATTCATATAACATAAACATGGGTAGCTGTACTGTCGTTAGTATTATCTTCATATATGTCTTATAACATAAACATGGGTAGCTATACTGCCATTCGTATTTTCTTCATATTTCTTATAACATAAACATGGGTAGCTGTACTACCATTCGTATTTTCTTCATATTTCTTATAACATAAACATGGGTAGCTGTACTGCCATTTGCATTGTCTTCATATTTCAGCAACAGGAGTTTATCGGTGGGAGATCTTCTTGAAAGACTTCGGGAAATTCGGATCTTTTCGACACGCCCACTCGTTCTGTACAACGTCACGTAAACAGGTTAGGATGATGCTTTAACCATAACCAGAGGTTTACTAAATGGTAAAGAGCTGGACAGGCGCAGAGGTGTAAAGAAATGGATATATTTTAGTTGGATTTTTTTGTGTATGGGATGAAGGCTGGTGGAAGGGGCGGGGGTTTGAAAAGGAAATAAATTCCAAAAGACGAACTCTTTAGATTTTGTCTGTGGTGAAGCACATCATTAATTTCGCACGGTCATCAGACTTTGTTTTATTGCCCGTCCATCAGACACAGTTGCTACACACATGACAAAAAAAAAACACAACAACCCAACTCTAACGGAATACTATATTGCCAATATTTACCAAATTTTAGTAGTTTAGTTTTTCTTTCCCTTCCCTTAAATCAGCGGTTCTCAACCTTTCTAATGCCGCGTCCTTTTAATATAGTTCCTCGTGTTGTGGTGACCTCCACCCATAAAATTATTCTCGTTTCTAACTGTAGTGTATAAGTGTTTTCCAATGGTTTTAGGCGACCCCTGTGAAAGGGTCGTTAGACCCCCCAAAGGGGTCGCGACCCACAGGTTGAGAGCCGCTGCCTTAAATAATCATATCCGGAGTCAAGCTGTACATTTCACGAGATTACGACCAACTCGTTCGAGCACCATCTCCACACATTCACCTCCGGTCAGATGATATTTGAAACCTAAAATATATTTCTGTGCGTTTTATTGAATGGAGATAACAGTTTATATATAGTTATTATTTATATTATTTATTTATATTTCTATTGTCTATATCCTTTTGTTGAAACTCGATCCCAGTACGCAAAAGATTATACTTAGTCATAATAAAAAAAAAAATTTTAAGCTTACCAGCTTAATGTGTTAGTATGCAGCTGCCAAATGGTCTGTGCTAAATTCACTCATTAATCTATTTTGGGATTGAATTTAACCATTGGAACATTGGAACATTTGTTGGTGAAATCTATTTTTTTTTAAATAAAAAAGAAAATATTCATTGGTCTCTAAAACGACTGAAGAAGACAAACTAGGGTTGGGGGAGGGGGGAGGCAGGTTGAAAGTTAACCACAAAAAAAATAATTTATTGGGCGAGAAGAAGAAATAAGATAACAAAAAAAAACAGAAACCAGTCTGAGATTCCCAGAAATATTGTAATTTTCGTTTTAATGATTTATTGTAAATGTATACAAAGCTTATGTAACACGAAGCTGTAACATCATTGTCATTCAATCAATCTTTTTTTTTTTTAATCGCCTACTATTTTCAGCACGACGCCTGGTCCGTTCAGTTGCCCGGGTGTAGCATTGCGTTCAGGCGAATAAACGCCAACTTTCTGAAGACCAATGTGAAGTGCAGTGGTGTGGTCATCGGCCTGAGGCCGCACAATCCGGAGAACAGGGCCGTAAAAGCAGGTGAGCAGTCTCTTCCTCCCTTCGCGGAGTGATACATCCTTCAATCTACATAGGCCGCGGATACATCCAAAAAGATTTGTGTGTGTGTGTGTGGTGCTTCACAATTTTTTTTGCAAAATATTTCCAAGACTTATAAATGTGTTGCGTCATTTCCCTTTCAACTTTTTATCCGTTGTAAAAAAGACAAAACAACATCACTGATCACCTGCTACTCGGAATCATGTTCATCATGTTCATCATGTTCATCATGTTCATCATGTTCATCATGTTCATCATGTCCATCATGTTCATCATGTTCATCATGTTCATCATGTCCATCATGTTCATCATGTCCATCATGTTCATCATTTTAGAATCATATTCACCAGTCTGTGCATGATTACAATATACACAATTTTGATTCTATATATAGCTTACGACTTATGGTTTCTAACAGCTTCTCGTGATGTCAACATTTTCACATCAATTATTATCTTTTAATCTCTGAAATTTACTATTTGTATGTATTTGTCCTAACCTTTTCGTCACTTGCTCTTTTTAGAATTCGACGCTTCTCTTTGTCTTGTTTCCTGACGAAGGCTATAAGCCGAAACGTCAATATCTTTGTCCTGCCTATGAATTCAAGTTTAGCATACCACGTTCTTATATTTCATTTACACAACTTGAATGCAGTCCATCAATTATTATCTAACATTTTTCGACCTGGACGTGAATTCACGCAAGCGGGAAGCACAGATTTAATAATAACGACATGGAATACACATTTTTTTTAAAGCTGTTAATTTACTATTAAAATTCTAATTGACAAAATGGGGGATGCTTCTCGTTCTTTTGTATGACGTCATACACCCCCCCCCCCTCCAACCCAGATGAGCCGATAAGGGAAGGTGCTTTACATAAACTGTCATGGCGTCATCCGACATGTCAAGTGTTCAGGATAAATATTTTTACATCCGGGTCGCTGAGATAAGCATGGTATCATCTTTCTCTCGTTGGAGCCCGTCGCCGAGCACCGTAATTTATGGGAAGGAATCTGTAACAGCGGCACACAAGGCAGTACAACAGCGGCACACACGGCAGTACAATGATACGTATCACGTTATTCTCAGGTGGTTCCTCGTTGATACAATACATGATCATGTGTGACTATCAGCTCCACTAACTGGGAGTTAATTATATTACATGCATATAATAATAATTTCCGAGCGGATATTGCCCACCTAAAAGGGAGTTAAGGAGTAAAACTTTGTAAGTGTCGTTAAATTACATTAAATCCCCTTGAAATTGTGCATCAAAATTAATTATTTAACTAGATATAGCCCGCCAAACATTGGCGGCAGCAATGCGTGAACTTCCCATCTACTAGATATAGCCCGCCAAACATTGGCGACAGCAATGCGTGAACTTCCCATCTACTAGATATAGCCCGCCAAACATTGGCGGCAGCAATGCGTGAACTTCCCATCTACTAGATATAGCCCGCCAAACATTGGCGGCAACAATGCGTGAACTTCCCATCTACTAGATATAGCCCGCCAAACATTGGCGACAGCAATGCGTGAACTTCCCATCTACTAGATATACCCCGCCAAACATTGGCGACAGCAATGCTTGAACTTCCCATCTACTAGATATAGCCCGCCAAACATTGGCGGCAGCAATGCGTGAATTTATATATTATATGAAATATATTTATATATTCTGACGCCCCAACCACTTTTAAACCGAATATTTTTTACACCATACTTAAATTGAGACAATTTTCATTGTCCGAAAATTAAATATTACGCACCAAACGCAGCTGCGTTAAATAACAAAATATATCATTTAGCGTAGTTATCGGGAAATGTATTTTGCGCGCTATTGAACATTTATAATTATTTGCAATATACTCTCAATACCAAATACGCTGAATAGGGAGCAGACAGCTTGTTAGGAAGCATGCTGAAATGGGAGCAGTCCACGGGTCACACCAGAAGCGTAACATACATAAGAGATGTTTACTTAATTGCTTAAGAGTGAGCTGCAAAATCGACTTGCTTTTGCTCCACATTTCGTAATTAGGGTTTTTAGTTTGCTCTTGATTCTGACTGGTATTAACTTACGGTATTAATTTCGTACGCTTGTTAGAAAATTGTTGGTAGGAATAGGACGCGATGCTAATTAATTTCCTACGCTTCCTGACAGCTTAAAAGCCATCCAAAAAAATACAGCATCAGTACACGTCACTATTCAATATGGTGCCAATACAACTCAGATGTTTTTATCCCGTTAAGATTTATTATTCTCAAATTATTCAATGCACAACTTGACATTTAAATTTAATAATAACAAAAGTTTTTTTTTTTTTTTTTAATTGTTCTTTTTTAAAATTAAAAAAAAACATTGAAAAATGGTGCAACATTATACAGTGTAGACTATGTCTTGAACTAGTTGTAGCTCAACGTCGTATAGCCTACGTCTTGAACTAGTTGTAGCTCAACGTAGAGCTAATGCGTCCACAACCCCCTTCCCCCGTTTTTTTAGGTATTAGGTAGGGACGTCGCCGATTAAATTTGTAGCGCCACCCCCCCCCCTTTGACCGACCCCTCCCTTGATTGGGAAAAGGTTGTTTAGTTTTCAACACGTTCTAATTTCTTTCTAAAGAATGCCATCACGTGATGCAATATCTAGAATTTCTTTTCTGTGGGTCTCTCAAATTTCTCTCAATGTGTTTTTAATGTATTATCTGTATCTTAAAAGTATTACACTTGTTCACTCTTGCTGTGCTGTAGGTTGATATCGTATTTATTTCCATCGGTGCGATTTTGTTTTCTTTAAATAAATGTAATTATATATATATATAATGTTTTTATATTGAATATCGTTTATATCACTAGCATTGGTATCGTTTTTTTTTTTTTTTTTTTTTTTTTTTTTTTTTTTTTTTTTTTTTAGTATACTGCATGTAATTCTTCTGTCACAATACAACATTACATATTTTAAATAGAACATTATATTAGTTGCGAAAGTAACAAGATATATTTCGTTTCGTATTACTAGGGATTTGGGTGACCATAGACAGACTCTTCCAGCCGCAGTTCACCAACTGGCCCCACCACAAGGAACCCCTCTGCTTGAGTTTTGACCAGCGGCTCCACTCCATCCAGGCGTCTACCCGCATCGCCAACCTCGAGGACGCCCTGACCTTCCACTCCCTCATCAACAGCGGGCCGATCCACTACCCGCGCAAACCGGCCAGCCTAACAGAGCTGAAGAAGGTCCTGAGGGATTGCCCCGGGGTCGCCCGCAACGCCTTCTCCTCATTGGCTGGGTTTATGACGCGTGTGCCTAAATTTAGCAAATGCGTCTCCGAGAAGGACGGAATCCTTAGCGTCGTGAACATACTGCTGGAGAGTGCCAGATTTTTCTGCAACGACGACGTGAAAGCGTGTAAGCACGTACACGCCAAGCTGAAAGAAAGATGCTGGCATTTGAAGGACGTCATCCCAGCATTGAAAGCCTTTGTGGAGTTTGGTTGTCGCTGGTAATCTCTATGGTTTGGGGGTAATATCGGCTCTGGCAATAAAGTTGAAAAATATTTCTTTTTAATTGAGAGTTTTTATTTGCTTTAGATCGTTGTAGTAAATGAATGTATTGTAACCATGCAATGTAACAGACGCGAAAGGTTATTTGAACGAAGTTATTTTATTCTAATTTGTAATGATCCATTGAGGACTCGTCTAGGCAACATTTTTTTAGGAGATCTTAGCCACTTCTGTGCAAAACGCAAACTTTGTGAACGTTCATGAACTCTTTAATAATTAAATGTAGCATTAGAATTTTCTTAATTTTCGAACTACACAAATTTCTATAATGTGATCGATACGTAATAAATTTTCCTTCGCCGATCTTTACTTTCTTAACGACCATATTGTGTCTTATCCTAATTTTCTTTACGCCCACATCTTGTCCAAACTTTGCTTACGTCTGTGTCTTCTCCAAAATTTCTTTACGTCCACACATTGTCCTACCCAAATTTTCTCAAAGTTTTTGTCTTGCTTTAAAGGCTAATTTTCTTTAACGTCCCCACGTTTTCCCATCCACGCACTTCATCTTTACGCTGACCCAAGCACCTCTACGTGACAAGATGAGATCTATACACAGGCCATCAACGCACTTCACCTTTACGCTGACCCAAGCAACTCTACGTGACTAGGTGAGATCTATACACAGGCCATCAACTCTACGTGACTAGGTGAGATCTATACAGAGGCCATCAACTCTAAGTGACTAGGTGAGATCTATACACAGGCCATCAACTCTACGTGACTAGGTGAGATCTATACACAGGCCATCAACTCTACGTGACTAGGTGAGATCTATACACAGGCCATCAACTCTACGTGACTAGGTGAGATCTATACAGAGGCCATCAACTCTACGTGACTAGGTGAGATCTATACAGAGGCCATCAACTCTACGTGACTAGGTGAGATCTATACAGAGGCCATCAACTCTACGTGACTAGGTGAGATATATACACAGGCCATCAACTCTACGTGACTAGGTGAGATCTATACAGAGGCCATCAACTCTACGTGACTAGGTGAGATCTATACACAGGCCATCAACTCTACGTGACTAGGTGAGATCTATACACAGGCCATCAACTCTACGTGACTAGGTGAGATCTATACAGAGGCCATCAACTCTAGGTGACTATGTGAGATCTATACACAGGCCATCAACGTCAAGATTTTAGACTCTTGTTTCTGTGTGATCAACACCAGGGACGGGGACAAAGCCGGGGCAAGGTTGTGATGACTTGAAAATAATCAATTGCTCACAACACACAAAGCGAAGAAAGAGGCAACACGGCCTAAGAAGTCCATGGGTTTTTTAAATCTTATTTCGAATTTTTAAACTACAATAGCCAAAATCAACTTTAAAAAAAAAATACTGTTTAGCCAATACCAACGACTTTTTTTTCTCAAAAAGCTACTTTTAGCCAACATTAAAAAAAAAAACAAGGATGTGTTCTTCTTATTAATATGTAACATTATCTTGAAATATTTTGGGTTTTAAAAAAAATTAAATTATAGTATTGTTATTTTATTTTATTTTACTTTTTGAATTTTTTGGAGATTTTAATAATTTTTTTTTTAACCTCGTTCTGATGATTGATGGTATTCCAGTTTTTTTTTAAAAATACCTTAAGCAACAGAGCTTGTGTACAAATGTTGAACCTGTGTACAAATGTTGAACTTGTGTACAAATGTTGAGTTTGTCTCCAAAGGTTAAGTTTGTCTACAAATGTTGAGTTTGTCTCCAAAGGTTAAGTTTGTCTACAAATGTTGAGTTTGTCTCCAAAAGGTTAAGTTTGTCTACAAATGTTGAGTTTGTCTCCAAAAGGTTAAGTTTGTCTACAAATGTTGAGTTTGTCTCCAAAAGGTTAAGTTTGTCTACAAATGTTGAGTTTGTCTCCAAAGGTTAAGTTTGTCTACAAATGTTGAGCTTGTCTCCTAAGGTTAAGTTTGTCTACAAATGTTGAGCTTGTCTCCTAAGGTTAAGTTTGTCTACAAATGTTGAGTTTGTCTCCAAAGGTTAAGTTTCGCTACAAATGTTGAGTTTGTCTCCAAAGGTTAAGTTTGTCTACAAATGTTGAGTTTGTCTCCAAAGGTTAAGTTTGTCTACAAATGTTGAGTTTGTCTCCAAAGGTTAAGTTTGTCTACAAATGTTGAGTTTCTTTCCAAAGTTTAAGTTTGTCTACAAATGTTGAGTTTGTCTCCTAAGGTTAAGTTTGTCTACAAATGTTGAGTTTGTCTCCTAAGGTTAAGTTTGTCTACAAATGTTGAGTTTGTCTCCTATGGTTAAGTTTGTCTACAAATGTTGAGTTTGTCTCCTAAGATTAAGTTTGTCTACAAATGTTGAGCTTCTCTCCTAAGGTTAAGTTTGTGTACAAATGTTGAGCTTGTCTCCAAAGGTTAAGTTTGTCTACAAATGTTGAGCTTGTCTCCAAATGTTAAGTTTGTCTACAAATTTTGAGCTTCTCTCCTAAGGTTAAGTTTGTTTATTTGAATAACATCTTAAACACCTCAATCTTATTGAACATTCTACTGTCGTATACTATAATCTAATTTTATGCAGGGGCGTCGATTTTCCGAAACCCCCCCCCCCCCTCTTCCCAACAGCGAAGGCGTTCCTGGTTGTTGTACCACTTTTGTCGTTCTTAATAAATGCATGAAATTTAAATTTAAAAAGTAATGCATTTTTTTTTCTTTAAATACTCAAGAAGATCGCCAGGGCAGCGAGCCTGTTGTCTGATTGGTCGAATCCAACACGTGATGTAAGTCTGTCTCTTAACAGGGGCGTGCTGCCAATCAAACAACAACCAGTTCGATAGTTTGGGGGTTACAGACAACTTTGTCAGTGTGTTCGCATGTTTTTAATTGTTTATTATCATTATTATTTTGACATTTTATAACAACTGGTTCTTTAGAGAAGTCAAACTGTAACAATCGGTTTGACGGAATCGAACTGAAACCGCCCCATCCCCATCCCCATCCCCATCCCCATCCCCATCGCCATCCCCATCCCCATCGCCATCCCCATCCCCATCCCCATCCCCATCCCCATCCCCATCGCCATCCCCATCCCCATCCCCATCCCCATCCGCAACCGCTTTCTATAAAAAGAACAATGACGATCCTAATCTTAGTCGGCCAGGATTTTTTGTAGGCCAACCCCCCCCCCCTCCTTCCCCCCCCCCCCTCCGGGGCCAGGAGTTTAATTTTAAAAACAGAATTCAACCGAAACAAGACAATAAGGGTTACAGTTACCGTTGTCTTCTCCGAAGCAGTTGACGTAAATCAATTAGTTAGGCACTATCACTAACCTGATTGCTCATGAGCCTGGCAAGCGTAAGGAAGCGCGAGAATGATATGGCGTGGTTGGACGGGTAAATTGGGTGGTGGAGGGGGGGGGGGAATCCGTGGAGGGAACAAGAGGAATGTCTGATTTAGGAGATTGCGAAGGGGGCTTGTGGAGGTGTATTAATCAATGTGAGAAGGTTGGGGAATATGGGGTGATACTGAGGGGAGTGAGTTCTGTGGGAAGAATGGTTATACATATGACAGATTCAAGATTCTGTTGGAGCTTAACATTGTCGTTTTTGTTCAAACTGATGGATACTAGGTGGATATCACCCATCTTCAATGACTTGTCTCGTCCAATGTAAAAAATAATATTTCCCTGAAACAAAACTGTCCCCCCCCCACAACAACTTTCTAAAAGGGACTGGTGTCTCATCAAGAGAAATTATGTCTAAAAAAATTCTTTACAATTCTTTTTTAAAGGATTGTCATTCGGCCTCCTTGCTAGTTTGTTTGTGAGAACCCTCTTCAACATTGACACGACAATACTGAGGGGGTAAACATTTATTACCTCATACTCCTGGATATCGTCATTTTATTTTAAATCTTGCAGCTTCATGTAACAACATCATCCAGAAACTGATATGTCCAAAGAAGACCAATCTCTTAAAACGGCATTAATTTGACCTCACGAATAGAGACCAGTGGGGTGGGGTTTACTTTGTATGTGTGTGTGTGTGCGCGCGCGAGGGATTTGAGACCAAACACAACTGCTGGCTTGTTGAGACCAAAAATGATGGCTTTGTCTTATCTCTTGCCAAATTTTTGGGGTTTTATGTGTTGTGTCGGGTAATTTGTGTCGTCCACAACAAAACAACACAGAGACCACGCATCGATTCTGTAGGCGCAACTCCAACCTCACAAAGAAGACGCGTGTCAGTTATGGCCTCCCTTGATCGGGACCAACATGACAAGGTCTCTCAAACTTCAAGAGGTGGGGGTGGGTGGGGGTTGTGCGTGGGGAGTGGGAGTAAGATCGATTACAAAGATGTTTTGAGCAACCTCGGCGTCGTCTTCAAACAAAATATCCCCATCAATTCCTACACTTAACATTATATTTTATTGACCAGTAAAGATTTTAGTTTCCCTCTTACGGCATTGGCACAGGTAAGACGGCCAGGTAGATGCTAATGCGTCTCGTTCTACTGAATAGTTTGGGTGTGTGTGTGTGAGTGTTTTTTTAAACAGATCTTTTCAATGTTTGTCGTGCGTGCTTGCATGATGCACTATCCACGATGGTGATCGTCGGCTCATCCATGATGGTGGTCGTTGGTTTCATCCACGATGGTGTCGTCGGCTCATCCATGATGGTGGTCGTTGGTCTCATCCAAGATGGTGGTCGTCGGCTCATCCATGATGGTGGTCGTTGGTCTCATCCACGATGGTGTCGTCGGCTCATCCATGATGGTGATCGTTGGTCTCATCCACGATGGTGGTCGTCGGCTCATCCATGATGGTGATCGTTGGTCTCAACCATGATGGTGATCGTTGGTGAAAAAAACAACTCTACTAAAACGGCCGAAGCAACAGGTCCTAATTTTAAATAGATTATATTTAGTGCCGAGATTGCTACCACCACCCACTACCTGCTCCTACATCAGTGGTTCTCAACCTTCCTAGTGCCGCGACCCTTTAATACAGTTCCTCATGTTCTGGTGACCCCAACCATAAAATTATTTTCGTTGCTACTTCATAAATATGTGTTTTCCGATGGTCTTAGGCCTTAGGCCAGTGGTTATCAACCTTCCTATGGCCGCGACCCTTTAATACAGTTCATCGTGTTGTGGCAACCCCCAGCTTCAAAATTATTTTCGGTTATACTTCATAACTATAGAGCTTATGTGTTTTCAGGTGGTCTTAGGCGACCCTTGGGAAAGGGTGGTGCGTCCCACAAAGGGGTCGCGACCCACAAGTTGAGAACCGCTGTCCTACATCAAATCAACAAATAAATATAACTGCTGTGTGTCGTTGTTTTGTGCTAACTCCAGTTTATTTATACTGTTACTTTTTTTATATTAACGTACACAATCAAATATAGTATGGGCACGAAAACGCCATTAACTGACAGCGCAGGAATGCGTATGGTAAGAGAATGGTCGAAAATAACAATCCAAACATACGCAGTGAAAATCTGGCAAGTCTTGTAAGTCTTATAGGTCTTGTGTCTCCTGTAACTTTGGTACGTCTTATTCATAGAATATGGGGGGGGGGGGGATGGGGGAGGAGTGGAACGACGTTCCAAGATTCGAAGTTTTCAGTCTAGAATAGCAAGCGAGAATTGCCAAAGTCTAGTTAGAACCTTCTAGTAAGTTCAAGCTGTGCTGCGAAATCGGCAGCGTCCCCGAGGAGACTTGGGGGGCGTCCACATGGGGTTTGCTCTTCGTGGCGTGGCAGACTAGTAGGGTGGACTTGTTCTCTCGAAGCTAAAATCCCCGGCCAAACGTATGACTCCCAACACAACAGGAGTGGCGACTAACATGATTACTAGTTGCCGTTGATGGATATGAGGCTTGGGTGGCGACCAAAACCCATGCCGATGATTTTAGCTACGCGGCCGTGAGAAAGCCGCTCCTAGGCAACCGTTTCGTCCCGCCACTACTCCTCCCGAAAGAAAGACTCCTTGGGCGGTGGGGGGTGGTAACGCAACACTTACCCCCCGGAGTGGAAGCAAAACCGTCCTGACTCACGGAGAGGGGACTGCGGACGCTTTAAACGCAGCGTCCTCGGTCGACCGGGCTTCCCCTAGGTCAAGGGGGAAGTTCCCGGCGTCCTACCGCACGGGCTGGCGTCGGGGAGACCTTCAGTGCGCTGGCTTGTGTGGGGGAGCGCCCGGGGGGGGGGCATTAAGAGCTCGCGCTCGACGGCCCACCGACGCCATCTCCTATGCGACATTTTCAGTAAGTTCAAGCGCTAGATAATAACAGGGACCCTACATGCCGGCATCACAGCCTGGTCCCAAAAACACCAGCGCATCTGTTGTCCGAATGTCTCACGCTGTATGTTTCGGGGGAAGCCAGGGTGGAGGAAGTGACCTGCGCGAGGAGAATGTTATATGGCTCAGCTCACCGGATGGAGCTGGTAGCCAATGTTCCTTGCCGGGGTCATAATAGAGTAATCTCAGACCTCCACCAGAATAAGGGGGCTAGTTAGTAAGTTCAAGAGAAACAACGGTTGGAACGATGACCCCGCCAAACAAGGACACGTTAAGTGGTGTTTGCAGTTATATAAAAAAACAAAAAACAAAGTGGGTTTAATTCCACAGCATACACAATCAAGGGTGAGCAAAAAACATTGGTTCAGCACACGGACTATAACATCGTCTTCAGAAAAGGTTCTCCGCTGTGTTACGGGGAAGATCACAGGCGGGATTGTAATGTTTTGTGATGTGTGTCCTGTCATGGGATCCAAGGATGGGTGTCACAGAGTTTGGCCATGGCTCTAGAATATGTTCCCACATTTATGCTCGTTTTGTTCCCATTGGCCCTGAGAAGGGGTGGAGCTTGCTGAGGGTGTTGTTCCAGGCAAGGGGGAGGGGGTCGAAGTATTCTCTCAATTTTTCCAGTCAGTAAACGCCTTAGATCTCGTCAGCTTTGTTGCAAATTATAGGAATTCTGTAGACAGAAGTATAGAAAATATCCACCATCGCCCCCTGACAACATCAACTCAAATAGTGGCGTAGGAAAGAAAAGACTTTGTTTTAAAATTGTTTAAAGCCTTTTTCTTGGTGCGTTGTCGGCAAAGGTGTCGCTAGCGAAGGTGTTAAACGGGGGCGATAACTCAACTCAGGTGTTGTTCTACCCTTAATCACACAATTACTGCTAAAAACGAACATCTCACCTCAATATAACAGTGTATAAAATAAACAGTTTGAAAGTTTTGACAGATCACAAAATCGGTGCACCTCCATTTTTTTTTGGTCTGCTTCTAACTTTTCTTATCGCCATGGGGGTCACCGCGACATGGGGAAAAAAATGAAAACCATTTTTAAACAATAGTTATACACGTTTATAATAACTTAGCAAATGCTAATTTTCAACCTGTGAGACGGACGCAACACACTTTTACTTACTTTTTTTATATACCCAGCCCCGATACCAACTCTATCGATATTGTTTTAATATCCTCTCCCGATACCAGTGCTCTCGATATTTTTTTTAAAATCATTGAATGGATGGCAGAAATGATGTGCGAGGTCACTTACAGAAATTACCGTTAAACTGACCGCTTAAATGAGGTCAACACGTTAGATTTTTTTTTACAACGCCATCACGTGACCCTCCCCTGTCAGCATTGCTCTGGTAATACCCCACAGTTATGAAAATCATCAAAAACTCATCAATTTTTTTTCAGCTTCACTTTCCAAATTTTTTTAATTTTTTTTTTTTTTTTGGACAAGTCCTTCATGTTCCACCTTCACACCTCTGAGTGTTTAATATAGATGCTTACCAAGTGCGTTTTTGGTCATAAATGTCCTTATCTGAGCCAGTTTTAATGGTTATTTAAAACGGATGTATTCAAGATATGAAGGAATTTACGTAACAGAGCCTTATTTCGGGAGATAAATAACGGTACTCTAGCGACTTCTGAAATCTTCATTTCTAGGAAAGTTAGCGCTCTAACGCAAGGATGAAAAATGTTCATATTACTAAATAGAGCAGTGTTTCTCATTTCTCAGCCTTCGTAATACCGCGATACTTTAATACAGTTCCTCATGTTGTGTCGACATCCCCCCCCCCCCAACCATAACATTATTTTCGTTGCTACTTCATAAATATGTGTTTTCCGAAGGTCTTAGGCGACCCCAGTGTAAGGCGACCCACATGCTGAGAACCGCTGAACTGGAGTAACCAGGCGTTTAGTATACAGGAGATAAATTGTGACATGCTAGTCTATTTTGAAGTAAACTCTGTAACGCTACTGGATATTTCCTATTGATGTGCGCGCGAACCTCGCCTATGAGGAGAAAACGTGAGCCTGGACCACATACCCATGTAATGATAAAACAAGAAGTTCACATTTTTTACCTTGGTGCACCCGACGTTTCCAGTGTGTGTGGCTGAGTGTGACACGTTTATGTGTGGTCTTTCATGGATCTGTCAGGCGGCCATCTTGACTCGTGCTTGCTCCCCGAAATCTGAACTATTTCGACGGGCGGCCATCTTGACTCGTGCTTGCTCCCGAAATCTGAACTATTTCGACGGGCGGCCATCTTGACTCGTGCTTGCTCCCGAAATCTGAACTATTTCGACGGGCGGCCATCTTGACTCGTGCTTACTCTCCAAATCGGAACTATTTCGACGGGCGGCCATCTTGACTCGTGCTTACTCTCCAAATCTGAACTATTTCGACGGGCGGCCATCTTGACTCGTGCTTACTCTCCAAATCGGAACTATTTCGACGGGCGGCCATCTTGACTCGTCCTTACTCTCCAAATTAGAACTATTTCGGAGAGACAGCAAAATATAAGTCCGCCCCTACCTCCCGGGGAATCGTTATTGTCATGCCTTTATTGACGAGGGCCCTACCTCAATGTGTTTTATCATGGCATCTTACTTATATCGTATTTTACAATATCCCAGATACAACATTGACCAGTAACCCGGATACATAAAATGGATAATAAACCAGATCAAACGTTGGCCGATAACCCAGATACAACACTGACCAATAACCCAGATTCAACATTGGATAATAAACCAGATACCACCTTGGCCAATGACCCAGATACCACTTTGGCCGATAACTCAGATACAACATTGGCCAATAACCCAGATACAACATTGGCGATTAACCTAGATAAAACTTTGGCCAGTAACCCATATACAAAATTGTCCAATAACCCAGATACAACATTGGATAATAAACCAGATACCACATTGGCCAATGACCCAGATACTACTTTGGCCGATAACCCAGATACAACATCGGCCAATAACCCAGATACAACATTGGCCAATAACCTAGATAAAACTTTGGCCAGTAACCCAGATACAACATTGGCCAATACCCCAGATACAACATTGGCCAATAACCCATATACAACATTGTCCAATAACTCAGATACAACATTGGCCAATAACCCAGATACAAAATTGGCCAATAACCCAGATACAACATTGGCCAATATCCTAGATACAACATTTCCCAAAAACCAAGATGCAACATTTACCAATATCCCAGATACAGCTTTTGCCAATAACCCAGATAAAACATTGGCCACTATCCTAGATACAACATTTCCCAAAAACCAAGTTACAACATTTCCCAATAACCCAGATATAACATTTCCAATATCCCAAATACAACACTTCTCCAGATCCCAGATACAACACTTCCTAATATCCCAGATACAACAATTGCCCATTTTGCAGCTTTCATACTGGAACATTGTTCTTCTTGTATATTTACATTCATCCATCTTACGAACGTCTTCATTACTTGCACAAAACGGGTAATACTTAAAATAACAAAAAAAAGTTGAGGGGTGGGGGGATCAATGTATTGTTTTGATCGTCTGGGGATGGGAGAGGGGGGGGGGCTGGGGATTAGGAAGGCGGAGCAAAAGTGCTTTGAAAGCAACTTGCGTCTAAAGAAGACGCCAATTTTATATGACTGTCTTGTGTTTGAAGGTACAGCCAGTGAACCCCTTCAGAAGAAATCTGACAGGTTTGCTATATATAAGCCATTGGTCTCACTGGGTTCAGCAAGCGCAAGAGTTAGGTAAGTTATAGAGACGAAAATAATATATATATATATTTTTTTTTAGTAAAGTGAAGTTTTTCAGAACGCTGCTGCAGACACCGCTTTGGATTGAGCCACGATGGCGTTCATGGCGTAGCTCCGTTGTTTCCTTTTTTGAGTGGCCCTCTTGTTTTTAGCATCGGTGTTTTCAGTGCCCGTTGTTTTAGTTGTGTTGACAGTGCCCGTATTTTAATGGTGCAGACAGTGCCCGTGTTTTCTTTGCGGTTACTTTAAATTACATGACATGGTTTTACGTAGTATGAATAGAAAAGAAAACCTGTTAAAAATATGTCAATGTAATCTGTAATTTATTTATCCACAGACACATTTGTTGTACGAAGGGGGGATCTTCCCTATGTTTTACACTTGGAGAATAATTTGTTCGGAGTTATAGACTTTATTACATTCATAACTTTTTAAAAATTTGAAAACCTTGACCCTAAACTCTAATTATTTGTTTAAAAATTTCGCGAAAATGTAATTAGAGTTCTTAAAATACTAAATGAGCGCACCAAAACGTCGTACTGTAACGTATTCAAAATATGCGCCCCTTTAAATAAAACGGATTTGATTTTGTTCTTATTAATCGGTGCTCACGGTCAGGGCCGGCCCTAACAATTGCGGGGCCCTATGCGAAACGGACTGCACGGGGCCCAGTCTGTGTAGGGATAAGGAGAATAAGTGAAAATTAAGATTTTGTATTAGAAAATAAATTCTATGAAAGTGCGGGGCCCACTGCGGCCGCATAGGTTGCAGTGGCCTAAGGCCGGCCCTGCTCACAGTAAGGCTAGCGAAAATCCAAATCTCACAATAAATTTTGTACCGTTAGTAAACAAACAAAAATATTTTTTTTTTACTTCGAATATGCTTGGTATGTGCCACGAAAGTATTTAACTGTACCTTAAAATCATAAACCAAGTAAATAGAATTTGTTTGTTGTCTCTTACAACATATTTTTAAAAATTTTAACATACTGAAATTAATTAAGCCTTAATTGGTGACGGCTGTCTCCGTAAACAACAAAAAAAGCCAAATGTCGAGTGTGTGGGAGTTCACTGATAATCGTTACGACTGAATATTATGTTTGATTACGCGCGGTGTGTGTTCGAGAGTATTAATTAGTTAGTGAACGCTCTTCACGCGCTTGACCTTTGTGACGTATTTTTCTTTTATGCTGATTGTGACGTATGGTCTAGACCAGGGGTCGGGAACCTTTTTGTCTGAGAGAGCCATGGACACCACACATTTTGAAAAGTAATTCTGTGAGAGCCATACATTATGTTTAAAACTAAAACTTCAAGTAAATGTGTGCATTTTTGTGTAATTTCAACGCTAATGCTTCTGATGCTGAGCTGCAGTAGACTTTAGCTCATTTGTAGAATGAAATATTGATATGCAATTAATATGTAGATCAAAGGAGTCTAAAGAAACATTTTTTTCATAATCGAACATTTGTCTGCGAGCCAGATGCAGCCATCAATAGAGCCACATCTGGCTCGCGAGCCATAGGTTCCCGACCCCTGGTCTAGACTGTATTGTGACGTAACTTTTAGTCGTGCAGCTGTCTCGAGTGGAACTTTTTGAAAATAGGATGTGTTTTATTTCTGTCTGATAGCGAGCTGCGCTGTATGCATGTGTTTATGGAAACTAAAGCCTGTGTATATAATTAGGTATTAAAGTTACATTTATTGTGATAAAGGACTTGAGTTTATTGAGTGATGGTAAGAATAGGATGACGTATCACAACGCGTGAAAGAACTTGACGAATTACCCAATCCAGTAGAACAGAGGCGCTGACACCAAACAAAAATATTTTTTTTCCGGGCTACTATCGTGAGTTGTCTTTATAAACTTTAGGATAACTCTAACCTAAGACATTTCTGTATCACGGATCGTAAAAATGCCAAACAAAAAAACTGAAATCCCTTTTCTATGTCGGAAACTAATGCATAGAGAATGAACATTTTGAAGAGGAAAAACACAATGTTGCCTTTTCAGAATAAATAGTTGCATCCCCTTTAAAGGTGTTCTTGACCGCGACATCGTTAATTGTTAATAAGAGAGATAACTATTTATAAAAGGCATCATTTGTTGTTGTTTTTTTAGAGTATAATGGCGTTACGCCCGCGGAGTTGTATTTTTAATTGTACCGGCTGGGGGCAACGTAACCACGTTGCACAAGTAAAACACGGGAATATGGGGGGGGGGGGGCATAATCTTTAATAATAATTCCAGACGACTCTCCGTATATCCACCGAATACTTGGTTGCATTGAATCTATATAGACTGCCCCGTGACGTGTACTTTTGTAGTTTTCAGTGGGTTGAAGGTTGTCAATGGGCGTACGAAATCATCAAGAGAAGGAAATCAATTACCATCCCCCCCTCCCCCCAACCCCCGTGAATACCACGTGACTGTTCCAAGCCCCTCCAAAAAGTCTCAAAAAATCTAGAGCAACCCTAAAAAACACCCAACGTACGCAACGAAGAGCAACCACGAGTCGATTTTCAAGCTCTTGTGCTATTAAAGTTTGTTTTTTTAAATTAATGCCAACTGTCAACCATCCCCATGCCTGTCCCAGTACGGCCCATGTATGACCTTGACCTGCCCCGCTACATCCTTCCACTCAGACCTAACTGGTGCTTTCCTTTTTCCAAGCTTGGATTTCCAGCTGTTGTAGATCTTTTTACCTTGGCCTGCCCCGCTACATCCTTCCTCTCAGACCGAACTGGTGCTTTCCTTTTTCCATGCTTGGATTCCCAGCTGTTGTAGATCTTTTTACCTTGACCTGCCCCGCTACATCCTTCCACTCAGACCTAACTGGTGCTTTCCTTTTTCCATGCTTGGATTCCCAGCTGTTGTAGATCTTTTTACCTTGACCTGCCCCGCTACATCTTTCCACTCAGACCTAACTGTTGCTTTCCTTTTTCCATGCTTGGATTCCCAGCTGTTGTAGATCTTTTTACCTTGACCTGCCCCGCTACATCTTTCCTCTCAGACCTAACTGATGCTTTTCTTTTCCATGCATGGATTCCCAGCTGTTGTAGATCTTTTTTCCAAATCATCCACCCATCTAAGCCTAGGTCTGCCTTTGAGCTGTTTCCCTCTGGGGTTTCGGTGATGCACCCTCTTCACTTCTCTGTCATTTGGCATTCACTAAGTGTCCCGCCCCTTTTTTTATGTCTGCTACTAGCGTGGGACCTTGATATAGACTATACAATTCCTGGTTGCAACATTTCAAGGGATTTAATATAGTTCAACCATTTTTACAAATGCTTTAATCTTTACCTCCCTTGGAGGCGGACAAGATCCAATCGGTGTTGTAGATAAAAAAAAATTGTTTTATCATTTGTAATCTCAAACATTCAGTAAATAAAAACTGGCGTTACTTTATTGTTACTGGTAACAGAACTAGTGTGATACATTCAGTTACAAACCAGTCCAGAACAGAACTAGTGTGATACAATCAGTTACAAACCAGTCCAGAACAGAACTAGTGTAATACAATCAGTTACAAACCAGTCCGACCAACATTGCAGTATATTTCTTTTTCTTACAGTCAGGTCCACTGTATCTTCCCGTCGGGTACATTGACTCATTACCAGACTATCATCTACCATGTGGCAGTTGACTTTTGCCTTGACTGTGCTAGTGGCTACAGTTGTGATAACGGAGGTAAGTACTAGTGGATACAGTTGCGGCAACGGGGGTAAGTGCTAGCGGCTACAGTTGTGGTAATTGGGGAAAGGGCTAGCGGCTACAGTTGCGGTAACGGAGGCAAGTGCTAGTGGCTACAGTTGTGGCAACGGAGGTAAGTGCTAGCGGCTACAGTTGCGGCAACGGAGGTAAGTGCTAGCGGCTACAGTTGCGGCAACGGAGGCAAGTGCTAGCGGCTACAGTTGCGGCAACGGAGGTAAGTGCTAGTGGCTACAGTTGTGGAAACGGAGGTAAACGCTAGTGGCTACAGTTGTAAGAATTGCGTTAAGTCCTTGTGGCTACATTGGTGTTAACTGGGGTACGTTCTGCTGGCTACAGATGTGATCACGTATTAAATGGTAGCATTTTGTAGTTAAGCGCAGGCTTTGGAGGCTATTTGTCGCAGGAAAACGGTGCACGTTTTGGAAGAAGTGTATGGGGGGGGGGGGGGGGGAGAGAGATTATTATGATTATACAGTTACAGTTGCTAAAAAAAAAATCTTCTTTAATTGCTGTCGGAAAATTATAGCGACAGTTTATTTAAGGTCGTGAGAATTTTTTTTTTTTAAATATTGAATTAAATAACACATACTTTTAATTTACCCTGTTGACATTAATTTGTCAATGGGGATCAAAGAATCAAATTAAATTAATAACGCTGTAAAAAATTAATGCCATGTTTAATACAAAATTCCATTTTTCACTTTATTTAAATTAGAAATTGTTTTTTTTTGGGGGGTTTTTTTCTCTTTAAATTTTTTTTTATAAAATATATTTTATCCCACACAAACAAAGATTATTTTTTAAGCTTCTGTAATAATTCGGACAATTTCTATCCAGTGGCGCTGACTGTTATGTCATTTCAAATTAAATTAAGGCTAAGGTCGGGGGAAATCAACCTTTATCATTTGTGTACCTTTATGTCAGGCCACACGCACATTTTTATCCTTAAACGTGCACCTAAATATTTTAACCTGAACAACACAAGTTTTAACCCCAGATCACCCGCACGGTGTACATCTAGAACTCAATGATAACCCTCAACCATCCAAATTTTAAAGATTGACGGCATAAGTTTTAACCCCCCCCCCCCACTCTCCCGCCACCCCATCACATGCACACATGTTTCAAAAAATATTCAAAAAAAAGTTTTAACCCTTAACCATCTGAATTTTCGGTCATCAATTATACAAGGTTGGAAAATCCAAATTCTAAACATCAACAACGCAATGTTAACCCTTAGTAATCCAAATATTAAACACAAGCAACACAATGTTAACCCTCAACATCCCAATGTTAAACATCAACAACTCGAAGTAAAACCTGAATCATCCAAATTGCTTAAACACCACATCCATTATGTTAACCCTCAACTATCCAAATCATTACGTACACATATGAACCATAAAAATAGTACTGTCCCATTTCAGCATTTTGTTTTCCTTATGGTACATAAGTAATAAACTGATGGCTATATCGGTTTGCATTTTATTTCTTTTAACCAAAACGTCTTTAGCCTTTTTCTTTTTTTTTCTTTTTTTAATGCTCTCCGCCAGGCATACTTCGAGTATCCAGACATCTGTGATCAGTGTGCTTGTAACGCGCATTGTGTCAACAACGCGTCGTGCGAATGCAACGCTGGCCACGACGGGAACCCGACCTTCCATTGCTACCAGGAGAACAGCAGCTACTGCCAGTAGGTTGTCACACGTGTATCCTTACTTAACCTTTGTCGTGATCGTGAAAACTATGCGTCGCAGACGCATACAAAATTTGCCAGGCTGGGAACTGGTTATAAAATCATGAAATGTACATTTATTTTGTTTCCCCCGGAAGAAAGAAAAAAAAATGGGGCGCATGCGCAAGAAGGTTCTAATTTTGCATCTACCTATATTTGTAACACGCGTCATTTCCGGTTTTTTTCCCTCTTTTTTTGCCATGACGCTAACAGCCTATTTATGGAACGCGGGTTTGCCAATTAAAATACGTGGGATGACGAGGCAGTGTCGTGATTGTCTCTGGTTTAATCAATTTGTTTCAACGAAAATATAATTATGATTTTAAATTATTTATTTCTTGAACATTACGATATAATCATAATACTCCGTTGGGATATCAACCATTTCCCATATCATTGACGTATAAGGTATTATTCTCAAATACGACCAGGTCTCTACACCTAACATATCAAATAAGACCAAGTCTCTACCCTTAAAATATCAAATAAGACCAGGTCTCTACTCCTATAATATCAAATAAGACCAGGTCTCTACACCTAACATATCAAATAAGACCAGGTCTCTACCCCTATAATATCAAATAAGACCAGGTCTCTACCCTTAAAAGATCAAATAAGACCAGGTCTCTACCCCTACAATATCAAATAAGACCAGGTCTCTACACCTAACATATCAAATAAGAACAGGTCTCTACCCCTAAAATATCAAATAAGACCAAGTCTCTACACCTAACATATCAAAAAAGACCACGTCTCTACCCCTAAAATATCAAATAAGACCAAGTCTCTACACCTAAAAGATCAAATAAGACCACGTTTCTACCCCTAAAATATCAAATAAGACCAGGTCTCTACACCTAACATATCAAATAAGACCACGTCTCTACCCCTAAAATATCAAACAAGACCAGGTCTCTACACCTAACAAAAAAAATATACCTGGTCTCTACACCTAACATATCAAAGAAGACCAGGTCTCTACACCTAACATATCAAAGAAGACCAGGTCTCTACACCTAACATGAGGAATTAAATCTAAGTGCATTGTCTAGTAGCTTCAAACCAGTGATGTTTTTAATCTAGCCTTTAATTTATGTTACAGTTAAAGGCGACGATTTCCATTTTTCAAAAGTTGATCATTTTCACCTGATCAAACGTGTGTCTGATCGGAGTCGGTTGTAAAATAAAATATTAAATAACGCATTCACTATATTATGCCAACCCGCAAACATTTCGATCGAAACACATAATCTTTAAACAGAATACATTTAAGCACATCGGCACATTTGTGCGATAAGCATTCAATTGAAAGTTTTTTTTAAATATTTTACGTCCCAATTTACTAGAGCTATAATTTATCGTTTACTTTTTTTTTTAAAGACTTACATTTCCATTTTGTGGATGTGCGGATGGAGCGCACATTTTTCAATTTTTGTTTACACGCGTTTTTGTTTGCGTTCAGTTTATCATTTTCTTGTGCGGTGCTCAATTGAAAGGTGCTGAGGTGGTCACCTGAAAGGTGCTGAGGTGGTCACCTGAAAGGTGTTGATCGTCTCGCTGCAGCTGAGCTGTGCCAGCATCGCGTCTGCTCCTGGGTCGACGGAGGCGGGTTGACACTCTATGCTCAAATGATCGTGGTGGACCGCGTCTGCTCGTGCGGTTGAGTGAACGGGTGGGTGGGTAGATGAGCTCAGACTTAAACTTTTAGTTTTTATGCCTAAGTATAGAGTCAAGTCACTTCAATCGGGAATTTTTAATCATTCCTATTTTTAAAAAGGTAATAATTCTACTTTGGTAGATAATTTAAAAATTACAATTTTAATACTAAAAACTAGAAGGTAATTATTTTTTTTACTAACTTCAAAAAAAAAAAAAAAGAAAAAAAAAAGTTTCTCTCAAAGATGAGGTGAAACGCACAAAAAGTAGAAAAATAATTTACAATTCCCCCCCCCCCCCCCCCAAGAAATGCATTACGCAAGACAGTCTGTCCAGAACTATTTCCCAAAATCAATTAAAGTCAAACATATTTTAGTTTCGTCTACATTCAGTTCGTAGCTTTTAACTTCATAGAGTGCTCATCTACACTTCTGCACGAGTTTTTTAACTCGTCTTTGATGGAAAGTCTTTTCTTTTTTTTAAAAGCTTAATCATTTAGATTAACTTCGCTTTTTGATGTCAGGGCAAAACCTTCGGTCGGACAATTGACCCACTTCACGTCATATTGGCGCGATAAAACTTGGCACATAGACTCGTTGCCGATGAAAACACATTCTTTCAAATTTTCAGTCCCACCCCCCCCCCAGAACCCCCATAATTCAGTTTTTCCTATTTTTCAACGGCAGGATGAAAGAAATCAGATGGCACCGAGTTTGTTTTGTTTTTTTTAAAATCGCAGGTGCGTTTGGTGCGTAATATTTTCTTTTTTTTTTTCCAAAATAGTTGATAACCTAAATCAACGGTGTAAAAGCGGTTGCAACATTAGAATATTAATATAAAATAAAATAATAACATATGCATGTAAAGGATTTATAAGAAAAATTGTGTTTTAAAGGGTTTTTCTATTTATTTCCCACATCAGCATCAAGAGCGACCCCATGCTCCGGACGTTCTCCGCGCAACATTTCAAGTTGCAACAGACCGGGACGTTCCTGCTCGTCAACACGACGCTGGACAGGGTGGCGACTGGCGGGGGGAAGTGCGACCTGGAGGTCAACGTAACCCTCTCGAAAATCGGCAGCCGAATCTACGCCAGTGAACTGCAGGTGAGTTGTCTAAACGTGTGCGTCATTTGTCTGTTACGTTATCAACCCCCCCCCCCCCCATTTCCTCCCTACCCCAATGTCCTAGGAATTTAAAAGTTGCTTTTTTAAAATATGTCTCCAGGTGGATATCTGAAATAATATATTCCATAGAATCAACTGGCAAACTTGAACTATGTAATATTTACTCTTATCTAACCAAGGAACATCATTTAATGCTTAATTTTCTTTGATGTAATGTGAGCACTTGTCCCAAAAGCACAAGACGATGTTGAAGCCATTTTTTGTTTTCACCTCTCCGAGTAAATTACGTCAGTGATTTTTTTTGTGTTGTTTTTTGTTTTTTTGTTTTTGTTTTTTGTTTTTTTTTGGACTGTCCGCATTTGCTGAATATTTTAGAATTTTTTAATTTTTTTTAATGGAAAAGTCCTGTACTGCTCGTTTAATTTGGCCTTCCGTTTTTTTTTTCTTCTTACTGCAAGGAATTTATCTGGCACATCCTCTTGTCTTTCTTGATGACGTTGTCACGTCGTTGTTTGCCAGCCGGTGCCACGGTCAGCCATGCTCTCTCATTCAGAGGCGTAACTAGGGTTTTGACGCCCTTGGCTAATTTATTTTTGGCGCCCTTGATAAATTCACAAGTTTCAGCTTTAGAGATTTAGCGTCGCTTTTTTTAACTGGCGCATGCCGGCGCCCTTGGCAACTGCCCCAATGCCAAGCCGTTGTTACGCCACTGCTCCCATTCGCTTGTGTTAATATTGGCCACCGTCGAGTGTCTCTTTAAAACGTCTTGGGGACGTGCTCGGGGTCGTCTGTTTTCGTTTGAGAGCACTCACTGCCGATGCCCCGTATAATATGTCATTAGGAAATTGCACTTTATGCGCCAAAACTAACAGTACCAAAACAATCGCGTCTTGGACGCGTAGGTGCGTCACCCGAGTGCTACAAGTTGGCGAGCTGTTGGAATTACAGCTATCAGAGAATTTAAAAAAAAAAAGAGTCATAGAAGAACAATTTTTTTTTCACTCTGATTGAAGATTAGCAAAAGTGATTTGCAGACAGAAGCCTAGGGGCAGACGGCTCACTGGTCGACAAAGACAGATGGATCGACGATGCAGAGAAGGACTTACGCCAGCTGGGGGTTCTCGCATAGAGGCGGAAAGCCATAGATCGATCCGAATGGAAGGATGTGGTGGAACAGGCCAGGGCCCTACATGGGCTATAGTGCCATTGATGATGACTTTGTGCCGTTGACAAACGAACGCACGCGTTCAAGATTGTGGTATTTTTTAGCACTTTTCGTTTTTGATGCACACTGTAATGCTTCCTCTCTCGTCTGCTTCATTGCCATTTTAACCCTAGAACACCTGAATGGTATACATCCACAACTCGCATTGTGTCAACCACGCGTCATGCGAATGTGACGCAGCCCACGATGGGAACCCGACCTTCCATTGCTACCAAGAGAATAAAAAATAATTACCTTCTAGTTTTTAGTATTAAAATCGTAATCTTTAAATTATCGACCAAAGTAGAATTTTTACTTTTTTTAAAAAAAAGGAACGATAAAAAAGAAAACACGTATCCTTAATTAAAGAACCTGAGGTCTTCAACACAGTCCTTACTGACAAATTCCCAGTGTGGATGAACACAGGAAAAGTCTTACGGGGTGCGCTCTTGTGAAGCGATAGCGCCAACATTTTAGAATAGATTGCCTCAATCTTTGAGGAGTATTGAAAAGGATAAAAAAATCATTTAAGAAACATTTTAAGACTTTTTTGTTTTAAATGGATTTAAGAAAACCAGAGCGCAGTGAGCATGCTAAAGTAGCATGGATACCAGCAGTGAGCATGCTAAAGTAGCATGGATACCAGCAGTGAGCATGCTAAAGTAGCATGGATACCAGCAGTGAGCATGCTAAAGTAGCATGGATACCAGCACTGAGCATGCTAAAGTAGCATGGATACCAGCAGTGAGCATGCTAAAGTAGCATGGATACCAGCAGTGAGCATGCTAAAGTAGCATGGATACCAGCAGTGAGCATGCTAAAGTAGCATGGATACCAGCAGTGAGCATGCTAAAGTAGCATGGATACCAGCAGTGAGCATGCTAAAGTAGCAGGGATACCAGCGCTATATAAATATCCAATCAATCAATCAATCAAAACAATTTAATGAATTCACGCATGTCTCTCTCTTTATCTCTATCCTCTCTCTCTCTCTCTTTATCTATCGCTCTCTCTCTCTTTATTTCTCTCTCTCTCTTTTCATCTCTCTCTCTTTATCTCTCTCTTTATCTCTCTCTCTCTATCTATCTATCTCTCTCTCTTCCTCTTCCTCTTTCTCCCCCTCCCTCTCTCCTCCCCTCTCTCTCTATTCCCCTCTCTTTTTCTCTCTCCCCCCCTCTCTCTCTCTCTACTTTCTTTCTCGCTCCCCCTCACAAGATATCTGAATCTCACTGAATCGTGTTGACTCCACAGTTTGAATTGGTTCAAAGGGCGAGCAACAAGGAGCTGACGTACACTTTCAATGTTAAAGCATTCATCGACAGCGGCGGTGAGGCTCTTTGTTGTTGTGGTTGGCGTTGTACTCATTCTCGTCGTCGTTGTACCCGTCGTCGTTGTACATGTCGTCGTTGTACTCGTTGTCGTTGTACTCGTTGTCGTTGTACTCGTTGTCTTCGTACTCTTCATCGTTGTACTCTTTGTCGTTGTACTCGTTGTCGTTGTACTCATTGTCGTTGTACTCGGTGCTGTTGTACTCGTTTTCGTTGTACTCGTCGTCGTTGTACTCGGTGCCGTTGTACTCGTTGTCGTTGTACTCGGTGCCGTTGTACTCGTCGTCGTTGTACTCGGTGCCGTTGTACTCGTTGTCGTTGTACTCTTCATCGTTGTACTCGTTGTCGTTGTACTCGTTGTCGTTGTACTCTTCATCGTTGTACTCGTTGTCTTCGTACTCTTCATCGTTGTACTCGTTGTCGTTGTACTCTTCATCGTTGTACTCGTTGTCGTTGTACTCGTTGTCGTTGTACTCGTCGTCGTTGTACTCGTTGTCGTTGTATTCGTTGGCGTTGTACTCTTTGTCGTTGTACTCTTTGTCGTTGTACTCTTTGTCGTTGTGCTCTTTGTCGTTGTGCTCGTTGTCGTTGTACTCGTTGTCGTTGTACTCTTTGTCGTTGTACTCGTTGTCGTTGTACTCGTTGTCGTTGTACTCGTTGTCGTTCTGCTCTTTGTCGTTGTACTCGTTGTCGTTGTACTCGTTGTCGTTGTGCTCTTTGTCGTTGTACATGTTGTCGTTGTACTCGTTGTCGTTGTACTCGTTGTCGTTGTGCTCGTTGTCGTTGTATTCGTTGTCGTTGTACTCGGTGTCGTTGTACTCTTTGTCGTTGTACTCGTTGTCGTTGTACTCGTTGTCGTTGTACTCGTTGTCGTTGTACTTGGTGTCGTTGTACTCGTTGTCGTTGTACTCGTTGTCGTTGTACTCTTCGTCGTTGTACTCGTTGTCGTTGTACTCGTTGTCGTTGTACTCGTTGTCGTTGTACTCGTTGTCGTTGTACTCGTTGTCGTTGTACTTGTTGTCGTTGTACTCGTTGTCGTTTTACTCGTTGCCGTTGTGCTCGTTGGCGTTGTGCTCGTTGGCGTTGTGCTCGTTGTCGTCGTTGTACTCGTTGTCGTCGTTGTACTCGTTGTCGTCGTTGTACTCGTTGGCGCTGTTTTTGTTGCTGTTTTGTTGGAGAAATGTCTATAGCAGCACCCGTGGGCGGGGTGGGGGGTTAAGGTGGTGGGATTGGTAGGGGTGTGGGTGTGGAAGATAGTAAACAAAAAGATAACTGTGAAATAGAGTGAAGCTATTTGTTCATTACATGTCTTTTTAAAGCAGGGTAAGCAATGTTTGTTTATTGAATGCCTCCGGTATGCCCAAGGGGGCACCATGGGGATGACACAGCTTGACGCCAGTGGCGTCGCAGGAGTTGTCGGAATGTTTCAGCGTGTCAATGTCATCCGCCTAAGGGACTCCATCTCCGGGTTTGAATTCAGAGTCTCCTTCTCTTAGATGAGTTGCCGTCCAAGGTTAACGAGTCCCATCTCTTAGATGAGTTGCCGTCCAAGGTTAACGAGTCCCATCTCTTAGATGAGTTGCCGTCCAAGGTTAACGAGTCCCATCCACCCGGGGTGCCGGTGATGTTTTTGCGTGACTGGGCTTTGGTGGGGATTTTAACTTCAAACCATCAACTCGAGATTTGCACAGTTTAGACCACCCGGCACCACTTACGTGCACATAGTCATATTAAAACATTTAAAAGTCTTTCTTACTCACACCAAGAACCTAGATGCTTCATCAATGCTTCGTAAAGATAAAAAATATATATATATTTTTAAATTGCATTCTTTTGAAATCGTTTCAATGTTATTCTAGGCCAGTGGTTCTCAACCTCCATAATGCTGCGACCCTTTAATACAGTTCCTCGTGTTGTGGCGACCCCCCAACAACAAAATTATTTTCGTTGCTACTTCATAACTGTAAAGTATATGTGTTTCCCCATGGTCTTAGGCGACCCCTGGGAAAGGGTCATTCGACCCCACCCCCCAAAGGGTCGCGACCCACAGGTTGAGAACCGCTGTTCTAGACCCTAAGAATAAGATGAACCAATTGTGTTTCCAGACGCCTTCGCTTGGGACGTTTACTACTTGAACAAGGGGGACGACAACAACCCCTGGCTGAAGATCAGGTCCGACGACCCGTTCATCATCCGGAGGACCATCAGCGCCACCAACTGTGAGATCGAGTTCCTCTCCTACCACTCGTACTTCCTCAAGGTCCGCATCTTCTGCTGCGGCATCCTCGTCGCCATCCGACAGAAGTCAGACTATTCCGGCTCATTGGTGCCAGGTCAGTAGCCGGAAAAAAATAATTTGACAATAGTTAGACAATTCGAGTAATCAACAGCTTACCAACCCGACCGGTTGCAAGGGAGGGGTGTGGTACCGCCACACCATTTCCCCCGGAGTGGAAGCAAACCCGCCCAAACCCTCAGGGAGAGTTGGCTGCGAACGCTTTAAACGCAGCGTTTGCGGTTGACATGGCGTCCTCCGGGCCAGGAAGGGGGGGGGGTCCCGGCGTGCCACGGTGTGTTCCGGCGGCGGGGAGACCCGGCGTTTGGCCCGTGTGGGGGTGTGCGGGGGGGGGGAGATTAAGAGCTCACGCTTGACGGCCCACCGACACCATTTCCCAATGTGACGTATATAGCACATTGCTGTTTAATCATAACTCCAACTTTTGTAATGAAGCTTTGTTATATAGTTACTAGGACAACTTGAACATTATAATAACTACGTGTATATTTAAATAAGCTCGTTATCTTCGTCGGCAGGACGGCGGCGGTAAATATTTATAGATGCAGCTCGACATAGCTGTAGGGCAAATTTGAAATTAATTATTATTATTTTTTTTATTTTTTCAAATTTTGAAACTTAAAAGGTTTACAGCCATTTATTGTGAAATATACGGTGGTCAAATTTTTTTTTTCAAATTAAAGAGCCAATCACACAGAAACAGCCAAAAACTAAATTTACCATTAACTGGGATATTTATTTTATTATAAAGATCTTAGCACCATTTGATACAAAAGTTAACAGCAGACCTGATAATATTTTTTTCCAACAAAAAACTACTGATTAAATATTTTTAATGAAATGTAATGACTGTTAATATGTTCCAATAATGTCTAACGCTCATTACACCCCACCCCTACCCCTTTTTTTTCCCTTCCCAACCCGCCCAGGCGTCTTTCTTGAGCTAGATGCAGACCACAACCCAGTGCTGACCTCTGACGACGGATCACTCTGCGGCAGAACTTACTAACATCACGAGACGCCCTGGACTTCCTGTTCTGCACATCCCACGGACATGGTCGGATGCCGAGCTGGGTTTTGTGTTGTTTGTTTCATAGCGGTGACAGATTCGATGACTTTGCTTACTATCAGGCTGCAACGCCATAGTCCTTATTTCATTTGTCCTGGTTTTTTTTTTAGTTAGCCGATGACCGATGTCAATGATGGGGGTCATATTAATTACATATTTAATTTTAAGAGATCTAAATTTCAATTAGTCTGTAATTTTTCTGTTTTTTTAAGTAAGTTTTTTCTTAATGAAAATTTGTTCCTTTTCGTTAGTTTTTTTTTCTTTTTCTCTTAGGCGCATCCTTAAGCATTTGATAAGTTACACACTAAGGAAAAAAAAGAGAGGTTACAATAATTATTCGACTAATGAAAAATGTCAAATTTATTGAGTTTTAAAAAAAATAAAGATCTTTAAAAAGAAAAAAAGAGCTTTTGGTGAGTTTTAACGGGTGTTTTAAGAACTGACAAATTAAAAATGATCTTTCGCAACTGTAAAGAAAATTTTAATGTTTACTAAATCGGGGGGGGGGGGGGGGGAATTTTATGAACATATCTTTTTTTTTTCATTTTAGTTGTCGTTTTATTTAATTTGTGAACATAATTATTCAAGTTATAATCAAAGGCCTGGACCTGCTCAATAAAGAAATACGTGGCAATAATAACCAGCGTTTGTTCTATCATTGATTGATTGATCCATTTAAATGATGTTCAAGCAGCATACAGCAATTTAAGAGGACCACTTTCTTTTGAGATTTTTGAACAATTTCTCTTTTTTTTTTTTTTTTTTGCAATAGCATTGCGCTAAGAAAATAAACTTCTCTAATTTTGTAGCACTGTGTCTTTGATCAAACACACCGAACATTTGCAAGCTAAACAATAAAAAGTTGAATAAAGTAATATTAAGATACATTTTTGTTTTGTGTTTTTTCAAACTTCCTTCAGCCCAAGCGAATCAAATCAAATGTTCCCTGGGAACCATTCAATGTGTTTTATAGGTCAGCGCCATTGAACCAAATCAAATTTTCCCCTTTGGGGGTCGAGCGACCCTTTCCCAGGGTTCGCCTGAGACCATCGGAAAACACATGTACTCTACCGTTATGAAGTAGCAGCGAAGATAATTGTGTGATTAGGGGTCGCCACAACGTGATGAACTGTTTTAAGGGGTTACGGCATTAGGAAGCTTGAGAACCACTGTTTAAGACCTTAGGCAGTCATTTAGCTGGGACGCCTTGAAGAAGTGGAAGTGTGGATGGGTTTTAAACCTTAAGTCAAAATCTCATCACTGCCTGTACATTTGTTTCAAAGTATTCATGGTAGTAGTTTGAAATAATGAATCCATGTAGAGAAAGACGATCCAAAATGTCAAAGTAGTGTTGAGATAAATTCATTCTTTCCTGTGGTGATTGGCGAATACAGTAGTTGATTTGTTAGAGCCATGGTATGTCATGTTGTAGCGCCGTGGCATGTCATACTGTAGAGCCATGATATGTCATATTGTAGCGTCGTGGCATGTCATACTGTAGAGCCATGGCATGTCATCTTGTAGCGCCGTGGCATGTCATACTGTAGAACCATGGTATGTCATCCTGCAGAGTGTCATATATAGATAGTTGGCCCTATAGTTAAGTCATATATAGATAGTTAGGCATGGAAACAGAATGTCACATGGAAATAGATATACCTTCAGAACGTGTCACAGATATATAGCTAGGCCTGGAACTAGAATGTCACATATACATAGATATACCTTTCGATAGTGTCACATATAACATATTAACCGCCATCGGTGACCTGTGCGTATATTGGCCACCATCGGTGACATGTGCGTATATTGGCCGCCAGCGGTGACCTGTGCGTAGATTGGCCAGTTGGATCAGTCGTGGTTTTCAAAGTTCGGTGGATAAACGAAAAAAAAAATATTATTATTGTCTCCATCAACGCCATATATCATACAAAGCTGTCACACAGCCAGCATATGTTTATATGTGTAAATAAAACAATAAAAATTTTACTATGTTTATACAACCAAAAAAATACCATTCATGCATGTATGAATTTAAGTTAATTTATATACAAAGGATTGTTGTTGTTGTACTAACAAAAACTAACTAGAAAAAAACGAACACAAAACTAACAAAAACTAACAACAACTAACAAAAACTAACAACATTGAACATAAAACTAACACAAAACTTACACAAAACTAACATTAAGGCAGTTGCTAATTTTTTTAAAATCTTTACTATATGTGCTTATAAAGATTAGTATATATTGCACAAACTGTTTGTGTCTTATTAATCTACTTAATAGCTTTATCGCAGTCCCAAACTCTTTAATTCCATACCAGCTTTAGCCCCGCCCCTAACAATGGCGGCCGCACTGTGTGAACTAACCATTTACTATCGTAACCTTGAAAACAAAAATGCACTCGCGTAACGCACTTTAAACGCTTCCCAGTTAGAGCGGCTCCCCTTACCCGCTGGTACGCCACCGACCCTGTAGTATATATTAATATTCTAACGTACCAACCCGCTTTTACACCGGAGATTTATTACACCAACTATTTCCATAAAAGAAAACAAAAAAATGGTACGCACCAAACGCGCCTGCGGTATTTCTAAGCATCTCATTCGGCGCAGTTATCGGGGATTTCATTTTGCGCGCTGTTGTACTCGCCGTTGCTCATAACCTTCTTTCGTGCCTAGAGAATTCTATTTACGAAGTGGCTATTCGCACCCGGGTACCAGAAGTGAGACGTTGGGATTAAAAAACTATTTTTTTTGGGTTTGTAAGACAAAATGAGGTATCAAATGAAAGATAATTGAATAGCAGTTAGTCAAAATGGACCCGGACACGCATCGCCGCAATCGCACCCGGGTCCTATTAGACTCAATGATATTCGGATGTCATTTGTGGTAGCTTATTTTAGTTAAACTGAAGAATTAAGTTTACAAACGTATAGTCCATTCAATTACCTTTGATACCTCTTTTTCTCTGTCTTCCTCTCCTTCTTCCTCCTCTAGTTGTGCCCTGCATGGTTTCTTTGGCGAGCCCTTGTTTTCTGGTCACGTGGCCATACCACTCAAGTTTGCGTTTTTTTTTTTTACAGACACCACACTATACAGCTTTACGGTAAAATAAATCGTAAATATTTGGAAATCGTGTTTAACCCGCAAACCAGAAGTGAAACGGCACCGTTGTTGGAATGCTGACACTGTAGACTATATTATAGACTAGGAGAACATGCTCAAAGATATGGCGACTTTGTAACAAAGGGTTGAGCTTAGGGATTCGTGTCGTCAAGATAAGGACTCCCACACGACGGTGGATCGTTGTTTAAATGTAAAACAGGGTGGTAGTTAAAACTTTTTCTCCTTCCCCCACACTCACACCCCCAAACTGTGCCATACACTCACCAATGGCGACCTCATTGTCTGTCGAAATAATAAATTGCAGGACTTTCTATGCAACGTGTATTAACACACATAAATCTGAAAGTGTAACATGTATGTGGACATTTCCTAAATAATACAATTATTCAGTTTTGCTAATTTGTTAGAAGAAATAAAATTGGGCCAATTAATTGGAAGAAACGATGCCTAAGTCTCTTTTTTAAATAAGGTTAAAATGTTTACTATTTAGCAAGACTATGCTTTCCCCATCTAACGTCTTCACTTGTCTTATATATGTATATATTCATGTGGGATTCTTAGGGTCGGTTCATACGATCACATTTTCCTTCAAGCATTTGATGCAGTTCGTGTATGAAGCCTTGTCACAACTTTCAAATTACTATTTGATCAAATTCCCCCCCCCCCCCCAAAAAAAAAAAAGAAACCACGCACAAAATAGTGCGTCCATACAACAAGTTGACGCGAAATTTGATCTTGTGAACCGACGCTAAAAGTGGTAGCATTTTTTGAAAGACTCTGGGCAAAAACAATACACAAAAAAAAGACATAATTCGCTAGTTCTTTGTGTGTGTGTTGTTATTTCTTGGCGGCGGAGGACACAGTCCGCACTAAAACTCCTTCCTTACAAATATAATTTTAGAAATTTCTTTACACGAGGCTTCTTGAAAACTCTTCACTGTGTAGGATAAGAATAGGAAATGCCCTTGTGTGTCGGAAAATCTTAGTTTAAACGTAAATATTTTTTATTTTATTTTTTAATTCGACCTCCACTCAATTTTGTTTTCGACTGAGTACGTCCCTCCACCTCCCCTGCAATCATTCAACCAATCATCAAAGTTGATATGTCACTCAATCTCTTATTTCAATCACACAAAAAATCCTAAAAAATGGCAGACTATCTTTATGCAGCAAAAACACAATCGTCTGATACCCGTCTTTCCATCTCATCATTCTCATCTAACTCAAAGGCAAGAATATAGACACTTGAAAGAAATTAAAATGCATATGAAAAAAAAAAGTGTCATAGTTATCAATCAGTTCAATGATTGTCAGGAATAGTCAATCATTGAGAGCGCGGACTTACAATCCACAGCAGTTTAACAGACAACGCGCTTTGTCAAAGGAGCCTTGGGTTTTCTAACAAATGTTAGGGAAGAATGAGACACGGTCAGTGGCGTAGTGAGGGGGGCAAGGGGGGCATCATGCCCCGGGCGCTACTCACAAAGGGGCGCCAAATGGTATATTTTACTATAATATTGTATGGTTTTAGAATGGGGGGGGGGCGCTAAAAAGGTATGGGGGCGCTAAAAATGTATTGTGCCCCGGGCGCGAGTTAAGCTCGCTACGCCACTGGACACGGTGCTTTTTTCCCCCAATAAGCATCTACCCACCGTAGTAACCGGTCATTGGTGGTGCTCCGTCAGTTGTATTTTGCTATTTCTTTCTATTTCTTGCTATGTCTAGCTAGTTCTTGTTCTTTTTTGCCGTTTCTTGTTATTTCTTGATGTTGTTTTTTTTTTTGCTATTTTTTCTTGCTGTTATTTGCTGTCCACAGCCATCATTTCAAACGTTCGTCCTTTACAAAAAAAAAATGTATGAAAGAATTGCAAAGTTTCTACACAAGCTAAGTCACATCATCGTGTTCTAATTAAAAATCTGTTGACGTGGCCATGTTACACAACGTCACTTCCACACTATCAGCATTGTGTTTTTAACTCGGAACCTAACTAGTTGCTGGTAGGATGAGTACTTCACCTACTGAAAGTCACTTTAAAGATTTTAGCAGATCGGGCATTCAACGTTGTAACTATGCACGGAAGCCATTGGTGGTTCGGTGATAAGAGCATACAAGCATGTCATGACAGTACTCATCTCTTGACAGTACTCAGCTGTAGACAGACAGTAGTCATCTCTTGACAGTACTCAGCTACAGACAGTAGTATGCTCTTGGCAGTAGTCTGCACATTTGTGAAGTCCAGTCGCTACCACTAGTGGTGTATGTTCACAGCCCCGAACGTACAGCTGTTACCCATCGACCGTATATGTGTTTGAAGCTATATCAAATGTTAGCTCCCCTTGTGTGCGAACAATAATATAATCTCATACTGATGTCTATCCTTGACTCTTTATTTGACAATCAGCACAGTATATCATATTTTTTCCTTTAAAATACATCAGTTTTATTGAAAATAGAATTCCCTGATATAACTGACCAGCGTTTGGTCGTCCAGGTGCCCCCTACAATCTTAAAACTCTCGCAGCGCACCCCCCCCCCCTTTTTCCCTCCCGGCCCATTCCACCGCCTACTTCAAGAACTCCTGATCTAATCGAACTATTTTACCGAATGGATTTTTGCATATAAGTTTTTGTTTTATATATAAAGCTTTGAGACATCAAGTATTGGAACCGTGCGCTGGTATACCCCGGCAACCCCCCTCTCTCCCACCCACCACAAGGTGTATATAAATCTACAGCTCCTCTGTTTTGACGTGGTGAGGGCACAACGGTGACAACAGGTAGGTGCTTTGATATCTTACAATTTAATTTTTTTTTTTAAATATGTATGTCGGCCATCCCTTCCACCCCTCAAACCCCACACCCCTAACACACCCTCACACCTTCACACCCCTCGCAACCAAGGTTGTTGAAATGTGTACATTTATTTATTGTTGTGACTATGTTTAAATATACAGCAAATAGAAAAAGACTATCATTAAAAATGAATTTAAAACAATGTCAATGTTTCTTTTTAAGTCGCAGTAAAACCATACCCGGAAGTTTGTTTGTTGGAACAATTATTAAAGATTTTGCGTACGGAAACTTCTTCGCACAGAAGAGTGGTTGAAATTAAATTTGTAAAAGGTAGATTTTTTTTAAAAATTTTATTTTATGGGGACGTGCCATTGAAAAATTAGATATAAATATATTTTTTAAATATAATTTAAATTCTCTGATATTTTCCCTTTCTTTTATTTCGAACAAACTTCAGTCGAACGTTTCCTTTGAGCCTATTTCTTCCGTACAAAATTCCAGTAACTCAGTAAAACGACATATTACAAGGGCACTCGATAACGGCCCTTTTCAATAGTCTTAGATTCATGTCAATGTATTTCGTGCCGATATTCGATTTCTCCTTCTTTTAAAATTTTCTAATAATCTAATGTATTTTAATCTCGTGGTAAAAAAAGAATAAAGATAGTCGTAGTCGTAATCGTAGTAGTAATCGTAGTTGTCGTTTTGTTTTGTCCAGGATTCTTACTTGTTGCCATGTGCAGATAATCATGGGAATACAACAACGTCATCAGAGCCAGACGGAAATATAGCCGTATATGAAGAGACAATGTGTGTACGCATGCATTGTACTGTTGACAGATGCTTATGTAGTGTTGACAGATGCGTATGTAGTGTTGACAGATGCTTATGCAGTGTTGACAGATGCTTACGTAGTGTTGACAGATGCGTATGTAGTGTTGACAGGTGCTTATGTAGTGTTGACAGATGCTTATGAAGTGCTGACAGGTGCTTATGAAGTGTTGACAGATGCTTATGTAGTGTTGACAGATGCGTATGTAGTGTTGACAGGTGCTTATGTAGTGTTGACAGATGCTTATGAAGTGTTGACAGAAGCTGTAAGAGAGACTGGACATAAATCTAAATGACAGTTGGGTTTAGGGCTACAGTAAGAGAGACTGGACTAAAACATCCATGACAGTTACAATTAGTGCTACTGTCAAAGAAGCGGAATTATAGCATGGCATGACATGATATGGCATCAGTTGCGGGATCGAGGTAAAGATATGATGTTTGAAGTCAAGGTAAGATGTATGGGATAAAGAAATGATGTTTGAAGTCAAGGTAAGATGTATGGGATAAAGATATGATGTTTGAAGTCAAGGTTAGATGTATGGGATAAAGATATGATGTTTGAAGTCAAGGTAAGATGTATGGGATAAAGATATGATGTTTGAAGTCAAGTTAAGATGTATGGGATAAAGATATGATGTTTGAAGTCAAGTTAAGATGTATGGGATAAAGATATGATGTTTGAAGTCAAGTTAAGATGTATGGGATAAAGATATGATGTTTGAAGTCAAGTTAAGATGTATGGGATAAAGATATGATGTTTGAAGTCAAGGTAAGATGTATGGGATAAAGAAATGATGTTTGAAGTCAAGGTAAGATGTATGGGATAAAGATATGATGTTTGAAGTCAAGTTAAGATCTATGGGATAAAGAAATGTTGTTTGAAGTCAAGTTAAGATGTATGGGATAACAATGATGTTTGAAGTCAAGGTAAGATGTATGGGATAAAAAAATGATGTTTGAAGTCAAGGTAAGATGTATGGGATAAAGATATGATGTTTGAAGTCAAGGTAAGATGTATGGGATAAAGATATGATGTTTGAAGTCAAGGTAAGATGTATGGGATAAAGAAATCATGTTTGATGTTTATGAGATAAATATGTGATGTTTGAGGTAATGGTTGATTTTTTTAGGTTAAGGTGTGATGTTCGGTTTAGGCAAAATGGGGTTTAGATAAGAACGATGGTTCAGTTTAGACCACGTGATATGTAGTATGTGTTGCCAGTTATGGGTGGGTGCAGGCATACATGTTTAAAGGTTAGGTCTCTTCGAAAAGTGAAAACATCAGGCCATAAGGGGTCGTTCGCAAATTACGTCACGCAAAAATGACCTTTTTTGACCCCCCTCCCCCCTGTCACGAAGTGTCACAAATTCTTTACCCCCCCCCCCCCCCTTTCTCTTTAGTGTCGCGTCACACCTAAAAAATCAAAACATAAATAACATTTTCAATACTAATCTAAGATTTTATTTTATTCTATATGATTTTCCCATGATAATAAACTAAGATGTAGTGTTATTAGTAATCTGTGACGCGAAACAACGAAGTCATCCCCGAGCCGCACGTAAAATGGCCACACCAGTTTTTGCGCAAAAGGTGTTTCGCTACTGAGATTCACATTACCTATAATACCTGAGGCAATTTCGACCTCAAATTAATGATTTAATTAAATTAATTGAATAAACATTTTTCAAAATTAGAAAATTTTAGATTTAAAAAATAATAATAATTTGTGATGTCACAAATTTTTTACCCCCCCTACCCCCATGAGCGTGACGCAATTTGCGAACGACCCCTAGCGTTTGAGATCCTAGTTACCGTTGCTATGCTGCTTATCAACATACAGTTTTGGCACAAGTCTTGCTCTGATAAGCGTTATCATGTGGTATCATGGCACTGAGATAACAATTACAAGGAGAAAAAAATAGCAATTACCGACTTGGCAGTTTTTCAATATTTTATTTTTAACTTTAAGAATAGAATTATGGATATCTCTCTCTGTCTCTCTCTCTCTCTCTCGCGCTCTCTCTATCACTCTCTCTATCGCTCTCTTTATCGCTCCCTCTCTATCGGTCTCTTTATCGCTCTCTCTCTCTCGCTTTATCCCTCTCTCTATCTCTCTCTTTCTCTCTCTCCTTCTCTCTCTCTCTTTCTCTCTCTCTCTCTCTTCATCTACTAAGGTATTCATCAACTCAGTTATCTACTCGCCCATCAATCTGAGATCTCTTACTCTCCGCGTCTTTTCTCCACCACACTTTCTCTCTGTCCACTTTACTATACCTTCCATCTTTTCCTTTCTCTCCGTTTTGACCTTATTTAAGCTCTGTCCTACTTTCCTCTCCCAAGTTCCGTACACTATTTCCTCATGACTGTCAAAACACTCGAATCCGCCGTGTCAACCAGGAATTAAAAACGGAAGTTTTAAATGTGGCCCCCTGGTGTACAGCGGTAGCCCCTCTGTCTCATTTGCCAGAGTTTGACAATCCAACGGTGGAAACCCTCACGACGAATGTGTTCGTGATCGACCCAACCAGCTCTACGCGTCAGACCATACTGGAATGAAAAACATAAATATGGAAGTTCGCAGAAGAGTTTTGGTTTGGTTTGTGTGTGTGTGTGTGTATGTGTATATATGTTTTCTCTTTTTTTTCCTCCCTAACTTAAGATTGCTGACGATCAGCAACTTCAGAATTTGTCAGTCCCAATCTTGAAATCAATAAATAATGACGGACAATTTATTTTTTATTACTTTTTTTATTTTTATATAAATGAGCCTAACTTCGCCTTATCTGGCAAAGCCACTTGTTAGCCGCAACGTCTCTAAGTCCACATACTACCACGGCTGCTACACTAGTCTCAAGAATGTCAATGTCAACTATTCCAACATGAGTTGTGGTAGCAACTTTACTCCGGCTAGACGGATGGCCCTTGGAGAGATTTATCCCCCAAATTTTTGTTTTGAATAGGCCTATACAGCCAATGTCAACTATTCCAACATTAGTTGTGGTAGGAAATTTACTCCGGCTAGACCAGCGATTCTCAACCTTTCTAAAGCCGCGACCCTTCAATAGAGTTCCTCATGTTGTGGCGACCCCCAACCACAAAATTATTTTCGTTGATACTTTATAACTGTAGAGTATGTGTGTTTTCAGATGGTCTTAGGTGACCCCTGTGAAAGGGTCGTGCGACCCCCAAAGGGGTCGCGACCCACAGGTTGAGAACCGCTGGGCTAGACGGATGGCCTTTGGAGAGATTTATCCCCCAAATTTTTGTTTTGAATAGGCCTATGCAGCCAATGTTCTTCTTCTTCTAGGTATTAAGGGCCCACGATCAAAGTGTTGATCATTCTGGCTCCTGTAGGCCAGAAAAAATTGTTTCACATAGTCTCGTCAAGAGACGACACACTGCAACACGACTGAGTTTGCTATGAGGGGAAAAGGTCGGCTTCTAAACAGTCCAAGAAACTTTCAAATCTACAAATATCCAACCAGCCCTGCATTAATTTTCTGTTATAAATTTTTATAAATTTTATTTAAAAAAAAAAAAAAAAATTTAATGTTGGCTTTTACAAAAAAAAATGTTTTTTATTCTTTTAATTCTGTCACTTCAAAGTTTACATCATTACAACACATTTTGTTCTCCCAGGGGAGTATACACTTTCTACTAGCGAGATGGCTGAGTCAAGTAAAAACTCAAAAGACGAGAAGACGCCAGCGTCCAGGGCCTCAGTCTTACCAGTGAGTGAATCTTTTTTTTTTAAAGTCTTTGTTTGTATTTTTCTTTGAGGAAATTTGCTTTTTTTTCTTAACTATATTGTAAGCTAACACAGTAATTATTGCCGGACTGCACTCACATAATTCGTACAGACAAAGAAACCATCTGAGCGAGACCCGAAGAGGCAAAAGGCTCAAATCGAACACAGATGTAATCCATATACGGTTATTAACGTTGCAGTACTGAACTGTGTTGAGAGACTGTCATGGCGGAATGCCCGATTGAATGAAGCAGTTCTATTAATATATTTGCGCCATTAAATGACAAGCCCCTTTAAGATGATATTATGAGTTGTCATTATCAGGGGCGTAGGTTAACTTTCGATTTTTTAAATTTTTTTTTTTGAAAGGGAAGTGTGGGCGGGGGTCCAGCATTTAACCATCGTTTGACGACTCTTATAGCGCTGTACTTGACTGCTTTATAAAACTTAAATATTTTTGACGCGAACCGGGAGTGGGAAGGTCGAGACCCCGGGAACCCCTCCCCCCCCCCCCGGGGCCAGCCAGCTGCGCCCCTGGTCGGTACGATATCAAAGAGGCTCGGTTCTAAATGAGAAAATTTACAGTTAGTTTTCTCGGTACTGTTTTTTCAAAGACTCCTCCCCTCCTCCTATGGTCAAACTTAGAAATTTAGTCCTAGACCCTGAGCTTTGTGATCTGCTCTTTGCAACTGAAATTTCTGTCAAAAGATTGCGGTGGGAGAGATTGGTGGGGGGGTAGGGGTTAAAGCCCACCTGGAAAAAAATTTCGAACTTGTAATCCATCTATTTGAGACATACTTAGTGTATTTAGGCAGACAGCAGAATATGCTCAGCACTCACTCGGCTCTTCCTTGTCCTACTGACCTAATGAACAAAAGTACTCCACCAATGCGATAATGGTCTATGGTTCCAGGCGCCCGAGGTGGTCACCGAGCAACCAGTGCCCTCCCCTCCCCAGTACAATCAGGTCGGCCCCACGCCTTACATGGCCCCGATGACCTCCGCGGGCCCCGGTGTCCAAACGATGAGTCATTCAACAAACGTCACCATTGTGCAGCAGCAGCCGCAGCGAGCGCAGCTTCAGCAGTGGAGCACGGGCCTGTGTGACTGCTGCAGCGACATGAACGTCTGTAAGTGAACTGTAATCGTTGTGTAAGTCTTGGTGTTTTTTTCTGATGTAAGTAATTCTTGGTGTTTTTCTGATGTAATTAGGACTTGGTGTTGTTTCTGATGTAAGTAAGTCTTAGTGTTTTTCTGATGTTTTCTTGGTGTCTTTTCTCATGTAAGTCTTGTTGTCTTTTCTCATGTAAGTCTTGGTGTCTCTTCTCATGTAAGTCTTTGTGTCTTTTCTCATGTAAGTCTTTTTGTTTTCGTATGTTAGAATTTGTACTTTATTTTGAAGGATGTCTGGCTTTCATCTCTATTATATTTGACTCGGATCCCCGTCCACTCTCAAGGTCTGATGGGGTTGTGCTGCTACCCATGTCTGGAGTGCAAGGTAGCCACTGATATGAACGAGTCCTGCTGCGTGCCTTACTGTGTGCCAGCGTGGCAGATTGTCCTAAGAACCAAGATGAGAACAGAGAGGAATATTGCGGTACGTTTCTTGGCATATGGCCGGGCAATATTTCAGTAGGCTGTCGGGGTACGAAGAAATGTATGAACTTGGGAGAGGGAGAACCATTCAGATAACTTTAATTTCAAATAAGTTGATGGGCTGGTGATTGGAACAAATTCTATCGAATTTCAAAACAGCAGAAAATGTATCCGGAACTGGAACTAAAAATAGGATATCTTGAAACTTTGCAAAAGATATCATCGGATCTGAAAATATGCGAGGTGAAACGTCTTCATCTAAAAATAACTAGAAATTTAATTAAGGAGATAACTAGGAAATGAAGGAGATAACTATGAATTCAAGGAGATTACTAGGAATTGAAGGAGATAACTATGAATTACAAGAGATAACTAGGAATTGAAGGAGATAACTAGAAATTGAAGGAGATAACTAGGAATTGAAGGAGATAACTAGGTATTGAAGGAAGCGTGAGAAATTAAACTATCAATTCAACGATGAATATGGGCTTAAGTATTTACATAAATTATAGCATAATGTATTAAAGCTTGGGGCGGTCTTAATTAAGATTGGTTCTAACCTCCGCATTGTCACCACGGTTGTAAGAGTAAAACCAATGTTAATGTGTTTTATTTTTGCTGTACGCCTGTCAACAGGGTTCCGTGATGAACGACTGCAGCGTCGTCTGCGCGTGCCCCATGCTGGCACTGTGCCAGCTCGCCAGGGAGGCCAACATCGCAAGAGCGGAGCAGAGGGCCAGGCCAGTGTAGGGGCTCTGCCCCGAGCCGCAGAGGGCCGGGCCAGTGTAGTGGGTCTGTCCCGAGTCGCAGAGGGCCAGGCCAGTGTAGTGGCTCTGCCCCAAGCCGCAGAGGGCCGGGCCAGTGTAGTGGGTCTGCCCCAAGCAGCACAGGGCCAGGCCAGTGTAGTGATTCTGCGCAAGCACGTGATGAACTGGAAAAATAAACAACCATCCGGACACAATGCGATGAAAGAACTACAATTAAGATTTCACATGTACACATATATATTTTTTAATGCAATCGCTTAATTCATGTATTGATTTTAAGTATCAAATCATACTTCGCTATACAGCCATCAACCTATTCAGCCATATACTCTTGTTTGTTTAAAACATGGCGTGTGAGTGAAGTTTACCTAATTGTCTACTTTGAAATGTGTGGGTGGATGGGTTGGTGGGTGTTGATCCACTTTGCTTTTTCTGTTAAATACAAGTACTCAATTATATAGAGTCTTTGGGGTTGGGGGGGGGGGTTAAAATAAAGAAAATGATAAAAGAAAGATAGAGAGAGATAAGTCCATGGCTTGACATGTAAAAGTTCTGGGGTGGATGGGGTGGATATGCATTTGTTTTTGTTTTGTCTCTATACAGCTGTTCTTTATTACATACATGTATTTTATTTTATTGTCACAATTATGTCTCTTTTGCTAATATTTTTATTTACAGCGCTGTGAGCCTAGACCTAAGCTGGGGTACCACGCTATATCTCTTTGTAAATTTATTTAATTAATCTGTTTTTTTACAGTGTGTCCAACATTATTATTGCTTTTTATTTATAGAAACTGGTTTCTTTTTAATTAATACAATTAAATATAGCAGTTCAATAATATATTTTTTTGAAAATAAAAATTCGGGTTTGCCAAGCACGTCACAGACGTGAAAATCACAGAACGTGACATTAATGACATCATATACGACAACGTGACATGACAGTTATCTTCACTTTATCTGCCAACGAGTTGTACTAGCAGAGCCACATGGCTCATTTTTTGTGGGTTTTTTTCCCCTTGCATTTCAATTTTTTTTATTATAATCCAAAACCCAATTTTTTGGCCCCATTTTGTACAAGGCTCCCTTCAGTCACCAGGGTTTCAGGCCCCACCCAAGAGCTCTAAGGGGGTGTCCATTAATTATGTCAACAAAATAGGGGTTAGGGGTTTGGAAATGTTTGACAATTGTTGACAAGGGATGGGGCAGAGGGATTTAGATAAGTCAAATAAATTGTTTGGCTTTTAAGAATATAAGATTTATTTAATGTGTGTCTGTCTGTGCACTGCTGAAGGCTGGTCAGAATGTTAGCACACTTTGTTAGTGCAAGAGAAGTCAAAAGTTGGCCTCTTTTTACCTGTTTGTAGATTCTGTTTGTCGCAAATGACTACGGCGGCATGGTTGTGATCGTGTTGCGGGTATGGAACAAGGTCAAGGTTCAAGTGTCGTGTGCTGTCAAGAAAAATGATATTGATTGAGTAGGAATACCATATTTTGAGAATGATGGGAAAGTAAAGTGATTACCACTAATGACATCGCTGCTTGAACGGATTAGCAAAATCTGTAACATCTATTTTGCATCACAAGTCATGTTGAAAAAGCATGTTCAACAGCACCGACAATACCCTCTTGAGTAGGCCTATAAGAAATTAGCACATAGTTCCTCAACAAAAAAGTATTCGACCAATTCGAGTAGCTGCCCGGAGAAGGAGAGAGCTCACACCGACAATGCTTCTATTTTAAGTGCTGATTGGTTAGATGATGATGACGTTGGCTTGTCTGGTATATCAGTTTCGCAAGATGAAAATGATAAATCAGCTACTATGCCCATTGTTACGACAGAGCAACACCTGGCTACTCCCTCGGAAGATGACAGCAGCTAGAAACTATTCTACAATTGTCAGCTTTACTAACAATAATCATATTTATACCACAAAAAATGATATATAGTATTTAACAACCTTTTATTTGATTTTGTATTACAAAATTTAAGTGTAAAAACTGTTTAACTTATTGATGAACAAGCTAAAGGTGTAATAAATTGTTTTTCCTAGAATTTGTCTCCTTAAAATAGATCAGCACAGAGTAATGTATTTATAAATTTATTAATATTATAATTCATGTGGGGGTTTGTTTTTGGGGGGGGGGTGTTCGAAAAAGGGGGGAGGGGAGAAAATGTTGACTTAATTAAATAGGGGGGGGGCCTCATTGAAAGTTTAACATTTATTGACAAGGGGGATGAGGGGGTCAAAAATTGCGTAAATATTGTTGACGTAATTAATGGACGACCCTTAACACAGAAAAAAAATATATAAAATGTCATTGGCCAATACTTTGGATAGTATTATTTTTGTTGTTGCTGTTGTTGTGTGTGTGTGTCGTTTCTCAAGTTTTCACCATCACTATGCTTTCATTTCCTCGCTGTCCTGTGTTTGGGATGTTGTCAAGCACGACACAATCCAAACACAGTCACCACACTGGGCTGAGTCGTGGCGTGTGAAGGAGAGGACGCCTCCAATCAAGTGGTAGACAACGTGAATGTGTCAGTATCGTGTGAAGGCTCGGCTATCTAGATATTGATATTATATTAAAGAAAGCGTACGATCCTACGAGCAACTGCCACCCTCGATATCGCCTTGGACCGTTTGCAATGGGTTAAACAAGTCAACAACAAAAAGGAACTATTTTTTTCTTGGTGGCTTGAGTTTTATGCCAGTTCCTAGCGTTATTTGGGGCGCTGAGTACGAATATTGCACTAAATTTTTTGTGACAGCTCTATTGTTTAAGATATAGTTCAATTTATAAAATTTAATCCGCTCTTTATAAGAATGTTGAGGACATTAAAATAACATTTTTTTATTGACATGGTAAAATGTGATTATTTCAATTTCAAACATTTCGTGTTTGTGTAAAGACACCTTTTTTATATTAGGTAAATTTGATTTCTACTTATTTTATGTCTTGTTGAACTGATGAAGGCACGTTGCCGAAACGTTTACTTATGTGTATTGTAAATTTATTTTTAAAGCTTAATATATATTGTTATACTGACACAGATTGTTCGTGTCTATTTAATCTATTTTAAAGCTGCATCGCAACCCAACACTTTTATAATTAGTTAACATGATTTAAAGAGCAATCTGTTTACAGAATGTCTTGTCAAAAATTGTACTCACCAATGCCAACAGATACGGCCGTTTATCAATCAAAATAAATTACGATCCCGATTTTCAAAAAGCGCCATTTTAGTGATCCATAATATAATATGGGCAAAATAAAAAAAATTATTCAGATAAATATTCAATGTTTTTGTTTTGTTTTTGTTTTTCAAATTTATTCCATTATCGGAAGCAATTTTCAAATATGTTACCGCTTAAAATTAATGTTCACTCTCGTGGCGCCCGACGCGATAGGAATTTAATCTTTAACATTTTACAGCAGTGAGCGTTTTAGGTTGTATCATGAACAAACTTGTTTTTAACTTATAACCATTAAAATCGTTTGAAAAGATGCAAAATAAAAAGTTTTTCCTTTGAAATTAAATTTGACAGCCACCACACAAAAAGATATGGATATTATTCGTTTAAAATTCACCAATATTTTAAGAGGGATTAGGAAAGGTATGTTTACCAAGTTTTGCCTAGATGCACTATCTATGTAGAAGCTTGCATTGTAACGTAAGCCTTGTTGTAGAGCAGCGGTTCTCAACCTGGGGGTCGACCGACCCTTTCCCAGGGGTCGCCTAAGACCATCTGAAAACACATATAATTATAGCTATGAAGATTAGCAATTAAAATAATTGTGTGGCTGGGTGGTCGGCACGACACGAGAAACTGTATTAAAGGGTCGTGGCATCAGGAAGGCTGAGAACCACTGTTGTAGAGTTGGGGTTAGTAAAATGAAATTACATTACAGAACCTGCTACACTCATTTGAAACTGACTAAAAACGTAAACAAAATATCTTGAAATCAGATGTCGTAATATTTGAGGGAAGTCATAGACGTTGATATTTTCTTTAAAACCTAATAAAAATGGAACGCTCTAAAATGAGGTAAGAGACCTTAAAATACTTAAAAACAAGTTTGTTCGATGACGAAGGCTTCCTGTCGACACGTTCGTTGTTTTGTCGCGTTCCTTTTTTTCAGCTTTATTCTTACTTTGTTTTATTAATTTCCTATTGTGCTAACCTGATTGCAGTCTCTCCCCCTTATTACCATTAAAAACAAGTATGTTCACTGATACAGAGGAAATTCCCAGAAAAGTATAGAAAATTATAAAACAAAACAAAAATTCCCATAAATTTGTGGATCCCATTTTCATAATATTTATAAACCTAGGTGGAATAAATTATAGAACTTGCTGAAAAATTCTTTTTTTTTTTTAAATTTAATCTTGAAACAACTTGTAAAAAAAATTAATATTTTCTGTAATCACTATTTCAAAACTAGAACATCTTAAACAAAGACTCCCTAACTCCAGACGTTTTCCAAATAAGTTAACACAATGACCCCGGTGTTGAACCATTCGATAAGCTGATGTTAAAAAAAAAATAAGAAGAAACTTTTCCTAAATAATTAATCAGATAAATAGTTAAGCTAAAATTTAAAAGTTGTCTCTTGAAAACCAGTTGACAAATTTAAGAGACATTGTCATTGCATTTTGTTAAGGGAAATGAATTAAAGTCACTTTGTCCCGATAATGGTGAATATTATGAGTTAAATCACCTCCAGTTTTTGTATTTCAATAATATAATTTTTTTTTTTTAAATACTAACCTTGCAGCATATCTTTCTGGAAAATGAGGTGTATCCCAAGTTTGATCAAGATGTATGAATCCATATGTGGTACAGTATTGATAATCATTTGTCTGATTTTTGTTGTTGTTTTTTTAAATCTATACAGAAAATAAATTATTGTGTGACATTTAAGAAGTGTATGATGAATGCACAGCATGTAAATAATTTAATTAAAAAGGGTAAATCTACTCTTGACTAAAATTGACTCGAATTTTAAAAATTGTGCTTTTGGGACATTACTATACTCATAAAATGCATATTACTATACTAATTAAATGCACCCACCCATTGATCATTAAAAACTAGAAAATATGACGCGGTGTTACCGGGTAATAAGGGAAAGTATAATGCGCTGCTTTCTATCTGATATCTGCTAGTGCAAAGAATCAACATTTTAGAAATCCTATTTTTACGCATGTTTCTGAATTGGGTTTTGTTGTATTGCATTTCTAAAAATAATCAACTTTTCCCACTCCGTTCAAATTTACATTTGGGTCATATTCAATCGTTCTTTACATTTTTTTAAAAAGAAGTATCTGTATTTGATTTTATGTTTCTTACATGACTGAGTTTGCTAAAGTTTTATCTTCTATATCACATAGGCCTACCTAATACTTTTTTACACCCCCGATATACTAACACGTTCTTAAACTTTAAAGAAATATCTATGTACCATTTTAAATATATGCAACGTAATGGATTTTCATCTATTGGTATCTGCATTAATAATGTACCAAACGTTTTCAGTGGTTCTTGAACTAGATTATCGGATAACCGTTCGGCGAAAAAAAAAAACTAATGCTCACGTCTCTAATAATCTTTTAAGTTGTTTTTTCTTTTTTTTTTTATATTGTGTTCGAAATATGCAGTAGGCCTTATAGTGTGCGCCTGTTTAAAATGGAAAAAGAGGGACATATGTGGATTTCTATTCATACTAAGGATGTAAAACGAATAAAATTTAATGGAGGGGTGCGAAGGAGGTTGACGCGGTTGGGAATGCCTTCAATTTCATTATAGGTTCCCCAGCTAGGGTTGTTAAGTCACAATCGCCCACCGCACGAGGCCAAGTCGCGTTAATGTACCACAATGAGGTCAGTTCCAGCTGACCATTCATTGAGGAGCAGTTTGGGAATGCCTTGTTCTGTTCTGGTTCTGGTTCGGTACGTTGCTGCATCCATATACTGGCATATGTGCAACGGTTGGGGAAGCGATGTTGCCAATCTAACGGCCCCTAGCAGATGCCAGGGCGGCCTTGAAGCTTTCGATCGTTGTCGAGTTCACGGCGGTATTGTCCAGGTTGTTCCAAGCAATTATGGTGCGTGGAAAAAATGACTGCTTATGTTGCACTGTGTTACTCCGAGGCACAGTGAAGCATTTGTTATTGTTTCGGGTGTAATTTCTCATGGGGTTGTCAGATGTTAAGTCAGTGTTAAGTGTCTGTTTGGCTCTAATTAATCGGCCTGGCTTCTGTGGGGTAAGATAATTGTTTGCTGGGATGGCCGGAATTAGCCCCATGGCCATTTTATATAAGAATGTTAGGCGGATCTTTTCTCGTCTGTCCTTGAGAGTGGGGATGTCAAATCTGTTTAAAAGGCCAGTGACGTAGCCAGGCGTGGTGGTTTTATAGTCACGTGCTATGAAGCGCATTGCGTTACGTTGGATTCGCTCCAATTTGTCCACGTCTTGCTTGAGGTATGGGTCCCAGATGATTGCACCATATTCTAGTATCGGACGAACGAGTGCAAGATAGGCATTTCGTTTGCAGGATGTTGGGCAGTGGCGCAGATTTCTTCTAATAAAACCTAGTGTGGAGTTGGCTTTTTTTGAAATGTTGTTTATATGGGGTGACCATTTTAGGTTATTTGAGAAGAGAATTCCAAGGTATGGATTGTTTGTTACTTGTTGAAGGATTGTCCTATTTAGGGTGTACATATAGCTTGATGGGTTTTTTTTTGAGATGCTCATTATGTAGCATTTGGTTTCATTAAATTTCATGCCCCATTTGTCTGCCCAATTCATAAGGCACTCCAAATCTTACAAACCGATAAACGGGACTTTTAACCTGGATTGTGAAAAACGGCCACAGGTTGCCAAAATAAAACCGATATCAACAGCATTTATTTTTACCCGACCCCCATTTTGTTTATTATTAAAATAATTATTTCCTTTACGACTAACTGTTTAGTAATTTGCAGTTGGTAACATCCTTGACGTTTTCATTGTAAATATTGGATTGATCTGTAAAAAACAATTTTAGGATATACAATTATACAATGGGATTCATCCAAATTTTAGGCCCATCATAATAATATTTTTATTTGACAACAGTAAAAAATTTATTGATTGGCCATCTCAAAATGACTTTGTAAAAATTGGATATTCCCGATCTCATAATGTCTTCTTAATCAAAAAAGCGTTAAATTGCAATGATTTGTTTTAGCCATATTAATAATTAACATTTCATCAATTATTTTGTATTTTAATCTACGACATCCCGTGTAACTTAACAAAGAAAACGTGTTCGATAATCAGAGGCGTAGGAACGGCTTGGCATCGGGGCAGTTGCCAAGGGCGCCGGCCTACGCCTGTTCAAAAGGGCGCCGCTAAATCTCTAATTTTTAAATTTTTATCATTTAAAAAATAAATTTGCCAAGGGCGCCAAAGACCCAGTTACGCCTCTTTCGATAATCGATTCTGTTACTTCGAAGCACGAATAAAAAGTAAAGTTTTCTTTACGATACTCGTAACAAATTTCAGTTTCAATATGAACGGGAAGTTCACGGAATTATTCCGTCATCTACACCCTGTGCTTGGCTATAGAGGGGATAGGTCTTCCTGGTGTGCAAAGATTCATAGCTAGTACAGCTTCGGTATAACTTTGTAACACCATGCCCATTCATGTGTGAGTATTTTAACCAACAAATAGAAACATAATATAATATACAGCGATATACAGTGTTTTTTGCATATATATGTATGAGTGTGTGTTTGTATATACGTTTGTGTGTGTGTATCTGTCTGCCTGGGTGTATGTATGTATGTATTCATGTATGTGTGTGTGTGTGTGTTTGTATGTATGTGTGTATATATGTATGTATGTGTGTATGTATTTATGTGTTTATGTATGTGTGTGTGTGTGTCTGTGTGTGTATGTATGTATTTATGTATGTATGTATGTATGTATGTATGTATGTATGTATCTATGCATTCATGTATGTATGTATGTATGTATGTATGTGTGTATGTATTTATGTGTTTATGTGTGTGTGTGTGTTTGTTTGTGTGTGTGTGTGTGTGTGTGTATGTATGTATGTATGTATTTATGTATGTATGTATGTATGTATGTATGTATGTATGTATGTATGTATGTATTCATGTATATATGTATGTATGTATGTATAATGTATGTATGTATGTATGTATGTATTCATGTATGTATGTATGTATGTATGTATGTATGTATGTATGTATGTATGTGTATGTATGTATGTGTATGTATGTATGTATGTATGTATATATGTATGTATATATGTATGTATGTATGTGTGTATGTTTGTATATTTGTACATATGTATGTGTGTATGTATTTATGTGTGTGTGTGTTTGTTTGTGTGTGTGTGTATGTATGTATGTATGTATGTGTGTATGTATGTATGTGTGTAAGTGTGTATATATGTATGTATTTATGTGTGTGTGTTTGTTTGTGTGGGTATGTATATATGTATGTATGTATGTATTTATCTATGTATGTATGTATATATGTATGTATGTATGTATGTATGTATATATGTATGTATGTATGTATGTATGTATGTATGTATGTATGTATGTATGTATGTATGTATGTATGTATATATGTATGTATGTATGTATATATGTATGTATGTATGTATGTATATATGTATGTATGTATGTATGTATGTATGTATGTATGTATGTATGTATGTATGTATGTATGTATGTATGTATGTATATATGTATGTATGTATATATGTATGTATGTATGTATGTATGTATATATATATGTATTTATGTATGTATGTATGTAGGTATGTATGTATGTATGTAGGTATGTATGTATACAACCGTTTCGTCCCAGCTGCTTTGCGAATTAGTCGCGAGGTAGAAATCCCTTTTAGAGGGCATCTGATGCTTCCCCGGGATGGGAAGTGGGAAGATTTTAGGACGTAAATACACCACCCCGACCAACTGGGAAAGTCGACTGCTGACTTTGTGAGAGCAGCGTCACCGGCCGACCGGATGTTCTTGGGCTGGGGTGGTCTCCGTTGGTACCTGATTTAGTGGGTGCTGGCGGGGGCTGTCCTGGTGGCAAATGAAGATCTCTAACGTGGTGCTTCGCGACCCGATTCTTGTGCTTTAAAGGGGGGGTGATGTTTTGAAGAGGGCATAAAGAGCTTTGTACTAGCTCGACGGCCCACTGACGCCATTTAATAATGTACAATGCTCGGGTAGCCGGATGCTAAGTTAAACAAACTTCTTATGTTTTGATCTAGCAAATACCAGGATACTCTGCCACTGACGTCCACCGTAACTTTTGAGACTTTTTTTTTTGGAAACCACATCGTGGAAGAAACCACATGGCAGATGATTGATATTTCGTAACAAATTTATAACTAACAGGCTACTAATCTGTGGTGGGTAGCCGGTTTTTTTGGCTTGCTTCATAGTTTCTAAGATATCGTTTTGACTAAAGGCTCCAAAAATTATCTCCGAGTGCAGTAGGAAAATAAGCAGAGAACTTCTTCGATAGTATTTACTCTCATTTGTTTTAATAGTAGTGTTTCATGTTACAGTGGTACCTCGAGATACGAATTTCATTCGTTCCGTAACCTTGCTCGTACGTCAGTTTGCTCGTATCTCATAGCAATTTTCCCCATTGAAATTAATTGAAATGTCATTAATCCGTTCCAGCCCCCAAAATGCCACCCCAGTTGTTTTTGATTAAGCACAGTACATATCGTTGAAGTACTACGCCAGTACTTCCTCGCCAAGTCAGTCACTCGCACACCTAGCTCGTGTTTTTCTATGATTTCGCGCTTTAATTCATTAGACATCATCTTCTTCTGAGCACTGACCTTTCAACTCACTTTCTTCGGACCCATTGTTATAACAGGAAATGTGACAAAGTACTGTAAATGCACAAAAGGCGCATTACGCGAGCACAACTAATCAAAGATGCGTCGACAGCGAGGCAAACAAGTACACTACACTGAATGAGGCGCGGGAAAATGCGAGACGCACAAGTGGCAGTAAGCTGGTGGGTCGTGTGCAGCCGGCCGACCCTCTGATCCGGTTCCTCGTATCTCAAATCTTTCTGGTATTTCAAAGCAAAACATCGCTTGCTCGACGGCTTGTATCTCAAAAATCTCGTATGTTAGGGCACTCGTATGTCGAGGTAGCACTATATATATATATATATATATAAATTTATTTATTTATTTATTTATTTATTTATTTATTTATTTATATATTTATATATATAGTGTGACGAATTTTACTTATTAATATGTTATTAAATTGTCCACAGAAGACTAAAAGCTGCTAAATATTCACCCTGGTCGGCTATGAACACGGATGTGGCCTGTAAAGTCATTCAGTGTTTTCAGAAAGCTGAAGCCAGAAGAAAGTTCCCAGATTTTGTCGTCCACGTCGATAATTTAACAATTCCCTGTCACCGCTTCGTCCTCAGTTCTTGTTCCGGGTTCTTTGAAGCCCTTTTGAGATGCGACATGCGAGAAAAGCACGAGAGACAAGCGACAGTCAAAGGGATCACACCGGCCACTTTTCAACTGGTGCTGGACGCAATGTATGGTAGTTGCGCTGCCTTGACAGAAGATAACATGTTGGAAGTTTGGCACGCCTCTAATCAATTACAGATAGAGTTCTTGCTTGAAATTTGTGAAAATCATATCTTAAAATCGATTAACTTCAACAATTTTTGGGACATTAATGTCAACGCAGATCGCTTGAATTCTGTCAAAGTTATGGACGCTGTAAAAAACTACATAGTTCAAAATTTCTTTCAAGTTGTTAATTCTGATGAATTTATGAAAATTTCTTTTGAAGACCTCCTGGAAATACTAGGTAGTAAAAAATTGCCAGTTTGTACAGATTTTATTGTAAAGTCCATTCTGAAATGGACCAACATAATAGTTGAATGTAATGCGTCGGCTAAATCTAGAAATGGAAGCCAAAAAAAGGTTCAAGTCATAGATACAGATTCGATGGTTGAAAACCGGAAAGACCGGATTGTTCAACTTCTCCAAGCTGTCAAACTTCAGGACGCCAGCAAAGATTGTTTGGCCATGCTGATGACCAATGAAGACATCTTGGGCAATAGAGACGCCATTCGGGAAGTGAACAAGCATGTGGCTAAAGATTACGTCACTGGTCAGAAAAACCAGAGCATTCAAGGAACAAGGCCGATTAATAATTCGTCGTTAACTGCTCCTCGAGGGTTTGTGTTTGGAAGTATAGATATTGCATGTGTTAATAACTGCCCTCACTGCAAAAACAAGTAAGTTTCAATCAGGAATAGCGTACAATGGCGGTGGTTCTCAGAGTTGGACAATACCATCCTTTCTCATCTCCTCCCCTGTGTAGTGGGATAACGCTATTGCGCTTAACGAGACTGGTGTGGGGGTGGTTTGAACGCGAAGAATACTTTTTAAACAAAGTATTCTGCGTATTTTCTTGACTGTAATGTTGGTTTATGCTAGAATGAGATTGAGATTTTTTTTGAGCTCCAAACAAAGTTTTTTGTCACACCCCTATGTTACGGACCCGATCTTACCAGGTTCGTTGGCTCCGTTGTCTAGGTGTTACAATTAGTAAAAAGAAAAAACAATCAATTCATAGAAGAACGTGTCTTTATTAACCGAACTACTCTATAACTAAACTACATTGTCAACATCGTTCCTAATACTGCCGCCATTACTCAACCCCCAACACACTACACAATAGTACGTCATTTCCCCTTACGAAAAATACGTCACAAAATACCAAGCATTTAATAGCAACGTCTACCCAAATACTCTTGGGTACCAACAGGCAATCACAAAATACATACAAGTCCTTAACACCCTTTATAACAAATTATTTTCTTTCATAAAATAAAAATAGAAGAAAATAAATTATTTATATATTTATGAACGAAAATAAATGCTTAAAGATCACAAAATAAATAAAAAATGTGTCTTCTCCCTTGCCAAATTTTCTAACTGAACCCCTTTTAAATCAAGTGGTGGAGTGCCATTGTCACACAAATTGAAATCGTTGCTTATAACAACACACACTTTCCAATTCCCAGCTTCCAGCCTCCAACATCGACCCAAAAAATGTAGTTTTCCTTTATTTCAAAGGCAGCATGTAGGAAATATAATAATACTGATTTTACGAAAATAAAATTCCAAAAACTGCACTTTTTTCTTTTTTAAATATCAAATGCGTTTAATGCGTAACATTTCCTTTTGAGTTTCTGAAATAGTTGGTGAAATTAAAAGCGGGTGGGTCATTAGAATATTAATATAATATAATACAAAATGCATATAAAGGATTTAAACGAAAAACTTTGTTGTTTTTTTTTTTTTTTTTTTTTGGGGGGGGGGGGGGGGGGGGGGGTATTTCATGTAATGTTGAAGAATCAGTTTTGAGGAACAACGTTCACCATCAACATTGTTTTAAATGGTACGTGCTTTTAACGTGATTTTAACGTGATTTTAACGTGATTTTAACTTGTTAGTCGAATTTTGCACTGTGTCAAAGAACGCGTCTCCAGATTTTTCTGGACATATTTATTTATTTTTTTTTGGGGGGGGGGGGGGGGGGGGGTTGGTGACTAGAAAAGTTGTAGAACCTCTTTATTAAAATACAAATTTTGCATTTACATGCTGGCTTAGCTATACGCCATGATGACAGTGGAAAATTGCTTTCAATGAAATTCGTTCAGTTTCTTTGGAAAGTTAATCCATTCATGTCCGTGGTGCTACCGCCCGTGTAGGACTTTGTCCTGCCTCAGTTAGAAAGTTAATCCATCCATCTGTCTGGTGCTACAGCCCACGTAGGACTTTGTCCTGCCTCACTTAGAAAGTTAATAGTTAAACTTATTTTATTTTTTAAAATTGCCTTCTTATGCCTAAATAATAAATAAATTACAGTTTTAGTCATAATTCCCATAACTTGCTTGTATTTTTAGACCAAGGAAAACTTATGCACAAGATATGCGCACCAGCCATCCATATTTGTTTGAGGATGATGATGATGATGATGACGATGATGATCATGATGATGATTATTTATATTGGCAATAAAAACAAAAATAATTAATGTATTACTCTGTCATTATATTTCCTTGAATTATGTTTTGCACTTTAAATCTAAAAAGTGTTTCTAATGTAATGTTTGTGTAATTATGTTTGTGAAAAAAGCCTTAAGTCTGTGGTGCCATACATGTTTTCTGTATTGTGAAAGTAATATTAGACATATGAACTGGTATTGTGTTTAGTGTTATGGACTGTCTATATCTACTGTGTGAACTGTGCCTGCTTGTATGATTAGTTTAAGTGTAGATTTAGTCTGTAAGATTGTGTTGCATGTCAGATATAAATGTTGTTCCGTCTCATCAGCCCCTGTCCTGCATAGTGGACAATCTATGTGCCTAACTCTGTCCTTGTATGGTCTTGGTGAGAATTGTGTCATGTTGTATATGAGTCTTTATGTTATTTCTTTGTCTTTATTTTCTATTTCTGTGTGTATTGTTAAATATATTCTCAGTGTTTATTGTTCCATAAGTATGTGTCCATTTTATCCTATTGTAGAGTGGTGTTGCTTGTCTCTTTATTAAATGTGCGTAGATCTCTTTGGTTGTTTTGTGTATAAGTGTTTCGTTGCCTTTTAATGCTTGGGTGCATGCCATGTGAAAATCAGATTGTTTTCTACCTATGTAATGTGGTGTGTTGTTGTCCGTTTTTATTAACTGGCCTAACCGTATCCCCACGTAATAATGTGTAAATATGTTTTCCTCCTTCTTTCTAATGGTTTGTCCTATGAATTTGATTTTAAGTGCCTGTAGTTTTGTTTGCATGTCTTGTCAATTAATCCCTCCTTCTAATTTAGATTGGATTAATGTTGTATGTTTAATGTTTTGTATTGTTCCTTGAAATATGTAATTCTTGATGTGTAAGTTGATGTGTTTTAAAATTGTTGGTGGAGGCCCCCATATGTTCCCTGTGTATATTTTTTTGGGAATTACATATGTGTTTAAGATTGTGCTCCTGCCAAAGATTATGTGTGCTGTATTTGTGTCTGTCAATTATGTTTTTTATAGATTGTTCAATGTTTTGCCATATTTCTGTGTTAGTTTTTTTGAAAAATAAATCCTATAAATCTTATGACTATCATTCTTTACTATTCCTACAGGGAATTCTAAGCTATCTCTCCACCTACCAATCCCCATAATTTCAGATTTAGTTATGTTTATTTTAGATCCACTACCTCTCTCAAAATCTTGAAATAGTGATATTATTTTTGAAATTGACTTATCATCAATAGGAAAAAAAAGTAGTGTCATCTGCATTTACATTGAGGTTTTTCTCCCTATTATACCCCCAGGGATCCCTACTCCTTTTATACACTCCTCCCTTCTAACTCTCTCTAGCAAGGGTACAAATGATAGGATATAAAGGTAAGGGGATAAAGGACACCCTTGGCTAACTGATCTGTCAATTTTAATGTCTTTAGAAAGTGTGTGGTTTATTATTAGATTACTAATGGGGGACTTGTATAAAATTTGAAGCCAGTTACAAAAATACTCCCCTAGTTTGTTGTGTTGTAATATTTTATGTAGGTATGTGTGGTCTATCCTATCAAAGGCTTTTTCTTGATCTATTGATAATATGCTTGGATGTTTTTGTCATTTGAATATTGAATAAGGTCTCTAATGAAATGACTGTGGTTATGAATGTCCCTTTCTTTGATGCTGCATTGTTGGTTTATCTGTATAGGGTATTTAAGTTTGGTTTTAATTTGTTTGCTATTGTTTTTGTGAGAATTTTATAGTCTGTGTTAAGTAAAGATATGGGTCTATGATTTTTAAGTTGCGTTCTGTCTGTATCTTTTTTTGGTAAAAGCGTAATGTATGAAGTGTTCATTGAGTGAGGTAACTCCTTGTTCCTGGAAGCTTCTTCTAGTGTGGCATGTAAAGTTGTTCCTAGTGTTGTGAAAAAGAAAAGGTAGAATTCCGTTGTTAGACCATCTGGTCCAGGTGTTTTGTTTTTGTTCATGCTGAACAATGATGTTTTGATGTCTGCTAATGTAATAGTTTTGTCCATTTCTTGTGTTTGATTTTTATTTAGTTTTTGTGTATTTATCTTGTTTATCTGAGTCAGTTTTCTCTGTTCCAAAAAGTTGTGTGTAGTATTTTTCAAATGTGTTTACTATCTTTGGAGTGCCAGTGTGTGTTTCCCCTTCTGTGTCAATGATTTGTCCTATCTGTCTACATTTTTGTACGTTTTGTTCCATAGTTTAAAAATATTTGTGGGTGCCTCTTGGTTGTTTGTGAAAATTCTGCTCCTAACATGTGCACCATTGTATTTATGTTGTTTAATTTTTTTCTAGTTCTTCTTCTAGTTCTTGTATAATGTGGCTGAAAGGATTGTTTGCTTTCTCCGTTGGTATGAATATTTCTAACTCCTTTTCTCTTTCTCTGAGTTGTCTGTAAGAGTGTTGCAAAATTTTGTATGACATGTTTGATTGTGGATCTTAAAAAATGCGACCACCTCTTGCGCCAAAGTAGAAAGCGCTTTTAAAGTAATATGCGATCTTCAATTGATATAAATATCCTCAAAATACATTTGAAAATGTAATGTGACATTCAGCTAATCTTGATATCTGAAATTTCATTTTTTTTTTCTTATTTCTTTAACAACAGTTTTGTGTTACTTCAAAATCAGTTATCCCTTGTTTTTTTTGTTTGTACTTGTTTGCTTGCAAATTCTGCTCTATATGGTTTAATATCTTCCTTCCATCAGAATCTATTAATAAAGATATTTTATTTAAGTTAACATACCAATTAAAGATCTGTTTCAGTAAATGCAATTTCACTTCTTTTTTTTTTTTAGTTTTAGCTCGTCGTATTTTATTTTACATTAATTACATTTTTACATACATGTATTTCTTCATTTTTTTGGTGTTTTATTTTTAGCCAATTTTTTATATTATTTTTTTTTTTCAAATTTGAATTTGAATCATGAACTTATTTCACAATTACACTGCCAATCTATTTTTATTTCCTTTGCCTAGTAATAGAGATTTAATTTTTATCTTATAACAACTTCGAATAGATTCAATCGATGTCATTTGTTGTGTTAAATATGAAGCAATGCGCCTGATTTTATTGTTTTCTTAAGCTAAAATGTAAACACAAGAAATTATTTTCTTTATTTACAACAAAAAAAAAATTAAACATGATGTTGTTTTTTTCTTTAACTTAATAATTACACATATTTTGAAAAATATATATATATTTGAAAATAAAGTTACCCAAAAAGACATTGTGGAAAACATTAACGATTTGTTAATATTTTTTGTGGTTTCAGTCTTCCCCCGTTGAGAATGTCCCACTAATAGGACTAAATGTGACATAAAGCTTAGCTTGGACACAATAGTAACATTGAATTCATCTGGGGGTTGTCTTGCGCCGTGGGCCAGTAGCTAGGTGGAAATATGAACTGTCAGCTCATAAGCACCGATTTTGGGGGAGGAAGATTTAAGTAAAAACAAAGGTCAACCCTTGCAGTCAACGTGTAATCAAATAATTGACTGTCAAAACTCTCTCTCACTTACACAAACGTAAGATGAGTGCCATTAGAAGAGACAAAGTATCTGGGACATCTGAATATTTCTGATTAAACATTTTATATAAATTAATATTTTTACTCAAACCAATTATCTTCTACTAATGCCTTTTTACCCCGTATAAGGGCATAGGCCGTCCTAAAGAATTTTCCATTTATCGCGGTCCTGTGCTTTCCTTTCCAGTTGCTTCCAGGGTGTATCCCATACTTTGTGTATCTGCCTCTAATTAGCGTCTCCATGTATTCTTAGGTCTTCCATTTTTTTCTTTTTCCTGTGGACTCCATGTTAGGGATTGTCTGGTGATGCTATCTGGGGGGTTTTGGAGAATATGCCCTATCCACCTCCATCTTTTCTTTAATATGTCTTCATCAATGGGCACCTGGTAAGTCCTTTCTAGTAGTCCTTTGTAGGTGATGGTATTTCGCCATTTGATGTTCAGGGTCTTCCTAAGGCATGTGTCTATGAAGGTCTGTACATTCTGCGTAATGCTCGCTGTTGTTTTCCACGTTTCTGCTCCAGATAGTAGGACTGTTTTGACAATTGTGTTAAAGATTCTGACTTTGGTTTGAAGTTTCAGCTGCTTTGACTCCCATATTTTCTTTAATAGCACAAATGCTGATCTAGCTTTTCCAATTCTAAAAACCAATTATACAGAAGCGGAATCACCTGAGTCGCACTTTTCTCCACGAACTAAGAAGTTGTTTGTTTGTTTTTCTAACCAGTCGTACCCCATAGAAACATTTTGTTTTAGTACAACTTTAATTTTACGAAATGTTTTACAAATAAATTGTTAATGCTATATATAAATATAAATAAATATATAAATGTGCGGAAAACATTGTTATGTTTTACGAAAGCATTGTCTAAAAATACTAACATGTAAAGCGATGTGACGTGGTCCGATCCTAGAAATGACCAACCCTATTGTGGCAATTATATTTACATAAGTGAAAGGCGTAGAAACTATTGGTAGAATAATACAAATTTTTTAAAAAACACATGTTCTCGTCTCTGGAAAAAAATATTTAGAATAATTGCATCGGCCTAACACGAAATAAACATGTTTACATTTTAATGTCTCCTTATTTTTAGTGAGTTGTGTTGCTTTTAATTTGTCTTCACTGTATTAAACATGCACCACTAGGTACAAGTACAAGCAAAATCAATTTAGCGTTTTTGTTGATGAAAATTTGCGCGATTATTTCTGAAGATTGTTTAATACATCACAACTAGTTCAGAAAAGAAAATGTTTCTATAATTATGCTCTTGTTATTTTAGGGACTGAATTTGAAAGTAAATGATAGAGTTAGAGTATTACGCTGAGTTATGGCTTACGCCTCTTTCACTTTCAGTTTCAAATTTTGATCGGAACTTCCCGAAATCAGCACAGGTCATGTCTATTACTATTGTACACTCTTCGAGAACATTTACACACACAAAAATATAATTTTTTAAAATATATATATAATTAACAAGTATTTAACACAAAATGTTCATCATTTGTTGTTTTTTTTTTTAACCTAACGGTAATTATAGTTAATGCATATTATTCAATATTTGATAATTCATTATTTTGATAAATAAATAGACATAGACATAATGATAGTGACTCATCAGTTAAAATCAACTTTATTTTATTTTATTGGTATAACCCTTTTCAGTGTGAGAGGGTCAATCAAATAATAATATAGCAATAATTGTTGTTACAATTATCATTACTTTTATTGTTATTATTATAGTCACATGAGGAGACAAAAGTTTAAACAATGCGTCCACCAGATAATTGTTTCGTTAAAGTATCGAAGCATTTCACTGAAAGAAAAAAAAAATTCTTCTCGTGTTTCCAAGAAATCTCTGTGATTTAAGTTCATAGTTAGACATCGGGATTATCCAATAAAAAAAATATGGAATAATGTTTCACCAAATAGAAGTCTAGCGCAGTGGTCGGCAAATCGCGGCTCGCGAGCCGCATGCGGCTCTTAAGCGACCTGAGTGCGGCTCGGCCTGTCGACCACAAATCGGGTTTGACTCCGAAAAACATGGTTCTTGGGAGGTTCTTGAAAAGGAATTTTGTAGTTACTGAAATTCTGAAGATTTGCTAAACGAATGTTAGATTCTATATGTATAACATGAAATGTGTACTGTGGCTTGGTGTAGCTGGGTTAGTGTCTAAAAAAACGAAAAAAAAAAGTGAAGGGGGGGGGGGTGATATTAGTGACGCATCCCCGCCTCGCCCAATTATAATTACTCTGCAGTTGGCAAAAAACCGCCCCCACCGGCGCTTGCGTATGAAGGGTGTGGTGCAAGGAGTGGTCCTCCTAGTGCGGCACTTTTTAAATACATAAACAGGGGCGGCATTTTCGGAAAAATGCAGCTCTTTATCGTGGGCAGGGGTGGTAAGCATCTTTTCCACACTCGGTCGGCCCTAATTCTAGCTACGCCACTGCCTATCGCCCTTCCGACCAACCTCCTTACGTCACTTCTGGTTCAACGTTTGTGTAACATACTTGCTCTGACCACTCAGATGTGATGTTAGAACATATTCAAGACCAAGTTGTCGCAAACGAAAGACATTGGAACCAGAGCCGACGGCAGACGCCAGCATCGAGGTGGCCAGTAAAGTCGCGAAGTGTTTTCAGAAAGCTCAAGCCAGAGACAAGTTCACAGACTTTGTCGTCCACGTCGATGACTGCAAGTTTCCCTGTCACCGCTTCGTTATCAGTTCTTGTTCTGGGTTCTTCGAAGCCCTTTTGAGGTGCGACATGCGAGAAAAGCACGAGAGACAAGCCACGGTCATAGGGATCACACCGGCCACTTTCCAAATGGTGCTGGACGCAATGTATGGCAGTCGCATTGCTTTGACAGGAGAGAACATGTTGGAAGTATGGCATGCTGCTAACCAATTACAGATAGAGTTCTTGATTGAAATTTCTGAAGATTTTATCCTAAAGTCGATAAATGTCAACAATTTTTGGGATATTTACGTCAACGACGAGTGTCTGATCTCAACAAAAATCATGAGCGAGGTTAAACATTTTATGGTACAAAAGTTATTTCAATTCACCAACTCCGATGAATTTATTCGCATTAATTTTAATGAACTTTTGACAATTCTTCGTGATAACCAATTGCCAGTATGTACAGATTTTACTGTAGTGTCGATTCTGAAATGGGCCGGCATAAAATCTGAACGGAGTGAATCAGCTATATCTAAAAATGTTCAACCTATAGCCACCGATGCAATGGTTGAAAATCGAAAAGATCTGATGGATCAACTTCTCCAAGCGGCCATACTTGAGAACGCCAGCAAAAATTGTTTGGCCATGTTGATGACCAATGAAGATATTTTGGGCAATAGAGACGCCATTCGGGCAGTGACTAAGCACGTGGCTAAAGATTACGTCAATTTCGGGAAAAAAGAAAAGATGGACTGGTCGAATTTTTACAAATGCATCGAAAATCAGTAACTGCAAAGAGTTGCCTTCACTGCAATAACCAGTAAGTTTCTATTTTTTTTATAGCGCGTTAAAGAAGTGGTTCTCAAAATGGGTGGTACCAACCCCTCAAAAAAAGAGAGGGGGGGGGGGGTGTTTTGTATACACATGGGTGCTTAAATATTAATTTGATTTTAATCTTTTTTAGAAACGATTTTAAGGGCCGGGGACAAGGTTTGAGAACCACGGCTTTATTTGACCCTTGTGACTCGCCTTTATCATAGTTGCAGTGAGCTTCTTTCTGTTTTTAGGGTGTTAATATTTTCATTTAAGTTGGGCAACTAAATTATTCTGAAAATTTGAATTCAGTGTTCTTCAATAGTAATTTCCAAAACTTGCTGATATTTCAAACCAAGAACAAGTGAACGACAACTACGCTTGTGAAGAATCAAAATGTGGAACTCTTTTTTTTTTTTTTTTTTTTTTTTTGGTCTACTAGACTATATAAAAAAACAAACATCATAGCTGATTTATATCTTAATATTTCATTTTCTTTTTAAACTAAACAAAAAACATATCTTATTATATACCCGCATAATTTTCTATTATAGATTGTTAAATTACCAATGAAGACAGCACTTTTCGGTGGGGGGGGGGGGGGGTGGGTGCGGTGAGGTTGAGTAGACACATTTTTTGTTTGGTGTATAATTTCCGGGGGGGGGGGGGGCATGACCTATAGCCGAGGTAATTCGGAATCTCTAAAATACCAAAAAGTCTTTACTTGAATTAAAATTTTGTCTTACGAAAATCGGTTCAATTTTATTTTAAGAATCAGCCATTGTCCTTAACATAGATTCCAAATGAAAGGGGAAAAAACTCCACTAAGGAGAGACACTCCTGAACAGGACAACGATTTCCTATAAGAAAGACAATGAGTGGCTGCTTCTTCAGAACACCACTTCCTTTTTTTGAAATTTATAATTAAAAGAAGGTTTTAGAGTAAGGGACCCTCCATAAATGACGTCATCAAACTATGGGGTCAAATGACAAGTGGAATTCAATTTAAACAACTTGGAATTTTTTTAAATGTCATTTCTACGATAATTTATGAAATGCAATTATTATTTATGTAATACAATATTTGTTTATAATTAAATTTCCATTCTTTACCGTTGTTGAATGTTTTATTTATTTATTTTTTATTTACATTGTTATGCTTTTTATTATTCGTCTGCTATCACCATCATTACAACTAGGGGTCGCAAAACCTGTCGCTTTTGCCAAAACCAGTATTTTCGATATTGAAGTTTACGAATACCGGAATCCCGGTATTTTCGATATTTAGAGAATTTTTAGTCGAGATTCGAGATTAGTGTTGATGATTTATCAATGAAATAAAAACATTCAGAACAAGTATCACATTTTGATGTTTAATAAGCTTTTAACAATAACACAAATGTTTAAATTAAATGAAAAAAATATATATTCTTAACTTTTTAATTTAAATAGTTTTATTAATCAAATATTCAAATACTTGGTGTTGTTTTCATCTTTTGTCAAATTTAAATAATGAGATCGTAAAATGACAACGCGTCTAATGTTTGGTCACTTGACTTTGGACGCAAATGGTTACAAAAGTAACCTGATGACGAGAACACCTTCTCTGACTCCTCACTGGTCGGAGGAATAGACCTTAGGCTATCATACGTAATTTCTAGATATTTTCCTCTTGAACCGCCTTTCTCAAATAAAACCATTTCTATTTTTACCAATGTATCAATGTCTCCATCCGTTGGTCTGGAAGTATTATCCTAAGCCTGAAGTTTCTTTTGTATTTCAATTTCTAATTGTCTCTTAAGCGGCAGTGTATCTTCAAGTTCATCAAGCTCAGATCCAAGATGTTCAATGTCATTGTTCAAAGATATTTCCAACGAGGAATCCGCTGTCTGGCCATGCTTTTGAATATCCACGATATGTGTTCGCATCTGGTCGCAATCTGGCCTTAGAAGTACGTCCAAGTAATCATTGGAATGTGCAGACTTTAATTGAGATTGAAGTTGTTCCTCCTAATAATTTAAATATCTTGTTACATCTAATACATTTAGCTGAGAGTTTGTCCGTAGCTTTCAAGAAATAATGCCACACAGATGTCTTTTTTTCCGATAGTTTCATATGCTTTTTAAATTTAGGTTTCTTTTTTTCAGGGTCCCCCATTTCTTTCTACCAACCTTGGAAAATAAATCATTTTAAAAAAATTATTAATTCAATCGAATTGGTTTGACGTGTAAAACTTTTTTTTTAAATGTCTAAATTGACATGTGATTGTTTGACTAAGTACGGCACAGACGCATTAGGACATTCAGACATGTAAATTTTGGCTGGGTAAAGTACAGACAAACTGGGAAATTCAGCCTGAGACAAAATAGCTAGAAAATCAATTATTGAGTTGAATGTAAATTATTAATATTTGTTATCACAAAATAGAAGTAGCATTATTTTTCTGTGTCTTAAACTTAAGGTATTGGAATATCAAAATACGGATTTACTCATATTTTTTAATGTGTAGGTTTTTTTGGCATAATTAAAGAATATGAAGCAATCAACATCCTTTTTTTAAATTAAAAGTTGACCCCGTGATTTTAGTAATGCGCCATAACAAGGGATTACCTCCTGTACATTCAGGTCGCGACTCGTCTCCACTTACACTACACGATGAAAAAACAAAACTAATCACAACGTCATGATTCTTAACAAATAAGAAAGTACACAGATCGGTCGGCTTTCTTTGAACTTGTGACACGTGGTGTGATGGATTTGTACATCTCAAAAATTATCGCTGTCTTGCTTTAACTACGATGTGGAAACTAAGAAAAACTATTTTAAAAAATATTTAAAATATTGATTATCGAATATCCCGGTTTTCATAAATCCAATCCCGGTATTTTCGAGCATGAATTATGGTCCGGTATTCCGGTATTTTCGAAATTCGGGATCCCGGTTTGCGACCCCTAAAATTTACAACAGGGTGATTCAGTCCTGGGGAGAACTCGTACCTTACACATGTACGGAGGTCCAAAATAAGTTAACTCGAGATAAACAAGTGTCGAAAAAGTAGAAAAAAACGGGATTCTGTAAAATACGTGAAGTTGTAAAGAACGAAATATTAAACAACCCCAAAAAATAATTTTTTTCATATTAATCCTTTATATGCATTTTTAATGGCATTAATGTAATTGTAATGTGATTTTTCGTTTATTATGAAGTGGTTACGTAAAATGGCTAAACGTCTGTCGAAAACAGGTTCTTAGTTCCTTCATTTCACCTTTCCAAAAAAGTTTTATTATTTTTACTGCATACCCAAATATGTCCCAAATACAAAGCACATAGCAACAATCTCAACCCAAAACACCCACCCGTAGACCAAAAGAAAATCATGTTTCATTCATTTCCTCCTTGAAAAACAAGGGGGAAATGATTTTCGGGAGTGGGGTTGACAATTTGATCGAATGTGTGGTCGTCTTAAACGAGCCTTTGCGTCCAACACGCTAGTGTCTCTAGCTAACCTACACCTCTGCGCTAAACGCAGATTAACTGCATTTAAAAAAAATCTAAATTCGTTTTCAAATTTCACAAATATTTATAAGAGTGTTTAAAAAAGTATTTTAGAATGGAGCAACAAAATGTTCCTACGGATGGTCTTCAGACTATCCAGGGCATGAAATTGAAAGTAAAACTACTCTTAGACTAAGAGCTCCTTTTACTTTCAGTTTCAATATTTCATCGGGACTTCCCGAAATTATTTAATTTTTTACAAACCTTTTTGAGATAGAACGCCATCATTTTATCCGCACATCCAACCAGAAACATTTTCAAAACAACTTTTTAACATGGAGACACCTCAAGTGTAAGTATTTAACGAAAATCACCTGGTTTTTTTTGTGGTTTTTTTTTGAGTGTCTTTATCTTATTTTATTTATTTTATTGTAAAGAAACTGTACAATCGTTATTTTTTAATCGATAGAAAGTTCGAAGTATTTGTAACTAACATTTCATGAATAATACCCTATACCAGGGGTGGGCAAACTTTTTATGCGGAGGGCCACATTGACAACTGTAAAGCTATTTGGGGGGGGGGGGGGGCGCATGTATATTATGTTCAATTTTTACATGTCGATAAACATTTCTCTATATAAAAATCGGTAAATTAGCATTACATGACAAAAGTCAAGGACTGTTTAAAAAAATAGAAAGTTAGAAAGAAAGTTGATCAAAAAGTGTTAAAACAATCATAACGCTATATGAAGTTCTGTAAAATTTAACAAAATAACTTAAAAAGCCAGAAATTTTTTTAATTTCTAAATGCCTTCGAGGGCCGCATAATATCAGCTGCCGGGCCGCATGCGGCCCGCGGGCCGTAGTTTGCCCACCCCTGCCCTATACACTATGACCTCATGCACTATGACCCCATATACTATGACCCCATACACTCTGACTCCGTACACTGTGACCCCATACTCTATGTCATATGTTGCAGGTGAAACATATTTTTTTGTGAAACGATTGTTTCCACATTCGACCACGTTCTATTTGTTCCAAAGAATGTTATCAGGTGATGCAAAATGTAGAATTTCTTTTCTGGGTGGTTCTGATTTCATCCTTATACATAGACCGGCAGCTTTCCTAGGCAGGAGAGATTTTTACTATTTTTTATTAGACATGTACGATGCGTTATATAATTGCAAGATTGTACTCTTTGTGTGTGTGAGGGCGTGCATGTGTGTGCGTGCGCACGTGTGTGTGTAGTGAGTGTGCGCGTGCGTGCGTGCGTGTGTGTGTGTACATACATTTTTGAGATCCTTCGAAGAGTGTAACTTTTCACTTGCTGTTGATATTTATTTGTTTGTTTTTTTTTTATGTTTAGATTTGCATTTTTATAGAAATCGTGTAGTTAAAACTGACTAATTTTAGTATCAGTTGCTTTGGTATCGTTTTCTTTGTAAACTGGTGTTCATTCGTTTTGTACGCATTGTTCGTTCTACGAGACGATTCTAAAAACAGTTTAAACTTTCAAAACCATATAACGTTACGTAACACTTATAAATTGAGCTTCCTTCAGTTAATGATATTAATATTAAAAATTCGTCACCAATCAAAATCATGACATTAACAATGTGATATCATATTATGTATAGCGCCACCAAGTCAGTGTTATAATTAAATCGTCCCCAGAAATCCCAGAGCGACTAGATCCAACACGACCTCATCCAAGACGTCGGACGTGAGCACGGAGGTTTCCTGCAGGGCCACTCAGCGTTTCCGAGAAGCTCAAGCCCGGAGCAGGTTCACGGATTTCGTGGTCCACGTCGATGGCAGCAAGTTTCCCTGTCACCGCTTCGTCCTCAGTTCCTGCTCCGAGTTCTTTGAAGCACTTTTGAGGTGCGACATGAGAGAAAATAAAGAGAAGCAGGCGACGGTCGTTGGAATCCCCCCGTCCATTTTCAGACTCGTGCTGGACGCAATGTATGGCAGTTGCACCGCTTTGACGGAAGACAACATGTTGGAAGTTTGGCAAGCATCTCACCAATTACAGATAGAGTTCTTGGTGGAAATATGTGCAAATTTTATCCTAAAGTCGATTACTGTCAAAAACTTTTGGGATATCTACGTCACCGCCGAGTGTTTGGATTGTGTCAAAGTTATGAACGCCGTCAAAACGTATATTGTCCAAAACTTTTTTGAAATCGCCAACTCGGATGAATTTATTCAAATCAGCTTCGATGTGTTCTTAAAAACACTTAACGATGTCGATTTGCCAGTTTGTACAGATTTTGTCGTGGAGTCCATTCTGAAATGGACCGATGCCGCACCCGAGCACCATGATCAGCGGGGTGATTCTGCTACTGAAAGAATCATCGAAAAGGGTGAGAGTGTAGAAGTGCCAAGTTTCCAACACCGTAAAGATCTGATTGCCGAACTTCTCCGAACGATCAAGCTTGAAAACGTCAGCGAACATTGTTTGGCCGTGCTGATGACGAACGAAACTGTCGTGAGCAGTAGAGACGCCGTTATGGAGGTTAATAAGTACGTAGCTGGGGATTACGTCAAGGGTCAGAAAACAGGAAACCGACAGGACGACATGCCAGAACTTAGGGTCGCTTTGTATTCCCCTAAATCGGAAAAGCAAGCGTTTCAATTCTACGAAGCTGTTAAACGGGGAGTGTGTCGACACTGCCCGAGCCGATATGTTTCTGCTGGGGAAATTGAGTTGTGGGCGAGTTGAAGCAAAGCCCCTATCAAACAGTTAAGTAACGGCACGGTGCCATCACTCACTCGCTTTTAAATCATTACTGCAAACATTCCCTGTTACGTTAACGCTAACCTTGTCTCTTTCTCTACATTGAATTTTTTTTTTTTTTTTTAAATCCAGCAGCTCAGAGATTTGTGTAATTAATACAAACAAATTGGAGCAATTTTATAATATTCAAACTTTAAGGCACCACCTAATGCAATTACTTTTTTTATTTTAAATTTTGTCCAAACCGTAGTGACACGTCCCTTGGTTCACACCCCCCCCCCCCTTTTAATCCCAAACCTTTTTTTTTTTACTGAAATCCCTTAACTCATGTTTCGTATCGCCTAATGCTGAAACTGACTGCATTCTTTGCTTTAACATACTTTTCTAATCGTAAAATGACTGTTGTGTTAGGTCACTCCCAGTCTGGTTCTGGTTCGGTACGTTGCTGCATCTATATACTGGCATATGTGCAACGGTTGGGGAAGCGATGCTGCCATCCTAACGGCTCCTAGCAGAATGCCAGGGCAACCTTGAAGCTTTCGATAGATGTCGAGTTCACGGCGGTATTGTCCAGGTGGTTCCAAGCGATTATTGTGCGTGGGAAGAATGATTGTTTATGTTGCACTGTGTTACTCCGAGGCACAGTGAAGCATTTGCAATTGTTCCGGGTGTAATTTCTCATGGGGTTGTCAGAGGTTAAGTCAGTGTTTAGTGAGTGTTTTGCTCTGATTAATCGACCTGGCTTCTGTGGGGTTACTTTGCTGTTATCTAATATACATATATATATTACGCTTATTGTGGACTGCTTTTATTTCCGACTTAAACTGGTTGCTTGCTATTCAGCGCATTTGGTCTGAGATTATTTTCTTAGCTTTTGCTATATGCTTTGTATTTTGTGACGTATATTTGGGTGTGGCGTTGTTTCCGGATAGCGCGCGAAAAATATAATTCCCGATAACTACCGGAACGCTACATGATTTTGTTTTTTTAAATAACGCAGCTGCGTTTGGTGCGTAACATTTTCTTTTCGGAAAAGGAAATCGTCTCAATTTAAATATGATGTAATTAATATTCGGTTTAAAAGTGGTTGGGACATCAGAATATTATATAGTTCATGGGCGTGAAATAAAAAGTGTGCAGTGTCGTATCACGGAAGGAAGGGTGAATCAAAAATTGAGTTTCTTACATGTACCCGGTACGTTACTTGAGTTCATGTTTTGTCAAGTAAATTTAGTAGATAGGAAGTTCATACATTGCCGTCGCCAATGTTTGGCGAGCTGTAACTAGTAGTTATTATTTATTCAATTATTTTGTTATAGTTTTTCTTGGCAATATTAAAATTGTATACCTTTGATTAAACATCTTTATACTTTTTATTTAGCCACTGACTTACATTGTTATGTTGTTCTTTTTTTTTTTATAACTTTTTCCGCAATGCATTTTTATACTTTTGAATAATCCTTATTATATTGTTATGCTTTTATCTAGCCACATCACTTTATTATATTATGTTTGGGTAAAAATAAAATGTTTAATTTCGTCGAATTTAATCTATTAATTTTTCATTTTAACTGGTTATATTTTTTTTCAAATAAAACTCTTATGGAAATAAGTGAAACTAGTAACGGGGAAACCCTGAAAAAAATGACGCAACAAAACAATCAACGTATCGGCAAGAAGCCTTCTTCGGCGAACAAACAACAGGAAAAATAAAACTTTAAAAAATTAAACTAAACACTTAGCTGCAGTGTAGTATCCGAGAGGAATGTGATAGAACATCGGTAGGTAAGAGAGTTCATGTAGGCAATAGGGTAAGGAAGAGAGGAAAATCAAGTCGACGGCGATAGGTTGTAACAGGGCGGGGGCTGAGAAAAAATTTAACAAGTGAAGGAGAACACGAAATTCATTGTGGGTTCATCCTATTTTATATTATTACCACCTTTTGTTCCTTATGTTTTGTTGTAATTGTCTTTTATACACAAATTTATTTTAAGTGTATTTTTTACATAATTTTATTGTAATTGACTTAAGTACACATTTTTAATTGAATTGTCTTAAGTACACAATTTTATTTTAAGAGTCTTTAATAGACAATTTTATTTTAACATTTCTTAATACACACTTTTTTTGTTACACCCCATTGCTTTTTTTTTTCACTACCCATGTTGGTAAAAGATTTTACTTAGTTATATGAATTCTAAAATCCTGTAAATGTATCTGTCAAGCTGGTCAAACATTCCCTTATAACAGCGATTCTCAACATGTAGGTCGCAACCCCCTTTGCATTGAGTTCGCAGGTGCCATCAGTACGGCTCTGCAACTTTTTCTTGTCGTTCAGGGTGCAAGGGAGTCTCAAATCTATCAACACATTCAGTTGCAAGAGTTCTAACATAGAATGCATGTGTGTTGTTGACAGATTCTTCATTCGTCTCTTCTCTCTCTCTCTCTCTCTATATATATATATATATATATATATATATATATATATATATATACATATTAATCGTCTACCACTTCACAAGTTACAAAGACAGTCGTGAGTGCTCTGTACTTGCCAAGGTTTTAGAATCCATGAGAGTCACTGTGATATGATTGTTATTTTAGTATATTTTTTGTTGTTGGAAAGGAGATCAGTCAGTGTAGTTCGATCTGGCTTCAGAATATTATCTGACTTTTATAGTGGAATTCAGACAATGCCTGTCAGTGACTGTCACTATCAGGTGAAAGATGTCAATTAAACATGCGGGTCTTTTCAGTGGCAGTTGGGGTTGGGGGGGGGGGGGGGGTCGGTCGTTGCCATAAGCATTCTGTCAGTAACAAGAGAACATCCTTTAGGGACAACTCTGAGTTAACAAGATCTTAATTACAAAAGTTTCAAACAACAATTGGTTGATAATTTTTTTTTTAATCAACATAAATCAAAAGAACAAAATGATGTCCCATCAAAAATGATTAATCCTATATAATAAAAAAAAATGTTAATGCTATATTTTTCTATCTCTAGATAAGACACAGCAGACATTGAACCCCCAATGCAGGGAGCAGTTTCAAAATTTCATGAACATAAAATATTGTAAATGTTGACATTTTAAACTAACTCATAAAAACAATGTTTTTGTATAAATCATTTATTTTAGATGAATTTTTTATTATTTTATTTATCAATTTTCTCTGGACCCACACGCTTCTAAACAGCGGATATATGTCACCATTTCAGAAAAAAACAGAAGAAGATAGCATCCACCTATCGCACTTGCGACCTATTTTTTAAATTTTTTTTAAAAAGAATCTCATTTGGAAAGCGCATTTATCAGGAATTTTAATCCGTGAAATCAGTGACGTCATATTTCCTTCATCTTCCCCTTGAAAATTGAAAAACCGATTAAATAAATGAAAGGACTCGTCCATTGAAGTAATACAATTTATCCCCCTTTTGAACGTGCAACTATTATTTAAAAAGGCCTGCACAACATACGGCCCGTGGGCCACATGCGGCCCGCCAGCACCCACTTTATTCTTATTATTTTCTTAATAGCCACCCCTCCCCGCACAAGTTTTTCATAAAGTTATTACGGCCCGCCTTACATTTTGAGTTGTGCAGGCCTGATTTAAAACATGCAAGGCATTCTTTAACATTTATAACAATTATAATTATAATAATCACAATCAATAATACTTCGGGTCACAAAAATTTATGTGTCAGTAGGTGAATTTTAAGGAACACACTATTCAAAAGCCGAACAACACACCTCCATACTGCTTTAAAATTGAAAATGTAAAAGATAATTCCAGTTCATCCGTTTTAGGATATTTTGAAAATGGGGAAAATTTGCAGTGGATGTTTTATTGTGTCCCAGATGCACTGCCAACTACAACGTTAGAATCACTGAAATGTATAGCTTACATGCAGGTTTTCCCAACCCGGGGTGCTCCCCCCTCTCTCCTGTCAGGGGATGTCAGGTGATATTTCAGGGGGGGTCCGGAGGAAAATGGATTACCGGAACAGAGGAGACATTAGCTTTTGGGTTATATAAATAATAAAATGTGCATATATTTTAAAACATTTTTTCGTTAACATTCTCCTCTATGTAATAAGTCACAAGGTTTTTTTGTTTTTTTTAAAGTTCTATAGTTCACTTTGTAATTCAATGATTAAATAAGAAGTACATTATTTCCAATTTTGTAATGCATTTTCATTTTTGAAGGGAGTGTGTTGATTTAGCAAAGAAATTCCTAGCAGGCTGAGAGACTAGCCATAGGAATTGTAGGCTTGCGTGGAGTATAGAACCGATTGGGAAACACTGACTTACAGTAGTGTTTGACCATCCATCCATACATCCCTGTGGCACTACACCCCATGTAGGGGCTTTGGCCAGCCTCACTACTTCCTTCCACTCAGACCTAAGTAATGCTTTTCTTTACAATTACAATGCTCGGATTCCCACCTGGTGTAGATCTTCTTCCCCATCATCCATCCATCTAAGCCTCTGAGCCGTTTTCCTATGTTGTTTTGGTGATGCACACTCGTCACTCCTCCTTCTTTTAATATACTTTCTAAGTGTCCTGCCCAGCGTAGCCTGCCGTTTTTTTCTTTCTGCTACTAGCGGGGGATCCTGATATAGACTGTACAATTCCTGGTTGGTTCGTATTCTCCATCCACATTCATCCTTTGTTGGTCCGTATATTTTCCGAAGAACTTTTATCTCCCTTGTGTTTAATAGGTTTTATGCCACTGATCTAAAAAAAAAAATTCATAGCGAGGTGAGAGACTAGCCATAGAAATCCTAGGGTTGTGTGGCGTAAAGAACCGATTGGGAAACACTGAAAGTTCAGTGTTTGACCAGCTGGTGCAAAAGGCCACCACAAAATTTCTCAATTTAAAAATCTTGTAGAAATAGATTTTCCCAGTGCCGAGCATTGACCTTGAACCACTGACTGGGTAAACGCTTCCAACAAACATGGGTAGAGAACAAAAGCAATGAGGTAAAAAAAAAAACTTAGCTATAAAACAAATAAAAACAACATTAGTTATAACACAAATAAAAACAACATTAGTTATAACACAAATAAAAACAACATTAGTTATAACACAAATAAAAACAACATTAGTTATAACACAAATAAAAAAAAAAAGAGGATCACAAAATTAGTGCCAAACATGAAAAGGAAGAATTCATAAATAGTTTATTTTATAGGCATCCAACCATAAAGTTTGAAATCATTTACAATACCATTTTTTTTTTTTAATGTATTTATACATCACCAACAAAGTCATGCTAATTTAATTTTAATTTCTGAATACAAATGTCATCATCCGTCTCAATGGTAAAAATTTAATACTGATCTTGAAACGGATGACACTTTTTGCAAATGAATTTAAGATGTGGCTTTAAAAATGTAATGCATAACATATAATAAAAAAAAGCAGATCGGGAAAGAAAAGAAAGGCTGCTACAAAGGGATTGAACCCCGTCTCAAAAATGGGGCCCCGGCCAGGGTTCTAACCAATACACCACCAGACGAGAAGATACGAGATATGAAATTGTGTACGATGATGCAAGGTGCAAAGGGAAACCACTACTTAACTCATAGTAGAAGTGAAATTTAGAATTTTGGCACTCAACCATCAAGCGCCACGGATGAAAATAAAATAAACATTTAGGCACTTATCAAGAGAGCTAGAAAAACTCTCAGACTATAACAGGAAAATGAAGAAAATGCAGAAAAGGTAAAATCAGTAAAGGCTGAAATTTAACCACTAATGCCGGTAAATACATGTTAGGACTCTGTAATCTCAGGGAGAAGAAGCACACAATGACTAGAAAAATAGTAGCAGTGGCATAGCGAGCCCTCAACAACCCCCTCTCCTTCTTACTACGCCACTGGTAGTAAAATAATAACGCATTTAAAAAAACAAAAGTTTGAACAATTATTATTTTAAAAAATGAATACAAGATACTGACTTAAAAACCAAAAGTTTGAACAATTATTATTTTAAAAAATGAATACAAGATACTGACTTAAAAACCAAAAGTTTGAACAATTATTAGTTTAAAAAATGAATACAAGATTCTGACTTAAAAACCAAAAGTTTGAACAATTATTAGTTTAAAAAATGAATACAAGATTCTGACTTAAAAACCAAAAGTTTGAACAATTATTAGTTTAAAAAATGAATACAAGATTCTGACTTAAAAACCAAAAGTTTGAACAATTATTATTTTAAAAAATGAATACAAGATTCTGACTTAAAAACAATTGTCAGACACTGAACCCATTCCAACAATATGTTGGGGGGAAAAGATATCTCAGAAGTTTAAAAGAAACTTATTTGTTTTAATGGTTACAGCAGAGAAGTAATAGAGATCATTTCAGTGGCCAACTTTAGTCACCTTAAACCACTTAATGCCCCTAAGGCACTCAGACCATTGCATGCAGTCTACACACCACAGACACTAGGCAGATCCAGGCAAACCATTACAATGCCACACCGCACAGACAGACAGGTCTGACACACACAATTTTAAATATTTAAACATAAATATAAAGTAAATTCACCACAGCCACACAAAACAAGCATCGCAGTTTTAAATTGCTAGGGGTCTCAAATTAGCAGGGCTTGAATAAAAAAATTTTTTTTCCTTCAGCCCAAAAAAGTTAAAGTGCAATGCTGAACAAGGTAATAACGACTGTGGTGATGCAGATGCTATGGGCACATCAAAAGTGTGGTCCTTATGTGCACATTTCTTGGTAATTTTTTAAATAAAGACTGAGACCCACTGATTTATAGGTTTTATACCGTACAGACACAACTTACATAATTAATTATTAACTATAAGGATTTAAGCAGTTAGCTTTCAAATTAAATTTTGATTCCAGCAGATAAACATTAAGCATTTAAATTAAAATAGGGAACAAAAATAAACTCATATTTAATTTTATGTGGGTAGGCTAACAACCAACAGATGAGATTTTTGGTAACTTGTTACAAAGATAAATGTTAAGATTTTATCAACAGTTTTCTTGCTTATTCTTGATCGGAATTTTTTTTTATAACTAATTCCATACAGGAAACCTCATTGCAAAAATATAAGAAAACATTGTCTTGGGTTCCACATCACAGGGCAAAATGAAAAAGGTGTTAAAAAACATGTATATTTTTTAAAAAATCATTATGACTATTCATATTGGATTTCATGGTAGCTTCTGTGTCAAGTGAGAAATTCACTTGGCTGCGAAGTACTTCTCAATGAAACAAAAAAGCATTATAAAGTAGTATATAAAAAATAGATTAATAGCCACTATAAGTTTAAAGACGCCCCAAGGCGTACTCCAGTGTTGGCCACTAAAGTTCGAATATCAACATTACCACAGTTAACATTCTGACCTCTTGAAGACAAACGCTGTAGCAAGTTTCCTAGTGTATAAAAACATCCCATTTAAGAAAACTCATTCAATTAAGTCCTGATTTAAGGACCTTAAAAGGATTAACAATGCAAAACTGTTCTTTAGTTCCCAACCTTTACTATACAAATTTCTCTTATAATATTATAAACTTACATTCAGTCGGTCACTAGATCAAAAGAATGTAAAGGTTTTATAAAAAAAAAAATTTTTTTTTTACCCAAGATCAAGGAAACTAGCCCAAAAAACAACAGCATTTAAAAATCTGGCTGTGTTGATAAAGTCTTTGTGGCCTGTGACCAGTTTTCTCATTCATGCCGTGCTGTGCGAGTCCTCAGCAGTGTCAGCTGGCATAGGTCTTCGGCATTGCTATCAAATTGTTGACCTCTGATAAAGAAAGATATTTTTAAAAAGTAAAAATATAAGCATAATAATAATATGGTTTATAGAAGATTTGATTGATACACAGGCACAGGTGTTCTTCTATGATATAAGTTTCTCATTGCTAAACACTAGCCCATCAAAACTGCATTAAAGCAATCAGCAGTGTCACAGACATAACTATATGGGAGATAAGTAATATGGGGGAATTATTACTTATGGAATATATAGAGTATTGGGACTTGGAGAGAACTGGCCAATGAGCGTATCCGGAAATTTGATGGAAAGAAATTTCGTCGACGGAAAATTGATCGACGGAAATTTGATAGAACGGAAATTTGGTCGAATCTATTTTTCTATCCACACGTTGAAATTTCCGGTAACCACCAATGAGAGGCGAGCAAGAAGAGAAGAATGGAGTCTAAACAATGTGACAGTTTGAAGATTTACAGTGTATTGAAATACTTATTATACATTACAAGAGTTTTTGGATTTAGTATGATCCGCACATGAGATGTAGACCAATTTCAAGTATTAACTATTATCATTATTACTGTGATCGTCACCGTGTGTAATAAAAAGAGTATAGTGAGTCACTATTATTAATCATTTGAACCACTACGCCTCCGTTATAATTCATAAGATATTGTGATTATGACAAGTAGAGAAGCCAGGGTTAGTGCCGAGGGGGCTTTTTGCAGCCCCCCTTCCATGACAAAACACACCAGGCAACATAAAATGCCACCCCCCCCCCTAATGTAAGGAACAAACAGGACGCACTGCCCCACCCCCTACGCCCCCTTTCCTACTCCACGGAAAGCAAGCATTCCTGAATAGATCTATTTAAATTTTAGTTTAGGATCTCAAACTTTGTTTCATATTTTTAAAAAAGAGCGATCTTAGTTCGCAATGTAAACTAATCTACTGTGCTATGGTTGCAACTCTGGTGCTGTGCTATGGTTGCAACTGTACTGTGCTATTGTTGCAACTTTACTGTGCAATGGTTGCTGGTAACAACACAAATGAAACCAGCACTGCAACTTAACTACACATCGACACATTCACACCGGTGCCAGCAACACATTCACTCTAGTCCCAGACTCAAGACTGCCGCTACCCCCAAAATACCCATTAAACAGACCTTTTTATTTCTGAATTCCCACGCCGTCTGAGCCAGTGAGCAACCCTGTTTGCAAACCAGGTGCATCAGGTGAGGGGAAAAAATATCCACTTATTTTAAAGACAGAACCACGGGGGTTGATGGTGAAACAAAGAATTCAAAGATATGAAAATAAGAGAAACAAAGCTCCAGAACTGGCCTTCAACCTAGAAAGACATAGCAGACAAACAAGAGTATTGAAGGTAACTGCATGGTTCACTTATCGCCCAGGGCGTTTGACAGTAATGATTTTGTGCAAACTGAAACTAATCAATGATCACAGTTACCAGTGGTTCTCAACCTTTCTACTGCTGCGACCCTTTAATACTGATCCTCATGTTGTAGCGACCCCCAGCCCCAAAATTATTTTTGTTGCTCCTTCATAACTGTAGAGGATCCAACACCAACTTCCTGAGGCGACCCCTGGGAAAGGGTCATTCGACACACAAAGGGCTCGCAATCCACAGGTTGAGAACCACTGTTCTAAAGCATGCACACAAAATATTACTAATTTGAAACAATAACACAAAAACATAACAGGAAAACATCAAGTGAGAAACAGGTACAAAAAAAAAAAAAAAAATGTGCTGGACTTTAATTTACTTTAAACGAAAAAAAATTCTTATGTGTTTCATTACCATCTTCATGCATAATCTTATCCAGAATGAGGCCGAAAAATGTCGTCACGTGACTGGTTGCCGAGTCTATGGAGCCGGCCAAGGCATGGTAAGACCTGGTTCAAGTATTTGAAAGAATGTAAAAGTTTAAAGACATTTTAAAGCTTTAGAACAAGTTCAATCATTAATGTAAAATTTGAAAAATGTCAAAGTTACATTAGATGGACATTTTCATGATAAGGCTGAGCATTTTGTTTAAGAGCATCAGAATTTTAAAGTTTCAAAATAGTTAGATTATTTAAAAACATATTTTTTTTAAATTTGATTTTTTTTTTTCTAGAATAAATTTAAAAATCTTTACGTCACGTTTCAGCCATAGGCCATCTTGAAAATTGCCCCAAGTGTCTTATCCTTTTAATATTTTTTTAGTATTTCCATTTCCAACTCACCAGCCGATGTGTGTGCCACATTTGGGACATTTGGCGATGCTCCAAGAGTACCCTGGGAACCAGCTGTCTGTGGCAAACTTCTGAAAGCCAAAGTTTTATCAAGAATATAACAAAATGACCATGTCCATTCAGCAATGGAAGATATTGCAGGGAGGGGGGACCATAACAAGGTTTAAAAGCATCTTTCCGTGTGATAGTGTTGATACCTTAGAGTGCTGAGACAAAATAAGTTTCAGGATATGATCTGGAGCAGACAAAATCCATAACTTCATCAGCTTTTTCTAAAAAGTCTTCATCAAGGCTCCATAGTCTGAGAAGTTATGAGAAAGGTATAGAGTCTTTGCATGAGATATTAAACACGGTAAACTTTCCTCTTCACACTTCCACAGAGGGCAACATAAAGGTGCATTAGATGTATCCATTACGGCACTAATTTCTTGCACTAACACATCAGAGAGAGTGAAAATGGAGAACAAATTTAGTAAGCTTTTCTGCACCATATCTCCACATGGTATGAATCAAATACTCTCTTACTAATGTTTCTCAAATTCCTTTTATTTCTTCTTTTTTTCTTATTCCTTAGATTTTATGTATCCTTAAATATTTTGGTCCGTTTAGATTCTCTACCTTATTTTTCGCAGAACCAATATACATATTATTCTTTCACTTCCTGTAATCCTACTTCCGGCAACAAAAGAAAATCTCAAAAAAAAAATTTACATATCTCTGTTACTTGTCATACTTCTTTCTGTCTTGTTTGCTGATGAAGGCTCTAAGCCGAAACGTCCAAATCGTTTGTCCTGTCTATTAACTCAAGTTCAGCATACTTTGTCCTTACATTTCAAAAGAGCAGTAGCAGTTATTAAAAGCTTTGAACAAAACACTACCTGTGTATCACTCTCCAGTTCAGATTCCAAACTTGTTATCAGCTCAAAATATACATCTGAAAAAAATTTATGAGCCATGTTTTATAACATTTCTGGTTTCAATGCAGTGGATCATTTATTTATCATGCATCACTTCAAAGAAAATCAGTTAATTGAAAGAAAAAGTTGTTTATTGGCTTAAAATAAAGTTGCATTGCTTTTAAGCTAGGTTTATCTAAATTGAGGTAGGGTTATCTTGCAAAGCATATTTCCAAAAACAAAATAGTTATGTTTAATAAAGAAAAAGGGTCTAAGATTTGTCATGAACATAATCTTTAAAATAGTGCAGTACTTTTCGTAAACTTTCTCAGATTTCCTTGTTATTGATAATTTTTTAATAGTTGCTTTTATTTTGTTGTAGTTTTAAAATTTAGAAACTGTGATGTAACTGATTTAAGACATAAGACATCTTAAGGAGACAAGACCTAGAAAGTATGAGAGCAGGGATATAGTGCACACAAAAAATGTATGATACTTAGCAGGAATGTGGGGTGGGATCATAGAAGCTCAGGAAGAAGAGGTCAGAGCAAAATCTAACCATTTGGGTTCTTAAAAAGTTGTATGAGGACTTTGTTGCTGTTAGAGATGGTATCATTTCTTTGCCGGAGAGCCATACTACTGGGCAAAGAGGCAAGATCCTGGGCTTTGGCTACTTCATAACCACATTTTCTGCACAGAAGAAAACCTTAAAAAAAAAAAGTAAAATGTTTTTATTTTATTAATTTGACTTGGAGTAAAAGTAGTTACCATGAGATAATGCTGTTGAATAACTAACAATATTTTGGAGGAATCATATTATCCTCTTCATCACAGATACCTTAAATCAACTCAATCAGCGTGAATTATTTCTTAAAGTTAAGACCGATAGATATAAAAATTATTTTGTTCCCCAGACTGTACTAATTTGCCAGCCTTATCCCCTTGCAGTTACCAAACCTAAATGATCACTACTCAAGTCCTTATTGTAACTAAGGGAGTTCATTTTTTGGGTATATGATGGCTCATTTTTATGCTAGAGATTTGTATTTATATATTTGCTGCAAATGAATGTAGGGTATGTACAATTTAATTAAAAAAACATTTCCATTTATTTGGATTAATAAAAGAATCTTATCTCATATAATGGCCACCGAAAAAAAGATTTGATCACCCTTTAGAAAGATGTTAACGAATTTCTACTGGCATAACTGCATCAAAGAGAAGGTAAGTGAGGCAATAGCTGAGGGTGCACTATTTAATTTTGGGGGATTCCTTTTGGTTGGCCTTTAAATGCCTCTTTCAAAAATCATCTGTCCCATAACAGACAAGCACTGTTTACAATTTAATTGTGGATAGGCTATAATATCTGCATTTATATCGATGATATCTTGCGTGTTTAGGCACATTCTGGACCAAAAGTCTCAAAGCCATTTTTTAACAACTCCTCTGAGATTTGTGTACCCTCCTCAAACAAGTAATTGTGACATAACTAGACATGTCTGAGGTCATAACACCATAAAGCAGTGCTCTGCAAACGTTTTTTCGCTACCCACACCCCTAGACCTTGACCAGATTTCTTCGCCAGTGCACCAAAATAAAACATTTTCTTTTACATTTCCTATGGGATACGTTCAAATTTTTTTAAACCAGAGAAGCTTGTCCGTGGTTGTCGCCTACTTTTATAAATTTTGGTTGGTTCCAAAATCATAATTGTTGTTTGTAAACTCGATTCAAGTAAGTTAAGTAGAGTTAATTAAAACAGACCCAATAATATAGTTTTAAAAGTAAAATTTATACTTTTACTCAGAATAATTTCTTTCCGCTCAATTCACTGGAATGTTATCCGATCCATGTTTACTCTGCCAAACCATGACAACAACAAATGATATGTAAGCGGAGATGATATGCATCAACCCATTATGCTCTATTCTCCCCAAAAAAAAGTTTTTTTCGTTCATGAATGTATCCCATAGACATCAAATTAATATGAGCTAGTAGATCTTTTATAGCAAGTCATATAAGATAAAATAGTTTTCCACTATTTAAGCTCGAATATAAATAGAACAGAAATATAGGGAAACCATTTTTTAAACACATACACAAGTTAAAAAGAATTTATAACTGAAATATATATACAGACCTGTTTACTTTTACGACTTTGGCGTACAATGTACGATTTTGAGGTGTATACATTATATATACTGTATGTTTTTTACTATTAAGATAATGTATTAAACAATTTTGTGTTCATATTGTACGATTTTAGGAGTTTGAGGGTAAACAGGTCTGTATATATTTTCAAACTCGGTCTCTTAAAATCTTATTTCTGACTGGTCTTGGTGTACAACTGTAAAAGACATCTGAAAATCATACATTGTACCACAAACCTGTAAGACAGTGGTTCTCAACCTTCCTGGTGCCCCGACCTTTCAATACATTTCATCATGTTGTGGCGACCCCCAACCATAAAATTATTTTCGTTGTTACTTCATAACTGTAGAGTACATGTGTTTTCCGATGGTCTTAGGCGACCCCTGTAAAAGGGTCGTTTGACCCTCAAAGGGGTCACGACCCACAGGTTGAGAACCGCTGCTGTAAGAGTAACAGAGACTGCATTCATTTCAGTCACTCAAAAACAATAATATAACATAGCAATATTTTTCAAAATATGATTATGAGGCACGATATGTTTGACTGTATAAGGAAATCATATGAACATCTGCAGTACCCTCAGTCTGGACAGAGTAGTTTGTTTTTATTTATTGGTGAATAAAACGCAACTCAGTAGTATACAAAACTTTTTTTTAACAACCAGCTATGAAACCTAGTGCACTCTACAGGCATGAAAAGCGTGGTACAAAGAGGAAGGGACATATTTAACTGTTGACTCAAGCTACACTGAGATGGTGACTTGTCACGAGACCCTTAAATTTAAACATGAAGATGTTCTGTTCTCTTTATCGTCAAACTTTTGACAGCTTGTTAGTCAGAAATAATCGTCTTTGCATGTTTTTTCAGCCCCTTGGAGGAATTTTGCCATTGAACACCTATCATTGTCTCACAGTTGTGGAGCTCTGCCTTAAAGCATTGCAATATACTTTTAATTGATAACAGAAACAGCTGTCTTCAAACATATTTTATGTCAGAGGAAATAGGACTTTATTAAGTATCATTAAAATGGTAAATTGCAAAATACACAAGGGAGAACATCCCTATTGCCTTAGAATCCCAGTATATTAGGTGGCTGATGCCCCCCCCCCCCCCCCCCCCATTTCCCCACTTAATAATAATAATATGTATGACTTTGGACAGCCAAAACAATCAAAATCAAGGAACAACAACTTAAACTTACAATTAAAGTAAGTTTTATTTTTAAGTTTGGACGTTTCACTACAGCGCCTAAAAAATTGACCTTTAACTTTATTTTTTTTTTACAAAAAATCCTTATTTTTTTACAAAAAATTCTGTAATTGTTTGCTAACCCTTGCACCATCACTGTAGCATAAAGTTAACTTGTTTTTGTTTTTAATTTAAGTTTTTAAAAAAAAAACTAAATTTTTATTGTAGTTGTAGACTTGTTTTAGTAATAAATAGTTCTTTAGTTTATAAGATGGCTGTTGCTTGATACAATACACTATATTAGGAGTAAAATTAGAATCAAGTTTAAGAAGAGAGCCTGAGTACTACTGACATAACTGAAGCTGAGTAGTGATTGCCTATGAAGGACTCGCTCAACTAACTTAACTAACTACTAACACTGTGTGATCAGTCACACCAGTGCTCAAACTCGGTGGTTGTAAATATTTATAAATGAAAACGTTTGTTATGAATGATAAAAGCACCTTCAAATTCTCCATCATACTGGACGCAGGTTACACCAATTATAATTTGCAGTAAACAGCATGCCCATATAAATTCAAGTAAATTTGCCGTTGCGATTATAAATTTTGTTTTTACGGGCGCTGCCATATTGAAAATATAAGCAGGCTGGGATATGTTGACATGTTAATAGGTTAAGACCATAATATTTTGGTACAAAGTTTTAATTCTTTTATCATCTTTTATACTAATAATAATATTAACGTTTTTTAGCTAATATATTTGTACTTTTATATGTAAAATAATCATTGTTACCTTATTTAAAAATTTATCAATAAGATTTTCTTTTCTTTCTTTAGACAAATGTTATGAGCGTAGGAATGTCACCCTCATTATAATAATGCTGTTCCATCGTTAATTCTACACCCTTGTTTAACTCATTATTTTAAGCTTCATTCCATAAGATGCCAAATATTTTTGGAAAATTTTAAGTGTAAGAATTTTTATATGAAAAATAGCTTATTTAGAAACATATAATTTTGTAAATAAACTAAATAATTGTTACAATTCGCACAACATTTGCTAATAGTTTGAGGGATACAAAAATGAAGTCAGCTCTGACAATAACACCCCTTTTAACCACAAGGTCCAGCTGATTTCTCTAAAATTGGAAACCGTATGCCACAATGCACATGAGCTGTTGTGACATTAATAATAATTTATCTTTTACACAATATGCATTAAGTTGCATGTTTAATATTTCAAGCATTTAAATGTATCGAGAAAATGGTTTGCCGGTGCACAATAAGCACATTTTGACCTTTCCACTGTGGCTTACTTAGCCTTGGTTAAGATGATTGACAGTGCCCCAATTCTAAACCAATGAAATAGTGGGGGTGTGCAATCGAATAGCCAATAGAACTGTAAGTTGGCCTTCCAGGGCTGTGTTGACTGTATATCTCCGCCCTACGTCAGCACCAAAACAAACCGGCGCAGTAGTTTTGCCGGTACTTTGTTTACATCGCCAACTACTAGGTTACAGCTGATCGCAAATTTAATTGAAGTTAAAACCATATTTTGTGTAAATATCTGTGAAATTTTTGGACCTTGTTGTGTGCAACGATTAATATATCCTTTATGTGTGTGTTAGACTATCCAAACACCTAAAATGTTTGGAAATAAACGACTAGCGAAGAGATCTATCGTTGGGACCCGAGTAAGTGCTTTATCGCAAGATGGCCGTTATAACCCTGGCATCATTCAGTCACAACTTTCGGAGGATACCATTACTTCTAGCGCTGTATATATCGTTCGTTTCGATAGCGGATTGTGCCAGAATATCAAATCAAAATCAATCATTGGTCATGGTTTTCAACCAATTACTTCAGCTATACTTCAGATGGGACAAAAAGTTTTTCTAACTTTAAATGGCCGTGAGGTTTGTGGTGTAGTCTTACGTCATGACCGAGATAAAGACGAGGTTACAATAAATGTAAAGACTCCCAGCGGAGACGACTTTGAAGCTCTTCGCAGATTAGAAGATGTCCGTTTGTTGGAAAGCAGAAAATCTGCTAGACTTGTTGACCAGCCGGACACAGACTATTCTAAACTCGCGGACCTGCAACTTAATAATGTTACATCTGACGCTTACATCCACAAAAAGAGGGTCTCCTCCCACGTCATCGACGTGCCTTCTGCACCTTATGACAAAAATGAGTAAGTTTTAACAATTAAATACCAATAAGTATAAATAAGGAACAGGAAAGTGAAACAAGATTAATGAGGACTACGATAGAGCAGCGGCCAATGTATTTGTTATGTAACCTTACAAATGCTACCCATAAACATGCTAATTGCTAACCCTAATGTCCCATGGTCATGGTTTTTCCTCGTTTTAAAGTTGTTATATTTTAATTAAACTTGTAAATCAAGTATTGCTATATTATTAAAAAAAATTATTGTTTGACTACTCAATTTTATTTGACATACCAATTCCTTTTTTTTTTAAATTTTATAACTATCTAATCTAACGCCAGTCCGATTTAAAATGTATAAATTCTATTCATTCACCAATGACATTATTGCTTGTCTCAGCATGTGAAACTTTATTTTCTTCAACATTACAATTATACATGAACATATTGTGTCATGATTTCTATGATAGCCGCTGTCCAAAATTAAGCCGGCATATGCAACTAACGATGAGTTAAGCCGGTAACTAAAAACAAATTTTAAAATAGTACCAAGCGGTGTACTATTTTTAAATCCGACGTGTGCCGACGTCATGCTAGTGCAATCGTCAGTCTGATAAGGTGATAAACCCGATAGTTTTTTCTTTTCAAAGAAACCGCTACTTGTACCTGGTACCGAGTCAGTTTCGCTATGGTTGTTTCCCATTTATTGATTTGTAAACTTCTAGTTCATTTTTTTAAAATGCTCCAGATGCCATATGGCCTTTTTGTTTGCGGGAAAGAATACATGACCTATTTAGACCCAAGTGGTGTTTTTTCTTAAGTTATTTTAAATAAAGTTCAAGGTTTTCATAAGTACATATTATATTAAATAGTATTTTCATTATTTATTTTAATCACATGATCACATTTGTTTTCACGTGCACATTTATTCAATGTTGAAGTGAAACTAAAATCTGGACAACCTGAATCGCTTTTCACAAAATTTAAATAGGTAAATACAAAAAGGTGTGCATATTACAACAGAACTATATACAAATCTGAACTCTAAAAAGCCTACCTCTACAAATCGCCACTATTGATTTTAAGTCAACAGCTGTTATTTTTTCCCTCCGAAACGTGCGCTTATGTGAGTATTTTCTCGCGTACGGTACACAGCGCCGTGAGCACGCGAATGAAGAGGCGGACATCTAGCGCTTGGGTGTTACTCAGTGTTCTTGGAACATACGGTATCACACTTCGGTATTTTGACATTTAAACCACAAAGAGGATGGATCCTCCCCTTTATCGGAAGGCTATATTGGCCTAGCACACAGACCCTCTTTAATTCCCGCCCTTATGAAAATCCGTTGATTGATTTTATGACATCACTGGTAATGTTTTTACCCTTGATTTCATGTAAAGAATTTAAATGACTAGCGCAGTTCGGTGACTGATCCAGCCACATACAAATATTAACACGAAGCAGCGCAATGATACAGCGGTTTTATATGATACATTTTTCTTTACAATTTGTATTATCTCTCCGAGAAAGTGGACATGAACTCCTCTCACTAACCACTACATGTCATACAATTATTGCCCCTTATTCAGAGGCGTAACTGGTGTTTTTGACGCCCTTGGCTAATTTATTTTTGGCGCCCTTGATATTTAAAATAAAAAATTTAAAATTAGAGATTTAGCGGCGCCCTTTTGAACTGGCGCAGGCCAGCGCCCTTGGCAACTGCCCCAATGCCAAGCCGTTGTTACGCCTCTGCCCTTATTATCCACCACTTGTTCCATGGAAGTACTGACAGTTGTTATGATTTGTTTTGTTCGTTTTTCCACAATAAATAAATTTGATCACAAATAAATGTGCACATCATTCTAACATTCCAAATGTGTGAGCTCAGTGCTAGATCGTTCGCACTTGTGTTTCTTGCGTATCGCCGTCTACCCTCTGGTTTCTAGCAGATTAAAAAAAAAATCACTTTTGGGGGGGGGGGGGGGTTTAAACACATATAACTGTGTCACAGATGATTCCATCCATTCCTCCCCCACTATAGTATTAGGATTATCCACCACCATTTTTTTGTTGTTCTGATACTGCTACTTTCTATGAGCCAGTACAGCCATGCTGTGGCAGATAGGGGGCTCGTCCACGGGGGGGTTGTCCGAAGTAATTTGATAGGTAAACAGTACTCTGCTACATTAACATGTTTTCAGTTAATAGACGGGGGTGGTGGAGGAGAGAGGGTGGACTTAAGCTTTTACTCTCGAAAGGAAATGCCCGATTGTAAAACAAAACACAATAATTATTATTACATTAGACCACGGTCGGGGCGTGACTGAATGTACGGGTGTCATTGCTCTTCGCACTAAATCGCGTACCTGAGTCGCCCCGTTACCTGAGCACATATTTACACGCACCACCTACTTTCTGAAGATGTTTGGTGCAGTTTTTCTTTACACCCTACCCCGCCCCCTTTTTTCCCCTCTATTAACTTACACCTCAACCTTGGCTTACGTAAACGACATAATTACATGGCACAGATGATGATGGCCGTGTTTAAGATTTGAGGGATGTCGATGAAGTCGCACGGTTACATTATGACGCTTGGATCCCTTGCTTACGACGTGTGTTTAAACGAATGGACGGGGCGTAACAACCTTGGATGGTCGCTCCACAAAAAGGAAACACTGATAACAAAACCCTTCCTATCTTGCATTGAGATGGCCGAGTGCCATCCCACTTGGTGCCTTGCATTGGAGATGACCGGGTGCCATCCCAACCCTTGGTGCCTTGCATTGGAGATGGCCGAGTGCCATCCCACTTGGTGCCTTGCATTGGAGATGACCGGGTGCCATCCCAACCCTTGGTGCCTTGCATTGGAGATGAACGGGTGCCATCCCAACCCTTGGTGCCTTGCATTGGAGATGACCGGGTGCCATCCCAACCCTTGGTGCCTTGCATTGGAGATGACCGGGTGCCATCCCAACCCTTGGTGCCTTGCATTGGAGATGGACGGGTGCCACCCCAACGCTTGCTGCCTTGCATTGGAGATGACCGGGTGCCATCCCAACCCTTGCTGCCTTGCATTAGAGATGGATGGATGCCCCACCCCCCAAAAAAATCTCGCTGCCTTGCATTGGAGATGGACTGGTGCCACCCCAACTGTTGCTGCCTAGCATTGGTGATGGATGGATGCCCCCCCCCCAAACCCTCGCTGCCTTGCATTGGAGATGTACGGGTGCCGCCACTCCAAAAAGATGTCTACAAAATTTTTATCCTGGAAATTAAATAAATCTGGCTCTGCGTTTCTTAATGAGTTAACTAGTTGAGTCATTCGTGCTTCCAAAACATTTAAATTCTACAAACTGTTCTGATCTGGAGATGGTAGAGGGTGTTTCCTTGTTTTGGAAATCATGCGTTGATTGATTAGAGAAAGGTGGGGACTGTAGGTCTCTGTGAAAGGGGTATTAGTATGGTCCCCACCCAGACCACAGCCATCTTCTCACCCAGACCACAGCCATCTTCTCCCCTAGACCACAGTCACCTTCTCACTTAGACCACAGTCATCTTCTCACCCAGACCACAGCCATCTTCTCACCCAGACCACTGCCATCTTCTCACCCAGACCACAGTCATCTCCTCCTAGCCAATTAGTACGGTACTGTTTTCTATAGTTCTTACCTACAAAGCAGCAGGGCTATCTGCCAGCATCGCCAACTTTTCTTTTGTTCTCAAAATTAGATGGTATATTTTGGTTTAGTAAGCACTATTTTTAGTTGAGTCTAGTGTCTCTTATCTTTTCCTCACACACACACAAAAACCTTAAAGAGAAGAGTGACCTAGTTTGAATGACCTGATTTCGGACAGTGACAAAGAAAAACCCGGGGGTGGGGGTTATTGAGACATCCGATTAGGACCATGACCGACCAGGTAGACGTAGTCTGTTGAATGGTGTTGACTTACTTAATGTTGTTAATCACTGAGGATGCCGATACCGGTGATGTGACCTTCAGCTGTATTATGTTTGGCCGACACCTTCAGCTGCATTTTGTTTTGCCGACACCTTCAGCTGCATTTTGTTTGCCCGACACCTCTCTTTGGCAGACACCTCTGTTTGGCCGACACCCTCAGCTGATTTATGCACGCCATTTTCAAAGAAAAAAATGTATTTTATTTGTAAAGAAATGGGTGGGGGGGGGACGACAAACAACACATTTAGAAAAAAAACAATGAATCAGAAAATAAAAATGCCAAATCAGTATTGTTTTCTATTCTAAAATAATCTCTGATAAAATTTCTCCGCCCCGCTCTCATTGCGCACCGTGATGCGCTCTCGCTCGCTGCTTCCTCCGCCGTGCGCATGTACGCACCAAATGCACCCCCCAAATAAACACAAAAAAACACATGTATACATCATTGAGTTTCAGAAACCCAGGTCTACCACGCTGTCTCCTCCTCTTAATACTTGGCAGTGATGATAACTCCCAGAACTTTGCAAATAATTGAAGGGAAATCTGACATCTCAGATTCTAGGCAAAGATCCTAGACTTTATGTCATTGTCAAAAGTAACATGGTTCATGTGGACAAAAGAACCCTCAAAGTCCGTGCAACCTGGCATTATTATTATAGATTATGCACCTCTTCCCGTACTTTACATGTGCAATACGGTTGCGTTGCCCCTGATAGTACATAAATAAACCTCTTACTCTTGTTTATAAATGAGGCCTCATAGTGGGCGTGACTAGTTTCCCTATGATGGGCGTGACTAGGACCCCTATGTGGGCGTGACTAGGGCCCCTATGTGGGCGTGACTAGGGCCCCTATGGTGGGCGTGACTAGGGCCCCTATGGCGGGTGCGACTAGGGCCCCCACGGTGGGCGCCTATGGTGGGCGTGACTAGTCCTTCTATGGTGGGTGTGACTAGGGCCCCTATGGTGGGCGCGAATACGGCCCCTATGGTGGGCGTGACTAGGGCCCCTGTGGTGGGCGTGACCAGGTACCCATATATAGGGAGCGTGACAAGAGCCCTTATAGTGGTTGTGACCAGGTACCCATATATAGTGAGCGCGACAAGAGCCCTAATAGTGGGTGTGACCAGGTACCCATATATAGTGAGCGCGACAAGAGCCCTTATTGTGGCTGTGACCAGGTACCCATATATAGGGAGCGCGACAAGAGCCCTTATTGTGGGTGTGACCAGGTACCCATATATAGTGAGCGCGACAAGAGCCCTTATTGTGGCTGTGACCAGGTACCCATATATAGGGAGCGCGACAAGAGCCTTTATTGTGGCTGTGACCAGGTACCCATATATAGGGAGCGCGACAAGAGCCCTTATTGTGGGTGTGACCAGGTACCCATATATAGTGAGCGCGACAAGAGCCCTTATTGTGGCTGTGACCAGGTACCCATATATAGGGAGCGCGACAAGAGCCCTTATTGTGGCTGTGACCAGGTACCCATATATAGGGAGCGCGAAAAGAGCCTTTATTGTGGCTGTGACCAGGTACCCATATATAGGGAGCGCGACAAGAGCCCTTATTGTGGGTGTGACCAGGTACCCATATATAGTGAGCGCGACAAGAGCCCTTATTGTGGCTGTGACCAGGTACCCATATATAGGGAGCGCGACAAGAGCCCTTATTGTGGCTGTGACCAGGTACCCATATATAGGGAGCGCGACAAGAGCCTTTATTGTGGCTGTGACCAGGTACCCATATATAGGGAGCGCGACAAGAGCCCTTATTGTGGGTGTGACCAGGTACCCATATATAGTGAGCGCGACAAGAGCCCTTATTGTGGCTGTGACCAGGTACCCATATATAGGGAGCGCGACAAGAGCCCTTATAGTGGGTGTGACCAGGGCCCTTGTAGTTACCGGACACAAAACGGGATTGTGTGTTTGGCTAATCTTTGGGTTGGTGTTTCAATAACCCAGACCAAGGAGGATTGTATTTTAACTTTTTTTTTTTTGATTAAAGAAACATTGGACACCCTAATCACCGCACACAAAAAAAAAACTGGGACCTTGTCGTTTAGCATTGACGACCTCCTCCCCCAACCTACACCACCCCGTGCCTCAACCCCCGCTCCCGCCCCTTCTTACCACCGTGAGTGTGCCGCAATGTTGAACTTTTCCGGTACAAGCTTTGTGTTTTTGTGTCATCTTTCAGAAGATACCGACGGCAGCGTCACCCTTCCGACGAGTTGGCCGAGAACGGAGGCGACTTTGCCGACGTGGAGATGATGGACGAGACCATAGCCGCCATGGTGCTGACGTCGTTGTCGGTCAGTCCCAAGTCTCCATCCACAGGTCAACAAGGACACACCCACTTAATGAGCAGCAAAGGTAAGAATTTTTTTTTTTTTTTGTAATCCCCGTATTTTTTTAATTTTATTTAAAATATTATTATGTAACCAAATTTATATTATTATTTGAATATGTCACCTAAATATTTCAAAATAAAAAGCAAACCAATGCAAAACAAGTAAGTGTATTTTAAGCTGCCGGTACTCTTGCCATTGAAATATTCCAGTGATTCTCAAAGCGGTGATTCCGTGATAAGGGGAATATTAATATTCAATAAAGGGGTCACAGTTCCCTTTTTGCATTCCGAATCAAAGGAGTTTCATATATATATATATATATATATATATATATAAACAACGGAGATTCTCAAATTGTGGTCAATTTACCTCTAATGGTATTTGTATTTTAATTATTTTAAAAAAAAAAAATTGGAACTCGTTTGTGTATTAGCATTATGTCAGCAAACACCCTTTGGCTAGTTCTGGGACAGTAAATGGTTGTCACCATCAAAGTCCCCCACACACACAAGCGTTATTGACTTCATTTCAAGAAACACCATGCGGTTATTATCTATTCACTAGATATAGCTCGCCACACATTGGCGGCAGCAATGCGTGAACTTTCCATCTACTTAAGTTACTTGACAAAACGTGAACCCAAGTCACGCACATTTAAGAATACCACTTTTTGCTACACCCCTTAACCCCATCATACGTCACTGCACACTTTTTATTTCACGCCCATGAACTATATTAAATATTCTGATGTCCCTACCACTTTAAAAACGTTTATTTTTTATATTATATTATACTTAAATTAAGGCGAATCCATTTTTCGAAAAGAAAATATTACGCGCCAAACGCAGTTGCGTTTTGCAAATATATATATAGCGTAGTTATCGGGAATTATATTTTGCGCACTATTAAACTGATTATTGAGCCGGAAATGGGAGCGGTAAACTAGGAAGCAGTCCACGCGTCATACCAGAAGCGTCATATATATAAGAGAGTGTGTCATGTCACAGAACTTCGTAATCAGTGTGTTTTAGGTCAACTAGCGCCCTTACTTGATGGCGACACGCTGTGAGTGACCTGTTGCAAGACGTACCTTTGGCATCATGTTAGTTTGCCTTTAAATTTGTTTAAAATTCCGAGATGTCATTGTGTTGAAGCATGACATCAGATGTCACAGCGTGCCATTTTCACCACCCCACCACCTCCTCCTCCCTAATAAGCAGCCATGGCTGACATAAGCCTCTCGTTCATTTCCTCGTTGCATATTACCTGGCAATCACGTACACACACACACACAGACACACACACACAGACACACACAGACACACACTTGGTGCATCCAGTGACCCCCATTTCACTTCGTGCTCACTTTGTTTACATTTGAACATATTATTCCCCTATGACTATTCCCCCCCCCCCCCCCCCATTGTTTACAGTTAACACCTAAATGTGACCTATGGTCATGGAATCCCCCACCCACCCATTCCCAAAATCACAGTGGTCCTCAAACTCATTTAAGGTGAAGTGACCGCCTAGGTCAGTGGTAGGCAAAATCATTTGTCAAAAGAGCAAAAAATCAGCAACAGGACGATTAAGAAAATTTTGAGAGCCAAATTTCTTGTCAAGAGCCATGTTTTTAGGAGTCAAAATCAATTTGAGGCCGACTGGCCCAGCCACACTCATGTCGTTAAAGAGCCACACTCGTGTCGTTAAAGAGCCGCACTCATGTCGTTAAAGAGCCGCACTCATGTCGTTAAAGAGCCGCACTCATGTCGTTAAAGAGCCGCACTCATGTCTTTAAAGAGCCGCACTCGTGTCGTTAAAGAGCCGCACTCGTGTCGTTAAAGAGCCGCACTCGTGTCGTTAAAGAGCCACACTCATGTCGTTAAAGAGCCGTACTCATGTCGTTAAAGAGCCGCACTCATGTCTTTAAAGAGCCACACTCATGTCCTTAAAGAGCCGCACTCATGTCGTTAAAGAGCCGCACTCATGTCATTAAAGAGCCGCACTCATGTCGTTAAAGAGCCGCACTCATGTCTTAAAAGAGCCGCACTCGTGTCGTTAAAGAGCCGCACTCATGTCGTTAAAGAGCCGCACTCATGTCGTTAAAGAGCCGCACTCATGTCGTTAAAGAGCCGCACTCGTGTCGTTAAAGAGCCGCACTCGTGTCGTTAAAGAGCCGCACTCATGTCTTTAAAGAGTCGCACTCATGTCGTTAAAGAGCCGCACTCATGTCGTTAAAGAGCCGCACTCATGTCGTTAAAGAGCCGCACTCGTGTCGTTAAAGAGCCGCACTCGTGTCGTTAAAGAGCCGCACTCATGTCGTTAAAGAGCCGTACTCATGTCGTTAAAGAGCCGCATTCATGTCTTTAAAGAGCCGAACTCATGTCGTTAAAGAGCCGCACTCATGTCGTTAAAGAGCCGCACTCATGTCATTAAAGAGCCGCACTCGTGTCGTTAAAGAGCCGCCTTCGGCTCGCGAGCCGCGATTTGCCGACCACTGGCCTAGATATTCTCAATAAGGTATCGATACTGCTCAATTTGTGTTTGAGCAAAATATTTAACTTTTGAAAACTGGCAGTCCTCAAATATAATATCATTTAATATGTCAACGAATATTTATTACATACAAAGCGTAGGCAAAAGGGCGAGCATCTCTGCTTGTAATACATTGCAAAGGGCGAGCATCTCTGCTTGTAATACATGGCAAAAGAGCGAGCATCTCTGCTTGTAATACATGGCAAAAGGGCGAGCATCTCTGCTTGTAATACATGGCTAAAGGGCGAGCATCTCTGCTTGTAATACATGGCAAAGGGCGAGCATCTCTGCTTGTAATACATGGCAAAAGGGCGAGTATCTCTGCTTGGAATACATGACAAAAGGGCGAGCATCTCTGCTTGTAATACATGGCAAAAGGGTGAGCATCTCTGCTTGAAATACATGGCAAAGGACGAGCATCTCTGCTTGTAATACGTGGCAAAGGGTGAGCATCTCTGCTTGTAATACATGGCAAAAGGGCGAGCATCTCTGTTTGTAATACATGGCAAAAGGGCGAGTATCTCTGCTTGGAATACATGACAAAAGGGCGAGCATCTCTGCTTGTAATACATGGCAAAAGGGCGAGCATCTCTGCTTGTAATACATGGCAAAAGGGCGAGCATCTCTGCTTGTAATACGTGGATAAAGGGCGAGCACTTCTGCATGTAATACATAGCAAAAGGGCGAGCATCTCTGCTTGTAATACATTATTCATGTACACCCTGGAGACAGTGGTTCTAAAAACTGTGGAGACATCTTAAATTACGAGATTTGATATTCCATTTTTACATTTTGAATTAAAAGATAGCACCCATCTTAAATAGATTTTAATAGTTTCTTAATATTCAAGGGAACAAAATATTTTTCACGCACTTTGTTGGGGCAGCTTGAATGGAGAACAGAAAAATATACCGTCGCTACTTATTTGTTTCCCAAACTTTCAGTCCCAAAGTTGTCTTAAAACCAACGACCCACCCACCCACTAGACTTATCGGGGTGCTGACTCCCTTCTCCTCCTCCTCCTTCCCTTCTTTGTCTCCTGCTATTCCACCCTGTACTGTTATTTCTGGGCTCCCCTGAAGCTCCAGCCCGTGTTGTGAGCGCGATTGTCGCATCGACCCATGACCCGTTAACCCAGATTCGTTTTGCTTGGCTGAAAATTGGGTCACGGTGGCACGCCGAATGGGGTTAAGCTTCTCCAGCACCCGACCACAGGTTCGGATGGTGGTAATATTGTTTCTGGTTGTAGCTGTTTTGTGGTTCTACATAAGACTCGGTTTTGTCTATTTTACTATATATATATATATGTGTGGAGATGAGAGGGAGAGAGAGTTTGAGATAAATGGACGGATAGAATTGCCCGTGAGGTTGAGAAAGATAGAGCGAAGGGACATATGAAACATGAAGATAGATTTATAAAGAGATAAAGGAGAGGGAGAAAGAGATAAAGAAGGAGAGGGAGAAAGAGACAGAGAAAAGGGGGGAGAGTGATAATACAAGTGGCAAATACAAAATACAACAAAGACCATGAGACACACTGTTGTGTTGGACATCGAAGGACGCGTTGCCGTGCTGAGCAGGTCTAGATAACTGCGTTCCCACACGACGCTGTGCGGCTTCAGTTTCAATGCGTTCCGTAGATTTTTAATCCTGGAGTACGCAGCTCCTCACAGGAAGCGTAAGTCAAGAGTCGAGAATAGTTTCTCCAGAAGAAAAAAAAATAATATAAAACGTTATCGGAGAACGTGACGTCATTCCTCGGATTATGCGCAAACGAAGATTAATAAATACGTTGCCGTGACTCAACAGTCCTAAGGCTAATCGCACGTACTGTTAGCCCTTTCCTTGAAATTACAAACTTACATCATCATTGAATTTTAGTTTTATCTCTGTTTTGTTTTGGATTTTAAAAAAATCTTTGTTAAATAATAATAATGTTATTTTTAATTATATTTATTTGTTTAATATTTGGGAAAGGGGGGGGGAGAGAAATCATGTGACATTACGGTGACGCTACTCTTTTGACACGCCCATGAGTTATGCCACGATGCATGCCCCGGGACCAACCCTACCTTTGATGTTGAGCTGCGCCCCCCCCCCACACTACACACACGATCACCACATTACTAGTGGTACTGGTAGTACTCAGCAGTGGTTTAACCTGTAGGGGGCGCTCTCTGAGCTGCTTTTATGGTCCTGACCTTGAAACCCAGAGGCAGGTAACTTAAAGACCAGGTAGATAAGTCAAGCTTTCAGGTCTACATTTCTTACCTGCACATCACATCGATCGGGGCCTCTACAAAAAGTTGTCGTGGGGGGGGGGTTGTTTTTATCCACCATATGCTTGTAGCCCCCCCCCCCCCCCCGAAAAAAATATTAATTTAAATATTGATGATTCCCTGCAATTGAATTATTATTAAATATCTGCTGGGCCCTTAACTGGTTTTTTTAGAACCGCTGCTTGGTAACCCGCTGTAATTGTATAATAGAACATCGAAACGAATCTTACGAGCCCGTGGTCTAAAACTTACTAGTAAATGTTATATAGTTAACATACCGGCAGAGGCGTAGATAAGAGTGTTTGGCGCCCGGGGACAATATTCATTTTAAAGAGCCTCCCTTTCTTTTTTTCAACTCTCAAACCCATTATTTTCATCAATAAATTAATATCAAAGCACATTTTTGGCGCCCCTAATTAGTCTGGCGCCCAGGGACATCCGTCCCCGCTGCCCCCCTTAGCTACGCCTCTGCATATGAGTACTTGTTATTCACTTAATTGTAATAAAGAGGGCGGGGGAGACTCCTATCCAGTTAGCAAACAAGGAAATGAGTAAAACAAACTATAGGAAACCCTGAAGAAAAAAAAAGAACGCAACAAAAAAACGAACGTGTCGACAAGAAGCCTTCATCGGCGAACAAGCAACAGATAAAAACAGAATTAAATAAAAGCAACACTAAGCTGAGATGTAGTAATCGAGAGGGCCGTCACATTCCTTGCTGCCCTCTGGGATACTACATCATTGTTGCGTTCTTGGTTTTTATTTCCGGGGTTTCCCGTACTTTTTTTCCCGGTAATTTCCTTATTCATTAAAAATAATAACTTACTCATTGAAAGCTAATGATTAAGTTGATTATGGTATCTGCTCTTCCGTCACAATACTTGTCTTGGCATTTGTTGTTGTTGTCGTTGCTTTTTTCATGTCAATTTTGTTATGCACTTAATCATGGATTCATTAATTATTTTATTATAATTATTTTTTTCCCACGTGAGTTTAATCAAAGCGTGCCGTGTGGCTTTCCACTATGGTCACGCCCGGCGTCGTTTTGAGGACCACTGTATGGAATTTGCCGAGGTCGGCAGCATTGTGGGCTTATCGGTCTCCGTCTGTTGTAAATCTTACCTTGGGGGAGTGAACGTGAACTAACTATCCGTGGTACACGTTAAAATGTTACGACTTCTGGCTTTGAGTCTTTTAAACCAAGGGGTTGTTGTTTTTTTTTGGTTGGTTTTTTGTTTTTTTTTTGGTTGGTTTTTGTTTGTTTTTTTTTGTTTTTTTTTTTTTTTTTTGGTTGGTTTTTTTTTTTTTTTTTTTTGGTTGGTTTTTGTTTTTTTTTTTGGTTGGTTTTTGTTTTTTTTTTTGGTTGGTTTTTGTTTTTTTTTACTTCACATAACATTACGGTGTAATATATGGGGGTTGTTGTTTTTTTGTTGTTGTTGTTGTTTTTAATATATATATATATATTTAATTTTCTTTCCTTGTTCAAAATGTTTCACGTAGCAAACTAAATTGTATCATGGGGCTCCTGTCATATGATGGATTTATCAGATCCCACCCACCCCCATCCCACCCCACCCGGAGGATCCACCTCTGTATCATGGAAATGAGACGAAATGTGTGTTGGGGATTACCCCCCTAATCACGAGAGGATTTCTCCTCAAGCGAAGCCGTCGTGGTTACTCAGCTAGCTTAAGTGCACTGTCTTTACCTAATGTTTATAGATCATGTGTGTTCTCTTTAAAAGAAAAAATTTAGACCACCGCGTAATGAGATAACTGGACTATAAATAAATAGTGTAGTTAGCTCACTATTGCCCGGAACCAGGCTCACGATAGGAAGTACCCTGTAATAATGGTAAACATCACTGTAAGTGGCCACCTTTTGGATGAGGTAGAGGTTGCGTAATGACTTAATGAGACGGGTATAGTATAGGATAACTAGCAGTGGCGTAACAAAAAGGGGGAGGGGCAGAGGGGGTACACTCGCCAGACCTAGCGATTGTGTTTGATTGATGAAAATCATTGGTTTCGGAGTTGGAAAAAGAAGTGTGTGTGTGTGGGGATGGGGGTAAGGAAGGGAGTGGCGGGGGTGAAGCGTAAAAAGGAATCTTGTTGGGCCTGGGCTCCAAAATACTCTAGCTCAGAGGCGTAGCTAAATATGAATAAGTTCTTAAAGACTGATGGTTCAGTTGTAGATATAGGGTAGCGTGTTTATCCGACCCATTCGCTTAATTTTAAGCCTGTGTTGTTGTTTTTTTATTTAAAAGGTTGTAATTTAATTTTATTTTTTTTCTTTGGTACCGTTACTCTACGATATTAAAAGTCCGTTGTTTTGTGGGGGTTGGGGGGGGGTGGTGTTGAGAATGCACCCGCCTCAAAACATTCGAGATATCTCACCCTTGGATGCACCGTTTCTGTGTGACTACGCTTGGGTTGGCCTATTGGGTGAAACTGCTAAAGAACTATAAAAATTCTCAACAGCCAGTATTAAAACAGCTGACACGATGAATCGGGAATTCCCACGATATCGCAGTAATGTTTAATGACTTATCGAGCGATTTTACCACACTGCAAACAATCGGTCCTTGGACTTTTAACCTCGTTGAGACTTGAATTAGTTGAATCTGGCCCTCAGTGAAAATTATAAATAATAGATCGCCGAGACAATCTTTAATTGGTCTTTTCAAATCACGGTACTGATTTTTCAACTTCAAGGTCAGGTCCAAAATATTTTGACTTTTTTTAGCATCTCGAAAAAAATTGTCACTTTTTATTAAAGATAGACGAGTGCTATTTTTAGCAGCTAGGAATTGTGGGAACATGCGCGCGTGTCATGGTGTATAAAATCTATTTATTTCTCATCAAACAAACTTCTGCTATTAATATAGTAACAATTTATATATATATATATATATATATATATCTCGCAAAATCTTCGGACGGCCAATTGACCCACTTCCTGTCAGCCCATCGAACTGAAACTGGGCACATGGACTCGATGCCTATGAAAACGCGTTCTTTCAAATTTTCCCGTTTTTCAAGGGGAAGATTAGGGAAATATGATGCCACTGATTTCACGAGATAAAATTCCCGATAACTTCGCTACATAGGAGAGTCTTTGGTGCGTAATCTTTTACTTTTCTGAGACAGTTGGTGAACTAAATCTGCGGTGTAAAAGCGGGAGGGACATGACTTTAAAAAAAAAAAATTAAAGCATAGAAAGGATGTATGCGGAAAAAAATTGTTTTAGGGGTTGTTTAATTATTAGAGCATTTGAAGCGCTCTTACACGCGACACAGTGTTACACACGTTTTTGTTTTCTTTTAAAGTTCTTAAAGTTTTATTGTGATTTAGTAGCAGTCTGATCACAGAGAAGTGCGTATCGGAAGAAAAGTTATCTTGTGTCTGTCATTTAAATCTTCGAGACTTAATTAAGTGAAAGTCCCCCACGATCCCGACTCTGAGACTTCGCCCCCTTTCCTCACACGTGATCTCGGGGCGTTTCCTTCGGCGCTCGGAGTTGGGGGGTGGGGGGTTCATCACTCGTGGCGGGACGCCCCTTCTGTTTATAAAAAAAAAAAAAAAGAGCTGCGATTACACCTGTTGTGTTTATTTATAGACTGCAGTTTTGGCCCTTTTTAACGTGGGCCGCTACGTTGGTGTGTGGGTATGTAAAACCACAGGTGTGTGTGTGTGGCGGTAAACCCACAGGTGTGTGTGTGTGTGTGTGGCTCTAAATTCTGAAACTAAAAGTTCATCCCGTTTGATGTATTTATTTATAAGCGCTGCCTCGGGGCGCAGTTTCTTTACGACAATGATTAATAATGAACACCTAGCGGGCAAATTATGATGGCGCATTATTAGCACGGCAAAAAAAGGGTATTAAAAAAAATTGGGAAGGCGAGATTGGAATGGGGGGGGGGATGCGATTACTAAAAGGTAGGATTATTATAATTAGGAGATCATCGAGGCAGAAAAAATCGGAAATGGAAGAAAGATGGGGGGGGGGGGGTTTGTTTCGAAAGGAAAAAAAAAAAGTAGCGGGCTGTGGGTCGACAGCGATCTAAAAGATGTGGCTTATGTGTATAATAAGTACATAATGTTGATAAAGTGCTGTGACACTACTACAAAGAAATATGGAAACATGAAAAAGCAACATGCTCTCTCTCTCTCTCTCACGCTCTCTATCACACCCCCTCTCTCTCTTTCTCTCTCACTCTCACTCCCTCTCTCTCTTTCTCTCTCTCTCACTCTCTTACGCTCTCTCTCACTCTCTCAGTCTCTCTCTCACTCCCTCTCTTACGTTCTCACTCTCTTACACTCTCTCTCTCACTCTCTCTCTCTCTCAGTCTCTCTCTCACTCCCTCTCTCTCCCACTCTCTCTCTCATTCTCTATCTCTCTCACTCCCTCTCTCTCTTCTCTCTTTCTCTCTCTCCCTCTCTTACGCTCTCTCTCTCTCTCTCAGTCTCTCTCTCTCACTCTCTCTCTCATTCTCTCTATTTCTCTCTCACTCTCTTTCTCTCTGTGCCCCCACCCCCTGCACATTAGTCAAACTATATTGATCTGCCACTGTATTGTACACATTTGAAATGTGTGATTGAAGATTTTAAACATTCCGGAGAATCCTTTCCGAAGCAGGCTGCTCTCCTCTTGGAGTGCTCTTGTACCGTGCTCTTGGACTGTGACGAGGCTGTGCTTACATTCAGGGATCATGTCAAAACACGCCAGGCTTAGCGAGCCAACACACTTGACTTGTGTCACCACCCAGATGTTTAGTTTATGACAAAGTCTATTTATTTAATAGGCATTGACCTTGAATCGTGGGGAAACACTTGCTAAGGACCGTACACGTTGGCGAAGCAGATTTATTTTTGAAGCGCAGTCCTCGGAAAAGAAAGCGCACCGATCACGTCCCAAAGAAAGCGCACGGCAAGAAAAAAGTAGAATCGTCTGAAATCCAAGCGGGACCCAAAAACAACGTGTGTCCCACGTGCGGGAAGGCTTTCCAGGCACAAATAGCACTAGCAGCCAATCCGCCTACTCACAGAAAATATAGCCCCCCCCCCCCGGGCTGTTGTACAATCAAATACCTGTAATTGCTCAAAACTCATTATTGTCCCTAATTTTTCTTTAATGTGTTACGTTTATCAGGGCAACGGAATTTCTGATTGTTTTTTTTTTAAACTTATTTACTGCTACTTTTCTTCTTGTGTCTTTTTCTCCTGTGACTTTTTTTTTTTCCTATATCAAAACAAGTGACTTTTTTTCCTCTGTTTCTTTTTCTATAGCAAACAGGACTTGTTTTGGTGGGGGGTTTCCCTATAGCAACTTGTGACTTTCCCACACCCCACCTTTCCCTCTCTCTCATTATATTATATGATAACCCCCTTCTCTCTCTCTCTCTCTCTCTCTCTCTCATTCTCTTATATGATTTCAATGTTTTCTTTACATATGTTTTACATATGCTATCTGAAACTACCGCAAGGTGTGTTTTGAAATAGATCTAAACCTGTGAAACAGACACAATTCCTGGACGAATATTTTACGGCATCTTTTGCCCCGCACACAACAAACCGACACTGGATCGAAAAACGTCCACATCTGCCTGAGTGTGTGAAGGGCACGTAGACTCCCGTACACACCAGTGCAACACAAAATTGGTGCTATATGCGATAACCTTGTTCATTAACACTGCGATGTTGTGGTTCTACTGACACTCTTTGGGTACATCGATTGCATTCAATAACGACTCCTTGTCATTTATGACAGCTCTGCATGGTTTATTTGTCATTCGGACCACTGAAAAATATGGTTACTTGGTCTACCTTTCCACTGACCAAATAGTTACTTGGTCGACCCTACCACTGACAAAAGGGTTACTTGGTCGACCCTACCACTGAGAAAAGAGTTACTTGGTCGACCCTACCTCTGAGAAAAGAGTTACTTGGTCGACCCTACCACTGAGAAAAGAGTTACTTGGTCGATCCTATCACTGAGAAAAGAGTTACTTGGTCGACCCTGCCACTGAGAAAAGAGTTACTTGGTCGACTCTACCACTGACAAAATGGTTACTTGGTCACCCTACCACTGACAAAATAGTTACTTGGTCTACCCTACCACTACAAAATGGTTACTTGGTCTACCCTACCACTACAAAATAGTTACTTGTTCTATCCTACCACTACAAAATGGTTACTTGGTCTCTCCTACCACTACAAAATGGTTACTTGGTCTACCCTACCACTACAAAACGGTTACTTGGTCTACCCTACCACTACAAAATGGTTACTTGGTCTACTCTACTACTACAAAATGGTTACTTGGTCTACTCTACTACTACAAAATGGTTACTTGGTCTACCCTACCACTACAAAATGGTTACTTGGTCTACCCTACCACTACAAAATGGTTACTTGGTCTACCCTACCACTACAAAATAGTTACTTGGTCGACCCTACCACTGACAAAAGGGTTACTTGGTCGACCCTACCACTGAGAAAAGAGTTACTTGGTCGACCCTACCTCTGAGAAAAGAGTTACTTGGTCGACCCTACCACTGAGAAAAGAGTTACTTGGTCGATCCTATCACTGAGAAAAGAGTTACTTGGTCGACCCTGCCACTGAGAAAAGAGTTACTTGGTCGACTCTACCACTGACAAAATGGTTACTTGGTCACCCTACCACTGACAAAATAGTTACTTGGTCTACCCTACCACTACAAAATGGTTACTTGGTCTACCCTACCACTACAAAATAGTTACTTGTTCTATCCTACCACTACAAAATAGTTACTTGTTCTATCCTACCACTACAAAATGGTTACTTGTTCTATCCTACCACTACAAAATAGTTACTTGTTCTATCCTACCACTACAAAATGGTTACTTGGTCTACCCTACCACTACAAAATGGTTACTTGGTCTACCCTACCACTACAAAATGGTTACTTGGTCTACCCTACCACTACAAAATGGTTACTTGGTCTCTCCTACCACTACAAAATGGTTACTTGGTCTACCCTACCACTACAAAACGGTTACTTGGTCTACCCTACCACTACAAAATGGTTACTTGGTCTACTCTACTACTACAAAATGGTTACTTGGTCTACCCTACCACTACAAAATGGTTACTTGGTCTACCCTACCACTACAAAATGGTTACTTGGTCTACCCTACCACTACAAAATGGTTACTTGGTCTATCCTACCACTACAAAATGGTTACTTGGTCTATCCTACCACTACAAAATAGTTACTTGTTCTATCCTACCACTACAAAATGGTTACTTGTTCTATCCTACCACTACAAAATAGTTACTTGTTCTATCCTACCACTACAAAATGGTTACTTGGTCTACCCTACCACTACAAAATGGTTACTTGGTCTACCCTACCACTACAAAATGGTTACTTGGTCTACCCTACCACTACAAAATGGTTACTTGGTCTCTCCTACCACTACAAAATGGTTACTTGGTCTACCCTACCACTACAAAACGGTTACTTGGTCTACCCTACCACTACAAAATGGTTACTTGGTCTACTCTACTACTACAAAATGGTTACTTGGTCTACCCTACCACTACAAAATGGTTACTTGGTCTACCCTACCACTACAAAATGGTTACTTGGTCTACCCTACCACTACAAAATGGTTACTTGGTCTATCCTACCACTACAAAATGGTTACTTGGTCTATCCTACCACTACAAAAGTGTTACTTGGTCTATCCTACCACTACAAAATGGTTACTTGGTCTATCCTACCACTACAAAAGTGTTACTTTGTCGACCCTACCACTGACAAGATCTTAAAATGACCTATTCTTGCTGATGCCACGGTTTCTGGTTGTTGCAACGTTTAGAGAAGACGTCGGGTCCCGGGTCAGGGTGACGTTCCATTTCTTTGTCCATGACCCCATCGAGACCAGGGCCTACTTACTGCCATGTAAACCCGGGGCACTGCCTGGAACTATTTCTATGCCCCGTGCCTGTGCGAGTTTTTTTTTTTTAAATCATTGTATGATGATATGGACTTCAAGTAGCATGAAATATAATAGATGAGACATTTTATTAAGAATTGCGACCTCTATTCTCTCTCTCTGTCTCTCTACTTTCTCCCTCCCCACCTATCTATACTTTCTCTGTACTCTCTCTCACCCTTCCCTCTCCCCCACATATCCCTCTCTCTCATTATCTTATAATAAACCCCCCCTCTCTCTCTCTCTCTCTCTCCCTTTCTCTCTCTCACTTTCTCTCTCTCCCCCTTTCTCTCTCTCTCTTTCATTCTCTCTCTCCGTTTCTCTCTCTCTTTCATTCTCTCTCTCTTTCTCTCTCTCTCTTTCATTCATTCTCTCTCTCTCTTTCTCTCTCTCTTTCCTTTTCTCTCTCTCTTTCTCTCTCTCTCTCTCTTGCTTGCAAGTTGAATTATAATAGGCCTGGTTTCGCCAAGGTATAAACATTTAATACGGTGGTTTCACCTCTCCCCATCATGGGTGTATCGCCGCAAAGACGATTTAGACATGGCCTAAATCATACGCAACCGCTGGCGTATCTAGGCCCAGGGGCGCCCTCCACATAAAGAAAAAAGTGCCACTCGGTGGGGGGGGGACCGTCCCCCTTTACTACGGATTGAGAACAGTTGATCACGCTTAATTAACTAAACATTGTATGATGAGACCCCTTGAGAGAAGTCACTGGTCGGCTGTAAAGCTTACGTCCAACTTATATCTCCCTCCTCCCCTCTTCCCCCTCCCTCCTACCCCTCTTCCCCCTCCTCCTACCCTTCTCCCCCTCCCTCCTACCCTTCTTCACCCTCCCTCCTCCCCTTCTCCCCCCTCCCTCCGCCTCTTCTTCCTCCTACCCTTCTTCCACCTCCCTCCTCCTCTTCTTCACCCTCCCTCCTCCTCTTCTTCCCCCTCCCTCCTCCTCTTCTTCCCCCTCCCTCCTCCCCTTCATCCCCCTCCCTCCTCCTCTTCTTCACCCTCCCTCCTCACCTTCTTCACCCTCCCTCCTCCCTCCTCCCACCCCCAGTAAAACTAATACACATGCCTATGTACAACACATGCCTATGTACAACACATGCCTATGTACAACACATGCCTATATACAACACATGCCTATGTACAACACATGCCTATATACAACACATGCCTAAGTACAACACATGCCTATATACAACACATGCCTATATACAACACATGCCTATATACAACGCATGCCTATATACAACGCATGCCTATATACAACACATGCCTATATACAACACATGAACACAAAAACTGAACACGGGCATGCGCTTTGTTGTTGTTTTGTTACTCAATAAACCTTTTGTCAATGTGGACACACGTGGGAATGTGAACTTTGCACTCATTGTGTACTGAAAGAAAGGTCAGCACGCTCCGGTGGGGTTAGCCTACTTTTAAAACTACACATTAAAACAAAAGAAAAGAACAAAACTGATTTTTTTTTAAAGATAAGATTATTTATTATGATAAATAAATATTAACACAAAAAAAAATTAAAATTGCGAATACCATTATATGATCATTGACGTCATTCATGTCTTCCGTGGTGTTGTGGGCGAGGCTTATTTCAAGACGTTAAAGTTCTACACAACAAGAAGTGACGTCTCATTCTTGCCCCTTAAACATTATTATTTTTTTTTCCTTTTTCTAAATAAAACCGACTTTGTATTTCCAGAATTCCAGGAAACTCAGAACCTATACGCCGATAGCCATCTGTCCAGCAGCGTCGCCAGCAGCGGATTCTACAGCGGTCACTCGGAGCGAGACGACCACTCACCCCCGCTACCGCCACTCAGTGAGAGCGCCCCTGCTATAATGGGATACAAACCCCCGACACCGGCATCGGACGACGACAGTTCAAACAGCTCTGGCCGATTGCTTATTTGTGAGGTAAGTCCCCCCCCCCCCCAAAATAGAGTGTGCGCATATGTTCTTTTTAGTATTCCTTGTATATATTAGCATAGATTTAGGTTTATTTTTTTTATTTTTTTTCAATCTGGCGCTACTTTGAGACTCAGGATTTTCTTGGCCCGAAATATAAAAATTAACATATAGTTTTTACTCTTACTCCATTAATATCAATCTGTAAATGGAAGTGATTCCCTGGATACACGTTATGCGAAAATCCTCTAATTCAGCGGTTCTCAACCTTTGTGGATCGAACGACCGTTTCACAGGGGTCGCCTAGCACCACCTGAAAACACATATACTCTACAGCTATGAAGTGGTTGGGGGTCGCCACAACATGAGGAACAGTATTAAAGGGTCGCGGGATTAAGAAGGTTGAGAACCACTGCTTTAATATATTGAATCAAGTATGACTCTTTTTAAAAAATCTTTTTAAAACTGGTTTTTTTATAGGGGGGGGGGGGCAAAGTAAAGTACTAAATTTACGTACGAATTAAGATAAGTGGGGAATCTATTTCCTATAATCAGTGGTGGAAAAACCCATGGCACCCGCGTGCCGCATTAGGCACCTGCGTGCCGCAGTAGGCACCTGCGTGCAGCAGTAGACACTCACAGCCCTCCCTGTTAGCTTGCAAAGACAATATGATCTGTTTTTCTTTTTGTTTTCAACAGAAAAATTGTTAAACCTGAGCTGAACAGTATTTTAAAAAATTGAATTTGTTTGTTATTCGGTTTCCAAAGCCCACAATAATAATTTTAAATTAAAAACATTGTTGTCATGGATTTGAATATCCATAAGAGTAGAGATCAAATTTAAATCAATTTTTTAATGTATTTCAGTGGAAAATGCAATTATTTGATACTCTTACTGTCATAAATTATATTAAATTAATATCATGTCGTGGTAGCCTACGCACGGCCTAATTTATTTAACCATCTTTTGGTAGGTTTGATGATTATCTTGAAATTACGCTATTTCAATAACGTGTATGTAAATCAGTTTAAAATGTAGCCTCTGGATAAGCCTGCCTGCATTACAGTTAGTTACACATTATACTGTGTTTAACAACAAAGGTGGTTTGTACATGTCGTTACTAAAAATAACCATGAACTTGTGACGAAGGAGGTCAGAAAACATCCAATCACAACTCGTGTGTTAACCATTCTAAGGAGGCTGGGGTCAGGAAATAACCCAATGACTGCTTGTGTTTTGCTCTCCATCCAATCGGCGATATGAAGACAAAATACACGACCTTAACCTTCCCATTCTACTGTCACAGCTGACAACCACAACAAACCGTTGTGTGTTCTTGGTGCATTCCTTTTCTCTTTTCTCGATCGCTCCCCTCCTCCCCCTTTTTTTTCAACAAAACAAAAATGTTCATTTTTTCTGTTAATTTTCTTCCAATGTTTGTTGCGATTCTTCTTTCTTTGTGTGGCATGACTTCGGTTAGAGAAAAAAATCAAATTTTAAAGATAAACATGTGTGTCAGAAATAAATTAAAACCTGCCAAAGGCGTGTGTTTAGGGATAGTAACTCAAATACACATTTTAAATGTTGGCCTCAAATCGTATGGTTTATTTTTTTTATCACTGTGGAGCAGTTTATGTTTTTTAATTGTGCATTTTAAGCAATAATATTAAATTTGTTCATATATATATGTATATATATATATATATATATATATATATATATATTGTGTGTGTTATTTTATCTCTACCTGGCAAATGTGTTGCCTATCTATAAGGGGTGCGAAGGAGGCGATCCGCCCCGAGCGGCCCTTTTTTCCTTATTTATTGGGGGGCGGCATTTTCGGCCGCTCGGAGAGTTTTTCGTGGAAGAGGGTGGCAAAAAGCATGAACTATCCCCTTACCCCGGTGTGGGGGGGGGGGGCACTAACTTTGACTATTCCAATACTAGGCTTACATATAAAACCCACACACACTACACACCCAGACAAACTTCCCTGGGATTGTCCGCAAGTTTCGTTGGCTAGCTTCATTTGTCTATATTGTTTGGTGATGATGCTACACATGCCACGGCAGAATGGTGGAAGCATGTTTTTAATGATTGAATTAGCAAACAAATCCATACAATGTTGTTTTGGTGTTGTTGGGTCTTTCGTTGGTTAGTGTTACACTGATTTCCACAATGTCACGCAAGTTAAGTTAATGATTATCAGTGGTTACCGGAAATTTGATCGAAAGAAATTTGATGGAACGGAAATTTGGTCGAATCTTTTTTTCAGTTCACACGTTAAAATTTTCGTCAAATTACTTTTTGAACGCACTATACTATACAGTAAAATAAAATCGTATTTTATTATATCAATCTTTCCAATCACATGTTTTAATATGTAATATTACGTATCCTTTAAAAAAGGACAAAAAAATCTGTAATGCTGCCGGGACAAAGAGCAGTCTTTTGCGTAATATTCTTGTTTCCACGTGACCAGTTTTTCGTCAGCTGACAGCTCGTGGTGCAAGATATTTTTAAAACCCACAACAACATCAAGTGTGCGCAATTAGGTCACGTTACCGGCCGGTGTGCTTGGAGTGGGCCTGGACCGAAGTGGGGGGGGGGGGGGTGGAAACCGCTTCACCCATTTCGACAAAACATTGCGCCGATGAAAAGTAGTTTGATTTTTAACAACCGCAGTTTAAAGGATTGTCTTTTAAAATGTAATGTATTTTTCTGATAAGTGAAAATGGGAATCGAGAGGTTATGAAAATGTAACATGTTAAATGTTTCAAAGGAATATCTCCGCCCCTTTTAACATTTAAAAGATAAACTTTAGGCCTATTTAATATATTATTATAATGCTATACTTAATGTTTATGTCATGTTGTCTAATTTTAAATTTATAGTCTGTGTTGTCGAACACCAAGGACAAACTCTAAATTAAATTTAATTACCGGTACTTTGACAAAGTCAAGTAATATGGAAATATATATATATAGATAGATAGATAGATAGATAGATAGATAGATATTTATTCATAATATATAATTATAATCTAGGCCAGGGGTGGGCAAACTTTTTGTGCGGAGGGCCACATTGACAAAGGTAAAGCTATTGGGGGGCAGCATGTATATTATGCCCAATTTTTAAATATCGATAAACATTTCCCTTTATTAAAATCGATAGTTTCGCATTTTAGCATTACATGATAAAGGTCAAGGACTGTTTAAAAAAATAGAAAATTAGAAAGAAATTTGATCAAAAATGTTCTAAAAATCATAACGGTTCATGAAATTCTGTAAAATTCAACAAAATAACTTAAAAACATAGTAATTTTTTAAAATTTCTAAATGCCTTCGAGGGCCACATAATATCAGTTGCCGGGCCGCATGCGGCCCGCGGGCCGTACTTTGCCCACCCCTGATCTAGGCCTATAACCTATATCGTTCGCAATTAAAATATAATTTAATTTTTCAATATTTTTTTAAAAATATAACGATAATGTTATCGGAGTAATCAGTAGTATAGAATATAATGTAGATTCTTTACAATTTGTAATAGCATAGCCTGCGTTTGAGTGAAAAATCATGCTTAAAAGGCGCAACACCTATTGTCGGGGGCCTATTTGACGGGGGGCCCTTTTTTCGCGGGCTGGGTGTTTTGGGGGGGGGGCGGCGGTCGCAGTTTTAACGAGACACGCTCACCACGAAACGTTGCACTGCTACCCAATTCTCCGACTCACTAGGTCATCCGAAATCGTGGCAGCACATACGCTGTGTTTACATCACGTGATGGAATCGTGACACCCCCCCCCCCCGGTATTTAAAGGAATACAATAAAAAAGCGGTGCTCAACCTGTGGGTCGCGACCCTTTGGGGGTCGCACGACCCTTTCACAGGGGTCGCCTGAGACTATCTGAAAACACATATATTCTACAGTTATAAAGGATGAACGAATTTAATTTTGCGGTAAGGGGTCGACACAACATGAGGAACTGTATTAAAGGGTCGCGGAATTAGAAAAGTTGAGAACCGCTGACCTACCTCTTCAGGCTGACAAGAAAAGGTGGTTAACCTGTTATATAATATTCACCGGTTTACTCACACTAGGTCACACTTACTCCAAACCTACTCTTGACTATTACCAGAGCTACTATAGACTACTCTTGCTTTTTTGTTTCCAACGCATTTTGATTCCAGGTTTAAGTGGGAATATACAATAATTACTTAGTGTGACTAAACTTCCTTACACACAAACCCGGATTTTGGGCTTAATCTTTATGTCACGTTATGGCCTCGCCTGCCACCAGACGTCACTGACGGGGATGTACAGTACAACCATTATTCTAGCTGAGTAAGGAATAATGGAGGAATACTTGTGTATAGAAATCACCAGCTTGTAGCTCGGTGAAACTTTGTAATGAGCCTCTCCTTAAAACAGCTCAGCTACCGGTCAGATATGCTCTTGCTATGACACTGTGAGGGGGCGGGCCGTACTCACCACATCCTAGTTTTTGGTGGCTGATAAGTCCGTTGTCATGAAATGTCATTCTCAGCAGCCTACCTTAGCCCAAAGTATCATTTCCCTTTAATTCATAGCGCACCCCCCCCCCGTGGCCAAACCAGCCCCCCCCCCCCCCCGTGGCCAAACCAGCCCCCCGCCCCCTTGCTCTTCCCTTTCCAGAAACATAGCCTGAGTGCTTGGAGCCCGGGGACAAGATTCATTTTTTAACCCCTCATTCAACTCTGAAATACATTATTTTCATCAATAATTTACATACAAAACCTATTTTGGCGCCCCTAAATAGTCTAGTGCCCCTCTTTCATTACGCCCCTGACCCCGTCGCAAATGCCAAGTCATATCTTGAAGCCATATAGTTCCCGACTTTCAATGGCTTAGAGAATAAAATAAATAAAATGTCCGGTAACTCTCACCTGCATACTTGTCTCCCGTTCAACACAAAAGGTCAATGATCGAATTGGCTTACGTCACCGGTTCTCAACCTTTGGGGGTCGAACCACCGTTTCCCAGGGGGTCGCCTAAGACCATCGAAAAACATATGTACTCCACGGTTATGAAATAGCAACGAAAATAATTTTGTGGCTGGGGATCGCCACAACATGAGGAACCGTATTAAGAAGGGGTCGCGGCATTAGGAAGGCTGAGAACCACTGGGTTACGTAATATTGAGTAAAGGACATTTCGTGTGGTTTGGGGGGGGGGGGGGGTTGTGCAGGTGTTATCGTTTGAACGTGTAAGAACATGTAAACAATTTATTATAAGAATTATATACTTCTCTTAGAGCCATTGAAAGTAAAGTTAGTTAAACAGAAGGCTACCATTCAAATTAGATGTCATCAGGCTACCGTTCAAATTAGATGTCATCAGGCTACCATTCAAATTAGATGTCATAAGGCTACTGTTCAAATTAGATGTCATCAGGCTACCGTTCAAATTAGATGTCATCAGTGATCATGCTACCGTTCAAATAAGATGTCATCAGGCTATTGTTCAAGTTAGATGTCACCAGGCTACTGTTCAAAGTAGATGTCATCAGGCTACCGTTCAAATAAGATGTCATCAGGCTACCATTCAAATAAGATGTCATCAGGCTACCGTTCAAAATTAGATGTCATCAGGCTCCCATTCAAATTAGATGTCATCAGGCTACCGTTCAAATAAGATGTCATCAGGCTACCATTCAAATAAGATGTCATCAGGCTACCGTTCAAATTAGATGTCATCAGTGATCATGCTACCGTTCAAATAAGATGTCACCAGGCTACTGTTCAAATTAGATGTCATCAGGCTACCGTTCAAATAAGATGTCATCAGGCTACCATTCAAATAAGATGTCATCAGGCTACCGTTCAAATAAGATGTTTTCATTCATTACTTGTCTGATTTTATTCTTAATTGATTAATAATTGACACACTGTAACGTAATATAATTTTAAAAATCAGATCTTTACATTTCTCTCTGTGTCAACAGTTTACAGAATTCTCTTAATTCCCCCCCAACCCCCCCCCCCCCCCCCCGACCCTCTTTGATTTGAACTCCCCATTTAATTTAGAATCTATTATGAATAGGCTACACACTAACAAACACATTTTTAGCCAGATACACAACACTAGGTTTTTGGAGATATATACATATATATATGTTTAGCTATACAAAATCCTTTGTTACAGGATGAAGAGGGAATTATTTACAAATGTACCTGGAGGGGATGCAAGACAACCAGCACAACCAGAGATACCATAGAGAGGCACATCAGGAGGGACCACTTTAAGTAAGATACCTATAGCATTTTGAGAATCTCTTTACAGATATGGTAAAATAGAAATAATAGAAGCTTTTGATTTTGATCAGGCACACATGGGATTCTTATGGGGAAAAAAATCATAGTTTATCCAGAACCCCTTTAATATCATTGCAACAAAACTATGAGAATTTCATTCTTCATTAATTTCATGACAAACAGATTTGATAAAGTAGTCTCTGACTTATGTCATTAATAAAAATTGTGTTATTAAATCATTAAAATTATTGTAACACCCATTTACCATGGTACTCTCTCAGTCGCGACAGTGATCTTGAACTAACCGACAACGAAGAAGATTTCCACTACACCGAGGTCAATGTATCTTCCCAACTCATCCACACAATGACGAAATCGTTTGCCGCCATGAACACATCCTCACCTTCCCCCCAAGAAGACCTCCGGAGACGGCACACCAGCGAGGGCAGTAATAGCACCAGCGAACTGACAACTGTCACCAGCAGCTCTGAAGGTGGCATCAGCACCGTCAGTCCAAGTCCCGGCAGTGGGAGCAGCGGGAACAGGGAAGTCATGGACCATGACTATCAAAGAAAGGTAAAATGCTTGTTTTATGTGATTCAGCCATTATAAGATACTGTCTTCCTAGGGAAATCCTTCTTTTATCATTCTTCCATTGTTATATTGCTACTGTCTTGCAAAGGAAATCTGTAAATTTCAAAGACTTTTTCATTTAATTGAAACTCAACAGGATTTTCGCACAATCCTGTCTTCATTGGCCAACGCTGAAAAATCCTGTCTACTTTGACCAACACTGCTATTTATTTTGCCGAGGCCTAAGTTTGTCAGGTCTTTTCAAAAGAATTTGTTGTACCTTCATTGCTACATCTCTATCTCTCTCTTATGTGGCAATAAGGGGATTAGACATCTGGGTGGGGGGGGGGGGGGCTTAGGATGTGCTCTGTGGAGGCCATTTTATGGCCTTTTTCCCCTGTGTAAAAATAAAAATGAGGATTACCTACATAAGCATGGGAATCGGGAAATATTTGGTAAAATAATTTGATTTTCGTGTTAACGTTCTTAGTGGCCTCAAATAGATATCGATAAGATGTAAATTAGGAAACTGTTTATCAAGACATGCACCCAGCAAATCTAATTAGTGGACTTGATTTTTTTTTTTTAACAGTTCATTGAGTACATTGTTTGCTGTCAAGTTTCCTTGTTTTTCAACGACCATCGTAGACAATAAATAATTTAAAGCTGATAAAACATTAAAACATAATAAATTTAATAAATCGTCCTTTGAAATGTTCCCCTCGTCCTAATGATTTTTTTTGAATTGTTAAAAAATCAACTTCACAGATCTCCAAATACTCCCAAGCCAGCTCGGTGCCTTCAACCGGCCTCGCTCTTAACATGGATCAGGCCAGGAGTCTCCCTATCAACATCACCGAGGGTCAGATACAAAAATCACTGTCATGGCAAATTCATTCCTCATCCCCCGGCGGAACTTTGGTAAGTTTCAGATCAACATTTTAAAGGGAAAATTATTTTCTCAGCATCAGGCCGCAGTTTGTTAAAGGGAAAACGCTAACCTGTATTTTCTTGAAAGCAAATTTGTGTCTACCATGTTAATAAATATGTCTTGTAATGTTTAATAAGACAGATTCGGGATTTTTTGTTGGGAAGTAGCTTTAACCCTTTGTTCCCAATTTAAAATTTTGGGCATCCACCAATATAAGTTCATATATAAAATATTTAGAGTATAGTTGGTATAAACATAATTTAATTCAAGAAATAACATGATTTGAATTATTATATTTTTTTAACTGTAATCATACACACAAAAAAACAACATAATTATACATTGTTGCCATTAAAACAAATGTTATATTCCAGTATTTTATGTTTCAGAAAATCCTTTTAAAAAATATTTTGAACTTGCAATTCATTTAAAAATCAAAATATTTTATTCCACCATATTTTTTTATAAGGTTTCCCCACCACAGAGGCCCAACAAGCTTACACCCCAGGAACGACTGTTCCAGCATCAGGCTCAGTCACCAAAGTCCAACCTGGCGCCAACCACTTTTAAGGTGACCCAGCACCGGAGGCCTCGAAGCGAAGTTCGTAAATGCAGGAAGGTGTATGGCATGGAGCACCGTGACCAGTGGTGTACTCAGTGCAAGTGGAAGAAAGCTTGTACACGGTTCATTGATTGAATTTCATTTCATCCTTTGTCTTTATTATAATCTGTTTTTTATGACTAGATTACAGAAAGATCAGGGGGTTCTCAAAATATAGCACTTGTACCTGTGTGGCGTAGTATGGAAAATGGAGAAGTGGGATTAAATAAATATCTTGAAAACATTTTTTTTTCTAAGAAGGGCTTCTGCCAATGAGCAAAGAGTCTCAAAATCTATAGTGCATGAGAGGATCTAATTTGATGATCAGTTTTTCCTTATGGTATAATAAACATTGGCTGTCTGGCAGCTCTAATGCGGTTTAAAATGTAAAGTATTTGTTCCCCTTAAAAAAATAGAGTGACTCTCTTTATTAAACAGAGAGTGAACTATTGAAAAGTGAGTTTGCATTTTTTTAAAATTCAATTTTAACTAGCAATACAGCCTATGTCTTTCCATAAAATTGAAAAAGAGGCGGGTGCCTCTATTATAAGCTCATGAAGCTTTCTTTCAGTGGCAGGGCTTAGTGGTGGTTGGGGGGGGGGGGGGGATAAACTTGTATTATATATGGGGGCCTGATTTTTCTGTGATGATATTGATATTTATGTCTAATTACGAATTAAAGATTTATAATTTTAAAAAAATGGCTGTGATGTAACTGGTAAAGCCAGGACATTTTATTTGTAAAGAAAATTTTATTTGCAACGTAAAATATTTTACAGCCGTATGTTGAACAGAATTCGGAGTTTAGAAGGAAAAAAATGACATAGTGAATTACACTAATAATTCAAGGGACTCAATGCTGGTTTTTCACTGATATTAGGCCGATACTAACCTAAATACGTGGTGGTTTAAAAGTATTCAACACATCACCTATGAATGTTGTTGGTCCTTACAGAAATTATTTTGAGAGTGAGAGTTATATCTTGGTTGTCCAGTCTAACACAAAGGGTGCAGAATATCTCCACTGGTCAATGTTGTGTTCTTTGATGTACAGAGGCTATGTGAATAATTGAAATGGTAAGAGGTTGATTAGCAGCAGATATATTGTAACATAATAAATCTTCAAACTGTAAACTATACATTATTTGATATCACTTTTATGTACCATTGTGAATCTGTTCATACAAGTATTTTTCTTTTTTGTGATATTATAATGTTTTAAATATTATGAAATAAATTTTTTTTTTAAAACATTGAAAATATTTGTATTAGAAAAATTCTGGCAGTTGAAATCAATTTAACTTGATGGGGGATTAATCATCTTCTTTAATGACTTTTGAAACGTATATGCATGCAATAAGGAATTTTTTTTTCATTTGTATGCTTATCTAATATCTCTTCATTGTTCTCATCTTGCTCTCAATTACATGCACACTAATTTCATTTTTTTAAAAAAAACTTCAAGACATAATATGATTAGAATAAGCAAAGAGGTCATGTCCAGGTTTTACTGCTAATACTGCAGCTCCATTTTAAGGAACAATCACTGTTATTGACTGCTAATGATATTCAAGCAATAGATGACTTTTTCTTAAAAGCATTGTTTTTACGGTAACTGTAACTGTATGCAATTTACTACTTTTACATGACAAGTATAATCAAAGCACAAGTCAAGATTCTTTCACATTTTTAACTTAAATCTAATTTAAATTAAAAACATGTTTAAATCTTCTCCAGTAATGTTTTCCTTGAATGAAAGTAATTATTGAAAAATTTAATTAATCCACTGATCATCTACTTGAAATTCATTTTGGACGATCTCCAAAAATTACATTTTTAAAAATCTCATATTATGTTAGGTTAAGAAAAGACAGTACACATGAATGAACATTTTTTTAACAGTGATTATGATAAAATATTAAACAATGCCTGAAGGATGCCTCCTGCTTTTAATTGATATCATGTTATGTCCCATGATAAAATAAATTCTCCTGCAGCACATAGGCTCGCAAATCTATTACTGATGTTCATAAAGGATGTACAATCTGTGTACCATGATGTATAGCTGTTTTGCATAAATTAAATATTTGATGCATATGATTCTTCCAGATGTTTAACAGATTATCTGCTAATTCCTCATTAAATATTGAGATAAACCATTTACACAGCACATCATAGTTTCCATGGTATATATAATATTAATTAACGATGTGATAAATTCACAAAATAGGATCATTCTTTTTTTTTGTTCAACTCACTTTATTTTGTTTTTGTGACGTAAACTCTGCTTAGTCATCTTGAAGTGAGCCACAGTTGAGCAATGGCATTTATAGACAAGGCACTAGGTGGAGGCTACTCACCTTAAACTTTAGAATTTATTAGACATAATACAGGTACAGATACCTTTAACATTTCCTGCAAAGACGACATGTCCACACTGATGCCAGTTTGGACAAAAAAATTATTATCAACTCAATAAGTCAGATCTAATAAGATCATCATTCAATAATTTAAAAAAAATATATTATCCCTTTATTGTCCAAAAATTGATAGATGACTAATCAATTTGAAAGCAATCGTTTTTATTTCCATTTTAACAGTGACTATTACAATATGTTGTAAGATTCATCTTAGTATCATTGGGCCTACTTTAATTGTATATTGAAAAATCATGATTTTATTTGATAACAGATTTGGCATTTGACTTTTGCTCTCAATGGCAAATAGAAAGGATTGACTGGTCAGTATCACTATACAAAGTTTGGATTGTGTATTTTATTTGTGAAAATATGTATTTTTATTATGTGCTTCATGCTTGTACATACTTATTATAGAAGTAGAAAAATTAGCAAATTTAAGTGACTTAAGACATCTTTTATGTCATAATCAGTCACATGAATAATCAGTCACATGATCAGATACAATGATCATATGGGCACAATGTATAACACAAAAATGGAAATATCCTGTCTCAGTGTGTATTAAGAGGAAAAGCTCATCAAACATCTGTGGAAACTAAATTCAAAAATATATTTAATACATATTGTTGAATATCAAGAAGAGAATACGTCAGTATTTAGTTATAATTTGAAAAAGCTCTAAATAAAATTGCTTATTCTTTATAACTTTGGTTGGGGGAAGGTGGGGCAAGGAGAAAAATGAGTTTAACTAATAAGTTTTTTGTAAATATATTGTACATTTGATAATGCCTTAACAATGCAACAAAAAAAAAATCAACATGAAACCGGTTGATATGGAGAGGTTCAGCCCCCCTCCAACAGATAAACCCAGTGAATGTTTGTAATTCTGCTCCAGACACATAAGGCAGCTGCCATTTTACAGTGAAATCAGGGCTAATTAACTGTGTTTAATTTCAACTTCTTATTGACCAGGTATATGTGTCAATTGAGAATAAACCACCAATAATGATTTGTATGTTTAGGTTTAGCCTCCTACGTAAAGAAAATCATAAGTTATAATTTAAAAGATATTAGAAATCGCCCATTTTGTTTTATTCTATGAGATGATAATATTTCCTATCTGATTTACTTGTGGATAATATAAACACTAGACTTTATTAACTTCCAGCTCTATTGAAAAATTAGTTGTGATGATCTTTAGACTTTATTAACTTCTAGCTCTATTGAAAAATTAGTTGTGATGATCTTATCACTTGTATTACCTTACTGAGGCATTCAAAAATCACTATCTGTTAGTATTTTGATTTACAATTTTGATTTATTTATTTTTTGTTGATAATTTTAATTTTTGAAAAACTCTAACTTTCTTTAATTTAAAAAGAACCATGAAATTATTTTAAAAACAACTTTCAACACCAGTGGTGATAGAGAGAAATCAAATCATGAAAATTCTATTCTAAAAAAGCCTTGCAAGACAAATGTTTATGTTCATAAAATTTTCATTAAACTTTTAAACAAATTTATTTTCAGGAATGCTTCAAAATAATAGTGAACCTATTTTTTTCCCACAAACAAAAATACAAACCTTGTCTTTCTTTCTTTTTTTTTGCCTGAAGATCTGAACATTTCAATGGTTTGCACTTGTACAGTATGTTTGTTAGTGTATATAACTTTCATGTTATGGTATAAATTATGTGCATTCTCACCTTAAAAACATGTGTATCGTCTAATGAAGTAAGGAAGAATTGTTCTTTTTTTTTTTTTGTGTGTGTGCGTCAAGGAATGATTTTCATTTTTCTTTTCACCATATGTCATATTTTTAATAAACACTATACTATAATATTATTATGAGACAGCTGTTGAGCAGGAGGTGGTGAGGATGATTTCTAAGACCCTTAAATTGGCACACGACTACATTATATCTGAATATTAGCTTGTTTTTTCAGGAAATGGGTTGGAAATATTTTTAATTCACCTACTGAATTTGAATTTATTGATGGCACTGTGAACCGGTAGATTATGTTGGTCAGTCAGATCTGGACTTTAGTTTTTAAAACCTCCTGTTGTCAATAAAATTCTTGGATACAATCAGTGCAGCATGGTTCTCAAAACATCACTTTGTAGGATGTTACCGCAAGTTTCACTTAATTAAACACTACATTTGCCCATTCTGTTATTAAATAACATTCTGTACTCCCCCACCTCCTTTCCAATCCTTGTTTGACAATGGCTGCCATTTACAGTTGGACAATTGTTATCCCTATTGTTCACCAGCACCAAAAAAATGTGAGGAAATCAGTTGCCTTTATCCAACGTGCTACAAACAGAACACCATTTCTGTACATAAAAAAAAATTATCGTTTCCCGTCTGTATTTAGAAAGTTGATAATTTCATTGTTCATCACAAATTGTCTCCCTTACATATAGTCATTAACGGATATTACATTTGATAATCAGTAATAATTAACATTGTATTATTGTTCAATTCAGTTTTTAAAATTATTATATCAGTAGTTTTCTTATTCATTTCTTTAAGGATATTTTTTCGCATGCTGTAAATTAATGCAAAGATAAAGTTAGGGATAGAAATGAAATTACACAGATAAAAGGTGCATTAGCAAGTTAATGTGAGAGCAAGCTTTGTCTAATAAAAAGACTGTTAAATGAATTTTTAGTCTTAATAAGAGAACTGTCAAAGCTCAAATGACTTTTTGTTTCATACATGACACATTCCTTAAGTGCAACTGCGTTATGGGGGCTTTAAATACTACAATCATAATTCTTGGATGGGTGATGAAAGTCCGATAAATGAACACTCAATGGGGGGGTGGGGGGAATTCCTAGTAATATATATTTTGTTTAATGACTGCTATGTGTAGACATCCTTTCAACTTTGGTTTTGAGATTATTAGACATCCCACCTTCTGAAACTAAATAAAATTGCCTATATCCAAAAAAATCATTTGCTCTAGATTTTTGTTTGAAGATGGCAATATGGAATTCTTTTTTAAAAACTTGAAAATTATGAAATAAAAAAAATATACTAAAGATTTGTTGTTTGCAGTTTTATTTGACTTTGGCATGTGATATCTACATTGCTACAAACATCAGTGACTCTAGTTACCAGACTCCAGGTACCAATATTTAAAATTTTGGTTGGTGATGAAAGTTACACAAAATATCCAATTAAAAATTTTAATTCATCAAAAGTGATTTTGTTTTCTTTTTTTAAATTGAATTTGAATGCGCTTGAATTGCTGAAAATAAAAGCCTTCATAGATAGAGCAATATTTTCTCATCAAGGTCATCAGGAATTCTTTTAAACTTGCAGCCAGCCTCTGCACTTATGATTAAAAACAAACATCTCTCAGAGATAGCCTTCAAAATTTTATTGTAAGTGTAAATATTTAGAGTTCATAGTTTACAAATATAATCTGGTTATATCAATTAAATTTGTAATTAGGCTAATTTGGAGAGATCATGTCTTGAATTCATTTGTGTGTTTATTGGGAGTCACTTCCCTTTTGTTTATTTTGAGAATTTATGTATTAGTATTCATACGCCGATGGAATGTTTCGTTAAATATTGATTTAGGGTTCAGGTTAGGTTTAGGGATACATTTAGGAAATTTTTTCATTATTATTTAACGTTTTATTCTTAATTTTACGGGTCCCGGCAACCAAGATGGCAGCCATAGTAAAATACGAGACACGATCTCTCCAAATTTACTTGTAATTAGCTATACATGGCAATATTAGTCCAAACCAAATTACACTAACAAATCCATCATGGTAATTACAATTACTTACACAAATTTAAAGCATGTCATCACAGAGTCTAAAATCCATTGACCCAACTGAACATTTTTAGGCTCATCTCCAACGATCGACAATAAATATTCAGTGCATTTATTATGGAGCTCTAATAAATTATGATGGGATAATTTTAAGTCTCTGGCATTTTCAGAGTAAAACATATGCAAAGTTTGTATGAAATCTGATAAATGTCTGTCTTTACTATCAGCATTTTCAAGCTCAAGTGTTGATAAACTAATTGCCCCTTTCTCAACGTTAATTGAAACTTTTAAAGATAATTTTTCCATTGAACATACAGACCCTACAAAAGTTCTATTAATAGAAAAATTAGGGGTTTTCCCATAGACCCACTCCCAGGATTGAAGTCTTTGTAGAATTCCGGAAATTCCTGGAAAATTGGACTCGTTATTAGGGTTGATGTACTGAAAGCTCTGCAGGTTCTTCTGAAATGAAATTGTATGCGCTGTGTTTAAACTGTCATATGACATCTTATAATGACTTTAATTATGGAAGTTGTTCTCAAGCTCATAAGAAGATCTGCTAACCATAACCATGATTTTTTTTTTTTTTCAATTAATTTCATTAGAAAAAGGGATAGCAAAAATGGCTGCTTTATTGTATAATAATAATATTCATATGCATACCTCGCAATCACCCATCTTAAGAAAATATTCTCCAATGACATTCACCAGGAGTTCAAAGTCCATATCTGGTACTTTGTCCTTCAAATTCATCACAGATGCTGGAGTGCTCTTAGTAGCTTTGCTATCAGCACCTATCTGCCAAAGGATTAAACAAAAAAAAAGAAGCGTGCACTATTTCATTAGATTATATGAAATATAGATTCGTATAGTGCTCACTCGGCAGCTTTTGAAATAAAATTCAAAGGAACACCATGGAAGCATGGAGACCAGAACACTTTGCGGAAACAGTACTTTGCAAAAATCTAAGTGGCAAGTTAAAAAAAAAGATACACCATTAAGTAATGAAAAATAACCCTTTACAAATTAAAAAATTCTGGGGAAAAGGATGCAGATGTAGACAAAAAACACAGGCTATACTATAAAAAACATTGATAGAACAAAACAAAAGCTGGAAGATTGCCTGACCCACTGAGACCTGTTTACCCTCAAACTCTTAAAATCGTACAATACCATCACAAAATCCTTCAATACATTATCTTAATAGTAAAAAATAAACATACCGTATATATAATGTACACACCTCAAAATCGTACATTGTACTCCAAAATCATAAGAGTAAACAGGTCTATTTTTTAAACATTTCCTAAGTACTGTTTTTGGTTTCATAGATATTTTTTCCTACCGTTAGTCAAGTTTATTAGAGGAATGATTTCCTATACAGAAGTTAATGTAATGAATAATGAAAATGTGCAATACATTTCTTGATGTTTTTTTTTTAAAAGAGAAGATCTCACCATTGGGGAGTCTAAGCAATGTCTCAGCATACACTGGTCAACATTAATCAACAGGGTACAGTGATGGTAGCTTTGCAGTCGGCCAAGTTTCGCCGCAGTCCCCGACACCTGAAGATATTTAAATGAGATAGGTTTGGTGACAGGTTGGGTATCTCAAGACTCAAAGACACCAACACCAAAGATTTTGGTTAAAACTTCAAACATCAAGATTGATACAGGAAATATTGTCTGGAAAGAAAATGTTATTTAAAAGAAGTCTTAGGGGCCCTCCACAATTTTTACCCCACCCTCCCCAAAATAAAAAAAAAATTTGTTTTAAAAGTTACCAGCTAATTAAAATTCAATCTTAAACACACTTCACTATTAAAATGAGACACTAGTAAGTTCTAAATAAAATCTTTTAGAATGCATCCGGCACAACAGAAAGTTAAGCATCAATGTCAATGATTGTCAATTCAGCTTTTATATTTATATGTATGATACATCATCATCATCATCAGGTCCCATAGTCCTTCGACCGTTGGGGCGCCACAGATGACATGTACACTATTCTTCTCCATTCCTCTCGGTCTTCTGCCCTACGCATAGCATCGCCCAGATACAAAGAGTATAAATGTGTGACATCACATATGATCTATCCCCCCACTCCCTTGTGTCACAAACTGTCACACTTTCTTAGACCCCCCCTCTTGAGCATGACATACTTTATGGACATACCCCTATTGACTAAGAACTTGACAATCACAGTGTTGGGAGAATAAAGGAATATTATTTTTAATTATTTGTTTTTCTGTATTAAAAAAAATTAAAAATAAATACTTAGTAGAATCTTATTTAATCGCTTTGACAAAATCTTAAACATTATTAAGTGAAACAATCCTGTATAATTTCTTAAAGGCATATTTGTATTATAAAATATTTATTTAACAGACTTATTGGTTCAGTAGGTAGTACTTGCATGCAAGAACTCTTATGACCTTATAAAATCTGTCAAGCATAATGTCATCCCGCTGGTTCACGCTAAGTTCTATGTCCCATTTCTTTCTCAGGGCATCAACAATGAGGTCCAGGTTGACCCTTCTGTTGTATCGCTTGCGAGTGGTCAAGAAGGACAAGTTGAGATTGGCCTCGTCGTGATACACAGTGCCACCTCCACTTGATCTATTGTTAGATAAGACTACTTTCAACAAGAGTTTCAATCACACTTAATAGGGTATTTCAATTTCTGCTTTCATTAGCAAAACCAATGCAGTTCAGTAAATCACATTTCTTTAAAACTCAAACTGCTAGAGCTAAACTCTGTAACTTTAATGACATTTTTTTTATATACATCAAAAGATTCGGTCTGCAAAATTATCAACAGTTTTTTTTTTTTACAAATTTTACTTACAAATCTCAATTTCATATAGCAATGTTATTTGCTACTTAAGTGATTGGAAGTAGATTAGAAAGAGATTCCATGTGATTCCCACTTATCTAGTCATTCTAGTAATTTCTTTACAAAAAGCAGCAGACATTTAGTTTGTTTCAAAATATATTTAATAAGGATTTATTATACCTATAATACAAGTTGTTTCAAAAAGAATTGGAAACCTTCTAGAAATACAAACTCCCTTGCTTGCAGCAAATGGTATATTAGCTTCCAGCCATGGGTTCTGGTGCCTTCCGAATACAAGAGCAGGACGGTTCCGCCACATAAGTAGAATTTCTGCTTTTGAGAAGTCTGTTCGCTCATAAAGCCATTCCTCTAGAGCCAAGTTTTCAAATATACTGTCAGACGTTGAGACAAAGACTGCGCGTTTCGGTCTATTTTCTTCGCAAGCTGAATGTGAAAACTGAGAATACCAGTTGCATTTTTTGCAGTGAATCAGGAGTTTGTGATTGGCTATTTTCCTTAATAGCATTTCTTCAAATTCCAATTCAGCTACTGTTTAGGAAATATTGTGATTTAAGACTGGGGAGAAAATGTAAGGAGTTATCAGTTTTCACTTTACAGATGTTAATATGTATGGATCACCTATCAACCCTGTAACTCTCTAAACATTTAGTCGCGACTTTTTCAAATTCATTCTAATCTAGGTGTAAAAAAAAATGTTTAAACTGCAATAGTGGAAAGTAGATTTTTATGTCACAAGATCTAACCAAATGTTTTAAAAGTTCAAAAGTTATTTGGTTTTAAGTGTCTTCTGTAAAATTTGGAAAACCTGACTTGAATGTTTAGAATGTTACAGGGATGATATGAAATAATTAACATATTACACATGCCATACAGTATTAAATAATGAGCAAATGACCACTACTAATATGCTTAGTAAGGCAAAAATTAAACATTTTTTAAATTGGGCTGATCAGGCTTACGCCAGGGCCAGGGATGACTAAGGCAAGGCACGTTTAGTCCGTCACAGTGTGACGATGGCGTATACTTTGCAGGACAAAATCACAAGGCCTGGGATTTTATTGAGGAGGATAACTTGGTTCCCTAGACAGCAAATCACCTCTCTCCATGCATCTGGGAGATACAGATTAGTATCTGTAGCATCTCAGGAGTTGCCATAATTTTCCTTATGTTAATGTCACACAGCCTATGATACTCCATCTCCAAGTTTGAATTCAGAGTTCTCCCCTTAGATGAGTTGCCCTCCAAGGCTAAGGAGTCCCATCCACCCAGGGGGCTGCTGATATCATTGCTTTTCTAGGCTTTTTCTGGGGATTGAACTTCAGACCACAAAGAAAGGAAATAATGCAATTTAGACCTCAGACTGCCATCCAGGAAATTATTAATAAGCACAAAAATAACTAGGACCTAATGTTTAATGGATTTCTTTAGTCTTATGCCCACCTACTTTATATTTATTAATAAAATAAATTACATTTTATAGTAGGCCCTAAGCTGTTACAACCCCTTTCCTTATAGGCCCTAAGCTGTTTCAACCCCCTTCCCAATAATCACAAATTACCCACACCCTTTAAACAAATATAACATCACAAATCTGTTCCAAAAAAAATAATTTCAAAATTTTCATTCTTGAAATTGTTCAATTTCATTGTAACTGATGATGATGATTAAGTACTTTTATAGCACTTGTGTCCCTGCTATTTTAGCATGATCACAGAGATCTGATGTCTTAAAATCTATATATTGTTTAATCTCATTATCTTGTCCGGTGTCAATCTGCTATTTTAATTGTCATCTAATCCACACAAAAAAAAACTATTCGCAAATTTTGAGAACAATAAATTCAATAATCTAAAACTACATTTAAAAAAAATTAAATATAGTTGTGCTTCTGTTTCCTACAAAAAAACATGAGGTCTGTGTAGTTCTTTGGAGAAATTCACTCAGTTCACGCTGTCTTGTTAGTAACCTTCCCATTTAAAAACTCAAACACATTCCTACTATCCTACCCCACGGATATAGAATCACTGCCCTTGTGATATGTGTGACTCAGAAAAATTTCCCTTGATTATTTACTAAAAATTATTTTCTCCTGTTAACTATTTTTCGTTCATTCACATACCCTAACTCCCACACTTCTCTCTAAAGCTCTCTTCTACTATTTTTTTACATGATTTATCTTGAATATATAACTGCACCTTCAACTCTTGTCCTCCATGCTGCCCTGAAACAATAGTCAAAGTCATGTACCATAGTGACAGATGTCAGAGCCCCTTTTGGACATAAAGAAGCATAGGTTATGGAGAATTAGTTCACAGGTATGAGACTAGTTCTCCGCAGTACTAATTATTTGCTTGGTCTTAATTATAAATTATGTGATCGTCAATATAAAATTTGAGCACGAAATCAAATACTAAATACAATCAATAAAATATTTACAAAGATACATAACCATAAATCATTTGTGTTTTAAAAATTAAAATTGGTTTAGCAAGTAAAAGTATCAATAAATTATGGGAAAAGTTACTTTTACTTTAATTAATTCTGTGATATTTTTTAAAAATTAAATTCAAAGTTGTACTTCTTATTAGATGGCATATTGATGATGATATTGCTTTTACATTTAACCCCCACTTTTTTTATAAAGTGACAAAACCACCCCTACCCCATGCCCACTCACACCCCTACTAGAATTCTAGATGCATGACAATGACTTTGAATTAATACTTATTTATTGTTGCCGCCTAGGTCACCTTTGTCTTGGTTCTGGCGTACGGTACTTTGCTATGGCTAAATTAAAAATGTAAATGCATTCGGGGCTTTCGGGATTAGGACTTTGGGCGGGGTATTTCACCGGCTTGTGCGTTATGTTGTGGCGTTATTAAATTTAAAGGTAATTAATGTTACTGAATGCACTGAATGCTTGATAACACAAGCAGTACACAGTCTTTAACTTAAAGGTAACTATATAATCGACGACAACAGACAACACTAGCAATAGCAAGTTCAAGTATGTATTCTAAATGAGCCGCTGAGAATTTCGCTGAACGGAGAATATTTATTTTTTAAAAATTGGGTCGCCATTTCTAAACTTTTGCTCCTTGGTGTTTGTTGGAGCTTGTCTATTCGTTGGAAACAGTGATTTTTTGTGACCATGTCTACCTGGGATCTTGGCTGCTGTCTTTTAGGATCCCGGGATACCGCAACATTTTCAGTAAACAAAAGACTCCCCGGGAAAATTTTCCAGCCTGGAAAATCCCAGGTCCACACTTTTAAATAAAATTTTCTTGTAATTTTCAATTTAAGTAAGTCACAGAGTGTTACTATAAATATAAGCCAGGACCTATAAAATATAGTTGACTGCGCTGAATTACTAAGCTATCCAATCCTGATTTGGTGGGGTGGGGGGTAATAAAATACTCTAGACACTTCAGGGAGTGCGGGAATAGTAGAATAATGAGCTGTTAATATCTCAGCTGATCCGCTGATGTAGGCAAATATGAGCAATTATCTTCGACCTCTTCAAGATTCAATCATGTTGAAAAAATGTCAGGAAAGGTTTGTTTCTTGTTTTTATTCTAATAAGAAACGCTACATGACATATAATTTATGTAGGGAAATATCCTGAAATTTTATAACTAATTGTGTTTCTATAAATAGGTTAATGAAAAAATATTGAAAAAAGATTAACATTTTAAACATAAACTAAGCCTAGTTCATCCTACGGCCATCACAATTAAAGTGCTGGTAGTTAAAATTTTCCCTTTGTGTTAGTGGAAAGTCTTTAAAGAGCTAATTTAAGCCGCCCCCCCCCCCCCCGTGAAGTTTAAAGTTGACTGTTAAAATTATTCAAAGCAATTCCCTCAAAGTATTAAACAAGCAAGATTAGTTACATAAAATGATAGTTAATATTTTTTTTTATAAAAAAACGTCTACGGAATTTAAGCGTTTGACAAATTGTATTTCTTTACGGAGTTGCTAACTTTAAAAAATATTTGTTTTAAAAAGCTAGCTCATTAGAGAGTCTAGACAAAACAAACACACATTTTTGTCGCAAAAAAACAAATAGAAAATACACACTGTATGGATAAAATTAATGGTTAGAATCGTACTAATAAGTTGTGTTAAATGAAAATGTAGTGAATAGAAATTAATTACATCTTCTCCTATTAAATTATATCTACGTTATCTTCCTATCATTAAATCGTATACTTCGTTTTTCGATTACTTATAGTTAAACAAAATGGCGACATCCATGGCTGGACCATTCGATATTTGGTTGACAGAAAGATTAAAATCTGCTAGCGCTGACATCGATACAGATGTATTCGTTAGTTATATCATTGGAATATTGGAAACCGAATCAACAGATGAAGAGAGAGAAGAAAGTATAACGGAGTTACTGGCTAGTGTTGTTGTAAGTCAACTTAAATAACTTGTACTAGAAATTGAAGCCAACGATAATAATGAAGTTTGTGAAAGTGAATTGCTTTGAAATGTTCTTCATATTTCAAAATTGTCTTCTCAACTGGGTTACGGCTGATGTCTAGTTGTTTATCCGTGACGTCATTTGCGATGTCAAAACCCTGTTAGGGAGAGGGTCAAAACCCTGTTAGGGAGAGGGTCAAAACCGGGTTAGGGAGGAATTTAGGGTTCAGGTTAGGGTGAGGGATAGATTTAGATCATTTTTTCATTTTTAAAAACTTTTTATTCGTCATTATATCAAAAACATGAGTTACCAAGATGGCGGCCATGGTAAAAGACGCGGATAGATCTCTATACATTTACCCTGGGTTACTCTTAGTAGGGAGAACAATACATGCCGGCGCACGGTTCTGCGCATGTCTCAAAATGAGGCATAAGCCTTTGACCTACTTTTTGAAGAATGCTTTTGTTGACATCGGTTAATAACTTCGAGCATCAAAATTTGCATAAAAAAGCTGTGTTTTACGTCACCATTATTGCGCTGATAGGTTTCTGCACACGACACTATAAGTTTAATTACAGTTTTATACTGCTACACTACGCTGTTGACAAAAAGCGACCGGTAAGTGAATAAAAGCTTAAATACTTTTTTTGTAGAAACGATACCACTAAAAGAACATACTGTACCATATTCGAATATATTAATTGATTTTTATAGCTTATTATAATTAACGAGGCTGCGCTCAAGTAAACGCAAAAAATCCCCTAAATTGGTGACCAAAACTCCAAATTCTCTTTTTGCCCATTTTCCCGCCTCGGGATGGCGGTGCAGTTATCGATAGTGACGGACACTAAATAATGAATATTTCGGAAATACCTGTATTTGTTATTATTATTCAATACTTTAAACAGTTAATTGTATCAAATCAAAGCAGCATTTATAGTATCTATTCAAATTTAAATCTAAAATTTCATAAGCATTTAATTTACTGTCATTTGTGAATTAAAATTAATTTCATAAAATTAGTTCTTCAGACTTCAATTCACTATGGAATGGACACTAACTAAGACTAAGGTAATACTAATGCTACTAATATTAATAAATACTTAATGTTAGTATTAGTAATACTACTAAGAATTAGACTAAGTAATAGTAATTATACTAGTAATAGTACTAGTATTAATTAGTTAATAATAAAAATACTTTTTTTTGTAGGTTTGTCATTTATTCTACGTTCAATATTAATTATTATTATATTCATTTATTGTTTATTATTTTAATTTTATTACTAGGATTGTTAATGTTATTGAATTTGTAAATAAATTAACAAAATAAACAATCATATAAATTGTTATAAATATATTATAAGTATAGGCTAATTGAAATGTAATATAAATTATTATAAAATTGAAATATATTATAATTATACTATTAACTATATAGACAGAGTTATAGTTAAAAAGACTAGGACTAGTTAATAATTAATAAATACAAATGGTCTTCAAATTTGTTAATTTTATTTTGTTTTTTTCTTTTCAGTTCGACTTTGTAATTTCTAGAAATTTCAGTGACAATGAGGATTATAACCTGTATCTGGCAAACTTTGCCCAGGATGCAGCCGCATTTGTGAAAAGAATGGCTATGCTATCTATCTGTATAGTAGCATACCGTACAAGACTGAGGGCATGAAAGTGGCCGTTTCTGCTCTTGATGAGGCCTTCCAACAAGAGGATAGCAACTATGTTTCTTACAAGGTTGCAATACATATATATGAAATTATATGCAGACCTGTTTACCCTCAAACTCTTAAAATCGCATAACACCATCACAAAATCGTTCAATACATTATCTTAATTAATAGTAAAAAATAAACATACAGTATACCGGGTATAAATGTATACATCTCAAAATCATTCATTGTACGCCAAAATTGTAAGAGTAAACATGTCTGTAGTATATGTGTCAAGATTATATAAAAAGCTTTCTATTTTTTAGAAATGAATTGAAACTAATTGGAATAGAAGCCAAATCTTTTGTTGCAGCCAGTTGTAGTGCCTGTTAAAAAGAACAAGAATCTGTTGCCTTCCAACAGTATTGATGCTACAACTATTGTAACACACAATGATTGTTTCCTTCCACAGGTAAATGAGCACCAGACAACTCCAGGGACTCAAGATGTAACCAATGTCATAATTAACACAGCATTGATTTAATATTTCTTGGGTATCATTACTTTAAATGTATGAACCTCTAACTTTTTCATTTGGAATAAAAGAATACTGGTACATTTTTAAAAAAAATATTTTTACCCCGTTTTTTTCTTTTTAAGTCAGAATATTTTAAATTCTTCATTTCATACTGGCAAATGTTGATATTAATATTATTTTCAGGGTGTTATATTTTTTAAAATAATAATTTTACAAAAAAAATATTTTTTTTACATAATTTTTTTTCAATTTCTCTGCAAAAACATTTTTCAAAATAAATATTTATGATATAATGTCAAACGTTTGTTGTTCATTGTGTTGTATATTGTATTGAGAATATCTACTGAAAATTTGGTTCCATTATCTTTGAAATTAAAAAAGTTATGGGTCAAAAAGTGAAAAAATTCAAAAGTGGGTCACAAGTTTTTTGGGTCAAATATAAAGCTTATATAAGGGGCATAAAAAATTCGACAAAAAAATAATAACTCCAGTTCTATAAAAGATAGAAAGATGAAATTGGTGTTGTTATAAAGCTTATAGCTAGCCCTTTAAAATGATGTATCATTCATGGCAATCAGGCCATATTTAAATTTTGTGTCAAAGTACCTACTTAGGTTTAGATAAGTAGTTTTTAAAGCTATGACTATGATTTTTATCATTTTAAAAAAATGCTAGATTAAACATTTAATCTTTTTCTCTTTCTTCCTCTTCTTCTCCCTCCTATTATAATATTAAATTGTTTGCATAAACATCTGTTACGAGAATTGGGGAACCGCCTCTATTTGATTGCCTCTAAAATTTTGGTGACTCGACAAATGAACACATGACAAACACCCATTTAGTAATCGCGTAAAGAAAAAACTCAATACAGACATCACTGCGTTCACCTACATAGACTATAGACAAAGCATGCGCCAAATTTAGGAGAGAGATCATTTATATTTTTTATATTTTTGTTTGAAAAAACCATTGTAAAGATGCCATTTTTTCCCTTGATTTCCCCATCAAAACATCTGATTTCTAAAAAAAGCTATTTAATACACTCTAGTTCTAGGCCTGAAAATGCATATGTACAAAAGTGACTTTTCTTGTTCTCAGAGGAACTCCTACTTTTTCTACAAGTCTATTGTGTAGCTATAAGTATCGACATATAATTCATATACAAACATCATTCATCAACATGTAATTGAGAAAAAGATAACAATCTATACATGAGCCTGAAATTGGTCAAATCATGTATCGTGTCCCTTTGACACAAGACACTTTTAAGCTCCAACCGTTGGTTTTACACTAACAATAAATCAAAATCACTTGAACTCACTGTCATTAATTATTTTTCTTCACAGTGACATCAATGAGTGAATTATTAGGGGAAAAAATACAATTTTAATTGATTGGTAATGTGAAATCACCAAACCATTTCTCCTATTGATTTTATTATAGCTAATGACCCAGTAACACACACTAGTTAAATACCGAGTGCTGGTAATATTAAATTTTCTGTTGGTAAAATGAAAATATTAAGACTGAACTTTTCAGGATCCCAGTTTAGTCGCAGATCTTTTCACGTCTATTGTGAAGGAGTGGGATTCTGAGAATCAGTCCAAAAAAGATGCTGTTGTCAAAGAAGGTAGCCACCAGTTAAATAAAATTGTATTTGTCGGGCTAAATTATTATTATATTTTATTCAATCTTAAATTAAATATTTAATCACATGTAAACAGTATTTAGCAGTTACATTTGTTTTCCCCACTCAATTTGTAGAGTTTAAAAAAAACTGGATTTCGTTGCATGTTAGATTTATTCAAATTCTCAAATAGCATTATAAAATTCAGGCATCAAATATCATACTTAAAATTTCTCTATTTACACGGACTTGGCAATTTAATGGTGTTTAATTAAACTGTTAACATCTTTGAAATTATTAAAAATGGTCTTAATGGATTTCCTGGTTTTTTTTTCAACCATTTCATCAGATATAGGTGATAAGCTTTCAGCCATTCTTGGCAAACAGACATTAGCCACAGTGCAGGAGAAGAAACTGACCAAAGAAGAAGCTGATAGAAAGGCAGCCATATTGGCTCAGTATGGACAGGTTTCTGATGGTGATGAGTATCCTTGAAGGAACTATTTCATTAAGCATTCAACCTCATGTGTAATATATCATTTTAAAATTATTTATTGAGTTGGAAATAAAATGTATTTTTTAGCATATGCTTGCAAGAGTGGGCTATGATGTTTTACACAACAGTGGTAGATATCTAATTTTCAGAAATATTTTGCTAGCTTTTAAAGATTACTAGACATTAACCAGGATTGTAAACTAATTCAAAGGACATTTCATTTCCGCCTCCCCTCCCCCATCTTTTTCTAGTTATTAGATTCATTATAGTGCAGTATTGCTATCAGTTGTTGTTAAAATTGCTAATTAAATTAGTTATTTTTAAATGTTAAAACCTTAATGAAACCTCTTAGAAGTGACTCAGATGAACGCAGTGATGTTGACGACAGCCCTGCACTTGGAGCAACAGGAGTAAATCCAGCTAAACTGGATTCATCAAATCGTATCCTATTTACTTAGTCTTGTTGTTATTTTTTTAAACATGCAAAGCCACATGCAACTTACATTAGTCTGTGGACCAGTTTTTAAATTGCGTCAGTATTTGTGGACTACATAGTAAATTAGATGATGATCTCATTTTAACATAACTTATTCATTATTTTTTTTTAATAACCTTTTTTTTTTTTTTTTGCATGGTGGGGTGGTTGTTGTCTTTGTTTTAGTGACATACATTATTTGTATCAGCTGACTGTCCCTATGCTGAAGTTGGTTTTCAAAGGACTTGAAATATTCTTATGCACCAACTGACCCCACCCCTTTTTATATTAGCTTTCTTTAAATTCAAGTGGGTTGTCCACACAAAGTTCACACATCATGGCCATTCTCAGTGTCAAACAGTGGTGACCTGTGTTATTGGATTTAAGCATGACATCAAATTAAAGCTGGTTTTAGTTGTTTTTCTTTTTTTTTTTACACACTTCAGCAGTGGTTCTCACCTTTTGACTTGAACATACCGTTTTGTCAACAATTTTATGGGGAGCCCCTTAGGCCAATCCTACAAGTTAGTAGTGTTTGGAAGTTTACGGGAGTAGCCTAGGAGCTCCTAAGAAGTACATTTGGGCTAGCTAAGCACTTTTTGGGAACCACCCATATACTATAGAGTATTGAGTTACTTGTGTTTCATGTAAAATTGAATTCTGACAAAAAAGGCAATCCCATCCCCCTGACCTATTAGTATGAGTTATCAAAAGTTGCCTGTATTTGAACAGTTATCTGTATTCAAATGATGCTGTGTATAAATTTAAACCAAGTTTTAGCAACAGGTTGGTAGTTGACTTTTACATGTTAGCTCATGGTATCAAATTAGACCATTGTGTGGCCTAGTTCGAGATTTGTCATTTAATGACTTCTTTAATAGATGACCTCTGACAATTGTTTTCCTTAAGCTGTTTTTTCAGCATTGCTGATCAGAAATGTGAACAAAGAAGAGGTGCAGAGAGCCGAACGAGAGAAGAGAGAAAAGGCTAAAGAGGAGCAAGAGAAGAAGAAAGAAAAAGACAAGCAGGACAGACTTGCGCAGAAGCAGAAGCAGCAAGAGAGGAAAGAATCGGAGAAGAAACGAACCTCTAAAGGCGAGAAAAAGAGATAGCACCGTTCAATACTGATTAGGAAAATCTCATGCAATAGTGATTTAGGGTTTCAAGTATTTATATTTTACATCTTTATCGTTTTGTAACATCACGGGTTTGGTCGATGGTGGAGAGTTTTAAAAAGTTGGATTCCCTGATGAGATTTGTAAAGTGAATGTGCTGTAATTACAATGTTTCAAATGTCCATGGTATGTGGGAGGGGCTTGAAGGTCTTTCATGAAGCTGGACATTTATTTAGGTCTTAATGATAAGTAAGAATTCAGTGTTTGTCTCTATTTGTTGTAAGCCAACAAACTTCTGAAATTTTTTACAGAACTTGTTATATCACTTGGTAGAGGATTTTGTAATATTTATCCATATGGTTTGTATTTATTCTGACTTTTATAATTCAAGAGCGAGTATGAGAATACATATCACGTCAGCTCACAGCTCTCATTTCATCATTTGTTTATCTTCTAGAGCAGGATCTTGAAGAATTTATAATAGTTCCTAGTTGTATTTTTTTTTAAATGTTTCCGGTGCGACATGAAGTAGTGTGTCCATAAGTGTTGACCGTTGTGTTTCTTGACCTTGGAAGTCATCACTTGGGATTATTTAAATTTAAAAAATTATATTGAAATTGAACAGTCATATTTAACATTAATTTACATCATTTTCTCTCTCTCTCTCTCTCTCCCTTCTCTTTCTCTCCATTCTCTTTCTCTCCATTCTCTTTCTCATGTATGTAATTATATTGGTGGTTATTTTATATCCCCATTTTACTTTTGTTTTTAAATAAATATTTGTCTCCAAGCAGTAAAAATTGATCAGTCTGACCAGTATCAAAACATAGAAAATTGTCCATGGGTCTGACTAACTTGTCATCAAAGACGGCCGGTATATGCCAAAATTGGATTTATTTTCTCTCCTATTTGTCGCCATCAGTCGTGTTTTATCCTTCTATTTGTTTGTGAGTAATTTTGTTTAACCAAAAAATGCATTTATATGTATTTATTAATTTAATGATACTTCTTCAAAATGTAATAATTGCTAAAATTCAATTGACTTAAGTACTGATAATGCTGTAGCGCTCGTAGGGTTTGTGCCGCTTGTAGGGTTTGTGCCGCCTGAGGCGAGAAAGAGTTTTGATACCCCCCCTTTCATAAAAAAATACGTTACAGGATAAAATTAGCAAAATAATTTCATTAAAATTTATTTAATAAAATCTTATCTCCTAATTAATGAAAAGAAGGTCTTTTCCTTTATTTGATTTTTATTAAGAATTATATAAGCCAGATTGATTGTACAGTGGTGGAGAAAAGCTTGGAAATAATAATAATTATTGGCCTAATTTGACAGATTTGAACTTTTTACTATTATTAACTTCTAAACAAATGACAAATTTATATTTCTTTAAACTTGCTGATGCTGCCTCTTGGTGTGATGTGATCTGATCTTCAGCCTACGTTTGAACTTCATTTTTAAAATAAAACATGTTGATTGTTTTCAATATCTTCTGTTCCAAAACCTTTTGGAAAAAAAAAAAACCAAAAAAAACCATTAAACACCCCCTGTCTCCTAGGTAGGTATGCAATTTGTGAGAGCTGAAGATTTTTGTTCAGCTTGCTTAGCACCACATTTTCATGGGTATGCTGATTTAAGCACATATGCCCAGCATCGTTGTTATGACCCGGCTATGAAAAAATTAGACTTGCACCCATTTATGTATTGTTGGCAAGCTGTCTGTTTTACTTGTAATCAGTGTTGTTATGAATTTTTTTTTTTTTTTTTCCCCAATTACTCTGTAAGACAGGGGTTCTCAACCTGTGGGTCGCGAGCCCTTTGGGGGTCGAATAAGACCATCGGAAAACCCATATACTCTACAATTATGAAGTAGCAACATACCGATATATATAATTTTATGGTTGGGGGTCGCAACAACATGAGGAACTGTATTAAAGGGTTGCAGTATTAGGAGGGTTGAGAACCACTGCTGTAAGACAAACTGGCATGGTTTAGATGTCAATAATTATTGATCAATAGATGGGCAAAGATAGTCCCTAAGTCTCACTTGCAAAATGTATCTGTTCAGGGCCAATTAATGTCGGATTAACAAATATTATATTTATCTGTGCACTTAACAAAATTAACCCTGACCCATCCAGTTGGATACTGGTACTCTCCTGAATTTGAAACATTTATTTAATTTAACCACTTTTTACAAAACGATTCTCTGATTATGTAATATTCCTTTATGCCCAGTTGATTATAGAGCAGGAGCATGACAGCAATCAACACTGTCTTTACTCATTCATGAAAAACTGTCTGGATGAACTTTGAAGGTTTTCAAAATTTTAAAATATTTGTCACCAAGTATGAATGGTTATTCTACACACACACACACATATATATATAAATTATATAATATAAAAATAAATAATTAACAGGTGGTAGTGGTGGTTCTATTTTTGGTTTCATTTAAACCATACTGAAACTGTTTTTATTCTGAAACGTATGGTATAAATGAAACCAAAAATAGAACTACCACCTGTCAATTATTTATTTTTTCTTATGATTGGAATTTATTGCATTTTTTTCCTAAATAAAAAATCTGTAAATTAAATCGTAAATTTTTTTTACTGATGTTCATTTCCATTTTACAAAATAAATGAGTACAGTACTTAATTTTTTTTACATTGAGAGAAAAAAGAAAGGGAAAAAAATGTAGGGATTTTGTTAAGTATCTTTATTTCCTAACAACCTGCATTGAATTGAAATTGGTTTATTCTATTTGTTATCACTCCTCAACATACCACAACAGATATTAGCTTAAGTATTGGAATGCTTTACAGTCGGGTGCCAATCATTAAAAAAAAAATCAGAGATGCCCCAATTTCAGGAGTCATAATACATGGTTTCATTTTGTCATACTTGATTAACCGGCCTATGCATGTTGTTGGCTTTTTGCTTTTGATATTATGTTTTAGATGATGTGATGACTGATGAAGCAGTGGTGGTTAAGTTAAGAAAGAAACCCACAAATATAAAACTAATGGCATAATTTTTGTAACATGCTAGTGCAATTTCATAATTGTGAGAGAGAAAACAAAATTATTTACAAAAAAAATGATACTTGTACTTTTTTTTGTTGTTTGTTTGTTGCGTTTGGTTAATATAATTTGTTTTTAGAAGTGTTTATTAAAATTGGAAATTTTGAGAAAATACATCTTAGATAATTAAATGACTTGGTTAAATAATTGTACCAGTTCTTGCTAGTCACAAGCATTAGTTGAACAGTCAGGTCATCTGAGTATCATACAATAGACACATATCAGACATTCAACACACATACAAATTAACTTCAACACTGAAGGATAAAAGGTAACGACTTATTGTTTCAACTATTTCAGTACCATTGTATTTTATTAGAACATGACAGTATTATTATGCACAACAACTTGTGTTTACTTTTGCAAAATTATTATTTTTTAAATTAATTGTAATCTGCATTTTAACTAATAAAGGTCTATTGATACTTATAGCATCTGTCCATACATTGCAAGATTATTCAGTAAATATTTACATAGGATTTTATCATCTGCAGATGTTATCAATGTAAGCGCATGCTCTTACAGAGTCATGCCATCAAATATGAAACCTGCAACATAATGATATGATACTGGTATTCAACCTGCTCACATTTATCACATTACTGCCAGACATATTGTTTTTAAGATATAAGAAGAGGAGCAATAAACATTTATCTATATAGGGAAATAAAGGCCCCTTCCCGGAATACATTTAAGAACGTCATCCTTGTGTCTTTCCCCCAAAGAGTTTTTCATTTGATTTAATGAACCTTTTGAAGCCTCAATTCCCAGCCATATATTTGCAAGAGAAAGTATGACTCTTAGTATTAGGGATATTTATTTTTAAAGTGCCCAGCATTTTACCGGTAAAGGGAAAAGGATTCACAAAGTTTATCAGTTTAGGAAATTCATGTTAAAAAAATATTTTAATTTAATAATTTAAGTTTGAGTATTCCATTTTTTTTTTTTTGTTGTGCAAAATTAATGACTGAATTTACTTTAATAAAGGTTGATCGAGGTCAGGCTGAGATATACAATCATATCAATGATAATCTAGCTCCCTACCTTCACTTGTGCTTATAAGTTATATACTGCACTCATTACAAAAACAGTTATTTCCATTAGGCTTCATGCATTTAGAGCTAAGTCTAAAAAGAAACTAATACTAATACCATTCTCAGGTCCACATACAATAGAATGACTAAAAAGCATCTGTCCAGCATAAATAAAGAGGTTTCGTTGCAATGTTTCTATAAAAAAAAATTTGAAATCAATGTGTTAAATATTATATATTTTATTAAGCTTAATGAGACAGGGGTTAATTTTAATAATTAATATTGATTTATTATTTTAAAAATAGAATCAATATATTTTTGAAACATCAAGTACTAATTGTACTCAACAATTGACTATTATATTTATATTGTTCGTGTGAGTGTTAACATATATCTATATACAAATGTAAAATTTACATATTATACAAGTAGTTCCAAACAATGAGCGCAAAAAGTAATTTTTATTAAAGTGTATTTTTCATGTACCAATACCATGGCCATAAAAATATTCCACTTTGCCAGCTACCACCTTTTTTTTTTCAATTTGAGATCAGCTGCATTCTGAAGGGCTAGTTCAGGTCAATGCACATTGAGATCAGCTGCATTCTGAAGGGCTAGTTCAGGTCAATGCACATTGAGATCAGCTGCATTCTGAAGGGCTAGTTCAGGTCAATGCACATTGAGATCAGCTGCATTCTGAAGTGCTAGTTCAGGTCAATGCACATTTTTTAAAATCAAAACTGAACCGGAAGCTTTCATGCGTTTGCCAATTGCTTTCAGATATTTAATGGATTAAATTTCTAACATGAGATGGTTGCAATATTTTTGCATACTCGGTACAAATAATTAAATTTTGTGTACCGGTAACAACAGTACAATAAAACAAAAAAAATGATACAAAAACATAACAACAAAAGGATACAGGGCATGATCTCATACTTTATGTTCATTAGAATGCAAACGATTTCATTAGAATATCTTTAGAAAATACCAAGTGTTAGAACACAGAAGTGTCAATTCTTATTTTTAAATAGCAGTTCCTGTCAAAGGTATTTCTTGTGTTTAGATAAGCAGTTAAATGGCACAAGAATGTATTTCTTGTGTTTAGATAAGCAATTAAATGGCACAAGAATGAATGAATAACACCAAACCATCTTTACTTTATTATGGGATCAAATACTTTTAAATGAATTTTTTTTTTTAAAGTGAAAATTTAATTTTTGTTTATTGCAGAAATTCATTCTAAACTTGTTTAAAGTCTGAAAATATCAAATATTTTGAAATTTATTTGTTGTACAGTTTTAAAACTGTATTAACATTTAAAAAAACAACAACACAAATCAACCATTTAATATTTCTCACTTTCTCCCATCCATTTCAAAACTTAAATCTTTCCTGAACAAGACACATAATTTCTCTGCCTATCCTTATCTGAAATATGAGATGACTGGAAATTCACAGATAATGAGCCTACTTTCTGAAAATTCCAGGTATAAAATGTAAAATTAATGAATGGCATCCATCAACATCAGCTGAATAGTTTCTAAAACTTTGGGGCAAGTAAGAAATCCCTTACACTTACTGCAGACTTAGAATATCAGGCAGGCTTGCATCACAAATGCTGTGCCAGGAAGCAAGGTACTTGAACATTGTTTGTATTACCGGTATTGAGAGATCAGAAGTTATAAATGCTTTCAGGAAAGAGTAAATGTGGAATATTTTTTTTTTTTTAAATGGACTTGCCAAATAGTACAGGGCTTGAAAAATATGCCAAAAGATATAAGAATTTCCAATGATAAAATAAAGAAGAGGAAAATCAAATAATTTTAAGACATCCCAACATGGGAAAAGTAAGAATTTTCATTAGATATATAAATAATATTCAACATACATTAGTACGGTATTAAAAAAAAACAACCCCTGAACAGTTCATTAGAGTTGTAAATATAGATATTCTTAAAATGCATAAACTTTAATACTTGAAAAAAAAATGTATCTCCCAATGAGTTGAACTTTCAGGGTGAACTACTTAATGCACAATTTCAATATGGGGAAGTCAGCTAACTTGAACACTGGCCGTAGTCTAGGAAGACATGAACTGGATTTTCTGGTGAAAGATTTTAAATAACCGTTTCTGCATATTCATCTTTATCGCTGTCACTCGATTCAGTCAACCGCACAGCCCCAACATATCCAACAATTTCATTGGCTTGACCACCGTACCGTGCCGGTGGTTCGCTTGTCATTGATCCATTGTCTGTGGATGAGTTCAGTTCTTCCTCAACCACATTGGTTTCCTGCAGTCTGAGCTGACCAATGTTAGCCCGAGCATAGAGGTCATTCTGAAATCCTTGACCCCCATTCTGAAAAGTGGGTCGTCCCACAGTACCACCTGTTGCATTTCCATTTTGAATTTGTTTACCTCTGAGCGCTGGTGTGATATTTTGGTCGCCATACTGCGAATACTTTAACAGTCCTGCAGTTTTGTTGTACCCCAGGGGTTCTGTGGTTTGGTAAAATCTGCTGTCGACGTGAGGGTGGACATTGCGAATGTCATGAGAGTTTTGGCTTCCATTTCTTTGTGGCAGCCTCTTCCTGTTGCCCTCTTCAACAGACTGACACCTGCGCATGATCATATACGGGGCATCGTGGACCGCACTGGGGTCTTCCCCGTAAGGAGAATCCTGCATTTGCTGCTGTTGGGCATTGTACAGATTCTGCTGCAGCTGCCGTTGGTGGGTTATGCAGAAACGACGATCTGTCAGATGGGCGGGCTGACGGCCCCTGGCTTGTCCTTGTCCTCTGAACACCCCATGCATGTTCTCAATGGCAGCAGATGAACTGTCAGAGGATGAGTTGTGGGGGTCGGAGGAAGAACTTGATCCCGACCTGTTGGTGAATGAAGGAAATTTGAAACAGAATTAGAAAAGTGTGAATAAAAAAAAAAAGGATACAAGTTTTAAAAGCTACACTGAGTCTGGATAAATTATAATCATATTTATTGAAAATTGTAGACTAATTATTCTGGAAAAAAATGTAATAATTTTTCTGTAATTTTTCACCTAAAATGTTAATCAAAAATTATAGCAGTGCAACAAACGTAATTAAATTTACAAAACTGAATAGGATTTCAAAAAATAAAAATGAAATTTCTATCTTAAAAGGAGCTATGGTCTTAACTATCTTAAGACAATTGTTATTTTTACAAATATTGATACCTAATGAAACAACTGCACACCAGTACTAAGAGAATCTAAACTGAAAATTGGTAATAGCTTTTTTTTAAAGGATCCACTGATCCACAATTTTACGTATCTGCCATGTCTTTTTCCAGATAAGATTAGGTTTTTACATTTTACTTCAAGTCACTTCCTTTCCTTTACTTTGTTTCTGTATGGTTTTTGCGACCACTATTATTTTATCTCTCTTTTTTAGGTAGGATATATAATGTATATATATATTATGTAAATTTAATTTATACTTATTTAAATGTTTTGTAGGTGTACTGATGAAGGCATAATGTAAAATTATTATTAGTGCTTAACATATATTGTTATATTGACACAGATTGTTCGTGTCTAATTAATCTATTTTAAAGCTTTATCGCAGTCCAACACTTTAACAATTGATTTAAATGGAATGAACCGCCATTAACAAATGATTTCCCTACCTCATTGATGGATGCCTATTGACAGATTCCAATGACTGATAGAGTGGAGGGGCAGAATATGGTGGGGGTGAAAATGATTGACTTCTGAGGTACCGCCTCTGCCATCTTGGGGCAGGAAGATCATCCAGATCTGTGTCACACGCCTCACTCATCGATAACGGATTGGTTAAGTCTTTGTTGGGGGCATGGCCTAGAGTGTGGAAGGCGGATCTTTGAGGGCTGTGAGCTCCGCCTAGTGGGTACTGATTCCTGTACATCTTTTGTACCGGTACTCCACTGTGCCCTGCTTGATTGTTCTGATAGCTTCTGGGAGCACCGTTCAGCACGGGGGGATTGCTGGGAATAGATTTCCTGCGAGGCTGAGAATACAAATCCCCGTTGACCATAATAAACTGTTCACCATTGTCAGTAGGTAGGTCTGCCAGGATGGCGTTTCGGTCGTCCCTAACGGGGCCCTCCATTTGTAAATGGGTCGAGGATTGTACTTCTGATCCCTGGGCTGGAGGCCTGGAGAAACTGCCGAGACTATTTAAATTTCCATTCGCCATCATTTCCTTGTCGACCGCACTGAGGTAACTCTTAGGCCTCAATTGCTGGCCTTGGCTGTCTACGGCTGCACCACTAGTGGCAGAGCTGGTCATCTTGGAACTATTCCTAGCGTGAAGTCTGGCAGGTTTTGGCGGTGGTTCATTTGGTGTCAAAAAATGTGTCTGGCTTTGAGGATAGGCGTCTTCAATGTCTTCATAATTGTCTGTGGATGAATTAGCAATCGGCACGAACTCATTGGGGTGATGACTAAAAAGCTGACTTTTTGGGACCGGATTGGGGTTTGGATATGGCGGTAGGAGATTTTGATTTGTGGGGCCAAATAATTGTGGGGCAACAGCCGCTTGGGTGGGATAATGCTTACTTTTAGAGTTTTTCAAAATTCCGTTTGGGATTATTTGAGATGTAGTATTTCCTTGCCCTGGGGCAAGGCTTTGATTGGCCGATTGAGCTGCTGCGGTGGCACGAGATGAATGCGGGAAGGTAAGAGTTGAATCGGGTGTCTGAGGGTCAGAGACAATCTTCCTTTGAACATTTTCCCAGAGTGTCTGTGCCTGTGTGGTGCCATCTGCCATCAGCGCCTGCCAGCGGTCAGGTACTGCCCCAGTTTTGCTGGTGTTTGAATCAGTTCTCCCTAATGTCGTTGGCTTAACGGCCTCGGCAACAGATTTCTCGTCTTCCTTTTTGGCATTTTTCTCTTTTTTGGAAAGCTTTTTCTTGCTTTTCGTTTTGGGCGTCTGAACTTCTGGGGTGCTCTCCTTTGATTTTCCAGGCTGTTTTCCATCTGAGGTCAAGGTCTCCGGGATTTCTTGAGCAGGGGTTGAGATTTCAGTCGCCTTGTTATGTACTTGATTTTGAGCATTTGTGGATGTTTGAGCAGTACCAGCCGACAGTTTCCCTGAAGTTGGAGAGCCCGTTACTTGAGGAGGGGTTGGTAGCGGTCGAGCCTGCACAGGGGGAGATAATCCATTTTGTAAAGGAAAGTTTGCAGCTCGTATAAGAGATGACGAGTTTGAGGAAATGGAGCCATCAGGGCTGTAATAGTTCAGTGATGCTCTTGAAGATGGCAAGTTCTCATAAACGATTGGCCCCGTTTTTAAAACATTTCGTAAGTCATAGGTAATCATAGTTGGTGGTTCATCACTCTCTTCATTATCATCACCTACTTGATGAGGAGGTTGCTGAAGATGGAGATGTTGTTGGTGTTGTGGTTGTTGAACCTGCTGCTGTTGTTGCTGTTTCTGAAGTTGCTGTTGAATTTGTTGCTGTTGTTGTATTTGTTGCTGTTGTTGTATTTGTTGCTGTTGTTGTATTTGTTGCTGTTGTTGTATTTGTTGCTGTTGTTGTATTTGTTGCTGTTGTATTTGTTGCTGTTGTAATGGCTGCTGTTGTTGTATTTGTTGCTGTTGTAATTGCTGCTGTTGTAATTGCTGCTGCTGTTGTATTTGTTGCTGTTGTTGTATTTGTATTTCCTTTTGCTGTTGTTGAAAATGCTGCTGCTGCTGCAGCTGTAGAAGTTGTTGCTGCTGCAATTGTAGCAGCTGGTATTGTGACAGTGTAGGGGGGAGAGCCGTGGGGTTATTGTGCTGCTGATTTTTAAAATGGTAGGGCTGCGGCGTGTGCGACCTGACCAGGTTGACGGGCCGGTAGTCAAGGTCGTCATCTGTAGTTCTACTGCTGGACAACCGTTCTTGTCTGGGAGTAGGGGTCTTGGCACGACGTTGAAGCTGTGTGAAGACAACTGATGAGTCCATGTTGTCTTGACTCGAGTCACTCACAACACCAGTGTGGGTGCTAGGGGGCTGGTTGATGTTGTTGCCGATGACAGCTGCTGTTGGTTTGCTCTCCTTCTTGACGGACTGTTCCGATTCCTGCAAGTATCTCATCTGCAAGCTGAGAATCAACATCAGCTGTTCTCTGTCTAGTCCGTGCAGCGTTACAGCCCTGCGGCCTTTCTTTCTATGTTCTTTCAATCTTACGCCCCCGCCTTCTGCTCCACTCGTGTTTCTGTCACTGCTCAGCATAGACGATGCTGTCTGACTGGAGGCTGAACTACCAGGGCTGCTCTCACGTAGCGTACGCCGGGGTTGACTAAAGCTCTGACAGCGTCGCATGCGGCAAGCCTCGGCGTAGCCCATAGGGACATCAGATGGGCTGTAGATGACGTCGCTCGGCGTCGTGTTTCCATCATCATTTGTTGGATCGTCCTCGTTGGTGGTGGCATTGGTGTTGGTGTAGATGTTGACAAGTGTTGTGGCATTATTCGAGGATGTTGCTGGCTGGGAGGGGAGCATTGTGTGGTGTTCAGCATAGTTATCCGAGTTTGTGGATGGTGTGGAAGGTGGGCTGTCATCATAATCAACTTCCTGTGTACAGTCAAAGATACAAGAAACAAACATTTTAGTAGTCAGGTTAATACTCTATACACTGCCGAGTGTAAAAACGAATATTAAAAAAACAACTAAAAAATCAAAAGATAATCATAATGAAATCACGGTGCTGATAAACAACACTCGATGCTGCTGGTCGCTGTCCATGGCTAGACAGGGGTAGATCGTACTTGGGTGGGTGAGAAAAAGCTTTTTACCAATAAAAATTGTTGTTTTTAAATGTATATTTTTCTGTAGTTGCTAATTTTTATGTGAAGCGCAGTGAGCCTGGCCCTAGGCTGGGGTACCATGCTATATAAAAACCACATAGGATAGTAAAGTTTAAAGAGATGTGTTTTGAGTGCAGTTTTGAAGGCTGTGATGGTTGATATATTTCTGATGTGTAGTGGAAGAGAATTCCATTGTTTGGGGGCACAGTAAGAGAAAGATCTTTCACCGTATGTTTTTGTGCGAGTCTTGGGGACAGAAAGAATACGCTCGTCTGCGGAGGAGCGAAGCTGTCGAAGGGGTGAATAGACAGAGAGAATTTCGGTTAGATAGGAAGGGCAGGAATTCGAGAAAAAGTTGTGGCACAGAACAGAGAGTTCAATTATATCCACCCCTTATCATGCCCTTTTGGTATCATCATCCTAAAGATCTTTTAAACTGCTTTGTCATCAAACAATGACAGAAAATATTCAGATAGGGCTGAAATTATTGGGAAAATAATTTATATGGAAAACTCGTTATCTTTTCAAAGAGACGTAATAGTGATGGCAATGACGTTTCGTCTGATTTTCATGAGTTATGTCCCTGCTGGTGGACACGATCCACTCTTGAATTATTACCGTATTTTCGCTTCTATAAGACTCATCTTATACAAAGTTTTACGAACCCCGCACACAGGGTGCGTCTTATATTTGGGTATATAAATTGCTCGGTGTAGCAGATGGTTGGGCCGCTTTCGTAATTTTAGTTTACAGAAATCGACAAACCCGTTTCTTATATACCAGTGCGTCTTAAAATTAAGTGTGTCTTACACGGGGGAAAAATACGGTATTATAGATAGATATGAACAACAAATATGAATTTGGTATAAAATACTATAAATATTTTTAAATAAATAAAATAATCCCTTTTCTTGAAAGAATTGCTTGAAACAGTTGATCACAAAATAAGATGACCCTCTTTTTAAACTTTTATATTGAGATGCTTCTTTAAGGGTAAAAATTATGAACATTTACAGTTCATTTAATTTCTTTGCCGAAAAATTTCTCCCCGTTTTTAAGTTCAAATATAAAGTACCGGAACCTGTTTTGTAAATATTACCTCCAGATATTTTCGCCTGCGTTCAGTCCTGTAAACCAGGAAAGATATAATCCCCGCCACTGCGGACACGATGGCCAAGAGCCCGTGGATGCCTGTCATGGTGAACAGCATTGTGGGTATGACGTCCTCTACATCCTCACAGCTGGACACATCATGTAAGGTCAAGTAGACTACTTCTGTGAACAAATTTATATGAATTTTTTACACATAATAACAGAAAAAATGCATTGAAATTGCTGCAGCGAATAATTTTTCCACTTCTAATTACAGAATCAGCGAGTAAATGCTAATAAAAAATATTTTATATTTTGTTTAACTTCATTTTTTTTAAAAAAAATAATAATTTTTTTTTTTTAAATTTCAAATCCAGTACATTGTTTTTTTTTATTGCTGAGTTTTTGTTGTTTCTTGTATTGTCTGCTGTAGAAGGTGTCAGGCCCACAACGTACTTTTAATTGTCCTTTCTTTTCATTTCAAGCCTAAACATTATCTTGTTTCAACATTTTCTACCAAAATAAAGCTGGAAACATTCATTATTTGCAAACTGTTAATCCAGTTTTCAAGGAAGGTGTTATTTTTTATTGATTGATTGAATACTTCTATAGCGCTGGTATTCATGCTACTTTAGCATGCTCACTGCTCTCTGTTTCATCATGTAACATGTTTCCAGGAAATAATTTTGAGAACTACTGTGCTAATTAAGTGTTTCCACTGTTTGCTAAAAAAATCAACTAATTAAAGATAATTTACCTCCTTCTTTAGCTTTATCCAGCTCCAGTTTTTCCCTGCGGAACTGTGTCAAACACTGACATATATTTCCTTTACGTGTATACTTGCACCCGGACAGGCTGAGCATGGGCTGGAGTACATGTGTACCTGTCAGCACGGCTATAATAACACACAGGCCGGTGCACACAGCACAAAGAAGTAGCACAGGGTAGACCTGAGTGAAAGGAAATTTAGCTAAATGATCTTACACAGTTTTAAAGAAGTAATTTCATGGTGCTTTAAACAATTATTTGCGTTCTGATTTTTTGCTCTCAAATGTGATTCAACACTCATTTTTCTATTTCTTGGTCTTCACAATAAATTATAATTATTCTAATGAATTCGATTTAAAACATTTGTTGTCTGTGAAGAAATGTCTTCAATCAAAGAAATTAGTTGTTTTTGTTTTTTAAAGGGGGACAATAAAGGGGAACAAACCATCATTTAATTAAACATTTTATACGTTTATGTCCCTTGTTACACACACATTTTCTTTGATTGCTAGTTAATGTTTTGTTCTATATCCATTGATCTTTTGACGCTAATTACATTATTTCCACGTTCACGGGTCCATTCACAGAAACGTACCAATATTTTATGTCTTTTCCAAAACAACAGCAGGAGCGACAAACCGGCAAGTCCGCCCTGGGAAAATAAAAATAAGTTATCAGGCATTGCATCACGAAACAAACTTTATCAAATTTTACAGGAGACGGTCAAAGAGTTAAACATTGATGGATGAGATCCTATGACACAAAATAAAATAAATTCTTATTTATTTCAATATTTTAGATACCGGTTCTCAGTGTGTAGCAAAACATTCAAGAAAGTATCAAAACTAAAGGTATCTGGGTATCAAAACTAAAGGTATCTGGGTGTCTAAACTAAAGGTATCTGTGTGACAAATCTAAAGGTATCTGGGTGTCAAAACTAAAAGTATCTGTATATCAAAACTAAAGGTATCTGTGTATCAAAACTAAAGGTAGCTGGGTATCAAAACTAAAGGTATCTGTGTATCAAAACTAAAGGTATCTGTGTATCAAAACTAAAGGTATCTGGGTGTCAAAACTAAAGGTAGCTTGGTATCAAAACTAAAGGTATTTGGGTACCCAAACTAAAGATATTTGGGCATCGAAACTAAAGTTATGTGTATCGAAATTAAAGCTATCTGTATATCGAAACTAAAGATATCTGTGTATCAAAACTAAAGGTAAGTAGACCGACTTGTAAAATAATAGGATGTGATACGATATAAATTCTCCCACGCTTCTGTGCATATGGGGGGGTGGGGGTGACGATGAAGAGTAGATGGGGTGGGGTGATCTCTAGCGACCAGCCTTTACGGTTCAACCAGGTCAACAAGTGATTAAGTGTTACGATGAAAAGTTCAGCCACACGGTCGTCGGGATGTGGCTTATGTGGGTTATGTGGAAAATGTCAACGGTGTTATTACTTGAGTACGGTAACCCTGCCGGCCTCGTCACCGACCGTGTTTCACGCTAAGCAAGAAGACTTGGCTGAAATGATTGAACTAAAGGTTGGCCGCAGGGACAAGAAGACTTGGCTGAAATGATTGAACTAAACGCTGGCCACAGGGACATTTCACGCTAAGCAAGAAGACTTGGCTGAAATGATTGAACTAAACGCTGGCCACAGGAAGACTTGGCTGAAATGATTGAACTAAACGCTGGCCACAGGAATACTTGGCTGAAATGATTGAACTAAACGCTGGCCACAGGAATACTTGGCTGAAATGATTGAACTAAAGGTTGGCCACAAGATTATTTCACGCTAAGCAAGAAGACTTGGCTGAAATGATTGAACTAAACGCTGGCCACAGGAAGACTTGGCTGAAATGATTGAACTAAACGCTGGCCACAGGGACAAGAAGACGTGGCTGAAATGATTGAACTAAACGCTGGCCACAGGGACAAGAAGACTTGCCTGAAATGATTGAACTAAAGGTTGGCCACGGGGAAATGTTCTCAAATTACGGAGGGAACAAAAATAGATCTATCCACAACAGAATTATCAGTGACGTTAGAAATCTGACAGGAGAGCTTGAATAGTAGAATTCCTAAATCTAGTTCCACTTTAATTTTATAGGTGAACGGAAATCATAGAATTCTGTACACAACAGTTGCAGTAATTTCAGACAATAGAACATTCAATTATGAGGCACATCAATTTCAATGATGGCCATTCATTAAAAGATGTCTGACCAAAGTGCTCAACGGATGGCTAAAGTTGGATTCTCCCTGTCAAAAAAGTACCCCCCCCCCTTTCCCCAGAGAGTGAGAACCAAAATGACTCTACTCTAATGTTTGCAATGAAATGTGTTTAAGTGTACATGGAGAAGTGGATCAGTAGAGTGAGGGGTAGTGGTGGTTTGAAGATACATAAATTGTGAAAATCTTGTATTTTAAACCCAAAATAGTTACTGTGTAAAATACTCACTGGAGCGACCATCAGTGTTTATTTTTCTCTCCGTTCCTGTGTAAATATATATGTTTTAAAAAAATGCTGAATGTGATTTGCTAGACTTGTGAGTTAATGAACGCATCACCCTAAGCTCACCGGTCTTGAAAGTATGACGCGAGACGACGAGGTAAAGATAAGACAGGCTTACATCTATAATTAAAATGACCAGTGGTGCTTGGATCACAGTCAAATATGACTTGTGAGGGGGTGGATGGATTAGCCACACAAAAACAAAACTCAATTAATTGCAGTAGCTGACAACATAAATCTACCAAATCTCCCATCTCTTAACCAACAAATCTCCCAAACCTTACCCAACAAATCTCCCATACCTTACAGAACAAATCTCCCATCCCTTAACCAACAAATCTCCCAAACCTTACCCAACAAATCTCCCATCTCTTAACCAACAAATCTCCCAAACCTTACCCAACAAATCTCCCATACCTTACAGAACAAATCTCCCATCCCTTAACCAACAAATCTCCCAAACCTTACCCAACAAATCTCCCATACCTTACCCAACAAATCTCCCATACCTTAACCAACAAATCTCCCATCCTTACCCAACAAATCTCCCACCCCTTACCCAACAAATCTCCCAGTCCTTACCCAACAAATCTCCAATCCGTTACCCAACAAATCCCCCACAAGATCGAAAAATAGGAGCAGAGCTGCAGAAGTCTCATCTACAAGTCGCAGATAAAAGCAAAATCAAAGACGGATCTCAGATTGTCACTCTTGTGTGTATCATGCGGGTCATATTTTGAGATATTTAAAAAGTCAGGAGATAACCCCCATGTAAGATTACGACTGGCCAACCAACATGTTGACTGGGCGTATCTGAAAAGCCACCGTGGGAAGGTAGCGTTATCAACAAGTGCCCGGACAAAGCTAACATTGTCCCCCGCCACGGAAAGCGTTAATTATAAATAAAAAAAAATCTATATTTAAAGAAAAATCATAAAAAATATGCTCGAGTACAACTCGAGATTACCTGCCCTGGTAACACAGGTTCTCTGCCCTTGGTGTCAACGATATCATAACAATCAGATCACGTGGTTTACCATCATTGCTGAATTACGTCCCGTGTGTTTACACAACGTTAGGTGGTCGTAGGTTTGACCTTCGGTTCGTTATTACACCACAGCGTCGGGGAAATTCATTGTGAAGGTTTGAAAGCTATGTTAAAATTGAATGCAGAGTTTACGGCGTGGTGGTCCGTGGCCCGGAACCGGCCCGACAGCCATTCGTTGCCGGTCCGAGAGCCTTTCGTTGCCGGCCCGATAGCCTTTCGTTGTCGACCCGAGAGCCTTTCGTTGCCGAGCCCGAGAGCCTTTCGTTACCGGCCCGATAGCCTTTCGTTGTCGACCCGAGAGCCTTTCGTTGCCGGCCCGAGAGCCTTTCGTTGTCGGTCCGAGGGCCTTGTGTTGCCGGTCCGCACACACGTGAACATTTATGGTCAAATAATAAAAAAAATTAAGCAAATATAATTAATATATCGGGCACCGGTTCCTGGTGCAATATCGAAAGTTGTCCACCGGTCCGCCAAACGTAAAACTTTGGGAAACGCTGCACGTAAGGTACCGATACCTAACATGACATATAGTGAAGTCTTTTTAAAGTTGTCTTATGAGACCAAGTCGTTCGATTTCGCTCTATTTGTGTGCTGTGGAAATAGATTCAAGAGAAGGGGATGTGAGGGTCGCGCTGGGATGACACAAGGCCACGTCACAAGGGTTGTAACTTGCGTTACCTGCTATTACTGTTATTATGACATGATGTGTCCTGTATAGCAACCTAAAAAAGATTGTTATCATTTGTATTATCATGTATTTCTTGTTATTGTAACGTGATATGTGCTGTATAGCAATTTACGCTTGCTATTTAAGAGGCCCTTGCCGCCCCATTCCTAAGACCCCCCCGTCACACAAAATTCGATCAGATCTGATCGGAAATCTTCCAAAAACGCACACGTCACTCTCCGAGATTGTAAAGCCGCCAGGACGTAGCCTATCTGTGGGCGCCTTGGTGGCACACCAGCTGCTTTTAACACACAGAGCGATCCTTGGCACACGCACTCAGAGAATGTGCTCATCTAATAATCACAAAGATCATCCCTTTAGTTAGGCACTGTGACACACAATTTTTAAATATTGTCCTATTGCCATGAATGATACATCATTTTAAAGGGCTAGCTATACGCTTTATAACAACACCGATTTCATCTTTCTATCTTTTATAGAAGTGGAGTTATGATATTTTTGTTGTCGAATTTTTTATGCACTTATATAAGCTATGTATTCCACCCAAAAATCTTGTGACCCACTTTTGAATTTTTTTTCATGTTTTGACCTATAACTTTCAGCAGATATTCTCAATGCAATATACAACACAACGAGTAAGGTTGTTGTTGTTGTTTTGATGGGTTTTTTTTTCGGTTTCTGTCTTTAGTTCAGAATTCTAGAAATGGATCTTCATTCAAATCGAACAAGTTATAACTAACGTTTTAACATCCAATCAGACAAATAACGTCTAATTGTAAACCTTGCGCAGTTAAAATACCGAGATGTGTAAGTCAGTAAACCTGATTTGATTTCAATAACACTTTTCAAAATGCCTTCGAGATAGAAATAAATATCGGGGATATGTCATTAGGAAACACGGGTGAGGTGGAAAGGATGAATTGAAATTGTTGTTTGGCATTTGGTCGATGTTCATGAGATGACATCAACACAGCACATGAGATGACATCAACACAGCACATGAGATGACATCAACACAGCATGCGATGACATTAACACAGCATGAGATGAAAACACAGCATGAGATGACATCAACACAGCATGAGATGACATCAACACAGCATGAGATGACATCAACACAGCATGAGATGACATCAACACAACATGAGATGACATCAACACAGCATGAGATGACATCAACACAGCATGAGATGACATCAACACAGCGATTGTAGAAGTAAAGATTGCACGCCGCAAACATGCACTGGCTTTTATGTGGGAGAGACAATGGTCTGATTTCAGGACGGGGTGTTCTCCACGCAACTGTTTATATAGCACAGATGCACACAGCTATTTATAGCACAGATGCACACAGCTATTTATAGCACAGATGCACACAGCTATTTATAGCACAGATCCACACAATTATTTATAGCACAGATGCACACAACTATTTATAACACAGATCCACACAACTATTTATAGCACAGATGCACACAACTATTTATAACACAGATCCACACAACTATTTATAACACAGGTCCACACAACTATTTATAACATAGACCCTACACATATTATTTCTAACACAGACCCCCCACACACACTTATACCACAGGCCAAAATACTTAATTATAACACAGATCCCACTCACCTAGGTATAACACAGATCCCACACACCTAGATATAACACAGATCCCACACACCTAGGTATAACACAGATCCCACACACCTAGTTAAAGCACTGATCCCACACACCTAGGTATAACACAGATCCCACACACCTAGTTATAGCACTGATCCCACACACCTAGTTATAGCACTGATCCCACACACCTAGATATAACACAGATCCCACACACCTAGTTATAGCACTGATCCCACACACCTAGTTAGAGCACTGATCCCACACACCTAGTTATAGCACTGATCCCACACACCTAGTTATAGCACTGACCCCACACACCTAGTTATAGCACTGATCCCACACAACTAGTTATAGCACTGATCCCACACACCTAGTTATAGCACTGATCCCACACAACTAGTTATAGCACTGATCCCACACACCTAGTTATAGCACTGATCCCACACACCTAGTTAGAGCACTGATCCCACACACCTAGTTATAGCACTGATCCCACACACCTAGTTATAGCACTGATCCCACACACCTAGTTAGAGCACTGATCCCACACACCTAGTTATAGCACTGATCCCACACACCTAGTTAGAGCACTGATCACACACACCTAGCTAGAGCACTGATCCCACACACCTAGTTAGAGCAATGATCCCACACACCTAGTTAGAACACTGATCCCACACACCTAGTTAGAGCACTGATCCCACACACCTAGTTAGAGCCCTGATCCCACACACCTAGTTAGAGCACTGATCCCACACAACTAGTTATAGCACTGATCCCACACACCTAGTTAGAGCACTGATCCCACACACCTAATTAGAGCACTGATCCCACACAGCTAGTTATAGCACTGATCCCACACACCTAGTTATAGCACTGATCCCACACACCTAGTTAGAGCACTGATCCCACACACCTAGTTAGAGCACTGATCCCACACACCTAGTTAGAGCACTGACCCCACACACCTAGTTAGAGCACTGATCCCACACACCTAGTTAGAGCACTGATCCCACACACCTAGTTAGAGCACTGATCCCACACACCTAGTTAGAGCACTGATCCCACACACCTAGTTATAGCACTGATCCCACACAACTAGTTATAGCACTGATCCCACACACCTAGTTATAGCACTGATCCCACACACCTAGTTAGAGCACTGATCCCACACACCTAGTTATAGCACTGATCCCACACACCTAGTTATAGCACTGATCCCACACACCTAGTTAGAGCACTGATCCCACATTGCTAAGTGTGACTAATACCTGAACATTAAATAACACAAGAGATTACGCCCCCCCCCCCTTTTTCCAACAAACCCTTTTTTTTAACCAACCCTTTTTAAAAAAAAATTTCACGCCTCTTCTACCAGTTCATGAATTCTACCTCTCTCATGGCACGACCGAAGTTAGTTTCTATCTTAAGTTTGTTTCTCGGTTAGTGTGTGTGTGTTTTTTTATTAATTTACTTGACCCCCCCCCCCACCCCAAAAACTGTGGGGGGGGGTTAATATTCATAAAAATTTACCATCCTTCAGTTTACATCTTAGAAATGCTATCTTGTCCGGTAAACATTGGCATATGTGATGTCATTATCGACATTATCCACGACATGCAGTAAAATCTAATTTGTCCCATTGCAAGGGGTCGGAATCAAAGATGGAATGAAACGTGTGCTTAGGGCGGGCGGGGGGAGGGGGCGTGTCAGTCGTTATGACGCTTGCTCAGCCAATGGGGGGTAGAGGTTAGTCAACATCACCTGTTGTAACCTGGAACCTGTGTTGTGTAATGGGTATTTTTTTTAAAAATAAATAAATTTAAATTAGTCCGATTCATATATACCCGGTGCTTGCTCAAATCGTCACCTGATAAAGTCACGTGACAATGACGCTGCGAGAGAATTGGGCTCCAGCTTAACGGACGTGCATTGCCCGGGTGAATGAGTGTGTCCCTCTCCATTGAAGCAGATTTGGGGGGGGGGGTGTTGACAGGGCGGGGGGAGGGGAGTAGTTTGTTGGCGGTGGCTCACGTTCATAAATTAAGGTCGCATTCCCACGGCCTGGGTGAGTAGATTTAATTGTGAGTGGGGGTGTGGGGGCGGTGGGGGGAGGGGTGTCGTCTTTACGTTGGGTTGGGCCGTAGTGTGTGGGGGGGGGGGTTGGGGAGAGACGCTCAGTGGGTTGAGGGGATGGCGGGAGATAAAGGCTTGTTCTAGACACAAGTCAACATTATAATGACTTTCTGTTTGTTCCCTCCAATGCGCTGGTAATGTTTGGTAATCATCAAGTACGGTGATAGAACAATTATTTATGCAAGTGTCAAACTAATGTCGTCAGTAGGGCTGCTTAGGGTACGGCCACAGGGGCGCACGACATATTTTTCATAGAGACCGGTTAACGGGTCTTAAATGCGTTAGCAACACACAAAGAGATATTTTCTTTTTTTTTTCTATTTATAATTACTTGATACTGGTCACTTCAAGGAACGTATAAGGGAAAATAAATGGTTGGGGGTTGCGAACACTCACATCAGTGGCGTGGGGAGGGAGCGATCCACCCTAGCCACGCCACTGTCTCACATAGGGCCTGGTGTATTGAAAGAAATACAAGAAGACTACGCCTCCAGACAGAATGGTTAGCGATAATGGCGTACATTTCCATTGAAGTTTCCCAATTAAATTTGACACTAAACTAGAAAAAAAAATCTGGAAAACCCCGTTGTGTAAGTTACAGATGGTCAAATAAATGTACTCAAAACAAGATGTAAATGTAGGAATTGATTTATTATTTTCTAATACACAAATCTCTGTGAACTTGTTTGTGTTCGTATGACTAATTTAATCCGAACAATGAAAACTTTGAGGTTCTTGAAGACTTTGATTTTCTCTTCTTGAAGTCAAGTCATGGTTATTTTGATCCACTAACCATTCTTTGGTTGATTGGTACTGGACAGGAAGTCCAGAAATGACCCCGCTGAGACCAAGCCCGTTAGAGATTGAGACGCACGACTTTGTTTTCGGGGACCTTGACGTTCAGCAGACGACAATGGAGCGGTGTCTCGTCCTAGTAGTGGACTAGTGGGGTTATCGGGGGGGGGGGGGTGTTAAGGAGGGGCGGGAGCTGGACAATGGGTTTGTGGACCCAAGCTGTGCTCCGTGTGGGATGAGGCAAATAGCGGGTGTGGAGAGAGGAATGACAAGAGAAAACACGTATTGGACACTGGTCATCAGAGGCCATCACTGTCCTCAGCCCGAGGCCTAGGATTCCAAATCTAGAACATTACAAAAGGTATGGGGTACGTCCAAATTTTTGTAAAACAGAGTAGCTCGCCCGTGGTTGCCGCCTACTTTTACCAGTTTGGGTTGGTTCCAAAATCATGTTTGTTGTTTCTAAACTCGAATCCAGTAAGTTAAGTAGGGTGAATTAAAACAGACCCAATAATATAGGTTTTTAAATAAAATTTATACTTTTAATCAGAATAATTAAATTTCTTTCCTTTCAATTCACGGTGACGTCATCCGATCCATGTTTACTCAGCCAAACAATGACAACCACAAAGGATATGAAAGCGTAAATGATATGCACCGACCCATTATGCTCTTTTCTCTCACAAATTTTCTTTGTTTCTTTCGTGAATGCATCCCATCATACGCTTTCAATACACACTTATTTCAATGGGAGGGCATTTAAACGTATAATAAGATCTAACGGCTCAGCGACATCCTAAGCCGAAGGGTTCGCTTCATTCAGACTAGACATCATGGTAACAGTCATTAAATTTTAAGACAAATTATTATAGTCGTGTGTCGTCAGGATATCATTGGCTTATTGATTGATATTAAAGATCAACTGCGTTGACGGCTTTGTGAGAATCTGCTAGCTATTTAAGATTAACTGTGTTACGGGACTGTGAGAATTTGTTAGCTATTTAAGATTAACTGTGTTACGGGACTGTGAGAATCTGTTGGCTATTTAAGATCAACTGTGTTAACAACGGCACTGTGAGACCCTGCTAGCTTCACGCTTATTTGATTCATTCATTTAACTAACACGAAAGGTAGCACTTTTAACTATTTGTAACGCGTGTACGAGTGACAGCTCCAATTTGGACACAAACAAGGTACTGCCCCCCCCCCCCCAAACCAAATGTTTAAATCGTAGGACATTAACTTTTAGCTATTGTAGATAAAATATAGTCTAATGCTCAGTTCACATGATCACATTTTCGCCAAATTTCTTTTTGAACGCACTATTTCGTCAACAAAATGGTGCGTTCAAAAAGAAATGTGACGAAAATTTGATGGCGTGAAAGGAGTTAAAGTAGTTAAAACACAGATTTCTTACGACATGCTATAAATAAATCGTCATTTAAACCCTAGAATCCACCACACCAACCCCATCCTGCTAGCCGCCAGGTTGACCTTTATACCTGTGTCGTAACATTCTTGACTGCGAGTACCTGTGTCGTAACATTCTTGATTCCTAGTACTGACGTCGTTCCGTTCTTGATTGCTAGCGCTGGTGTCGTACCGGTGTAGTCCGGTTCCGTTCTTGACTGCTAGCGCTGGCGTCGTACCGGTGTGGCCCGGTTCCGTTCTTGACTGATAGCGCTGGTATCGTTATGCTGTGGCCCGGTTCCGTTCTCAACTGCTAGCGCTGGTGTCGTACCAGTGTGGCCCAGTTCCGTTCTCGACTGCTAGCGCTGGTGTCGTAACGGTGTGGTCCGGTTCCGTTTTTGACTGCTAGCGCTGATGTCGTTCTGCTGTGGCCCGGTTCCGTTCTTGACTGCTAGCTCTGGTGTCGCACCGATGTGGTCCGGTTCCGTTACGGCTAAAAAAAAACAGTCGTTAAGACCCGATGTGAGTGAAAAGACACCGAGGCTTGCGTGAGCGTACATGTGTGCAAACAGACCGTGGAGAGGAGCTCGCGGCCAGATGGTACGAATTTTGATAGGCGGGGGGGGGGGGGGGGGGGGGGAGTCAACGTGCGCTGGTTTGTTGTGGTGGGAGGGGGAGGGCGCCTTGGAATATTAGAGGGGCTGAAAAAGAGCACGCGGTCGGAGGGGTGCAGGGAAAAACTGACAGATGTGAAAGACAAGTCAGAGCGTGAGTCAATGAGTCGAGACCAGATCAACCAGAGACAGAGATTGGGAACTGGGTTATGACAAGGGGGGGGGGGGGTTACAGATGTGTGTTTGGGTGGGGGTGACATGGGTCAGTGAGGACATAGTTGTGTATTAGGTGTTAACATGGATCAGGGGGGACATAGTTGTGAATTGTGTGCTAACATGGGTCGGGCGGTTGGGGGGGGGGGGGCTAGTTGTGTATTGGATGTTAACATGGGTCAGGGGGGACATAGTTGTGTATTGGATGTTAACATGGGTCAGGGGGGACATAGTTGTGTATTGGATGTTAACATGGGTCAGGGGGGACATAGTTGTGTATTGGATGTTAACATGGGTCAGAGGGGACGTTGATTTTGTTTGTTTGTATTGTTTTGTTGGGTGGGAGTGGGCGGGGTCCACACATGTTCCATGAAGGACTTACTTGCAAAAATTACGAGAGAAGTTAGTTGAGAAGATAAGAAGCTCGGGACGTTATCATACATCACATACATATTGAAACATAGAGTTCGTAGAGGACGGCATGTACAGAGACAGGGACTACAGAGACAGAGACTACAGAGACAGAGACTAAAGAGACAGAGTTTTCAGAGACTACAGAGACAGAGTTTCAGGGACTTCAGAGACAGGGACTACGAAGATAGAGACTACAGAGACATAGACTACGAAAACAGAGACTACAGAGCCCGAGACTACAAAGAGAGACCAATGCTACAGAGACCGAGACCACAGAGACCGAGGCTACAGAGACAGAGACTACAGAGACAGAGACTACAGAGACAGAGACTACGGAGAGAGACCAAGGCTACAGAGACAGAGACTACAGAAATATTGAGACTACAGAGGCCGAGACTATAGAGACAGAGATTCCAGAGACAGAGATTACAGAGACAGAGACTACAGAGAGACCAAGGCTACAGAGACAGAGACTACAGAAATATCGAGGCTACAGAGACCGAGACTACAGAGGCCGAGGCTACAGAGGCTGAGGCTACAGAAAACGAGCATACAGAGACCAAAAACTTGGTACAGTCACGATCATCGTCCTATGGCGGTGTTATCCAAGAGTAGCTGAATGTTGAATGGTGGAATGATGAGTACATTGCGGATAAAATGAGTGAAGTTAATTGGCAGAGAACTTACTTGGCAGAGAGAAGTTACTTGGCAGAGAGAAGTTACTTGGCAGAGAGAAGTTACTTGGCAGAGAAGTAACTTGGCATAGAAAAGTTAATATTCTGATTGTATTGGAAGAGAGGGAACTATGATTAAGGGAAGGAAGGGAGGTAGGGTGTACGATAGGGAGGAAGGTAGGATGTACGGTAGAGAGGGAGATATGATGTAAGTTAGGGAGGGAGGTAGGATGTACGGGAGAGAGTTAGATATGATGGAAGGTAGGGAGGGAGATATGATGTAAGGTAGAGAGGGAGATATGATGTAAGGTAGGGAGGGAGGTAGGTTGTATGGTAGGGAGGAAGGTAAGATGTACGATAGGGAGGGAGGTAGGATGTACGTTAGGGAGGAAGGTAGGATGTAAGTTAGGGAGGGAGGTAGGATGTACGGTAGGGAGGGAGGTAGGATGTACGGTAGGGAGGGAGATAGGGTGTACGATAGGGAGGGAGGTAGGATGTACGTTAGGGAGGGAGGTAGGATGTACGATGGGGAGGGAGATAGGATGTACGGTAGGGAGGGAGATAGGATGTACGGTAGGGAGGGAGATAGGATGTACGGTAGGGAGGGAGGTAGGATGTACGTTAGGGAGGGAGGTAGGATGTACGGTAGAGAGGGAGATATGATGTAAGGTAGGGAGGGAGGTAGGATGTACGGTAGGGAGGGAGGTAGGATGTACGGTAGGGAGGGAGGTAGGATGTACGGTAGGGAGGGAGATAGGATGTACGATAGGGAGGGAGATAGGATGTACGATATGGAGGGAGGAAGGAACTTTGTGGTGCCACGAGATGCTTTATTGACAAAACAGGACTGTGAGGGATTGAGAGGGGAGGGGGCGGCTTAATACCAAAACATCCTCGGATATGTCTGTGTTGGAACCCGACACTTACCGACCGGAACTTGATAAAACGCGCTACTGACATAATAACCCCCCCCCCCCCCAAATCCCTCATTTTACCCCCATCCCCCAAACCCCCCCCCCTTTTTTTGCCGCACATCGACTACCACCCCACCTCTCCCAGGTTATTCGAGAAGTCGGGCAAAGAACATAAAGCCAGCAGATGTACAACTCGTCGGAGCTTCGCGTCGTGGATTCGACACGTGCACCAAAGTTGCTCAGTCAACTTCTATCTCGTCGGTACATTGGCCAATGTTGGAGATGTTTCTCAGTCAACTTCTATCTCGTCGGTACATTGGCCAATGTTGGAAATGTTTCTCAGTCAACTTCTATCTCGTCAGTACATTAGCCAATGTTGGAGATGTATCTCAGTCAACTTCTATCTCGTCCGTACATTTATAGCCAATGTTGGAAATGTTTCTCAGTCAACTTCTATCTCGTCGGTAAATTAACCAATGTTTGAAATGTTTCTCAGTCATTCGACCCCCAAAGGGGTCGCGACCCATAGGTTGAGAACCGCTGCCCTAACACGACCCGGGCCGAGGTGTAAAGAGTCGTTTTTAACTTGAACAGCCGTAACAGCCTGAAACATGGGGGGGGGGGGGGGTCCGCCCCAGGCGGCAATCGTTTTCTTTAAATTGGGGGTGGGGGAGGGTGCATTTTCGTACAACTGCAGAGTTGTTATTGTGCAAACGGGGTGGGAAAAATCTTAACCCGTCCTGGGAGGCACTAATCCTGGCTACGCCACTGGATACGGGGTTCAAAGTCGGGTGTGTTAAACATGCAAATATGTCTGATATTAGGTTCAAAGTCGGGTTTGTTAAACCTGCAATTGGTCTGATATTAGGTTCAAAGTCGGGTATGTTAAACCTGCAATTGGTCTGATATTAGGTTCAAAGTCGGGTATGTTAAACCTGCAATTGGTCTGATATTAGGTTCAAAGTCGGTATGTTAAACCTGCAATTGGTCTGAATTAGGTTCAAACTCGGGTATGCTTTTTTAATATAAATATATGATTACATTGTTAAGTCCCAAATATTACAGCCATGCCAGATTATGAGAACCGTTGTTTTACCTAACGCTGGAATGATGACAGAAACAACTTTTTTTTAAACAGAGCCGCGAAAAAATTGTAATTCCTCACAACTTCCGCACTTGAACCGGTTTGATGTGTGTACTCTGTAATTTCATTGGTGTACTCACAGGACTCCCCGCCCCTTCCACCACTCCCATTTGGTGACTTTTTGGCGCGAATTTTATTCACAATCATTCCCCAACCACCTTTTTAAATGGGCGTTTTTTTAAATTATTTAGGTTTCGTCCGTTTTTATAGTACATTTTTATAGTACGGAACAGGGCGTTTTTGTAATACATTTTCATAGTAATACGTTTTTATAGTACGGAATAGTACGTTTTTGTAGGGAATAGTGCGTTTTTATAGTAGGTTTTTATAGTACGGATTAGTGAGTTTTTTTAGTACGGAATAGTGCGTATTTTTATAGTACGTTTTTATAATAAGTTTTTATAGTACTTTTTTAAGAATAGTGAGGGGCTGCTTGAAACTAAAAGATAGTGTGACCGGATATGAGAAGCCTTCTCCCTAACCCTAAATGCTGACACCCCCACCCCTTCTCCGCTCTGACAATTAGAGCACACACGCCCCCCATCCCCCCTCTCTCTTCCGTGCTCACGTTCAACAAAGCGTGGGAAACAACTTTACCCTGTGAGCCGGTTCTTGAAGACCTCGGACTGTTATGATGACAATGGCACCGACTCGGTTAGAATCTGATGAAATCAAAAGTGAGGGGGTGTGTGGGATGTGGGGGGGGGTGGGTTGAATTGTATGTTTCTGAGGGTGCTGGGAGTCCAATGCTGTCCGCGGGGTCATTTTTAACAGAAGATTAACGGATGCATTGATGTTTACGTGGTGTGGGACGACATCAGGGAATCTCACGTAGCGGGGTTGTGGTAGTTCATTGATAACTTGAAAGAACTTTGACTAAACACACTCCCTACCCCCAAAGTTCTTAGCAAAAAACCCAAGGTCAGTTCTAATTACAACACATGTATGTTGGAATGAAAGGTTGGAACATCGGGCCGCGTGCTGATTAGACCAACTTAGAATAGTAATAACATCCACCCACCCTCGACCTCCAACTTTTCTTGAAAATGTTATTTTTTACAACAAATGTTTCAATGTGTAACTCTGTGTAACTCTAACACTTTGAAGTGAGGTGTGTACAGTTCGTAGCGGGTTAAATGCGTGCAGGAATAATGGTTATTGCGTGGGGCGCTGTTAAAAAAAATTATAAGGGAAATAATATTAAGTAAGGATTTTCCCCGTAAATTCCCTTCAATTTTTTATAATAGTTACGGTGTGCATAGTCTGCCACTATGTATAGGCCACCCCTGGTGTATGCTAAATGCAACCCATGGTGTAGGCTATTTGCTCACCCTCTTGTGCTGGCTAAGGATGCTCCCTGTTGTAAGCTAAGGGGCGACCCCTGGTGTACAGGTGACCCCTGGTGTACAAAACCAACTCGAATGTCAGCTAATGTTATTTTGAGTACAGTCATAAACCGAAACGATAGCCGGGACGACTCAGAGATAATCTGCACGTGCGAGGTACAGGCGAGAGCAACTTTTTTTTTTTTTCTTTTGAAAGTATTGTTGTATATGGATGATACGGGAGGTATGAGGTATGAGGTGGAGTGAGGGAACAGAGTGGGGTGGGGGGGGAAAGAACTAAGGTGAAAGAGGTGGGATGTTGGAAGTAAAGAATAGGGGGGGGGCAGGTGTATGGTGATATTTTAGGCTCTTGATTATTATTTTTTTTTGGGGGGGGGGGGGATTAAAGGAGGGAATATTTACATACGAGAATCGTGGGAGGCTCAAAGAGTAAGATGTACAAAAGGGGGAGGGGGGCAGAGAGAGAAAAGGATTCGATAAGCGTAGCGATGATGAAAGACAGAATAGACTAAAGGTTGAATGAGATAGCGATGAAGGGAGGGGAGCGATACGGCAAGAGATGAAAACATATGGAGAGGATGAATAGGGTTTTGATGTGTGTGGGTGGGGAAGAGGGATGTGGGGGGATGGGGAGAGGACTTTAGTTTGGAAGACAATATTATAAAGTGAGATAACCAGGATGAAACGAACACAAAAACAAACCAAAAAAAACTAATGAGAAGGTAAAGGGGGACACGTTTACACCGTTGGGCCATAAAGTTGTTTTGATGGGGTAAATATTGAGATAAGAGCGTTATAACCGGAGACCGGGGTAATCTGTAAATAAAGGAGAGTGGGGGGGGGGGGGAAATACCCGACAGTTGTTTACAGTGCTCTAACTTAAAATAAACAAACAGAAATCGGGCTTGGGGGGGGGGGGTGTTTGCGGGTGAGGGGGTTGTACAGCTCTGACTAGAGGGTATAAAAACCCCTTCTGAACTTCTTGCCTTTGGTGATTAATTAGACACAAACTAAATTACTTTTAGCTGTAATAACGATCACACAGAATACAAATGTAAACGTTTCACCAGTACAGAAAATCATAAAACAAAGCCCAAAAAATTATACAAGTATATTCTAGTACCATAAATAAAGTGCAAAAGACTGGAACAAATATATAGTAGCAGTCAGAAATGAATTTAATTAACTAATTATAAGAGTTGGCAAAGCATTGCTGTGTTGTAGAGTAGAAATGCACCGCCACAAACATATGTAGCTCCATTTGGGTGATGGGGAAATTCCGATCATAGGACAGTGTGCAAAAGTTAGTTCTTGTAGTTTTAAGCAAGATGTAGAAATTCTTTCCAATAGACCAGCAAACGTCTTCCCCAAAAAATGCATTGGTATATACCGTAATATGCGGTCTTGAAGACCGTGAAATTCTTTAAGTAGGAAGGGAGAAGAAGAAAAAGACTCTGGCATCCCTGACGTTAAACGGTTTAGGGTGGAGTGGGTGGGTGTGGTGGGGGGGTTAGTAGCTGAGGTCGGGGGTCGTGGGGTGGGGTGACGTGGCCCCAGCTGAGTTTTACGCTGTCAGACAAAGAGAATGTTTTCATACTTTCTTCGTCTGCTCGCCGAGTGCGACAACAGCGCATCCCCCGATTTACACACAGGACACTGATGATGTTCTTTCACTCTCAACAAAAAATGTTGTATGTGTCGGGGGGGGGGGGGGGGGGGGGGTCATAAAGGAGGAAGAAAACGGTTTTACAGTGTACTTGGTGCTGCAAATGTTGTTGTTGTTTATTTTTTAATGCTTGAAGGTTGGAGTAACATATTGGTAGCCTTAATTTTATTGTAAGTGTAAAGCGTATGACATAATTAATAAACTTTATTTGCTTACTTTATTGCAATACATTTGTTTGAGAGCAACATAAGCCTACTAAAACTAACACTGGTTTGAGAGTATGTAGCTAATGGCGACAACCCCCCCCCCACACACACACACACACTTTTTTCCACACACACAAACACACACAAAATGTAAAGTATGTCTACTTTCGATAATTACACCAGAGTGTGGGATATGAGAGTTAATTCTAAAGATATGATATATATATATATATATATATATATATATATAAAAGAATGAGCTGGCTGATCGTAACGCCAAAGAAACGAAGATATTTAAATACGTTCGGATTCTTAAAAACGATCATAGCTTTTCTATTTTTTTACGGAAATCGAATAAATTTAAAGAAATATTATATATCCGCTTTTATTTTAGTAAAAGTCTAACTGTTATTATTATAAATTACACATATATTTAAAATAACAATAAAGGAACTAGCTTAAGCATTTTGTATGCGTTTGAAAATTATGGGGAAAAAATTTAATTAAAAAAAATATGAACAAAGAATTACAACGTAATCACATATATCGGGAAAATCCAAACATCAGTTGTTTTTCTTACGATTTTCCGATAATGTTTAATTTTAAAAAAGAAGGCCAATTTTTGCTTAATTTTTTTATGAATATAACTATATTTCAAATTCCGTTAGTTTAAAATATATTTATATCATATATAGTTTTTGTTGTAAATTTAAGATTATGTTTTCACAATTTTTAGAAGAAAAAAAATTGTAGTTCAGGGGCATGTGTAGGGGTAGGGTTGGCCCAAATTTCACAAGACATCTAAGAATTTCTTTAGCGTAGAAATCGTCCCTCAATTAACTTCTTTAGTGAAAATAATGATATAATGAGTGATAATTTAGATTTGGTAATTTAAGGTAATGTTTAGAGAAACAAATGTAGTTAAGGGGCGTGAAAGTGGGTAGGTTGGCGTATAATATATATCAAATAAATACTTCTCAAAATTTTATGTTAGAAACGTAAATATCATTGCATAGATACTTCTTTTTAAAGTTAGGAATTGTGATGAGTTTTTGCAATAGCAGGTAGAAATTATCGCACAAAGGACCTACCATTATTATCCCGATAACATCGGGTCATATATTCTAGTGTTACATATAAAATCTGTGTTGCAACAAAGCCAAGAACGCGAGGCATATTATGCACACAACGGTTATTTCACGGTTGGTAAAAAAATATTTTAAGAGCGAAAAAAAAAAGAAGGGGGTAGAGGATGTATGCCTGCTATCTTCACAATTACTCTTGGCAGCACCCCTGGGTGTAAAGGCGTTTTTTTTTTTTTATCTCCAGAAATGCAGAAGGAAAAAACTTTAAGATGGTTGTAGGTGTACTAGTGATTGAAGGTAATGTTTGCAGTGATGTAGTTTCTGGTGGTGATAGAAAGAAGTATCTGCACTGATGTAGTTTCTGGTGGTGGTTGAAGGTAGTGTTTGCAGTGATGTAGTATCTGGTGGTGATTGATAGTAGTGTTAGCAGCGATATAGTTTCTGGTGGTGATTGAAAGAAGTGTTTGCAATGATGTAGTTTCTGGTGGTGATTGATAGTAGTGTTTGCAATGATGTAGTTTCTGGTGGTGATTGAAAGAAGAGTTTGCAATGATGTAGTTTCTGGTGGTGATTGAAAGAAGTGTTTGCAATGATGTAGTTTCTGGTGGTGATTGAAAGAAGTGTTTGCAATGATGTAGTTTCTGGTGGTGATTGATAGTAGTGTTTGCAGTTATGTAGTTTCTGGTGGTGATTGAAGGTAGTGTTTGCAATCATGTTTTTGCTGTTAAATTTAATCTGCTTCTTTACAAATTTAAAAAAAAAAACCGAGCTAGTTTTATCGATAGGAGAAAATAAAATGAAAAAAAAAAGTGCAAATATTGTAACATATTCGTCTGTGCATGTTATTGCTGGTTTTTGTTACTGTTCACGTGATAACATACCATAAATACATTTTTTAAAATTAATTAATGTCTTTTTAAGGCGGGGGGGGGGGGGGAGGGGGTGCTATTTGAAGACGTATATAAACGGCATCGAAAACTATTTTATTAATTTTAAAAGCTAGATATTTTTAAATATGCAAATTAAATGGCTAACTGAACTTTTTTATAGAAATCAATTGTATTACTTTAAAAAAAAGAGACCAAAAAAAAAAAGACCAAAAAAAAAGACCAAAAAAAAAAAAATAAGACAATTTAAAAAAAGACCAAAAAAAAAGACCAAAAAAAAAAGAAGACAAAAAAAAGCCGCATGAATTCATTCAAAGAACCGTGTGTTGTTGACCGCTGCGTTAACCTACTTATAGGTTGTTTCGGTTCCGGACTTTAGGTTCCAGACTGACGTCTCCTGCCCGAGCTGGACCGGAAGTGGCCCGACCTACTCAATGGAATCTCCGTTCACCTGTGAACAAATGTCAGCCATCGGGTTCCTCACTGGGGATGAGCACAGGTCGTCCCCCGCGGTGAAGGGCAGAAGAACTGGACCGTGACGGCACCGGCATCAAAGTATCGTAATAGAGTTATTGTATTAAAAGCATCGTACTTGGCAGAGGTCGGCGTCGTCTACCTGGAGTGGGATCGGTCTCCTGGAGTGGGATCGGTCTCCTGGAGTCGGATCGGTCTTCTGGAGTCGGATCGGTCTCCTGGAGTCGGATCGGTCTCCTGGAGTCGGATCGGTCTCCTGGAGTCGGATCGGTCTCCTGGAGTCGGATTGGTCTCCTGGAGTCGGATCGGTCTCCTGGAGTCGGATCGATCTCCTGGAGTCGGATCGGTCTCCTGAAGTGGGATCGGTCTCCTGTAGTCCAAGATGTGTTATCCATAATTATTCCGAAATCGTATGTGTCGCTGAAGTTTGTCTTTTGTTTTCTAAAACCAGCAACAGTTGTCGTGTCTATGAGAACCTCTTAGATCAGCGGTTATCAACCTGTGGGTCGCAACCTCTTTGGGGGGGGGGGGGGGTCGAACGACCATTTCCAAGGGGTCGCCTAAGGCCATCGGAAAACACATGTACTCTACATTTATGAAGCAGCAACGAACATAAATTTGTGTTTGGGGGTCGCACACCACAAGAGGATGTGTATTGAGGGGTTCGCGGCATTAGGAAGGTTGAGAACCATTGTCTTAGATAGTGTAAATTCTGTTTGGTCAGTGAGTTGTGGCACAGCTTGTAGTTGGGTGTCTTAATTGGTTACCGGAAATTTGATCGAAAGAAATTTCGTCGACGGAAAATTGATCGACGGTAATTTGATCGAACGGAAATTTGGTCGAATCTTTTTTTCAGTTCACACGTTAAAATTTTCGTCAAATTTATTTTTGAACGCACTATACTATATAGTAAAACAAAATAATGCGTTCAAAAAGAAATTTGACGAAAAATTTTAACGTATAAATTAAAAAAACGATTCGACCAAATTTCCGTCGATCAATTTTCCGTCTACCGAATTTATTTCGATCAAATTTCCGGATACGGTCTTAATTGTGATTGGATGAAAGGGAAAAGCACAGTGAACACGTGATGGGGAATACAATCAAGAAAGCTGGCGTATCACACAAACTAAGCATCCTTCAATCGAAGGACTATTTGGTGACAAGTGCTGTTGTAAAACTTTTTTTTTAAATTGGACGACACATCACATCTTAATCACAGATGGCTGGACCTATTGGTACCCGGGTACCAGAATTGAGAGCTTGAGATTAAATGGTACCCGGGTGCGAATGGCGGTGCTGCGTGTCTGGGTCCATTTTGACTAATGCTATTCGGATGTCATTTTGTAGAAGTTTATTTTAGTTAAACTGAAGAATTAAGTTTAAAAACGTATAGTACATTCAATTATCTTTCATTTGATACCTCATTTGGTCTTACAAACCCAACAATAGTATTTTTAATCGTTTTTTAATCCCAAACTCTCAATTCCGGTACCCGGGTACCAATAGCCACTTCGATCACAGATACCTAAGACCAGCTCGATCGGGATTGAACGATTTTAAAAAAAAATATTGTGCTCCCCAGTCTTTACGAATTTACTTACAACAGTGCTCCCCCAGCGGTTAACAAATGGAAATGATCACTAATTAAGTCATTATTGTCATGGCTGCACCTATTGGTACACGGGTACCAAAATTGAGAGGTTGGGATTAAAAAAACGGACCCAGACACGCAGCGCCTCCTTTCGGACCCGGGACACATTAGACTAAATGCTATTCGGATGTCATTTGTGGTAGTTTGTTTTAGTTAAAATTAAAAATTAATTTCACAAACGTATAGTACATTCAATTATCTTTCATTTGATACCTCATTTGGTCTTACAAACCCAACAATAGTATTTTTAATCGTTTTTTAATCCCAAACTCTCAATTCCGGTACCCGGGTATCAATAGCCACTTCGATCACAGATACCTAAGACCAGCTCGATCGGGATTGAACGATTTTAAAAAAAAATATTGTGCTCCCCAGTCTTTACGAATTTACTTACAACAGTGCTCCCCCAGCGGTTAACAAATGGAAATGATCACTAATTAAGTCATTATTGTCATGGCTGCACCTATTGGTACACGGGTACCAAAATTGAGAGGTTGGGATTAAAAAAACGGACCCAGACACGCAGCGCCTCCTTTCGGACCCGGGACACATTAGACTAAATGCTATTCGGATGTCATTTGTGGTAGTTTGTTTTAGTTAAAATTAAAAATTAATTTCACAAACGTATAGTACATTCAATTATCTTTCATTTGATACCTCATTTGGTCTTACAAACCCAACAATAATATTTTAAATCGTTTTTTAATTCCAACCTCTCAATTCTGGTTGCCGTGTACCAATAGCCACTTTGTATTGTCATTAACGGCACAGCTCCTCCACAATACTCCCATGCCTTATAACGGTACAGCTCCTCCACAATACTCCCATGCCTTTTAACTGTACAGCTCCTCCACAATACTCCCATGCCTTTTAACGGTACAGCTCCTCCACAATACTCCCATGCCTTTTAACGGTACAGCTCCTCCACAATACTCCCATGCCTTATAACGGTACAGCTCCTCCACAATACTCCCATGCCTTATAACGGTACAGCTCATCCACAATACTCCCATGCCTTATAACGGCACAGCTCATCCACAATACTCCCATGCCTTATAACGGTACAGCTCATCCACAATACTCCCATGCCTTATAACGGTACAGCTCATCCACAATACTCCCATGCCTTATAACGGTACAGCTCATCCACAATACTCCCATTCCTTATAACGGTACAGCTCATCCACAATACTCCCATGCCTTATAACGGTACAGCTCATCCACAATACTCCCATGCCTTATAACGGCACAGCTCTTCCACAATATTAACCCTTTAAAAAATCTATTTGCAGTTAAACCACAGCCCCCCAAAGCCTCTCCACCCACCCCCAACCCAAATCTCTAGTCCGGTAGTCGCATTCCTGCAGTCAACCAGTCCCGCCACTGGCAATCCCGGAAATACGTCACACGACATGGGGGGGTTTCCTTTATCCTCGGATGTCTCAAATGTTTCCACAAAACAGCAAAACGCCGCGAGAGGTGGCTGACCTTGTTGACCACGTGACCCCATGATCCTCTCCCCCACGAGAACATTTCACCAAATGACCTCCGACAACCAGCAGTGTAAACCGTACCGCATCATTCATGACTAGCAGATGAATTTTGTGGTATAATTTCTTTAATATGCGTACAACCGAACCACCGGGTTTCATCACTGGCTGACTTCTGGTAGTTAACCCTCTATGCTGTGAGAATGTTGACATCAATAACGAATACCCAGACTCAGAAAAATGTAACCATTTTGATTGTAATCGATAAAAACGATCTACGATCCCCAGGTCACCATCTCACCTCACCCCCCCCCCCCCCCCTTTCTGTTCGATCTTTTTGGCATCTTAACAAATTTCCTAACGTGTTACTCACTGTTTCTCTCATTCTTCATCGTTTCTCTATTTTCCTCTTGTTTCTCTGTATTTTGTTCCCCTTTCTCGATTCTTTCGCTTCTCTGTTCTTCACAGGCCTCTATAATATCTCTCCGTTTCTTTGTTCTTTCCATAGTTTTTTTTACTTATATTGTTTCTTCACGCTTAGCTGAAAAATGTATTGACTTACACCACCTTATGTATACCGTAGTCTTCCTTCCTCCGTCCCTATTTGATCCACACCCTAGCACACACCAAACCACACACACACCAACTAAGCTGTTTAACACTACTTTAGTGCAGACTGCTCTCTCTCTCTCTCGCACACTCTCCCTCCCTCCATCCCTCACTACATCTATATCTGTCTTTCTCTGTCTCTCTCTATGTCTCTGTCCTTCTCTCTCTCCCTCTATCTCTCTCTCTCTCTTCACCTTTCCTTACTGACAACAACAAAAATCACATTATCCCCCCCCCCCAATTCCCCCCTCCCCAGCAAAACCAACAAAATAAACATGACCTAACCATCTGCCACCCCATCACTCACTATGAAACATAAACTCATTTTTTTTTTGCCTGCTAACCGTCCAAATCCCTCATCACCACCGCACCCCACCCAACCCCCAAGCCGCCCACCCCACTCAGCTCCAAGTCCCAGGCAACCTTTAATTTTACCTACACGACCGATTCATTGCACACAATGTTTGCACCAAATCATCGCTGTGTGGGATGAGATTTCCACGTGTTGCCCTTTGAACTCAGCACACAACCAAAAGGGTCGGATTTCACGTTTGTCCTTCGCAAATATATGTATATATTAAAATAATATTATTAAGATAAGATTTCCGAAATTAACTGACTACAATCCAGGAATTTCGCGGCTTTCCGTTTAAGCACGGTTCAATTCACATTAGTCCTCTCAACGTCATGGTCCAGTTCAAATCTTTTGAGCCCTTTATTATATAGGATCGTGATGACCATCTTGATGACCAACAGAGCTGAAATCTCAGCTGGAACTGTCGATTCGACGTACGGCTTGAGAGCACATTACGTCACGTGATACACTTAAACCAATGTCACGGTGACAGGAGCATTAGAGGGTATGATAATTGTTTAATTACTGTAAAAATTGAGTAAAAATTGAGTTAGTTACTGTATTCCCTCTAATTAAAACGTGGACTGTGCAATTTCACACGAGAGCGCGAATGGGAAAAAAGGGGGGGGGGGGCGCGGCTGTTGAGGGGGTGGGACTCCAATTTGTAAAAGTTGCCTCTCTTAGATCAAAAGGAAACGGTAACTCTAATTAACCGCGAAGTTCTCAACCGAAATAGAAACGTTTCTTTTCCTTCAACGTCTTGTACATTTGGCTTTGACCAAATGCTCAAACGATCCTGTCCTTAGCAGCCTCCATCCCTCCCCTCCCCAACCAAACCAAAAAAAAGATAATAGAATGATACTGTTTTGTTTTAAAGGCATGTTTGCATTGATTGCTTCTTAAGATGTCTTCAGCTGACGTCGTCACAGCCGTTTGTTGCGTTCAGCTGACGTCGTCACAGCTGTTTGTTGCGTTCAGCTGACGTCGTCAAAGCTGTTTGTTGCGTTCAGCTGACGTCGTCACAGCTGTTTGTTGCGTTCAGCTGACGTCGTCGCAGCTGTTTGCTGCGTTCAGCTGACGTCGTCAAAGCTGTTTGTTGCGTTCAGCTGACGTCGTCACAGCTGTTTGCTGCGTTCAGCTGACGTCGTCACAGCTGTTTGCTGCGTTCAGCTGACGTCGTCACAGCTGTTTGCTGCGTTCAGCTGACGTCGTCAAAGCTGTTTGTTGCGTTCAGCTGACGTCGTCACAGCTGTTTGTTGCGAATTACGGAACACGTTGTTTGTTTTTTTGTTTTGATGTTTTTACCATGTAAGACAGAGAGATCAAAGCATCATTCCCAAAAAGAAGATTGTGTGTATGCCTTCGAGGCCAGATAGAAGATTGAGTGTATGCCCTCGAGGCCAGATAGAAGATTGTGTGTGTGCCCTCGAGGCCAAATAGAAGATTGTGTGTGTGCCCTCGAGGTCAGATAGAAGATTGTGTGTATGCCCTCGAGGTCAGATAGAAGATTGTGTGTATGCCCTCGAGG